>LR812542.1:20741484-21469942 GCA_903798195.1 Danio kyathit
TCAGTCTATCATATATAAAAATGTCACACTTCATCGACAGGATGGGGTTTAGACTTCAGCATATTATTCACAGTCATAATGATTAAATAACATTGTGCAAGATCGATGACAACTGCATATCTGCATGGGGATTCTGGGTAAGACTGACACAGCTGACAAGAATAGCCTCTTTTCAGCACTGATAAGGCGTCATTAACATGCATCATGGTCTATGACTTTCCCACAGTAATAAGATTCCAATCTAAGGTGATATTAAAGACACATACCTCTGTAAATTCCAACAGGAAAAAAGGGAAAGCTAATTATATTGTGGGTTTGCACAAAACGTGAAGAGAACATGCGCATTGCATCACTCGTTCCAGTTTACTGGCAGGATGTTTCTCACCTTGAGTTGAAATTTGACCTTATTCATGCCACCGAGAGGAAATTTATTTATACTCACGTTTGCATTAACACACACACATAGACATACATACATACATACTGTACATACATACTGTACATACTGTACATACATATATATATTTACTCACATAAATACTTACACTGTAAAGCCCAATAACTGATTGCGGCAAGCCATTGCCAAAATGGTCTGAGTACTGTAAACTAATAAATACAATATATATATATAAATATACGAGGTACGAGGCTTTCGGTTCGGTACGCATACGAACCGAACGATTCAGACTAATATCTAAAAGATAAAAGAGAATAAGTGTACAGTATATAATGTTTTCAGTGCAACAATGCTTAACAAGGCATCCCATGACGTGACAGGCAACATCTGCCTTCCCCGCCCACCTCCAAACACTACTCTAGTCAGGCACACACTGCACTCAGGGTCGGAGTAAGCTGAACTGGCGCTCAAACCCAAAGTTATGCCGCTTTCAATCCGAAAAAGCCGGCGGAGCTGGGTGTTGAGATGATACGGGGTTTGTTGCGGACAAAAGCGAAGACCAAGGGGCGCTGAGATGATGCAGGGTTTGTTGCGGACGAAAGGGTGGAAACGCTCTGCGGACTGACTGCACTACAGCTAGCAAAAGGGCTAGTAACATTAATGTAATCCTCCTATAACCAACAGCGGGTCTGGCGTTTGGGAGCACTTTGGTTTCCCAGTAGACCTTAATGCTTAATTGGTAGTGGAAATTTCAGGTTTTAAGAAAATGTTAAATGTAATAGAGCCTCGTTTCATTATTCCTTCATAAGCCCATTGCCCAGTTGACGGTCAAATCAAGCAGATCTCGTTTATATCCACATGTGCTGCCAATAATCCGCGAGTCAGGTAGCTAATCAAAAAATAGGTCGCATGATATTTAAGTATAAGTGGGTCACGCGTGGGTAAGATCAATTAGGCTATTGGTGATTCAAACTTTAACTATTTACTCTAAAATATTAAGGTGTTTTAAGCAATCTTGACAGACTGGCACAAATATGCTTTCATTTAAAAAAAATCGCTCCTCACGGCTATATGCGGTGAACATCTCCGTTCTCACAGGTTTCTCAGTTTTCTCATCATCAATCACTTTCAGTCTGGGAACATGTTCAGTGCTGCGAATTTTGTTAAGCCTGTTCTGCAACATTGTGGTCAAATAATTTGATTTAATAGAGGATATCATGTATTGAGGAGGATATAGGCAAAGATATTGCAGAGAGCTGAGACCTATGACGACTTTAAAGACGATATTTAGCTTGTTTCGCATTAATGTAGATACATTACATGTTTTAATTACATTATTGAATAAAATGAATAGCATTATTATTTTTAATCATCATCCTTAATAAAAAATAGGCTAAACTAATAATTTGACAGCTTCAGCTGTTCACATCAACATGACCGGCACTTTCGGACTTCAGCAGCACGTGTCTTTAGCATGAATTGAAATAGACTTTCCCTCCTAAAGGAAAAAATACTATAATTTTTAAAATTGCAATGCGATTATAGTCATGTATTCGCAATTTCACATAAATCAGCATGCGACAATTTAATTATTTCCATTGCGCTCTCTCTCTCTCAGCAGCAGTTCACGCGCGCTGGCACTACCATACACAGCCACATCTCGTAGCAAATTAATTTGCAACTTTGTTGCATAAAAAATAGGCTAAATAACAAAATTTAATTAACAAACAAATTGAATAAAATTATTTGTAAAAATGAAACTACAGAAAAAAGAAAATGAAAAGAACTGAAACCAGCTCAAATGTTCTGTTCTGGAATAACAGGTGTTGCGATCAAATTAATTCGATGGAATGATAAACACAGACAGGCGCATTTTTCAGAAAATAGGCTAGCCTATTTTATTTAATTTAAAAATATGTTAGGCCTATATTTGCTATATAGGCTATAATTTTTTTTAAATACCCTATATTAAATTACCATTCATTTTGGCTTTAACGAATTATTGAACAGATTATTAATAACTTATCAAAAAACATTTTACTGAGCTCAGTGTCGGCCGTCACCGGATAAAGTCCAATCTTTCTTTAATTTTTTGGACTTTTGTTTGAAAGCTTAGTGGCATTGTAGAGGTCCAATTTACTGTTGTTTGATTTAAATTATAGCCTATATATGCGCCAATAAACAAGTCAAAGGAATGAATGAATTAATAAAATGATTCTTAAATGTCGATATTGTTTTTACTCAAAAAAATAAAAAATGTTTTATAAAAATAAAATGAGCAATTTTCATAAAAAGTTGGACATTTATGGGGCCATGTAACATGTTTTTGTGTTTGTTTTTTGTTCTCGGTGATCTTTAATATATACTGGGTAGCTACGCAAAATATTTTCTAAAATGTCAACCAGGAATTTGTCAATAGCTTTAATTATAAAGACAAAAAAATATTAAAAATAACAAAAATAAAATGATAAAAAAATACAAAGATAAAAAGAGCAACATTTTGCTAAATATAATAGTCCTTTATATGCTTTAAATCCTGCTATGTGTTGTTTCATATTCGTTTTTATTTCACTTGATGCATATAGTTATTTAATGTTTAAATGATGAAAGAAATAACAGTCGTCGTTTAAATCATTATTTTACCTTCAAAATGTAGTATATTTTATATTATTATCAACTTTTGATATAATACCGCTGTGTAATTTAATTGATTGTTAAAAATGAAACAATTTTATGGCATAACAGTGTTTAGTAGCTTTCGCTTTCGTTCTTCACGGAAGCTTTAACAGAAGCGTGTGCCGCATTCACCTCTGACTTAGGCTACTCAGCCTGTAGCCTAGTTTGGAATTTTTTCGTTGTGACGATTAAGCAAGAATCATAATGCATTGCATATTCGGCTCATTCTTCAGTAGCCTCAACACAGGCTGGTAGCCTAGACATAAACGGATCGTTTATAAGAATGAGCGATTAATAGATTAATTGATCGTTAATTTAAATGATCATTGATCACAGGATTTTGTAGAAACTGACATCCCTAGTTCAAAGTAAAAAAAAAAGAAGAGAGATCATGCTTTTATGATGTTAGTTTTCATACAATAAAAAGATTTCAATCAGAGAAATCCTCTGGCTTTTTTCTTTTTTTTTTTTTTTTGCTGTATCGAAAACATACCGAACCGTGACACCACTCTGTCCTATCGAACCGAACCGTGATTTTTGTGAACCGTTACTGTTACATATATATATATATATATATATATATATATATATATATATATATATATATATATATATATATATATATATATATATATATATATATATAGTTGAAGTCAGAACTATTAGCCCCCTTTTGAATTTTTGTTCTTTTTTAAATATTTCCCAAATGATGTTTAACAGATCACGGAAATTTTCACAGTATGTCTGATAATATTTTTTTCTTCTGGAGAAAGTATTGTTAGTTTTATTTTGACTAGAATAAAAGTAGTTTTTATTTTTTTTTTAACCATTTTAAGGTCAAATTTATTAGCCATTTTAAGCTATATATTTTTTCTATAGTCTACAGAACAAACCATCGTTATACAATAACTTGCCTAATTACCCTAACCTGCTTAGTTTACCTTATTAACCTAGTTAAGCCTTTAAATGTCACTTTAAGCTGTATAGAAGAGTCTTGAAAAATATCTAGTAAAATATTATTTACTGTCATTATGGCAAAGATAAAATAAATCAGTTATAAGATACTGTAGGTAGAGATATGCTGTAAAAAGCAATTAGTTACTTTATTATATAAAAAAAGGGTAAAACAGTAGACTTATAGCAGCAAGTTGAGTTTACTTAAAAGAAGTCAGTAAACCCATTATCTTAACCTATTTATTCATTCATTTTCCTTCGGCTCTCTATACCAACTATTCCAGCATACAGTATGTTTCACACAGTGGATGCTCTTCCAGCTGCAACCCAGTACTGGGAAACACCCATCCACGCTCATTCTCTCTCTCTCTCTCTCTCTCTCTCTCTCTCTCTCACACACACACACACACACACACACACACACACACACACACACACACACACACACACACACACACACACACACACACACACACACTATGGCCAATTTCGTTTATTCAATTTACCTATAGCGCATGTGTTTGGACTGTGGGAGAAACCGGAGCACCAAGAACATGCAAACGCTACACAGAAATGCCAACTGGTCCAGCTAGGACTCAAACTAGCAACCTTTTTGCTGTGAGACAACAGGGTAAAGGGTAAAGCTTCTAATTTGTTGACTGATGTTGCAACGGGCAGCACAGTGGTGCAGTGGGTAGCACAATTGCCTCACAGCAAGAAGGTCGCTGGTTCGAGCCCCGGCTGGGTCAGTTGGCATTTCTGTGTGGAGTTTGTGTTCTCCCCGTGTTCGCGTGGATTTACTCCGGGTGCTCCGGTTGTGGATGGAAGGGCATCTGCTGCGTAAAACATGTGCTGGATAAGTTGGTGGTTCATTCCCCTGTGGCGACCTCAGATTAATAAAGGGACTAAGCCAAAAAAGAAAATGAATGAATGAATAAATAAATGAATGAATGACGTTGCAGCATCATAAGTGAGTACATAGCCACATAGCTATGTCCCCGTCTTAATAGCTGGTTAATAGATCTCATGTCATTTCTTTTCCTAAAATGTTAAATATTGCATTCAGGGCTCTACTGACAAATTCTATAAAAATTGGACCCCCATTCGAACTTTTTTTTGACTCTTTGACCTCATTAGATTCTGACTGAGATTGTCAGGGGTAAACTTGTCTTCATATTGTACTGTGCCATCTGATTGTGTACTGTGCCATCTGACCATATACTTTAATATATAGTCTCATTGTTTATTCTGTTTATGATTTCTCATTTGATTCTCATTCTGAGGGGTTTGTGGGAGGGTGTGGGTACGTAACATTGAATAGTTTTAGTTTGAACTTAGGCTTAAAAAAAACAAAAACAAAAAATGCAGACAATGTGTTGTTCTCTGTTGTGTTTTTCTGTAATTTACCTGTCAGTGCAATAAAGTATATATACATAACATAACATAAAATACCATAACATAACGCATTACCTACCATTAAAAGTAAGAAAGAAAGTAATGCAACTAATTACTTTTTTTGATGAGTAACTTAATATTGTAATGCATTACTACTTTCCTAATTTACTAATGCATTAAGTAACTTTCCCCAACACTGGTCAAGACAACATAAGTTATAACATTACTTTATTACCTACATTCACCTTTAAGTCATGATGGGTATAAATGGTAATGTACAGATAAAGGTGCCGATCACACCAAATGCACTTTTCATATCTTGGCAAGAAACACTTATGGCTATTGCATAGAATGCATCATGTTGTGGCTAGGGTTTCTGATAGGTATCACAGATCAGATACCTGTTGTCATGGCATAGTAACGACAACTTGGTTTTGGATCTTTGCTCAATTTATAATCTGATTATAACGGTCTATATAATTTTTTCTTCTTCTCATTTCTTGGATATTTCCATTTGTGTTTGGGAAATGAAATACCGTGGAGTTTTACTGGGAGATATGATTTTTGAACTTTAATGAGTAGATACTGTAGAAGATAGAATGATGTCTACAGACGAATGGGTTAAGAAATGGGCAATAGAATGATAGATATTATGGATATCTATCAACTAGATATAGATTCAGTTTTTACAATACATGTACTATATGGTCTTGAATGTCATACTACAACAACATTTACAGATTATCATATTTCTGAACAATTGAGGTGAAGTTGAACAGTTGTGGAGTTTGCATGTTCTCCCTGTGTTCATGTGGGTTTTCTCCGGGTGCTCCGGTTTCCCCCACAAGTCCACATTCATGGGCTATAGGTGGATTTGGTAAGCTAAATAGTCTGTTGAGTATGTGTGTGAATGAGTGTGTATGGGTGTTTCCCAGTGATGGGTTGCAGCTGGAAAGAAATTAGCTGTGTAAAACATGTGCTGGATAAGTTGGCGGTTCATTCCCCTGTGGCGACCCTATATTAAAAAAGGGACTAAGCTGAAAAGAATATGAATGAATGAATGAATGAATGCGAATTGTTGACTTATAAACTACAGATAAATGAAAAAAATAGAACTTATTAAAACTCAAGTCAGATCTGTTGACTCTTCGAACATTACTCAAACGGTTGCCTCTAAAGTGCATTACAGTCGATACGGATGAATGGCTGTGGTGCACAAAGCTGTCATGTCAGTGATATGAAGCCCCGTGTGTGCAGATCTGGCGTTTTGGAGAACATGTTCACTGGACGCCACTGTGCAGCTTTCAGAGTATCAGGAAACCCTGCTTCACTGTGTTGACTACTGATGGAGGCAGAGCCAGAGGGCATCTCCCACTGCTTATTCACACAAACCCCACTAGCCTTCAGTGGGAAAGGTGGCTGAATGAAAATGCCAGGCTTACATACACCTGGAAGCTGCTTATAGCACTGCCACCTGCCAATCCTCTGTACTTTTATGCTGTCTAAAGTCTGTGACTTTAGTAATCTGTTCATTTATTTTGCGTAACTTCTAGTTGTTGATTGTACCGATTATCAAAAATGTGTTCTGTTGTTAACCAAAACGTGATACAGCTCTTCAATAATTTATAAATAGCATTCCTTATATTTTATTTATTTACTCTTCAAACAGACTTTATTTTATTTGCTTGTTTGTGTGTTCGTGTGCGTGTGTGTGTGTGTGTGTGTGTGTGTGTGTGGCTTGTGTAAAGCAGAAAAAGAGATATTTTGAAGAATGTGTTATATGAATTATATGGCCAATAACCAATGAATGGCTGATTTAATTCGATTGTATGCTACCAAATTAAATAAAAGTAACGTATTTAAATGTAATTTATAACAATTCTTTTATAAAAACACGTTAACAGCTCCAACATCAGCAAAATCAATGTTGCTAGTGACTTGTATTATCACAGCATTATAACAGATGTACTTTAAGATGTGAAAAAGCTCATGCAAAAAAGAGCAAGGAGAAATACACTTACTGGCCACTTATTAGGTACACCTTACTAGTACCGGGTTGGACCCTTTTATGCCTTCATAACTGCCTTAATCCTTCGTGGTATAGATTCAACAAGGTACTGGAAATATTCCACAGAGATTTTGGTCCACATTGACATGATAGCATCACGCAGTTACTGCAGATTTGTCTGCTGCACATCCATAATGGGAATCTCTCGTTCTACCACATCCCAAATGTGCTCTATTAGATTGAGAACTGGTGACTGTGGAGGCCATTTGAGTACAGGAACTCATTGTCATGTTCAAGAAACCAGTCTGAGATGATTCGTGCTTTATGACATGGCACGTTATCCTGCTGAAAGTAGCCATAATAAAATGGGTACACTGTGGTAATAAAGGCATGGACATGGTCAGCAACAATACTCAGGTAGGCTGTGGCATTGACACAATGCTCAGTTGATTACTAATGGGCACAAAGTGTGCCAAGAAAACACCACCACCACCAGCCTGAACCGTTGATACAAGACAGGATGAATTCATGCTTTCAAGTTGTTGACACCAAATTTAGACCCTAATATCCAAATGTGGCTGCAGAAATCGAGACTCATCAGACCAGGCAATGTTTTTCCAATCTTCTATTTTCCAATTTTGGTGAGCCTGTGCGAATTGTAGCCTCAGTTTCCTGTTCATTTTCTCTTTTCTGGACCATCCTCTGTAAACCCTAGAGATGGCTGTGCATGAAAATCCCAGGAGATCAGAAGTTTCTGAAATACGCAGACCAGCCTGTTTGGCACCAACAACAATGCTACGTTCAAAATCACTTAAATCACCTTTCCTCCCCATTCTGATACTTGGTTTCAGGGCTTAATTTGTGCTGGAACAAGCCAGATCCGGCACCTCTAAAATCTGATCCGGCACCTCGTTTTACCAATCCCCCTCCTCACACGCACCGCCCGCCCCTCTCGCTCTTCGCTTTCTTCTGCAACTCCCCAACCCACTTCATTTTCGTCCGCGACAGTCCCCCCCTCCCCCAACTTTTCACTTTTGTCCGCGGCATTTAATTTAATACTTGTAGTTAACAATAACAACACTAAACTAATTCTAAAACCAATATATGTTAAAATTAAAAACAGATCAATATATGGCAGTGATTATAGTGTGCATTTCATGGATAGAATAACAAGTCTACTGGAGCTACTGTTTAAAAGAATGCTCATATTTCAGTGATCTGATATTCCATAAGGTAAAGAGCCAGAAATATGTAAGTGCTGTTTGACGGAATACAATATATGCATAAGGTATTTTATATTGTAAACTTATACCGTATACTGTACTTATTATATACTTACCCTATATTACCCACCCCAAAACCCAATATGGCAAATTCTGTAGGTAAAATAAAACTGTTCAAATATGATTTCACAGTTTTAATTAACAAGGACACAAGGCATGTCCTTATAAATCACCTCAACATTGTAATACCTCTCCTACAAAGAACACCGATATATTAAAGCACAGGCAGTACTGTGTGTCTCCTCAAGGTAGAATAAGGTAGAATAATTTGTATGGATGTCACACTGTGCCTAAGTGCTTTTATAAAAATGTGTAATATGAGGCATAGTTACAGTGCCAATTAATATTACAGTATTTTGTATACATAATAGATCCCAGTGACTCATTGAGCTTGGAAATAACATGCAATTTAAAGCCTTTAAAATCAGTCCCACTGCCTCTACAGACTCCCACAGAGAGCCTCATATATAAAACATCCATTTGGATCTGAATTTACCCTCCCCTGGGAGCCTAACGCCACAAAAACACAAGCAAAAATAAAGCTTCTGACGCGCAATTAGCAGAAGGTTCAATTCTTTCAATTTTCTCGCTCACAACAACAACAATATTGCCCTTGTTTTGTCACAGATGCCAGTCTAAACTTTAGAGATGTCCTACAAGGACTCAAAAACTTCCATTTTAATTAAACAACATTTTCATTGAGTGATGAGAAACAAAACAACACCAAAAAATATGTGAAATAATAAATATGTGAATTGCGAACATATCACTGATATAAATCAGAACGTTGTCACATCTGTTGTAGGCTTTCGCTCAATTAGTCTTAAGCACATAGTGTTTTCCGAAAGCACAGTTTGGCATAATGGGATGAGCCATTGTAATTCAGTAATTCGCACAATAACTCCCGGCTGGAGTTATTGAAGTAATGACTTTGTGGTGTCGTATACTGCATGGATGTTTATTGGACTGACACAAAACTATATTACATCTGAGCACCTGTGAAATTGAGGTTTATATTGAAGTAATATATTGTTTGCAATAAAATAAAATAAAAAATAAACACACAAGAGCCCAAGAGTGTTTTTTGAGGTATTGAAATAGAAAATGTGAACGAGAAAAAAAGGTGTGATGTCTGTTTAGTCTTGTGTTTCCTATTTTCCCTTATATGATCTTGTCATTATGTTCCTTTGAGTCTTGTATCATGTTTGTAGGAGGTGTGCATGACTTTGCAAAGACCAGAAAGACTGAAATTTGACTTAAGCAGTACATGCTGATTAGTAATTATGTCAATCTTTTGTCAAGGGCGAATAAAACGTGTTGTGGTAATGCACAATTGTTTGTCATTTGAGACAGCACACTTTATAACAGCACTCCTGCAATATTCTCTCTTGCTTTCACAGAAAAATTATTTATCTTTTATTTATATTCATTATTACTAGCCTATTAAAAAGTTTTAAGGTAGGCTATAGCCAATTTTTTTAATGCATGATTGACTGCTTCTTCAAATACACAGAATATACTTTGTCTCATTTGTGTTTAATCAGATGGAATAAACATGGACACAACCATTTTTCATAAAATATCCTATTTATTTAATTTGAAAATGTTATATTTATTTAGCCTATAGGCTATTAAATTATATATATATATATATATATATATATATATATATATATATATATATATATATATATATATATATATATATTTATATATATATATATATATATATATATATATATATATATATATATATATATATATTTATTTATTTATTTATATATATATATATATATATATATATATATATATATATATATATATATATATATATATATATATATATATATATATATATATATATATATATTTATTTAAACTATATTAAATTACAGTCAGTATTTTACCATTTGTTTTGGCTTTAACAGGTTATTGATAAATCAAAGAACATTTAACTGAGCTCTGTGAAAAGTTTTGTATGTAGGCCTCCAGCCAAATATGTAATATTAGAGCCATGGCTGTGGTGAGTCAGCAATGCTGTGTCTAAAATGAAACTATTTCTCTTATCAGAAAACAATTTCAGATTTTAGCAAATATGAACAAAACATGGAGAAAACACCTCCACCTTCCACGGAGAAACAGCCACCGCTGGCATCGAGTACTCCAACTTTAGAACTGGTCACTACTGAGAATGAATCTTGGCTGGCCCCTACTGGTAATGTATTTCCTGAGTCAGAGAATTTCCCTTAGTGCTGCAGCTAAAGGCTGATTTATACTTCTGCATCAAGCGCAATCGTCGCATAGGCCTCGCCGACACTGACACGTACCTCTCCAAAAACTTGCAACGACGTGTAGCGCAAGCTCTGTGATTGGTTGGCTTGGTGGTGATGAATTTTTGTTTTGTGTTTACCTTATGATTAAAGTTGTTGCATGTCTGCCGGTTCCCGCCTCTGAATGAGCAAGTTTGAGCTACTTGTAATGTTCAGAAAAATAACAAAACACCCACAAAGAAACTTGACACAGAGGAACATAAAACCTACTGCCAGCTAGCATTCCGGAAGTGTTAGAGCAACACAAACAGTGCGCAGAAATATAAATGCACGACTACGCGCAAGGCAGGCACCGTGGGTCATGCTGATCACTTGATGCAGAAGGATAAATCAGCGGTTAATTGTGACTAGTCATGGCATTCTTTTCACTGAGATGCACATTTCTAAAGGCCACATCTGCATGTTATGTTGAAATTTATTCTTATACACATACGCAAATAATAGAAACTGTAATCTTTGGTTCAGTCTGCATAATAACTTTGTTTTCATCTGCTTCAGGCCAAATAAGTGTCAAGGGGTTTGTTGATTCTGCAAGTCACACTGTTGCATATGAATATGTGTACAGTATTAGTACCTATTATAGCAGAGATGCCAAAAGTAGGGCCCGCTGGCCAAAGTTGACCCATGGTAACCTTTGATTTTTCCCACCATCGAATCTGAGAAGAGATTTAGAATGATGGGAACGGGCGTGGCAAATGCCTTTAACAGAGATCGTCATTTTAACGTAACCTTTTGTTTGTTTGTTTGATTGTTGAGATACAAAAAAAGCCAACTGAAATGAAATATTTGACTTGTGTATTCAGCATTGAACACCATTTTGTTATAAATGTGTTTGTTTATGTTTTTATTGTAAAAAGTTTACTATAAATTGTAAAAAAAAAAGTCTTATTGATACGACATACAGGAATGGATGCGTGTATGTGTGTGTTGTTATAACGATTTACTCCATTTCTAACAAGCGTACAACTTACAAATATTTAGCAAATACATTCTTTATATGCTCCCCTTTGAAAAACAACTAGCTACAACGGCTGCTTGAGGGTTGTAACTTTAGACTGATGTATAGTTTGTCAAGATTACTCATGTGATTTTTGATGTAATCTATTCATAAACACTGACATGTGCAAAAACAGCACCCCAGTTCGTCCACGTCTTGATGCTGGCTAAGTGGTTTTCTTTTCTATTTATTTAAAAATATTAATACATTAGGAAATTACCTTTGCAGCTTTAATGATATATCTACGACCCACCACCCTTAATCAAGTTTGGTTTTTGGCCCTTCATAAGCAAAAGTTTGGGTTATTATAGAAAGCATTTACAGTACCTCCTCTTTTGTTAAGTTTGGCGTATCCTGGTACATAGCTACTAGCGAACACAGAAGAGCTGGTGAAGGCATTGTGAAGTAGTTGTGTGACCAGAGCTTCATCACATTTCTCTGCAGAAGAAAAAAAACAGAGAGAAAGAGAAAGAAACATTATGATCACATGAAATAACCCAACACAAAGCAGTGAAGCAGCACTTCAATTTCAAATTTATCTATTTTAGGAGAGTAAAAGCACCCTTGCCACAAGATGCAGGAAGAAATGAGAGAAGCCAATGTTTACTGAGCTGAGATGCACATGATGGAAGACCTTTTCTGACTGCAGGCTCTATTAACACCGCTATATTAAAGAGTCAAAGCGTTTGGAGGATGGAGGCTGTGCTCCCACTGGTCATTATTCAGGTCTGAGGGCTTCACGGTTACAAGGCTAAAATGCCAAGACAAGCGCACTTTCCCAGTAGGTGTGGAGAGAAATAGCAGTGAATTAGTCATTATGTTCAAGAGAATTCAAGATATGTGGCTTGATGTGTTTACATATTAAGAGATGATTGGTTTATCAGTTTCATAAGGAAAAGAGAAAAAGTGATAAAAGCAGTGGGTGACACATGCCCAGCGCACCATCAAATTATAAAAAATAAGGCTTGGCATATTCAACAGCACATCTCTATAAATAATGATTACATTCACTGCGAGCACTGTTATGAAGTGTTAAAGGTAAATGACTACAAGCCCAGTGTAGCATTATGCTATTATTTGACTCTAAATCAAATAACAAAAATGTTTTATTTATTTTATTAAAGCTGAGTTTTACATGAAACAAAAATAAAACAGAATATAAATGCAACATTTTAATGGTATATTCATTATACACTTACTGTACACTGTAAAAAAGGAAATGTATGCTAAAAAACAGCAGCTGTGATTGCCAGAAATTTACAGTTAAAAAATATGGTAGAAGCCTTTAAAAACATCTTGATTTTACAATAAACTTTTTATTCATTCATTCATTTTCCGTGACTTAGTCTTATTTCAGAGGTTGCCACAGTGGAATTAACCACCAACTATTCTGGCATAGGTTTGAGATGCCCTTTTAGCCGTAACCCAATACTGTGAAACACCCATACACACTCATTCACACACATCTCATACGCTACAGCCAATTTAGTTTACAATTTATGTCTTTAGACTGTGGGGGAAACCGGAGCATTCGGAGGAAACCCACACAAACACGGGGAGAACATGCAAACTCCACACAGAAACGCCAACTTGTCCAGCTGGGACTCTTGTTGTAAGGTGACAATGCTAACCACTGAGCCACCATGCGAATAAACTTCTGTATTTCATTAATTTATAGTGTCAATGCAGCGATGTTTTGAAGCACTACACATATTAATCTACACATTGTATCATTGTTACACAAACAAAAACACAACCAGAAGCATGTGGTGATGAGAAAGTCAATGCTCATTACAAACAGCCCATATTATTATGTTTTCCTCAAGCAAAAAAGGTTAAAATGTACAGTAGATGGCTAGTAAACATGGTAGCGCACATAAAGCTAAAATAATGCAATAAACATTTGTTATCAAAGTTAGATGTAACTAAAAATAATCGATTGTATATAAATGATGAGAAAAAAGTAAAGATAATTATAATAATGTCCAAAAATTCAAAAGTATAATGCAAGAACTGGGCGGCGCTTTTTGCAAAAAAGTTAAAATGACAGATTTTTCATTATATATCAGATATATGCTCACAACATGCACACAACACACACATGCATGCACACAGCAGTATATAGGGCCCTATCATACACCCAGTGCAATAAGGCGCAAAATATATTTGGTGCGATTTGTTGCTATTTTCAGACCGGCGCAACAGTAATTTTCACGTTTTGCACCACATTGTTTAAATAGCAAATCCATTTGCACCACTTTGTGGAATTCATGGGTGTTCCGATCTAAAAAGGAGGTATGTTAAGGCGCATTGTGGGCGCATTGCTATTTTGAGGAACTGAAATAGACCACGCCATTGACCAGCTAAAATCTAGCCTAAAGTCCGTTAGTTATGTGCATGTAGGTTCGAATGTTTACACATTGCTTAATACACACAGGATGTACAGCAATACACAAATATATGAAAACAGTTAAAGGATTAAAATGTTACAAAAAAGATTATTTTCTACTTAAATATAAAATCCACTGCCTCCATGCCTCATCTCTTTTTCAGTTTATTCATGACAATTTGCATTTAATAAAAACAAGTTTAGATTTGTCCACCTGTAAGATGTGTGTTTGGATATAACTCATTTATTAGTTTGCTGGAAATTAGAACTGAATTTAGAAATAGTTTTGAAATAAATCTTTGTGCTTAAAAAACAAAATTAAATATGTTTGCTAATGGATGTCTTCAGTGGAGTGAGTTTCCAACATTTCCTTACTCCACGAAAGTAAAGAAGTAAAGAGTAAAAGTAATATAAAGAGAAAGTAAAGAGGCCGAATGGAGGAGGTTCGTTCTTTGTCCTTGAGCTGCAGATGGTCTATTTAACTGTTTTCTCATTAGTGAAGCATTCAGTTTTTCCACTTATAAAATCCGCCATGTAAATAGCAAATGCACCATGGTGCAACGCAAATGGCTCTTAAAGAGAATGGGAGATGAGACTCTGATTGGTTTAATGCATGTTATGCTCAAAACCCACTCATAACTTATGAGAAAATAAGCACAACCCTGTTAGACCATGCGCTGGGGCGCAAATCGCATTTTTCCATCCTTAAAAACTGGATTTAGACACGCCCTTAATGCTTTTGCGCCTTGATCTGTAGACTTTGTGCCTAGACTGTTAAAATAGTGCCCATAGTCTCTTTTCTTCATTTCTTCATGTGTAAACTGGTGTTTACATAGGCATCTTATGGCTATAAACTCACAAAGCAATGATTGACAGTTTATAACGTACATTCAACCAAGCACTGACGCCAATTCAAGATGTACTACAGGTACTACAAAAATGTCCACCTTATCAGATTTCATCCTATTTTGCTAGTTTCCTCTCAGACAACAGGATATGCCAATCTGGACAAGTATGCCAATGATGAATGGCAAGAAATGATATGGCATATGCAAAGACAGCTTCCAGACACAAACTGTCCCAGTAGAGCCTCAGCCAGAGTGACTGATAGCAGCAGTTTGGTGCATTCAATACGAAAACACATCCGATTATATTTGCTTTCAGCCGCGTGCTCAATCAGAAACCCTGGACGGAGAGAGAACTAGTTCATATGTGAGGAGGGCGCAGACATCTGACGACTCACTCAACGTTCAAGCAATATTTAGCCGTTTGTCTCCAAATCCCAGGTCAAATCATTCTTTTGACCAGAAATGCCTTCAAACAGATGGCTGTCCAAACTGAGAACTGCGTCTTTTATTATGCTCGTTTTCACTAGTACCCAGAGGACGTGTGAAAAACAGTACACTCTGTCATGTGTGCTTTCTCAACCTGTTGGTGGATACCAGAAGCGCCCAATTACAGTTGACATCATAGTGTCAAACCAGCATAATTACTGTCATCTGCATGGCATTATGGGTGACAGATGGAAAACAGGCAATTAATGATTTAAGAAAATAAAACATTACAGTTTCTCTTGAGAAGTCAATGTTAAAACATGCTAATTTGCTTCAGGGAGTGAGGATGAACATCTAGTAATAGACAACAATGGCATATGAAAATAGAAGTCAATGGATGAAAATAACTTTATTTAAAAACTTTATTTAGTGTTTGTTTCAATATCATACTGCACATGTTGTTTGGATTATGATAGTATGACTATTAATGTCCCGATCACCAGCGATCCAGCCTGTGCAGATTGCTGGAGAACTACACATGTGCCATTGATATGAACTACAACTCCCAGAAGTCTTTCCACTAATCACTCCTGCAACAGCTGACAATCATTCAGACACTAACGCACACAGCTGAAGCTCATGACTGACTCATTACTTGGACTATTTATCCCCCTCACATTCTCACACACTTTAAGTCTTGTTCACTGTTAACCTGTAGCATCACGAAGTGTTAATCCTGTCGAGTCTTTCTGTGTTTTGATCCTTGCCTTGTTTTCCCATTATTGATTCCTTGTCACCTGTATTGACCATTCGCCTATTTTTGACTATGATCTTGGATTACCTTTATGCTCCTGTTTGCTACCTGTTTGACAGTTGCCTGGCTGACTACTCCTATTAACAAACTGTGTGTGGATCCTCAACTGCGTTGTCCAGCATCTTACTGTTACAATTAATGTCTCATTATACATAATCTGTATAATATTTGTCATACTAATAACTCAAATTCACACATATGAGACTATTATTTATATAATTACTGTACGTTATATGCTACTTGAAACTATTAACATACTGATTCATGCCACAGATATTTAAGCAGCATGCTAATGTTAGCAACATGTTAATTTATACTAAAACATTCTAGCAACATGCGTATCCATGTAGAGGATGTTCTAGCAACATGATAATTCATGCTAGCAGCAGGCTAGTTCATTTTAGAAATGTTCGCACAGCATGCTACTTCATGCTAAAACATTCAACAGTACACTCTGTCATGTGTGCTTTCTCAACCTGTTGGTGGATATCAGAAGTACCCAATTACAGCTGACACTATAGTGTCAAACCAGCCTAATTACTGTTGTCTGCATGGCATTACAGGGACAGATAGGAAACACAAAATTAATGATTTAAGAAAATAAACGATTACAGTTTCTCTTGAGGACTCAAGATGTTAAAACATGCAGGTGTACTGTAGTGAAGATGAACATTTAGGCATTTTCAGAGTTCCAGCCGTAAAAATAGAAGTCAGCCCTACTGAAAAAAACAGCTTAAACCAGCCTAGGCTGGTTGGCTGGTTTTAGCTGGTTGACCAGCCTGGTTTTAGAGGGGTTTTGGCCACTTCCAGGCTGGTTTCCAGCCATTTCCAGCCAGCTTTAACCTGGACATAGCTGGTTTTGGCTGGTCATCTCCCAGCCTGACCAGCTAAGACCAGGCTGGAAATGGCTGGAAACCAGCCTGGAAGTGGCCAAAACCCCTCTAAAACCAGCCTGGTTGACCAGCTAAAACCAGCCAAGCAGCCAACCAGCCTAGGCTGGTTTAAGCTGTTTTTTCAGTAGGGAGTGGACTGAAAAAATGTTTAATATGCATACTATTGCTTTAATATCCCAGTGTACATGTTGTTTGACTGATAGCATGACTAATAATGTCTCATATGTCTATATGATCTCTCATTTTAATATATTCAGAGTTGTTTTTTAAGCATACATTAGTATGTTGTTACCATGTTTTAGCATGTTGCTAGAGTGCATGCCAGTACAGTGACAGATAGAAAACACAATTAATGATTTAGGAAAATAAAGCATTACAGTTTCTCTTGAGGACTCAATGTTAAAAACATGCAGATTTGCTTCAGGGAGTGAAGATGAACAGTCATCTATGAACTGAACTTAGTTTTTGATATGAAATTATAATCCATTGACTGAAAACATATTTTAATAGGTGCAGCCACTGTTGTGAAACAGCTTTTGAAACAGCTGAAAGTGATAGGATTCAGATTCAGAATTATAATAAACATGTTTAAATCAAAAGTTATGATTTTGACCATATGGTCATTTTTGTAAATGTAGAAGACGAATTGTCTAATGAGTAAACATCAGTGTTAGGAGTAATGCGTTACAAAAGTAATGTATTACAGTAACGTATTACATTTCCGTAATATTTTACTTGGTCCATGTTCAGTAACGCGTGCGTTACAACAAACTTTTTTTTTATTTTTTCAAAAAATAAAAAATACCGCAGTTCTATTTCCTGTCCGTGGTGAGTGAACATACGTGTGTGTTGTCAATAATCTCCCTCTGGCTATTGGAACTTTTTACTTTGAACACGGAATGATTTCAGCCTCTGAGCTCGAGGTCCTTGGCTTAGCCCCGTTCGCAGTAACGTTAAGCCCTAACGCACAGCGGAAAAGCGGCAAATAGATGAAAATGGCAGAAGATGGACGTACGTGCATATGGCCTTATTTCACTAACAAATGTCATAAGCGCAGTATTACAAGTCGAGAGCGCATTCATGTAATACAAGCGAGCGAACGCGCCAGTTTCCTCTGTCCGTGGACAAAACTCCTCGCATGCACTCAAAACATGCCTGCTCACGTGCGAATGATCTGCTCTCGCTCCGTCAGATGATGCAGACTCACAATTTGTGCCTTGTGTTTCCTCCTCTTTTTGTGCTTTTGCTCTCCAGAGATCCTCCTGTTAAATTGTTATCCCAAGAATGTTGATATAGTTTATATATTGCTACACTATTTACCTACAGGTTAAGGTAAACTCTATAATAAATACTAATGCTTTTGAGTGTTAGGTTTACTGCCTATGTTTTAGGCTAGTATTATTTACAACTTGTTAATGAATGCTTCAGCATACTGCAGTATTAAGAATAGTGAACTCATAAAATGAAATACAAAGTGTAGTTTTACTACAGTAAAGTGTGGTGAATTGTAGTATAATATACCCTATATTGTAAAAAAAAAAAACTATAGCACTGGGTCATTTGTTTACATTACACTTGTTGTGTTACCATTGCAACTATAGTATTACCACAACAGATTAATTGAAGCACTTTACTATAGTACTGTTCAAAACACAGTACATGCCCATATGTGTGTTCAGGGGCCCTGTGGAACAGCTTTTCCTCAAAATGAAGAGGATGACAGGGAAAATGTCCTCCACAATCTCATCAACAATGTGGAAGACAACAGAGACTAGTTCACTTAATTTAGTTGCCATGATAAAATGAGATTGATAGTGAGATTTATTTGAAGAGTAAATAGTCCAGTAGGCTATAATACCATATCAAGTTTTTCCCTATTTTCTATAACAGTTACATTTCTGCTTGCGTTCATTATATTTTAGTTTAAACGTTTTTTATTTGATTAGTATGGTGCATTTCTTAGATGTTAAATAAATGTTTTCAAAATAAAACATATTCTTTACATTCACTGTCTATTCTCTGTCTTTAAGTGTTTAAAACTGGAAATATCTCATCATATAACATACAGCCAAAAATGTTATGGTTTATTAGATTAAAAATTATAAGTCTATTTTAGCATTTTGGATATTGTTAATAAATAGGGCATCAATATAAATCATACGAACAGAAGGAAAGAGGGAACACAAGACACAAATTGTGAGTCTGCATATAATCTCACTGAGTGAGCAGTGTACTGAGAGCAAGCAAGAAAATGTGTGCGTGAGCAGTGCATATTTGAGAGAATGTGAGAAAATTTGCAAGAGATCAGTTTTGTCCACAAACAGAGGAAATCGGTGCACGAGCATTAAATTGAGAAAGCTATGTCCATCATGCTCACTTTGTGCATGACAGTTTTGTGTTGTGAGCCACTTGAATTTAAAGTAAATACAATACTGGCAACAATAAGAAGAGAAAATTTCCATTTTGTCATGGCATTGGAGTTTACATATAGGCCTGTTGTGTCTAATATGAATATAGTCAAGCTATTCACAGATATTGCCAGATAACCACTTTACCTCTACTATACTTTTAACAGATCATTGTAAATCTGACTGTCATCCTTTCTTGCATTGTCTTGAGCCTTCACGTTGCCAATTATATACTATATTGTTAGTAGCCTGGATAGGT
Organism: Danio kyathit; assembly: GCA_903798195.1. Taxonomy (NCBI): domain Eukaryota; kingdom Metazoa; phylum Chordata; class Actinopteri; order Cypriniformes; family Danionidae; genus Danio; species Danio kyathit. Next base: position 20,761,562 of record LR812542.1, read on the forward strand.
CACAGTCATTCTGCTACATCATATCGCTTTCTACTGGATGTAAAATGCTCTGCAGTACATTTGATCGTTTTAGAATGTTAAGTTCTAATTCTGTAGTTATTTTGGTGAAAGTAATATAAGAGTAATGTAACATATTACAATTTTGAGACAGTAATATTGTAATGTAAGGGATTACTTTTAAATAACAGTAACAAGTAATCTGTAATGTATTATAGTTTGCAGTAACTTGCACAACACTGGTAAACATTGATGGCAATTCCTACATGTGTACATCTTTAAAGGGATAGTGCAACCAAAACTGAATTTCTGTCATCATTTACTCATTCATCACTTGTCAACAAACTGTTTGAGTTTGTTGAACGCAAAAGAATTTTGAAAAATGCTGAAAATCTGCAACTATTGACTTCCATAGCATTTGTTTATCCTATCATGGAAGTCAATGGCTACAGGTTTCTAACATTTTTTTTTAAATACATTATTTTGTGTTCAAAAGAAAAATGAAACTCATAAAGGGTTGGAAGAACTTCAGGAGGAGTAAATGGTGAGTAAGGTGAACTATCCCTTTAAGACTCAAATAGTACCATTTTATATAAAATGTATGTGGTAGTTCACTCTGAATAAAGCACAGCAAGAGAAAAGTAAAGAGAAGTTGGAAATGATAGTACAAATGATGGTATCGCTTAGTGGTTAAAGATCTTGGATGGGATCCAAAAGGTTGTAGGTTCAGAACCCTGCCAAGAGCCATAATCACTGAGTCCTTGAGCAAAGCTATTAACCTGAGGACATGAAAGCGATTGACCCTGTAATAAATGTACTGGATGTTTGGATAAAAGTGTCAGTTAAATGACAAGGTGGGCAATGCAAACCATAGTTACTATATGCCAAGGTACAAAGAAATGGCCTGCATGGGCTGACAGCACAGTTTTAAATCAACTGATCGTGTCTTTAATTTACTAAAAGTCAAAAAGTGAGTAAGAAAATGACTCACTGGTGTGTTATTATAGTTACGCTTACAGGTTAAATCACTGCAGAATAAGCCAAAGACTTAAAGATGTAGCGTTCATTTATGACTATGCCTTCATAAGCATCCCTAGCCATTAGTTTCTGTGCGTCACTGCAGTCACAGCACTATAATTCTCTTTGTTGAAGCTTGTATTGAAAATTTATGTGGCATTATTAGTTTGGAAGCTTTGACAGTCATAATTTTGGAACAGAAAAGGCAGTTTGACTTGCGATCGCCACAAAGGAGTTCCCAAGATCGGCTCAGAGGAGGAAAATCAGGTTTTGATCCTCTGAGGTACATCTGGAAAGCTGAAACTGCAGAAATCATGGATCTTATATCAGGATCTAGGCAAAGACACATTACTGAGAGACCTGCAAATCATTGTTCAATCCTAAAACAAATTTCAGCCTATTCCAGAGAGGAAGACGAAATGGAAGCATGTCACAAAATGGATTTACTTGTCCATGTGACATTTCCCCCTGTACAAATACCTTTGGCCTGAGCAAATATCACAAAGCTCACCACATGAATGAGCAAAATCTAATTAATCATTCATACAGAATATTTCAGCTAATACAAGCCAAACAAAGGGGATCTACTACTGTACATTTAGCTGCATTTAAGTCGGTACTATGCTCATTATCTGTGTTTATTTAGCGTAGTAAGTAGGAGTGCTCAAGGAAGGTTATTTTTAAACCAATTTTCGTTCCGTTGCCTGCATATTAGGAACAGACTTTCTGTGGGAAACACTGCTGGATGTTATTGGCGGGTTATGAGTCTGATTCACCTTGCCCGAGGAAGGCACATCGCTTTAATAGTCAGCATGGTCATTATCTCATGGTTCTCTCATTCATGTTGCTCTTCCATCCTGCCAAAACTGCCTTTTTCTCAATGTATTTATGTAAAATTTGGTTTTCTCACAGCATGTGTGACATGATAACAGTGAAAGGCACCTGTTCTGTGTTTTTGTGATTGAATTAAATTCGGTTTGCAGTGGATCTTTATGCATCTCTGTAATCAATATTTTGATTTTTCTTTTTGTTACTGTCATGGGGCCTTTAAACACAATATCCCACTGGAGTATTGCTAATGATTATAGTCTCCATCTTTTTATGACCACTTCATGAGATGTTTACTTCCAGCAAAATAACACGCAATGTGTCAAAATTCTAGTCATCTCAACTTAAATCAATCAAAGTAATAAAACATATTAAGCTAAACTTTGCATAAAAAAGTAACAAAAAAGTTGTCATATTGTTTTATTAACCTTATTCTTCAATGTGGAAGTGCGCTCATTTTTGCGATTGTTTTAGAACTTCTGATTCAGTTGCCAATGGGAGAAATGACTAGGAATAATAAACGGCAAAAAACGGCCAAACTACTTGCTCAATATACAAGTGTGTTTATGACAATACAGACAAAGCAGAATAATATAATTAGAAAATATCAGTTTGCAACATTAAGCAGCGTAATAAGCTGTTTTTAACGTCTAAAAATGAATGGAAGTGAATGAGACCGGAAGTCTCAGGCCAAAAAGACTTAAATGACTGTGCCCACTTGTATGCGAAGAATAAGGTCAATACAGTGTATAATTTATTCCGACACATTTTCTGAGCTGATTTAAAACGATGTATCACCGCTCAGCCAGTGAGAGTGCACTAAAATGCATCAAACGAAAAGCAAATAGGAAGCATCTTGTAGGGGGCGGGGCATGTCAGATACTAGAGAGAGCATTTGATTGGTCATGATTTGATGAGAAACTGTAGTACGAGTTGACATGAATAAAACCGTTGATTCATTTAGGCGGAAGTGACAAACTACAAGCTTTACATGTTTATATCAGTTTATATATTCTAAACGTGAACTTTGTTACTGCTTTGGAGCACACCAGCTTATAGATATCTTAAATACAATCAATACTGATATTAACATCTAAAACACTTTTTTTTTTTTACTGTCATGGGTCCTTTAAACACCACATCCCACTGGAGTATTGTTACTGATAATCTCCATCCTTTTATGACCACTTCATGAGATGTTTACTTCCAGCAGAATAACATGCAATGTGTCAAAATTCTAGTCATCTCAACTTAGATCAATCAAACTTATAAAAAGTATTAAGTTAAACTTTGTAAAATAAAAAATAGTAACAAAAAAGTTATCATATTGTTTTAATAAAGTGTATAATTTATTCTGACACATATTTTCTGAGCTGATTTAAAACAACATTAATATCAGCTCTTCATCAAAGCAGCACACTTGTGGTTTGTGTCCCCTTAAAATGTAAAAAGTAACCATTTATAATATAAATTCCAGTTCAGCTTTTAGCCGATATGAGTTGACATTGGGTTAAACTGTGTAATCCAGCCTGCTGGGTTAAAACGTGTAACCCAACTTGCTGGACTACTTAAGCCCAGCATGTGTTCTGTCCAATATGAAGCACCACTGGGTTGCATATTGGGTTGTTTCTAGCTCAGCGATTTTTCGAGAGTGTATAAAAATAAAATCCAGTGTAGAAGAAACACTGAAGATACATTTGAAGTCCCATTTACATGCAATTCACACAGACTGATTAAAGAAGCTGGGAATAGCATATTCATTTACAATGCGAAATAAAATAATTGCATAGATAATGTCATGGGAATATTTTTATTCTGTTTATTTTTAATATGCAAATTAGAGATATGAAACGATTAACGAACAATAGACTAATTGTCAATGGATGTCATTAATATGTGCATGTTTGAGGCATACATGGCTTGCACACAAAATGTACAGCAGATACAAGGAAAAAAAAAACAACAAAAAGAGCACACGGGTTTATTAATAACTCCCCACTAAATGCTTGTAGAAACAGAACACGGTATTCTTTTTTTTGATTAGAGCCAATGGAAAGTCATTTAATACTGGCTAAATGGCAACTCTATGTATCAACCTGCTCGGCAGACTACATTTCTTCCTTTCCTTCGAATGTTGTGATGTATCCCAATCAATATCACACTGTGTTTGTTCATTTAGGACATGGGGCATTGCATCCTCCTAAAATATGAGCCTGGTTTCTTCCAAGGTGATTTCTCTTCCCTGGTGGAGGCTTCCTTGCCACTGTATACTTGGGCTTCCATTGTTGGCCTCTAAAAGACACTTACTCTAATATTCAATAATAACATTGCTTCAAATGCCACTTGTACTTGCTTTACTCAGTCTCTCTCTTCAAAATAGTATTTGATTTGTTGCCTTTTAGTTGGCCAAATTTGATTCCGCCTTTAAAAAACAACAACAACTTTATAACATTGTCTAAATTTATCCAGTTAATAGTAGCCATTGTGAATGTTTACTGGATTTAAAAATAACCATTTATTAAAAGTCTTAAGGAAATATCAGTTATTTTAAAGTGCTACAAAAAATATGTGGACTTGACTTGATTAATAGAACAAACATCTTTATTTGCTACTGATTTTTTAAAACTGTGTATATGGTCAATTTATTTATTTAGATTGATAAATTTGCAAGGGTACAACTCATTTAGATTGAGCTAGGACTGCCCCTAATAGTTGACTAATTGATTGTTCACTAGCCAACTAAGGTCGCAAGTTTCGTCGTTACAAACATAATTCGTTGATTTGGCGTTTCCCAAATCCGTCATTCCAACGAATATTCGCAAACTCCGCTGCAAACTTGTACGCTTGCACATACACCTCTAGAGCTGTAGTTAGAATCATAGTTCCTGGCTGTGTTCTATTCCCAGTTATAACCCCCTATGTCCTATTCCTTTCGAAAGTTCCAACATTTAATCTTGGAATGATTAAAAAAAACACATTAGAGTCATTTCTCTTAGGTGTCATTTGCTTTCCCTTCATAGTGCACTTTGAAAACATTTATGCCATTTTGACCGCAGCCATGGCTCATGACGAAAGCTATAGGTGACCTATTATTTAAAAGGGGAATTTATGTTACGTCTCCAAAGCTTGTGAACACAAAATATATAGCATACGGTAATGCTTTTAATTTATAGTAGGTTATTTATTAAGAAATGTGTCTGTAGCCTACTGTATATGACATGGGCCTAGTGGTTAGAACATTTCTGCAGTGGTTTGAATGTGTCAAAGTTGTAAAAGTAGACAAAAAAGAAAAAGAAAAAAACAAAAACAAATAAACAATATCCTACTTAAAAAAAAAAAAATAATAATAATAATAATAATTATTATTATTATTATTATTAATAAATTGCCTACTGTAAATTACAACCATTAACAATTTATATGATTTATATATGAGATTAGAATACGTGTTAGCTAAGTGGTTTTATGTTTTTGCATAGAATATGGAATATTCTCCATCGTTAGCCAACTAGCCAAATAATTGTACCCTTGCTGTATATGTTCCGTTTACATATATTTCAGTTAATATAGAAAACGAGTGCATGTTTTTACCCAAACTAATATTGGATTTTTTAAACATGCGTGTGTGTAAAACAATATAATTTTATACAAAAAATGATGGCCATTTTCTCTAAAGAAGTTGTTACTCCGCCCCGCTCAGAGCATCATTATGGAGGTTTTACGTTATAACTAATGTGGTTCAAACGATAGATCTGCAAAAGAGAAACTACGATTTTGAGGAAACACTCGTCACTTCATTTTCCAAACGGTGCATCATACTATGATAGTTCAGCCATGAGTTATGTCGTTATTTGGGAAACACACCCTTGGTCGAAGATTTTGTTGATCGATTAGTCACAGGAAAAAAAAAATACACAGGAAATGGTGCAATATATAGCCTATATGCAACATTTAATTTGAGAACTTTCGAATAAAAAAAAAAAAAAATTTGGTGAAACTTTTTTTTTTATTCGATGTTTAATTTTAAGGCTCGTTTAATTTTAGGCGAATTGTATTTGCTGTTTCTATTTAAAGCCTTTACGATTTCCTGCATGTTCATTGTGTCTAATTTAGTTTATTAGTTGATATGCACTTTATAATATATTTATTTGTTTTAGTTTCTTTACAAAACAATGTACAGTATTAGCAATTTCATAAGTTGTCATTGTGTAAATGTTATCCTTTCATTTTTTAATAAATTATGTATATTCAGAAAAGCTCATTGGGTTTTGTTTTCCTGACATATTCATAATCTCATCATTTGTTGGTGCTATTTTTTGCTTGTGCAAGATCTTAATGTCAATTTTTAATCTATTATTATAGTATTCCTGTACAACATAAAACAATGTTATAAATGACATTTATTTCAGCCCACTTGTATTTGTATTAGGTAGCCCTAATTAATTAATTGAACAAATGAGCGATTAGTTCATGGCTTCAATAAACAACTACTGGTCGAATAGCAATATATTTAGTTGGGGACAGCCTAGATTTAGTAGAACATGAGTATAAATTAGACTGATGTTAGCTGCAGGACAGATGGTATGGGGAAGAAGAAAAAAAAAACAGAAGTCACTCTTTGTCAAATAATTCAAATGAACCGTTTTATCTTTCAATGTCTCTGGAGCTGTTTGAACTCTCTCATTGCTTAGACTCTGAATTTGTGCTCCAGGTGGTCTGCCCTGTGATGTTCTTCAGTTGTTCCCCCTTTTTTATGGGGATGAATCTTAGATTTTATTTAATTTTTTGGTCACACTTTATTTTGATGGTCCGTTTGTTGAATGTAAGTTACATTGCAACTTATTATCAACAGATTATAAGTAGACTGTTAGGTTGGGGTTAGGGTTGGGATTGGGGTTAGGGTTAGTGTAAGTTGACATGTACTTGCAAAGTTTCTTATAGTCAGTTAAATGTCTGTTGAAGGACTGTTAAATGTCAGTGTCAACAGATATTAAGCAGACAGTCTACTAATGCTCAAATGGACCATCAAAATAAAGTGTTACCAATTTTTTTGCACAAAACAACCAGAGGGAGGTTATACTTTCATAGCCACTCACAAGGTTTTAGCACATACAGACAAGCAATTCATCATTTATGCCTATTCAAATGCTTGTTAACCTAAATATCGAACCAGCTGATCACATGACACAAACTGAACTCATGTAGGCATGTGGTCAAGATAATCTGCTGTTCAAACCAAGCATGTGATGTAAATCGCTTTGAATCTTGAATTACCACACAGGCGAGTCTGAGTATTTAAGAAACTGCTGATTTACTGGGATGTTCATACCCAGCGATCAAAATCTACAAAGATGGTCTTATAAAGAGAAAATATTTAGTGAATTACAATTCTCATGAAAATGCCTTGTTGTCAAAATGCCAAGGGTCGGAAGAGAATGACCATACTGGTTCAGTAGATACAAAGTATTTGATACTAAAGTCTGCATGAGAGCATTTCTAAATGCTCAACACATCAACCCTTGAAGCAGATGAGCTACAGCAGCAGAAGAGCAGACTGGTGACACTCTTGTCATACAGCAATAGCATACTGAGGCTCAACTAGATAATAATTTGGAAAAAAGTTTGCCTGGTCTAATGAGTCTCACCGTTTGGATGTCAAATTTGGTGTAACAACATGAAATCGTAAATCCATACTCCAGTTTATCAACTGTTCAGGAGGTATTTTTTTGTTTGGTTAGATTTTTTTTGACTAATGTTGGGCCCCTTGTTACCATTTGAGCTCCATTTATGGCTTGTTTCCACTGAGTGGTACTGTACTGAACCACTTCCAGTGTCAGAAGTATCTAAATAGCAAACCACACCATTTCACTTTTTAACACAAGAGAATGTTACAAAAAGGATATGTTACCAAAATGATATTGCTTTACAGATAATCAACAAGCCAGGGCAACAACAACACATAAAGTGCCATATTTATATCACCTTAAAACTGAAAATGCAAGTCTGATTAGGGTGACCTGTACCGAATCATGCTTTACTGAACTGTACCACTTACTGAAAATGAGGCATTTAACACCACATCCCACTAGAGTATTGTTACTGATAATCTCTATCCTTTTATGACCACTTCAAGAGATGTCTACTCCAGCAGAAGGACATGTAATGTGTCAAAATTCTCAAGTCAACTCAAACTGGGTTCTTGTATATGACATTAAGTTCACTATACTCACATGGCCTTCATAATCAATGGATATCAATATAATGTACCTTTAAGAAGTTGCATTGAAAAAACACTCAGGCAGGCAGTAGAACCAATAGTATCTGGATGCAAACGTGGATTTGTAAGATGAGAGTGCATATCTCAAACGGGTAATGTCAGACACAATGCACCCAATGGAGCTAGTCACATCGCTGTGAGGGGTATGGTTAGGAATGAGGTAAGGTGTGTCCATTAAAAGCATTGCATGAAGCTCAACTTGCAACTGCACCGAGTCTGCATCCAGACCCCTCTCAGTGGAATAGAAAATATATATATTTTTAGATGTTCTTTTCACTTGCACACACTTCCAGATTTCTGTAGAATGACATTTCATGCATGAGATGCTGCAAAAGACGTGAGAAGTAAACACAACAGTCAAACATGTCAGTCAAACAGATGTTTGCATAGAGAAATCAATAGAAAACAGTGCTGCAGAATACTAAACATAAAAACTACTACTGTATTTGGAAAATACTACTGTATGCTTGATAGTGACTGACTGAAAGTTGTTGATATTGTTCTTGTTTGAATAAATGCTTAAATAATTTTTAAGACAAATTTAGTTTATTTCTTACTTTGTATTTTTGGAAAAAAATTAAATTAATTAATAAATAAAAAATTATATAAAATTATACAAAAAATTTAAATTTAAATAAAAAAAAAATTAATAATTAAACTCTCCATATGAGGTTAATTTAGAATATAACTTTCTTTAATCACAAATGTAGAAAATGTTCTCATCATTTACTCTTCAGTTTCTTTCCTCTGTTAAACAACGAAAATATTTTGAAGAATGTTGGAAACTGGCAGTCATTGACTTCCATAGTTTTCCTACTATGCACACCATTTTACCATTTTCCTGTGGAAGTCAATAGCTACTGGTTTCCAAAGGGCTTCAAAATATTTTTTTTGTGTTAAAAAGAACTCCTTAAAACAAACAAACAAACAAAAGACAAACATTCGCATTTTCATTTTTGGCTGAACTAAAGTTAGTCAAAGATACTAACCTAAACTAACGCTAACCTAACTAACTAACTAACTAACTAACTAACTAACTAACTAACTAACTAACTAACTAACTAATAGCAAACTAACTAATAGCAAACTAACTAGCAAAATTACTAACTAACTAACTAACTAACTAACTAACTAACTAACTAACTAACTAACTAACTAACTAATAGCAAACTAACTAATAGCAAACTAACTAGCAAAATTACTAACTAACTAACTAACTAACTAACTAACTAACTAACTAACTAACTAACTAACTAGCAAAGTAACTAGCTAACTAGGTAGCAAACCAACTAAATAAAAATAAATAACTAAATAAATAAATAGAATAGAATAAACAAACAAATACATAAACTAATAAACAAACTGCAAACAAATAGCAAACTAACTAATAGCAAACTAACTAGCAAAATTACTAACTAACTAACTAACTAACTAACTAACTAACTAACTAACTAACTAACTAACTAACTAACTAACTAACTAACTAACTAACTAACTAATAGCAAACTAACTAATAGCAAACTATCTAGCAAAATTACTAACTAACTAACTAACTAGCTAGCAAACTAACTAGCAAAATTACTAACTAACTAACTAACTAACTAACTAACTAACTAACTAACTAACTAACTAACTAACTAACTAACTAACTAACTAACTAACTAACTAACTAACTAGCTGTATGGCAAACTAACTTACTAGCAAACTAACTAGTAGGAGACTAACTAACTAACTAACTAACTAACTAACTAGCAAATTAACTAGCAAATTAACTAGCTAACTAGGTAGCAAACTAACTAAATAAAAATAAAAAACTAAATAAATAAATAGAATAGAATAAACAAACAAATACATAAACTAATAAACAAACTGTAGTATCCCCCAGATCTATTTCAATGTCAGTTCAACAGCTGTTGTGTATCAGCATCTATATAGCCTCATATCTGTTTACTGCAGTATGAAGACAAACAATCAAAAGTGGAAAATTGATGTCTCCAGGACAGTTAGACAGTTTCAATACCAGCAGTGCAAAAATAATCATATTGCATCAAAAAAAAAAAAACAGAAACAGAAAATCTAAAGAGACATAACAGCACCTCCTTTGTCTTGTATCTTAATGTGCACCTGTGCTTGATGATCACATCTTGTCCCGCTGGCTACTAGCTGTCATCTGGGTGTTTCCTGAAAGCTGAAGGGGGCATTTTAATCATAGTCAGGTCTCGACTGACTGCTCTGCTCAACTAAATCTGACTGATCAGCCTCTATGCATGATCAAATTCTGTTTTTTTTTTTACCCTGTTCATTTCAGTGCACACCTGACAAGTCTGATTTGCCACAGCCTCCAGGTGCATTTGATCTTGTGTGTGTGAGTGGGTAAGTGTGTGTGTGTGTTGCCAGTATATCAGGTGAAGATGATGGATACACTCTTGGGGGATTGAAAGCATCAAGAGAAGTCACACTGCGCTGTCAAATCAGCATGAGAATAATTATATATTTTACCTATAACTAATCTCTCTTTTTTGGTATAACAATAGATTGTTATCTTATCGGTTCATAAGTCATATCACTATGATGATGGGGAGTTACATTTACCCTTGAGGATTTAGAAAGTAAGTAACCTAATTAGAAAAGATTCATATGCAATTCATAGTGGGATTTGATCAGATTTGGCATTCAAAATGTAAAAATGTAATTCATGTCTGGAAATGTAGAAACAGGGCGGCACGGTGGCTCAGTGGTTAGCACTGTCGCCTCACAGCAGCAATGTGAGAATGTGTAAGTGTTTCCCAGTACTGGGTTGTGGCTGAAAGGGCATCCGCTGCGTAAACCATATGCTGTATAAGTTGGCGGTTCATTCCGCTGTGGCAACTTCTGATAAATAAGGAACAAAGTCGAAGGAAAATTATGAAATGTAGGAACTTCCTAAAACAGATTACAGGACACTCTTATAATATTTCAGTGGAATGTAAATCAAAATTCTCAAATATATGCCAGTAACCAATATTAACTTAAATTTAAAGGTGCTGTATGTACGTTTTTGACTCTTCTAAAGCATAAAAATACCATAATATGTTTGCAGATATTTAAAAAACATGCTAAGTGAACATTCTTGTTTATCTGAAAAGCAATGCTGAGTCAGATATTCATCATTCATTTTATTTTAAACTTAGTCCCTTTATTAATCAGGGGACGCCACCGTGGATTGAACCGCTAACTTATCCAGCACATGTTTTATGCAGCGGATACCTTTTAGCCGCAACCCAACACTGGGAAACACCCACACTCTTGCTGTTTTAGATGTTCTGCTTTGAAAATGTCTGTTACGTGCCAGAACATCTGTCTTTGTTTTGGTTCTTTTAACCCGCCCAGTGCCAGTTTAGCTAATTATATTTCAGCACCCCGGGTTGCCTTGATTGAAAACAGCATATTTCATTCATTCATTCAGAAAGGCTCTCAAAGCATGCGCTCGTGCCCGAAATGTGACCTCTGGTGGAATATAAATATTACGAGCGTAACATTAGGGATGCAACAATACAGTTAGCTTACGGTTCAATACATACCTCGGTTTTTAACACGGTTTTCGTTTCGGTTCTGATGGCTTAACACATAAGTGTTTTTTTTTTTTTTTTATTGTTATTCTATGCTTAGGCAATAGGAACAGTAAGAAAGAGAAAAAAATAAAAATGATTTATTGCAATACTCCTTTATTTTACTTCAAAGCCAAGAAAGGTACACTAGTTCCTAGTGTATTGTATAATAAAAAAAATAACACTGAAATCTGCTGGTAGTACAAACTGGGCAACACATAAATTCCTCCATTTTAAAAATAAACATGCATGTGAAGTTAATAAACATAAATTGACCATTTCAAATAAACATATTTGTACTTCAGTAAATATAAATAAACCATCTTAATTAAACTTAACTTATGTTTATATGTCTTTCGGAACCAGTTGGATATGTTTGCTGGAAGGATTCAGTGAGGGTTTGTTGTTTTATGGAGGTCTTTATTACCTTCTCTGCTATTCTGCCTTCAGACAGTGATATTGCTGGGTGATGGTGCCGCAGATGTACAGTCATGTTGGAAGTGTTTCCGTTCGATTAGTCTATACGTGTAACCGAAATGTCCCAACACCGCGGATTTGAAAGACACCGGCGCTTCCTCTTATTGCTCCCTCACTTCACTGCCGCTCGCCATGTTAAAGTGTGGAATAATGGTGGAGCGCCCCCTAACTTTAGAGCATAGTGATTGAATATTTACTCGCGGGGAGGAGTTTCCTCATCTCAGCTCGTAGACTTACAGGCACACACAAACAGTCTATTCGGAGAGAAATAAAACGCACATAAATTATTTAAACGTAAAACCGGAAAAAACGCAATTCACAAGCGCGTATTGAACTGTGGATGTCGTACCGAACGGTTCAATATTGTATTGAGAATTGTAATCTCTAGTAAACATTAGGTGAGCAGGTTACATTGTAACCCCATGTCCTAACATCATGCTACGTGAAGAGATTTGCAGTGATAAGCAATTTGGCTGTTTGCACCAGACGAAACATGACAGAAGTTTAAATACAGCCATTCAGAAGCACAGAATATGCACTCACTCACTAAATGGTAAGGTTTATAATATAATTAATACATTTTAAACCTCTTTAACATTATTAAATGTACATGCTGGATCACTAAGTGTTGATTTTGAGTCAGTTCTAAAGTTCAAATTCAAACTGATCTCAGCTGAACTATCTGCTGCTGCTTTCAGTAGTGTGGCAATAAATGTCATGTAAAATGGCATTCAAACTCATATTATTATCATTTAACACCGAATAAAGCACATAAGGTGTACCCGAGGTGATCATTGTCAGTTTTCTGTTGTTCAGCTGCAAGAAATAGATGCCGTTACTGATATATCAATTCGAGGTGCTGGTTAGAACAAAAACTACTTGTTATATGGAGAATATTCCTTCTATTGTGTGCCGTTGCTTTTATATAGAACACAATTTAAATCAGCCTTTAAGCTCGATGGTCAGACTCACTCCTGTTGGTTTGTTTTGATCCAGGAATGCAATACCTAATTCAACCACTGGGTGTCAAATTTACATACTGCACCTTAAAGTTATTTTTAATATTAAGTTAGAATTTGAAGTGGTTGAATGAATGGATGAATTTTAAATAAATAAATAAATAAATAAATAAACAAACAAATAAATAAATGAACAAACAAACAAATAAATAAATAAATAAATGTGCAATTAAACAACCAAAATAGAAAACTGAAAATCTGTCATATTTGGCAATACCAATATAAATGTTTTGCTATGTATAAAAAATACCAATAGACCATTTCAATGTGGTAATGTCATTGGCCCATGAACATTTCCTGCTTTTTATCATACCATTTCATAACTGTAACAAGATGCAATTCAATCATATTTTCACGTTAAAACAGCTATCATTACATTATTTCAAGAGTTCACACTTAGCTGATGATTGATTATAAAGCGATTTTGGCATGTTGTCCTGGGAGAGAGCCCTGAGCTCATAAGATCAGGTAAGTCTCAAGAACTGCCCCCTTATATAGAGCTGATGACAGATTGTAAATTGCTATATAGAGATATACTGCCGGTTAAGAGCTCGACCACAGTGCTAATTTAGATTGATCAATTCACTTATGACACATGTTTTTAGACTGTGCTGGGAAACCGGAGAACCCGGGGGAAACCCACGCAAAAACTGGGAGAACATGTAAACTCCACACAGAAACGACAACTGGCCTGATTTGAACCAGGGAAATTCTAGCTATGAGGCAACAGTGCTAACCACTGGGCCACCCTGCCTATAAAGGGAAAGGTGGAGGTGTAGGGGTGAAAGGGGGAATTCTTCAAGGCGAAGATAACTAAAGTAAGAGACTCTGGTTATTTATAGTGACTTAGGAATGGTCCGATTGGTGAATCATGCGTAAAGCTGCGGTCACACTAGAGTTTGATCATGTGAAATTTTGTCGTGCGGCGCTGCGAAAAGGGGCAGGATTAAACAAGATGATTAGACATTAAAAAAAGCAAGCGATTGCTCCATATTTTAAATTCTTGTCCAGAGAGGTCATGTTTTGATCCTTGATTGGTCTCACGAAGTCAAGTTATGCGATTTCACAGGTCAGAGTTCACCAAGCTTGAACTTTCCAACGCAGCTATCTGCGAAACTTGACGCACAACCTTGCATTTCCGGTCTGATGAATTTGCGGGCGTATGAATGGAAGCCTAGGGAGAAAAGTCCAGTGTGACCGCAGCTTCAGTTAATGTGGGACCAGCTGTGATCAATCATAAGCATGTGCTCCTCTCGAAATTAGTTTATAAATAAACTTCTCTTTTCAATATGTGGACCTTTTAAGATTTTTGTACGCTATGGAAATTAAAAAATATAAAACTGGACATACATAAAGACCATTGTTATCGTTTACTTTCTCAAAATGGTCTATATTCATGGAGTGCTCATAACAATCAATACCACATTTAAGCCCATTTTAAGAAATCCCAAACAGTGCATACAGTATTTGCATAGACACTTCTGATTCAGCAATAATATTTGTCAAATCTACCATCAACGCAGCTGTTTCTATTGTGCATGCCTTCACAATTTATCATTTTTTTATTTAACGAAACAAGCAATAAAGAAAAAATATGGGTTCTGTCAAGTAGATCTGTTTTTGTACCACGGATAGCTCTATTTCAGTGGGTTAGATAAATGAATTTGGCTTTGCCCTTGTGTTTAATATATCATTCGAATAAGCATGTGATACTTGGCAAATCAGAATCTCTCAGACCTTAAATCTCCCAATGAATATTAAATCGTGTCCTATTTTGTGCACCCCGAATTCTGCATTCCCATCTAGCAAACATGCAACGTCGCTGTCCAAAGTTTGGCATGGGATCCCAAGTGTGAAATTGTTCCATGGTCACTGTGAATCCGATCTGCCGGAGATGGAATTAAACGCATTTTGAGGCAACAGGAGGATGGAGGAGGAACGAAACAGCGCTGCGGCCCTGTTTCTGGCTAAGGGGATCCGTGCCATCCTCTATTAGTGGCTCTATTCAATCACAAGGCAGAGAGAAGCTTATCAACAAATGACAGCTACACATGCAAGCCACAAGCAGAGTCACAGTTTTCCAGCAGCCGTACTGGAGATGACAAGCGTGCTAGATGATCTCAGTGGTCGTCTGGATGCTGTGGGCAGTGATGGCGCTTCTGCTAAGCTCAGGGTGACGAATCTCTTTCTTCCACTATCAGTGGGTGAAATAAGAGCTTGGCTTAGTTATGTTGGGAGTGACAGTTCAATGAGGTCTTTTTAAGAGGTCGTTGTTCAAGGCTTAATGTTTATTTACTTTTTTCTGAGCCGAGTGCTGGCCTGTTGAATAACCGTATAGCCGCCATTTTAAGAGTTTATTTTATGAACTAGTTTGAATAATTCATAGTTAGCTGATTGGTAATCACACTTTTTTTAAATAACATTTTAAAGACGGATATTGACAAACTCATGTGTTTTTGCATTTGCATTTGACAAGGTTGAGTTAGATAATGCATAAAGGTTTGGGTGATTCCGTCACAAAAAAAACTCAAATACAAAAGTGAGTTGATTATGAATAGTGAATTAATTAGGAATAGTGAACTGCTAATCAGAGACAGCAGTCAGACAATAGTAAAACAATGAATGGTCAGATGTGGCTTTAGATTTAGCTTGTAACCTTGTAAAGATTGTAATCTCCGATTGTGGGCAAATGGAAAAAAAAGAAGTGAAAAATCAAATATAAAATGTACTGCTTTTGGTGAAATATATGTATGAATTATTGTGTGTTATTATAATGTTTATTTGTGAAAAAACAATGGTGTCCTTTTCATTTATTTCCCTTTAATGCTAACGTGCTAAATGCTAACTCGTATAGATCACTGGAGAACATTCACTTTCACTCAGACTACAATTCTCCCACCATATGGACTACAAATCCTGTCATGCACCACACACACACAACTGTTCCGGTTTTCCTTTGATTTCACACACATCTGGGAGCTGCTAAATACTGATTACACAGACCATATAAACGGCTCACTTTGACTCATTGCTGAGTCTTGTTTGGTTACCCTGCAACATTACGAAGCTTTCTTTTAGTCTAGTCTAGTCTAGTCTAGTCTTTCCGTGTCTGACCTTTGCTTTGTTTTCTTGTTTACGTTGTCTGCCACCTGTATCGACCATTTGCCTGTGACCTGACTATGCTTTTGGATTTGCCTGTATGTACCCATTTACCCCTGTCTGTGACCATTGCTGTATGACTACTCTTTAATAAAGCTGCATGTGGATCCTCAACTCTGTTGTCAGTATCCATACGCTACATAATGTGTGTTGCTAAGGACTTCATTTGGACAAATTTAAAAGTGATTTTCTCAATATTTCTATCTGTTTTTTTTTTCAACCTCAGAAATTCAGATTTTAAAATAGCAATGTCTCCACCAAAATTGACACTTATGACTTGTTTTGTGTTTAAATTATTGAATGTATCATAAATAGGCTTAATCTTTCTTACTTTGGTGTGGAAAAATTAGATTTCTATTTTTTTTCTAATTCAGAAACAACTCAATGGAAATCAGACAAAGTACAAACCGGTAAGGTAAACAAATATAAAACTATGAAGATTATAAATTGCATAAGCACGTACTGTATTTATTGTATATGCTCCGATTTGCATTAAATTGCCATTGCTCAATTCTCAAAAAAGGAAGGAAAATACTGTTGTATTTCAAATCTGTTCTATCTGTTGAATGATATTTATGTTGCTCATTGACATAGAGGAGGATTTGTGTTTTGCACTCTTCTGCTTTTCATTTCTGGATCTCTTAAAGCCAAGTTATTTTTCTAGTATAGTTTTGTCCTCAATACATATCATTAATACATATCATTTAAAGCAGCTTCAAACATTTTGTTGTTGTTTTTATAATAGCTTGATTCTAGGGATGTTCCAAGAAGATCTCAAGGACTAGGACCATGGCCAGTCAAGCATTTTTGCAAATGATTGGAATCATTCATTCATTCATTTTCTTTTCAGCTAAGTCCCTTTATTAATCAGGGGTTGCCACAGCGGAATCAACCGCCAGCTATCCAGCATATGTTTTAAGCAGCAGATGCCCTTCCAGCCGCAACCCAGCACTGGGAAACACCCATACACTCTTGCATTCACACACATGCACTACGGCCAATTTAGTTCATTCAATTCACATATAGCACATGTCTTTGGACTGTGGGTTTTAGTACAGGCATAGACCCTTTTTACATTTCCGGGTTTCTCAGTAGTGGAAGTCGTCATAGGTGGGTAAACTTAGAGCGCAGTGAATATAAGAATACAACAAATCATTTTTTTACAATCTTATTTGCTCAAATAATAAAAGAAAAACTCCACCATGATGTGATAAAGACTTTCAGAAAAAGGAAAAAATTGTGTGAGACTGATGACAGAGGAGAGAATAACGTCAAATTTACTGTCCTTGCCTACACATGCTGCATTAAAAATGCTTCGCACAAGCGGTAATACGTTTTTTTTCAATTTGAAGCAAAGATGATATAATGATGTAATGCATACATAAATGCATATAAATGTTCATATGTTTTTCGTTTAATGAAAATATATAAAAACTTTCAAGGATTTAAGATGCTGAGGACCGTTAAATGAGTCATAACAGGCTTGTGAAAAGGGTCCATTAAAAAGCATTGCATGAAGCTCAGATTGCACTGCACCATGTCTGCATTCAGACTTCTCTCCAAAAAAAAGTAAAAAATACTGTGTGTAATGAAAGCTTTAGGTGTTGTAGTTTTGCGGTCCTTATATCTGTATTTTGTAGATACTGCCGGTCAAAATGTCTGTGTTTCGTTTCATAGTGGCATTTCACTTGTCCACTCTTTACAACTTTAATTGTCTCCTTACAAACCAAGCAGAAAGGCTTAGTGCTGGCTTGTGGCTAAATAAACACATACTTATCTGTCCATTTAACTTTGAATAGTTTATTCTCTTTATCAAGTTTTCTCTTCTGTGAGACCGTCAAACGATCGCTTTGCTGCAGGGCATTAAAGCAGGCACATGTGCGCATGCGATCACGTGAAGCCTCGTATGATCACTGGATGTCATGACAACAGAGTCATGCAAAAAATATATATATATATATATATTTTGCCTTTGATTTTATTTCGGTCCGGATTTTTTAATTTTTTAATTTTACAAAAATACAAAACACTAAGGGCCCTATCATACACGCTGTTTAAATTGCAAATGCATTTGCGCTCATTTGTGTGGCCAGAGGCATTCTGGTCTAAAAAAGGAGGTGTGTTAAGGCGCATTGCTGGCGCGTTGCCATTTTGAGGATCTATAATAGACTGCACAATAGACCAGCTGAGAGCAGGTCTAAAGTCCAGCGCAGAGCGCGTTAGTTGTGCGCCTCGCTTAAACATTGTTTAATACACACAGGATGTACAGCAATACGCAAATATCTTTACAAATAAAAAAGAAGTAAAGGATCAAAATATTACAAAAAGTATTATTTTCTTCATAAATATAAAAACTACTGCCTTCATGCCTTCTTCATCTCAGTGTGCTTTTTCAGTTTATTCATGACAATTTGCTTTTGTATTATTAGTAGTAGTAGTATTTATTATATGCATATTTATATTTGTTTTATTAAAACCAAGCTTAGATTTGGCCACCTGTCAAGTTTTAGACCATATGGGGCATAGCATGTGTGTTTGAATATAACTATAAGTTTTTTGACCACACTTCATTATTATTGTTCATTTATTCATTTGCTGGAAATTAAAACTGAATTTAGAAATAGTTTTGAAACACATCTTTGCGCTTAACAAACTAATTAATTATGTAGGCTAATGGATGTCTGTGTGTACAACACCTTTCCTTATCGACGGAAGCGAGTGAAAGTGAAAGTAAAGTAAGAGGAGGCTCATTCTCTCATTCTCGTGCTGCAGATGGTCTGTTTAACTATTTTTTTATTTTTAACAGTTTTTTCACTTACCATGTCTGCCATGTAAATAGCAAATGCGCTATGGCGCGATGCAACTGACTCTTAAAGGGAATAGGAGATGAGGCTCTGATTGGTTTATTCTCAAAACACACCTATAACTCATTAAGAGAATAAGCTCAACCCTGTTAGACCATGCGCCGTGGTGCAAAGCGGATTTCTCCATCATTAAAAGAGCAAAAGTGAATTCTGACACGCTCTTAATGCTTTTGCACCCTGCGCTTTGGACTTTGCGCCTAGATCGTCAAAATAGAGCCCTAAACAGTTGATTTACAAGGTTTATGCATTTATTAATGAATGAAACCCACAATTTTAATGGTCTTGCAATACGAAATGGAGTCGGGTCTGGATTGAATACCTTCGCAGTCCGGATTCATTCCGGAGTCCGAACATTAAAAAGGCCTGGCCTATACTTTATTTAATCATACATGATTTTTTTTTTTTTAAGTTTTGCTTTAAGATAATTAGGACTTTCTTTTACATACCTTATTTTTATTATATATACATTGTTTGTACTATTTGATTTTCAAATAGTACAAACAACAAAGACAAAGGCAATCAGACAAACAAACAAACAAACAGACCATCCCCAAACGCTGCAAATAAAATAAAATGTACAAACGTATGTTTAAAAAAGGCGTCACTGTGGTGCAGTTGGTAGCACGATCACCTCACAGCAAGAAGGTCACTGATTCGAGCCCCGGCTGGGTCAGTTGGCATTTCTGTGTGGATGTTCTCTCCGTGCTCCACCACAGTCCAAAGACATGCGATATAGATGAATAGGGTAAGCTAAATTGTCCGTAGTGTATGAGTGTGGGAATGAGAGTGTATGTTGTGTGTGAATATGGTGTTTTCCAGCGATCGGTTGCAGCTGGAAGGGCATCCGCTGTGTAAAACATATGCTGAATAAGTTGGCGGTTGACTCCACTATGGTGACCGCTGATTAATAAAGAGACTAAGCCGAAAAGAAAATGAATGAATGAATGTTTAAAAAAAAAAAAAAAAAGAAGCCAGAACTCTCTTAGAATAAACATTTCAGAGTTTATGTAAAAAGGATTGGAGAGGTTCCCAAAGTCGCCTGAATTTGTCCTGTTTGTGGTTGAGGTCATAGGTTAATTTTTCCAAAGGAAGAAATACTGACAACTGAGAAATCCACATGGAAAAGTTGGAATTAAAGAAGTAGACCATTTTAGTAATATAGTATCACCTTATTTTTAATAAAATCTAAATTTTCTCGTTTTTCGAAGGATCCACAGGGACTTTCACACACATATTCCTAAATACATTTTACAGTTCACACACATCTATTTTTAGTTGCAAATGAAAGCAAAATGCTCACACTGTAGATACCTGCTGTTCTGGCCTCAGCAGGTACGGCTGGAAATTATGAAATGAATGTGAGGGGAATGGAAGCAGGCCTGCGGACTGGTGTGCCAGAGCATTTCAGAGAGTCCACTAATCACTTCAGTAGCGCACACACACACACACATACACACTCTCTCTTTCTGCTTGAAGCTCACTATCATTCACACACACGCACACACATAATGCTGACAATAATGTTCAGCCATGAGCCATAGATTGCAATGTGTGTAAAGCTGTAAAGGAGAAACTGATGAAATAAACGAACGGGACTTCATCAAATACTTCTTTTAATATATCAATAGCTGGTATTTGCTCTGTAATTTATAGCATTTACTGGCAGTTTGCAGAAGGACTTGAGTCATCCTGCTAACTCTGATGAAAGACGTGATAAATGAGCTTCAGTCCATCTGAATCCTGAATCTGAGTGGATTGCATTTCTGATGTGAGACCGATAGTTATAGATGCCTGAAGGCTTAATGGATTAAATGCATTAAAGCAGTGCTTCTCAAACTTCTCAAGGCGAGTATTCCCTTTGATTTCATTTAAAAAAATTCCAATACCACCATCTAAGCATTTTGACTCTGAAAACGCTGCAGTTTTGTCTTGTCTTTTGGCATCTAGTCAAATTGGCATATAACAGTTAATCTTTGTTGTTAGGCTTGATATTATTGGTTATGAAGGATAATATTGACCCAGAAAGTACACCGATTAAATAAAAAATCATGCTATAACATCAGCTACTATATTAACAATGAAATATAATTATAATTGCTGATATGTGTTCAGGATTTTTTCATTCTTTCAGATTTACATGTACGTTATTCATACACATATTATAGATTTGTTATACTTTATCCATACACACGCACAAAAACAATTAAACACATAATGGTTGCCTTGGTTTACATGTGCAATTTTATTTTAAGAATTATCTCATCAAACAATGTCAAAGTACTACAGTAAATGCTAAAGAAAGCCAGCTAATGTTTGTATCTCTTGTGTTGAAAAAAAAGTTGCCATAGAACACACAGAAACTACAGCTAATGGCCAACCAATGAGTACAGAGCTCTCTTTTTCACCTATGAGCTCTGACATGCAGAATTGGATGAAATAGTTTCAGAAATTAGTAACTTTGTTTGGTATTTCTAATTACTTTAGAAATTAAGACTAGATTTTTAATTTCTAACAATTAGTATAGTGAATTTTTCTCATGTTTTTTTAAACATTGAATAAGATTCAGAGATAAAGGTTTGGAAAGGGCAGTGTATTCTTTAGGAAAAATCATTGTGTATAAAATCCTATATTACTGACATATTTTCTATATAATATTCATAATAAAAATACTAATGGTGACACGGTGGTTCAGTGGTTAGCACTGTCGCCTCACAGCAAGAAGACCCCTGGTTCAAGTCACGGCTGGGTCAGTTGGCATTTTTGTGTGGAGTTTGCATGTTCTCACCGTGTTGGCGTGGGATTCCTTCTGGTGCTCTGGTTTCCCCCTTAAGTCCAAAGATATGCAGTATAGGTGAATTGAAGAAACTAAATTGCCGTAATGTATGTGTGTGAATGAGTGTGTATGGGTGTTTCCAAGTACTGGGTTGCAGCTGAAAGGGCACCCACTGCATAAAACATATGCTGGATACGTTGGCGTTCATTCCGCTGTGGCGACCCCTGATGAATAAAGTGATGAAGCCGAAGGAAATGAATAATACTAATACTATAATATTACTATACTAATACTATTTCAAATCCCCAAGAAATATTTAAAGAAAGAAAGAAAGAAAGAAAGAAAGAAAGAAAGAAAGAAAGAAAGAAAGAAAGAAAGATGGACTAGAGCAATACTATTACTGAGCTTTTCTGTTAGTTTGTTTTTTTTAGAAAATGAATGTATTTTGATACTTTAATGATAATTTGTGAATTTAATACAACAAATACAGAATATGTATTGATGTGTGTGTGTGTGTGTGTGTGTGTGTATATATATATATACATATATATAAAATAAAGTTTTACTTCTAAAACATTTAAATCAAAAACATTTAAATCAAGTCATGCAAAAAAACAAAACAAAACAAACTATCCAGAACATAATCAGACAAACAATGGACTCCCACTGTGTTCATTTTCATCAAGGTTCAACAAAAGCAACAAACAGGTGGTTGAACAATCACGATGAAACATCCGATCACAGCTGAGCCGCAGCACCACAACATATTAAAACCTGCATCTGTTCACCCAGGTTGAGAATAATTAAGTCCAAATTCCATTTCCCAGCCAACCTCTTCATTCTGACCCTGGCTTGAGATGCTGTTTTATAGGATGGCGTTTCCCAAGAAGCACGGTTCGCTTGGGTTAATGGGAGCCTGAGGCTGGCGAGGCTAACTAGCTAACATGTAGAGAGCTAAAAGGTTGCAGCTTTGTTCGAGAGTCAGCCACCAGTTTCTAATTACAGCAACAGTCCTAAACAAACAGCAGCACAAAAGTTCAGCAGTGCACATGCACACACGAGCACCAGATCATACGAGTGCCTAATGTTTCATTAGTGCAGGAACACAACGCCATTGGTCAGGGTGTTGCTAATGGGTTTGCGGTGTATTAGCTCTTTCTTACTCATTCTGAAGGCTATTAGCAATGGATTAATTGAACCGGAGACCCATTTCCCTCTTCAGAATTCACATCTTCAAAATTTCATGAAAAATAATTGGTGTATACATAATAGCCCTAATTATACTTCAAGGAAAGAGAAAATGTGAAATATGATGTGTAGCGCGCTAATAATAAAACCAAATTCTAATTAAAATCCTTGACATTGCTTAAGTATCAGGCAACAAAGAAACAATTAATTTCAATAATAAAAAAAAATCAGGTTTCTCAAACTTTGCATCAAAGCTTCCTCTCCGATACTGATCCTACATCATAAGCTCAGGATGTAACTTCACATGACCTGAAGACATACAGAATTGCATTAGTTTGAATCAAACCATCTGTTCTGATCAAACATTCAAGGACAGTGAGTATATTAGCCTTGAAAGATGACACTGTAAGGTCCTGTTTTACATCTTGCTCGTGCGCTCCTGAACTGTAAAAATTAAATGAAAGTTTGAAGAAGTACAGTTTGTGTTGTGAATCTGGTTCCAATCATCCGTCTTGTTCACATTTCACATTTTAAGAGATATCCACACTGCTATTCAGCTTTAGTTTGAGTGAATGATTGTATGATTTTCTCTTAAATTACATAAAACATGGGTTTTTCTTTTTACTCTAAGGGACCCCTAAATATTATGATTCTTTGCAGGGGCCCGCTTTGCCTAAATTTTAATGGCACTTATGTATTTTAAGTATAAATATGTAAACTAAAAGTCTGCATAACGTAAAGACATTATAATTCATATTTCACAGGCATGCAAAATGGTATTGTTTTTAAAACTATTTATTTTATTAGTTGGCATCTCATCATAGCCAAAAATGATTCTCACAACTATTTCATATTTCATAAAAACAAACAAACAAAAAAAAAAAAAACAATGAAATATTTACATTAACTGAACAAGATAGCTTTTCTAAATAAGGCACTGGTAGATTAAAATCCTAATGGGACGGATGAGCTTGGTGGCTTCTACATAGTTTGTCATAACGTGGCTTCATTTCATTCTTCAACACTTGATGCAAGTCATCTTCACTGCGCTTGGCCACAAGAGCCTCACGGTGAAGCATGCAGTGTGTGCCAACGGCGTTGAGTGCTTTCTCTTTTATCAGAGGCATATCGCCGCTGTGCTTACCCAATGACTGTATAAAATATGGACGACGCGACAGTGCCATTTTCCATTAAACGCTGTGAGGGAAAAATCGCCTTGTGACAGGCACAAACTGTCGCAAAAGACTGCTGAAATTGGAGCCTGGACATGCGCAGAAGGACTCCCTGGTGGAGCCAGAGGAGGAGCTGCGGAATCGAACTTCCAACCAAACGCTTGTACATCAAATCAACCACGCCCCCCGAACTTCTCACTTGACCGCCGGTGTCTGCACCATAACAAAGGCTTGCTAATGCTAATACACTTTGCGTTTACATAGTAGCCTGCGTTTGCTGTTTTATCAACACAAATGGTTGTAATAACGTTAACAAAGTTGAGGTTTATAAAATGAAGATTCAATCGCGCCAGCTCCGGGCCGCAGCGCACATTACTCGCGGGCCGATCCGGCTCGGATGCGGCAGCGTCGGCTCGCTAACGGCCGCCGCATCTGACCGGATGATTATGGACTGACTGCCCGAGTCAATCGGGCCAGATGCGGCAGCCGTTAGCGAGCCGACGCTGCCGCATCCGAGCCAGATCGGCCCGCGAGTAGGTACAGCAGACGGAGTCGGGCCGAGGGGTAAGTCTCCGGCAGGCGAGAGTCTAGCCGGAACTGGCCCGAGTGTATTTTGCTATCTGGGTGGTTAGGAGTGTATCAACTAACCGATAAAGCCCTGACCTACCGAATAAACACTGTTCCACCAGATCCTGTATGTCAGAAACTATAGTTTACTGCTGAACAACTTATTTTATCATGATAAAATAACACAGAAATGGAATAATAACACTTCAGTCTCCTGCCGAAGCTCCGACGTCTGCTTTGAGAAACTGTCAATCACAGCTGTCAATCATGATGACACGCCCTGCATTAAATTACCGCTCAAAACATACTCTTTACAAAAATGAAGATCTGCACCTATATCAGCACGATAACCAGTGCCTTAACTGACCAGAACCAGCTTTCGGGACATTTTATTGCAAGTGTAATTAATTTTCTTATTTGGTCTCATGTCTCCTTCATTAACACGGAGGAGGCGGGCTTTATGACTTGTACTGCAGCCAGCCCCCAGGGGGCGATCTAACGGCCGAGACCTTCACTCAAGAGCAAGCGTGCGGCACACTTGTGCTTACCGGTCATAGCAGCAGCACCATCGGTACACACTCCAATACACCGAGACCAGTCTATTAAATTGTCCATCATTAACTGATCCATCATATTAAGTATATGTCCTGACAGACACCAATTCAGACATTCAGGGATTTACAGAAGAGAAGTTCCTCAATAAATGTGTCCTTACTGAGAAAACGTACGTAGACTATTAGCTGTGCGTGATTCGCTATATCAGTACTTTCGTCCAACTGCAATGAAAAGAATTCACTGGCTTGCAGCTGTTCTAAAAGTTGTGACAAAATATCATCGGCAATCTCACTTATGCGTCTGCTTACTGTGTTGTCTTACAAAGGCACACAATCTACCTTTCGTGCTGCTTCCTCTCCAAATAACTCTTTGAAGATCTTGTAAATAATTTTTTGTTTCTGCCTCTCTTGCGACCCACCTGGGGTCTGCGGACCCCAGTTTGAAAACTAAACTAGTTAGTTATGCCGTAGATTAATGGTTTTTAAGTCTTGCAATTTGTTACATTTGGTCCAGGGGTCCAATTTTTTGTGTTACGGTCCATGGGAATTGTTTGTATTTTTGTGGCTTTCTCCCTCTCTGTCGCTCTCTCTGTCTCTATCTGCTATTTGCTTTTGCTCTCACCCTATCACCTTTTGTTCTGCTATTTTCCACAGCCATACCACCCTGCAGGCCAAGACCGGTTACTCACTGAAGCCAAGCAGGGCTGAGTCTGGTCAGTACCTGGATGGGAGACCACATGGGAAAACTAGGTTGCTGTTGGAAGTGGTGTTAGTGAGGCCAGCAGGGGGCACTCAACCTGTGGTCTGTGTGAGTCCTAATGCCCCAGTAAAAAGTGAAGGGGACACCATACTGTCAGTAGGTGCCGTCTTTCGGATGAGACGTTAAACTGAGGTCTGGACTCTCTGTGGTCATTAAAAATCCCACGACACTTCTCGTAAAGAGTAGGGGTGTAACTCTGGTGTCCTGGCCAAATTCCCTCCATTGACCCTCACGAGCATGGCCTCCCAATCATCCTCATCCACCGAATTAGCTGTATCACTGTCTCTCCACTCCACCAATAGCTTGTGTGTGGTGAGCGCACTGGTGATGTTGTTCTGTGGCTGCCATGGAGAGACCCCCCTCACTATTTTCACCTTCAACAGGTATTTACTGATTGGATCCTGAGCCTGTCACTCCTCATTAGGGCATTTCTTTGGGGATCAATCAGGAAAACCTCGTTTGTTTAGTGCTGTGTGTGTGTGGGTTTGTGTTGTATACACTCTCTTCTGTTTTTGTATTATGATTTGTTTCTTACTGTCTCTGAACTAATCCAAATATCTGTATCATTCCTTTTTGGGGAAAAGGGAATAGGCTAACAAGTCGCACAACATACATTTTGCCCGTAGTTATATGAGGATTATTTAGTTAACTGGATTTGATTATTAACATAATATTTGACATGAACCTGGATTGTTTCTTTCTTCAAATTTATATACTGTATTCTGTACAGTTGAAGTCAGAATTATTAGCCATACTAAATTCTTAGTTTAATAACTAATTTCTAATATCTCATTTCTTTTCTCTTTGCCATGATGACAATACATATTGTTTTACTAGATATTTTTCATGATACTAGTATTCAGCTTAAAGTGCAATTTAAAGACTTCATTCATTCATTTTCTTTTCGGCTTAGTCCCTTTATTAATCCGAGGTCGCCACAGCGGAATGAACCGCCAACTTATCCAGCACATTTTTACGCAGTGGATGCCCTTCCAGCCACAACCCATCTCTGGGAAACATCCACACACACATACACTACGGACAAATTGGCCTACCCAACTCACCTGTACTGCATGTCTTTGGACTGGGGGGGAAACCGGAGCACCCGGAGGAAACCCACGCGAACGCAAGGAGGACATGCAACCTCCACACAGAAACGCCAAGTGACCCAGCCGAGGCTCGAACCAGCAACCTTCTTGCTGTGAGGCGACAGCACTACCTACTGCGCCACTGTGTCACCACCCAATTTAAAGACTTAACTAGGTTAATTAGGCAATATTGACCTTAATCTAGTGGAATAATTTTGACTTCGACTGAATTAACCATTTACGACTTAACCAGTAAGCGAGGTAAGCAGCCGCTTAGGGCCCCAGAGAATTAGGGGACCTCGAACAATGCCAAGAAGCCTGTATTAATTAAGTATATAGCTCTTTTATTAATTTTCTGTCATATGTTGTAAAATCTGTCTATAACCATTAAGATTTTAACATTATTACTTATTTTTAAAACCTGGGGTCTCCATGAATAGTGGAACGTTCCTTTCATACTGAACATGCAAGTATTAAAATCTAATCATAAATATGGCTAATTAACTGTACATATACAGTAGTTAGTTTGTAAATTTTTTTATTTTTTATTTGTGAGTTTATTGTATTAAATTTTGCATTAAGAGGATAAAGGTTCCACTTAAAATATATTTTTAACATGCAGTTTATTTACAAAAATTTATATAAATAAATAAAAAAATCTACAGAGAAAAAAATAGCCTTAAAAATAGACCCCCAAATTACTAAGTCTGCCCATGGCTGTATATATAACATTGGCTGCCCCTGGCTGTATATATAACATTGGGTCAGCTTCAAGTACAAGGGCATTTCATGCCAACTTTACCTTTAAATGCTCTCATTGGGTGATCAAATCTTAGGAATAAAATGTTTGCCAGTGGACCCTTGAGTCAAGATTAACTTTGTGGCTCAGCGGCTTCCACTATTGGTTATTAGCTGAGGTTTGTTCATTCGGCTTAATTCTGTCTTCCATATAAAAGCTAAACTCCCACGAGGCATAATGAGATTAAAATTAGGTGTACGTATTTGAAAATAATTAATTCCCCATTGTTTTATGAGTTCTTCAGTCAAGGGGTTTTGGGTTGTGGGCATTTAAGAAAGTTTAATAAAGTGTAATAAAGACTGTTGCAGTAAATGTGCAGTTACACTTGACTATACATTCCATTTATGCAAACATAATGAAAAAGACAAAATGTTTTAGTATGTACTTCAGTCATTTGTTAACTAAGGTGGCTTTCACACCACCATGTTTTCAGCTAAAACTGAACACTTTTTTTAAAATCCTGTTTAAGCTTGTAAACATACTTTAATATTTAGACATAAACCAAAACCCAATGCCATACTTACAGTACACTATCAGAAATAAAGGTACAGGAGCTGTCACTGGGGCAGTACCTTTTCAAAAAGAACATACTGGTACCTGAAAGGTCCATAATGGTACCTCAAAGGTACTTTTTAGGTACATTTGGGCACTAATATGCACCATTGAGATACCATTATGAACCCTTTAGGTACAAATATGTACCTTTTGAAAAGGTACTGTCCCAGTGACAGCTCCTGTACCTTTATTTCTGAGAGTGTATATGATCTGTATGTACTTGGACCAAATCAGAACACGGATTTCTGTAATCAGAGGCACAGAATTTGAAATATGCCTCAATATATAAATAAATAAACATGCTACATTTTAAATAAGTTACAACAATATTTTTTATCGGTCATGACTTTTGTGAAAAAACACATGCACGGCAAGTTATTGCATAACAGACTGTGACATGACATCAGGGTTATAGCTATTCTGTAAAAATGTAATATTTATAGTGAAATGTATTGTGTACTCCATCATTTTAAATGGTCATATGATAGGTCAGGACAAACAATAAGTCAGGAGAGGAGTCAAATTTTACCAGAGAAGCCAAAAACGGTCATATTTCTGCAAAAGAATTGCTGAAATGTAAAGTTCAGCACACAATGAACACAGATACTGTGCTGATATTAGTAGCCTATATAACTGTTATTCAGTGGTAGTGTAAGTTATTGTAAATGGGTTAGGTAGGTAAGTTTGTTTTGTATTTGCTTTTATTACTTACATATACTTCAAGTTTTTTACACACATATATTGTTTAATTTAATAAAATCTTTCATTGTTTAATGTCATCCAACAAAATTTTTATGGCTATGTTTAAAGTATCAGATCAGGCACTGTTTTGCCTCCAGTGCTATGCTAATTTATATACATAGATTTGAAGCCACTATTGATGACTTTTTCTTTTCTTATTTATTCAAAGAAAATATATTAACTGCTAAATCAGCCTGTAATATACCCATTATAGTAATTAATATATGTCGAAATGCACTTGACCTGCAGATTAATACCATTTTTTATTGTAGATTAATCCTAAATTTAAAACCATCGCAGACAGATAGCCTCCTGCTTTTACAATTTTTAGTTAGTTACAAAGTTACAAACATTCAAATAACACAGAAGTACTGGAATAACAGTTTACAGTTCAGATATAACAGAATTCAGCCAGAATATCAGTTCAATATCAGGCATGATAGTCTGTGATGCGGGGGTGCTTTAGATTGTTCAAAGCTCTCCAGGGGGAGGGGTTGAAATTCTGGGAGTTTTCCGGGAGAAATGACAACAGGAGATGGGTCTGAAATACGGGAGACTCCCGGGAAAAATGGGAGTGTTGGCAGGTATGCCTTGTGCGCTGTTCAAATTTACAACCTTTTGTTATTTTAGGGGTGAAAACATCCACTGAATTAAATTTATGCTGTAAAAAATGCATTTTTTCTTTTTTTTTCTAGCATAAATCTGTCCTGATCACAACTACTCAAATGTTTAGAAAATTACAGGATTTTAACTCTATTGCCAAGTCTTTGTTTTTATTTACTCCATGTAGTTCTGAGAGCTGAGATGCATATTTAGATTTTCTCAGACACATTAATCAAAGAGTTAAATTCTGTCATTGTTTAAGCAATTTAGTAGTTTTGATCAGGACAGGCGTTGATTAACAGATTTATGAAAAAAAAAAGAATTTTTTATCTGATGCATTTTTACTGCAGTTTAATCTAGTGGATGTTTTCAATACAAACATAATAAAAGGGTGATGAATTTGCCAAGAGTGTATCATTGGGGGTTTTTTTTATTGAGAGCATTTTGTCAAAATATGTGTCAAAATATATTTTGACACAAAATCAAAATGAAATCAATCACCAAAAATCATTCTGCTGGCTGAGTCAAAGAAAAAGTTATGGCTAAATTAAGACTCAAAATCACTCCAGAGTGATTGTAAACATCCCTAACAGGGTTAAAAAACTTATTTTCATTCACACTATTAAAAAAGACTTTAAAGGA
This sequence comes from Danio kyathit, assembly GCA_903798195.1. Lineage (NCBI taxonomy): Eukaryota > Metazoa > Chordata > Actinopteri > Cypriniformes > Danionidae > Danio > Danio kyathit. The sequence continues at coordinate 20,792,229 of LR812542.1, forward strand.
AAACTTTAAATGTGATTTTTTTTTACTGTAAATGGGCAGAAACCTGGTCCCCTTTTGGCCAGTACAGAGTGACAGTTTCCTCTTAGTAACATAAACGTGTATGTGTGCGTAGATGTGTGCGTGTGTGTGTGTGCGTGCGTGTCAGTCAGATAAGAGTGACAGTGAAACTGCTCTCCTGGAAATCTGAGCTCTCCAGAGGTTTTTATTGTAATCGTCCCAACAACTCTCTGCTGTGATTGGCTGGCCTTTTGCTCTGGCTCTGCAGCTGTCCAGTGATTGATGGGGCTGCAGATCAACAATGCAGCAGCCTGTCCACTACTGGACAACATCCTGCTCACAACACACAACAGCCTCGCATACAGAGAGTGCAGATTCATGCTCGGGCTAATAAAACATTGTCCATCTGCTGCAGAGTACAATTTGATCATACTCATAACAGATTTGATTCCAGCCGTTCACAGCTTCTATCCTTATTGATTACTATATGATTACTACATTGATTACTATAATGTCTACTAATGCCTGGTTTCTCTTGAGGTTTTTTTTTTCTTCACTTCGTCAGTTGGTGAAGTTTTTCCTTGCCACTGCCTTACTTGGATTGGGACTTGTGGAGCTGCGCATTCATGGATTTGCTCCTCAGTGTTTAAACTTTCAGCAGTGAAATTTAAACCACACTGAACTGAACTTCAACTCTGAAATCTGGACAATACTAGAACTTCTATGTTAAGCGGCTTAGACATAATCTACATTGTAAAAGTGCTATATAAACAAACATGAATTGAATTTAATTTAATGTTTATAATGGGTCAATTAAACTTAAATAATTTATTTTGTCAGAATAATTCACCTTTATTTAACTTATTCAGGATTAAGGGTTTGTTCATTGATAACACTGCACAATATGATTCATATATCAGCTTAGTAATAACCTTTTTTAAAACTTTTAACTTTTAAAACATTTAATTTGTAACAGTTATATGGATGTAAAAAAAACAAATACCACAGTAGTATTTATAACTTATAATGCAATTAAAAACTTGATGCGAAACTCACTAATTAGTCTATTTCTGTCAATGAGGTTTTGGAAATCATTCAGTATGTAAAAGTGCTTCATTTAAAATGTTCTTTTTTTTAAAGCACATAAAAATCTACTTTATAATAACTCATAATTTAGGAACTATAACATTTAACTTGTACCAATAATTTCCTTTAAAGTTTTTTTCACATAGAGTGAGAAGGAACCCATTTGTGAAAATGAAGATCATTAAAAAGATTAAATTGGTTTTAAAAACTTTTAAAACTTCATTTATAGAAACTCTTTTTAATCTTACCCTGTCACTCTAAATGATCACACTACTGGACTTTAAAAATCAAAGCTAATTCACAAAGAAATTGTTCATAGAACATGGTTAAAAGTATAATTCCTAACCCAACTCTTAACTCCTCATAATAAAAATTGCATGCTTGAAAACTCCATTTTAACATTTAATTTAATACTTTTTTTAATAAAAACTCTGAACTCATTCAAAATGAAGTGCCTATTGATTCAAAATGCCTAAAAAACTATTTAACATTTATAACTTTGCAACTTTTCTTTAAATTTACTTTATTGCATAATTCATCACAATTTCCTCATTTTAGAATTTATAAGTGGTTCATCAAGAACTCTTTTAACATTTGAACACTTGTTACAATGTCTATTAAGTCTACTTGATGTAAAAAAGACTCAGTTAGAATGAAAAAGAAGGTATTTATAATGATGAAAGTGGTTTAAAAAATATAAAATATAGATATTATAATTAAATATATAACAGCCTGGCTTGTTTATTTGCAATTCGGTATTACGTTTACACAGGAACAGATTGCTTCAAAATTGCTTAGAAAATAAAAAAGTAAATGTAACATTTATTTACCAACAATTTCTAACAATACTTTTTTCAGTATTCATTCACAATCAAAAAGAGCTTCAAAGAAACTGCTTAAATAAGACAAAATTGAATGTCATTTTTTTATTAACGTTTAATTAATGTTGAACTTGTCACAAAATAATAATTATATTTTTATTTTTTTAAATTATTTTTTCCATTATTATTATTATTATTATTATTATTATTTTTTTTTTTTTTATTATTAAAAACTAGAATTGGCTTGTTTATTTGCACGTTTGTTGTATCTGTGTCAGATTTCTTGTTTGTTTTTGGTAGAGGAAGCACTTTTATTTTCCAAGGCCGATATCATTCCAAATGATATACTCGCCATCTGTTGATCACAACAATCTCATATGTGATGCTAAAGCACTTTCATCACTGTGAATGAGAGCATCTGCTAAATGTTCCGGCTCAAATTTCCTAACACAGAACTTCAGAAAATGCTCACAAAAAATTGCATTTGACACTGACTGACTGATCCGAACTGTGAGGTTTCAGAATGACGCTTCAAATAGATGCTCGCCGTTTCAAATCCTCCACGAGCCACATGGAGCTGATAAACCATTTTTTTTCTCCTCTTTATACCTTATTTATGCCTCTTAGAGAAAGTGCTTGATCAAACTCTGAGCTAAACTGTCAGAATCACACAACTCTGCCTCAAATTGGTTTAACCTTTAGAGACTCAGTGAGAAAGCTTAAGATAATATATTTACAATATATAACAAATTATCAGCCCTTATTTCAAGGTCTGTTGAAATACTTGATGCTGATTGGTTGGAAGGTGTCCAATAAAATTGTTTGATGCGCTGGTAGTTACAGTCAGTTTTCAGTTTGACAGATCACATTTCTAAATAAACGTGCTTCCCTCAAACATTAGTAGTAGCCATAGTAACTCTGTGACAGTTACCAGAGCCTTCAATCCTCTGTGTAATGGTGAGGATACCAACTTGTGCTTCACCATAGAACAGATGGTCATTAACCAATTTGCTAATACAGATTTAAAATTATTTGAAACCGGTAGCTAACACGTTATTGACACTATTGATTATGTTTTCTGATACAATTGGACACAGCCATTGGAACCTTTCTGGCTCAAATCTTTCAGCCTCCTTCATTTCCATTGTTTTTAGCAATAAAACACTGCTCATTATTCTGCTTGATGTTGCAAACTTATATTTTTCATTGTATTGTATGCATCATCATAAACACAGCAAGCACATTGTAGAGCAAGTCGTTTAACTGTTTATTCCCATTTATATTTTTTTTGTAATTTCTCTATAGACAGATGAATCGAAAATTCTAAAACAATCGCAGAAATTACCTTAGCCTATTTCCATGTTGCATAATAGGGTCAATATGAGCTATTAGATATCCCTCTGTCAGTTGGACTCACACATGATCTCTCTCTTGCACATGTGCTCTCCATCTTTGTCTGCTGTGACTGCTGATTCAGTACTGGGACTAGGAGACCCAACATGCCATAGCTGGTGAATATTTTGTCAAATATTGACCTGCAAAGAGCAAAACGGGTTTCAAATTGTCTAAAACTTAGCAAATGACCAAGTGAGATAATTAACGGCATGCTGTGCATTAAAGGATTTTAAAAGCACTTTGCAGAGGCCACCTGGGCGGTTCTTTGCAGAGGTGTCATGTATTAAATTCCATTAACGAAAGGCAATCCATTGATTATCCCTTATATCAGGGATGGCCAAACCTTTTTGTATGAAGGGCCAAAACCGAATATCATTAATATCCGTCAGCTGAAGGTAAATATAACAAACTATTTTACATTACATTTGCATGGGTAATTTTCTCATTAATTTCATAATTTTTAAATATAAATATAAAACATTACTTTGAACCGTATTGATTAATGCAGTATAACTTTTTAAATTATAACTTACTGCAATACAATCATAAAAAATCACGTTTATAACACAGTGGAGTTCAATGCTGAATACACTGGTCAAGCAGAATCTGCCTTTGCCTCTATCCATCAGGTGACAGTATGTACACCTTAAATTAAATCTGATTAAATGACACCATTGAAACATTTAATTTCTGTTAGTTTTTTTAGCTTAACAATACATAAACCATCTCTAAACCATCCCCATCATTCTCCTTCTCAGATGGGATGGCGAATCAAAGGTTACCATGGGCCAACTTTGGCCCGCGGGCTCTAGTTTGGGCATCTCTGCCTTATATAAATGTACCATAAGACCACTTAGTTATACATCATTTTTTAAGTAAAACCTAAAAATAGTTTTTTGTTTGCACATTACACGTTTTCTTTAAAGGATTTTTTCAAAAAAGAAAATTCCAACTTCAAAAAAAATCACTAACTGCTTGTGTTAAGTCTTATTTACTATTTTATTCCTATTTTTCCACAAAAGTAGAGCAAACTCAACCCAAAAAGGAAATTGGTAACAACTTTTTGTTTTGCTGACTGTCTTTTTTACAGTGCAACCCATATGCCACCTGGGGGTTAGCACATATATTTCAAACTGGATCGATGTATTTTTGTAACAAAAAAAAAAGTGTATAAACTCAAATCACTGACTTCCATCAGCTACTGAATGCGCATTCTCGACAACTTCTGCGGCTGACCACTGACTCAACGTATGAGGCATGATGTAAGATGCATTCATAGCAGAAGCTCCAGGAATAGACCAGTGTTCTTGCAGAAACATCTTACAACAGTTTGCTTACCTCAGAAAATGATGACAACAAGTAAACTAGTTGGCTTACAGTTGGTTACTGTATAACGTTATATACACTAAAAAATATCTGTCTTAACAGTTTCCGTATTTTGTGTTTTCCATTTATTTACAGTTGGGAATTGCATTATGGGGTGTTGATCTCTGTTCTGTCAACTTTTGATGATAAAAATTCAACTCTGCAGCTTAACAAAGTGACCTTTATTGACATTTTAGTAGTTTGAGACAAGATATTGTTTAAGAAATAATAAATTGAGAACTAAGTTTGTAAAATAACAGAAAATGTACTGGCAGCTCATTACCAGGTTTTCGCAGCATAATATACAACACCAACCCAATACCAACATGTCACTTCAAACTATTAAAAATGTTCACTTTTTCAAACTTTTCAAGGTTAAACGTTGTTGAAAGAAAGACCAAGGTCCCATAATGCAATTTAAAAGCATAAATAAATGGAAAAAACATGAATCACAAAAAGAAAACCTTTTTTACAGATATTTTTAAGCGTTTTATACTGCTCCAAAAAATAAAGGGAACACTTAAACAACACAATGTAACTTCAAGTATTCCCTTTATTGTTTTACAGTGGTGTAAAGTACTTGAGTAAATGGACTTCGTTACTTTACTTAAGTATTTTTTTAGCTACTTTGTACTTGTACTGAGTATCAAAAATATAAGCAACTTTTACTCTTTACTTGACTACATTTTTGGTTGAATATATGTACTTTTTACTCCACTACATTTGAACGGACGCTTACCGTTACTCATTACATTGTGATTGTGCACGACAAGTCGGCATCTTTATCTACCACAGCTAATTTGTTGGGCGGATGAGGCGATATCGCCATCTGCAGAGTGCTGAAGGTACTGTATGCTATTTATGAGCTAAATCATGTGAACATGAATTAGCAGCTTGCCTAATACCAGGTGTTTAATTAGCAACATGGCTGCAGCCAGTGATAAAGCCGAAGCTTGAATTTATATGTAGTTTACTAAGTTGAAAAAAAACAGTGCTCCTCTTTGTTTTATTTTAATACAGAGAAAACATAATTAATTAATTGTAAAACTACTCAAAATAAAAATATTGCCCCCCTCTGATACTGAGAGATGAATCACATCAAAGTCAGCTCTGATTTTTTTTTACTACAGTACGTTTTTCTACTTTTTTTTTATTTTTTTTGATAAATTGTTTGTGCCTTTTTTAAACATTTGAGTTTGACTGTGACTTTTTGTTCTATTTTTTTAATATATTTTGTTCTGCCATTTTGAAACATTAAGGTGTTCAATTTAATTTATATATTAGGAAAATTAAACCTTTCTTGGTGTTCTTTGAGCCTACATTCAGTATGAGTAAAATACTTAAGTTCTTTTAAAATCGGATACTTTAATACTTTTACTCAAGTCTTATTGGAATTGGTGACTTGTAACTTGTAATGGAGTAATTTTTACAGTAAGGTATCTGTACTTTTACTCAAGTATGGTTTTCAGGTACTCTTTACACCTCTGTTGTTTTAGCAGTATACATGTATATTACTATATATTACAATGCCATAAACGTGTGTCCAACTAAGTGGTAAAATTTTGTAGAGATGGATTTTACTCAGACTTAAATGTGCCCTGTAATAAAGCAACAAAAACTCTGGAATCTGAAGAAAAGGGCCCAGGATACACTTTGCCCTCTTTTCTGAACTTTCCTTCCACTCTGGTATTGATAAATACTCAGGTGTGACTGGTAACAAGATTTTGTTCACTATCTTTGATAAATTTTGATTAAATCCCAACAGATGAGTAAATCTTTAAGTCACTGGTTAACTTTGACAAAATAACCATTTATTGTTTTCATAGGATATTTAAAGGGAAGGACGAAATGTCTCGGGGTCGCAAGTCTGTATCCAGATCGGTCCAGAGTGACGAGCTCGCAAGCTCAACACTATGTATAATTTAGACTTCCACCTATACTCTTTGGAGTCTGCGCTACCATTATGATGTGACATGATTTTATTGATTTTCAAGGTGCATTTGACTGTATGTAGCAGTGTGGCAAGGCAGCATGAAGACCTTGTAATCATTTAATCACTGATATTAGTGAGTTGTATGGAAATGACTAAATGCACTACTCTTTTAGTATGCGTGAGCCGGAGGCAACCATACTACTTGAGTATTAGTTAACCCTACATCCTCTGACTAACTTTAGAGTGTCGAGATAATGTCTGTGAAAAGAAACGCAATCCCGGGGCGTGGAACTCTAAGCGTAATCCCTAATGAACGTACAATTAAGAATATCGCACCCAAGAAAATATCAAAATCTAAATTATATCACAACTAATAATGTGATCAGCTAAAAAGATATATTCCAACAAATTGGAATTAATCAAAATTGGAGTCAGATTGAACTCGGAGTTGAAAACAAGTATAAATAAATTCTAATAAATAACACAATTCTTTTCAGAGGCACTAAAAAGGTTTACACACACTTACCCTTCGACCATTCATCGGATTCCGTTGTTGGGCTGATAGAATGGGATCTTACAATTACATGTGAGTCAGAGGACAGTCAATAATCTGTTAAGAATATGCATTTGGCAGTTGCTAGAAGTCAGTGATTTGACTTTATAACTTAAAAATTATAAATATTTTTCTTACAAAATGACATTGATCTGCTTAATAAGACATGTGATAACCACCCAGGGTGGTATGTGGATTTGAGTTATGAAGATTTATTCAATTTTGGAAGCTTCAATAAAAGGCCACTACGCAACACCATTATACAGCATGGATGAAATATTCCAACTGTGTTCGTCTGACAGAAAAAAGGTCATACAAGAGGATGGCTTGAGGGTGACTAACATTTCTGGGTGAATTGTTTCTTTAAATATTATTATTTAAAACCGTGTTTTTAGATTCCAAATGCATTTTGAGCCTTTGTGCTTTAAAATGTAATGGACAAAAAGAAAGATATTTTTCATTCTGAAAAGCCATTTCAGACTCAAAGGCACTAAGAACTATTCAAATGACTTAATTCTCACAATTCACCAAAAAGAACAATAGAGTTCAAGAGAGTTCCCTTTTTTTCTTTGCAAATCACATTTCCAAATGGCTTGGTCAAACGCAGGAGAGAAAATGAGAAAGGAGATTGACATGATAATGATTTGGTGAAAAGCTACTCTGAAGTTGTGAAGCCTGTAATAAATGTTAAACATTATAGTGGTCTTGTAGGTCAAAAATTAAATGTCACTTCTCTTGACTCAACCGATCGAATAAATAAAGCTGTGATCTAAAAATATCCATCTGCCGCCAGTGGCTCAATAAGCTGTCTGTGATTGAGATTAAATGCACTTGATTAAAAATGTATGAAATTGCATTTTAGTGGCAAGAGAGCAGTGAGCGGTAGTCTATTATTCATACAATTAGATATAAAGCAATAACAAGTGTGTAAATAAAGAAAACCATTATATCTGAAATTATAAATATGAGCTGTGCTCTGAATAACAATAACACACTCACGATTGACAATTCAATACAAATTATGATAATGAACTCATACTATTGTGATTTTGCAGCCAATACAAAGAAAAGGGTTTTTACATTTAAGACATGGAAAAAATGTACTGTTATTTAAAAACATTCAATATTATATTTTAGAATGCAATTCATTTCAAGAACACAACATTTACATAAAGCACAACACATAATGTTTTCCAGTTTTGGGTTGCGGCTGCGTAAAACATGTGCTGGATAAATTGGCGGTTCATTCCGCTGTGGCGACCCCGGATTAATAAAGGGACTAAGCCGAAAAGAAAATGAATTAATGAATGAATGATAACACATAATGGAACACATTTCATACTTTCTGCTAGTTTAAATAATACATTAATTAAGCACCCATTTGTTATCACTCGATGAATTGGGCATTATCAGTGGTTATCAGCGATCTAAGCTGAGGGAGATCACTGGTGAACTACAGACTGGTAATGAACTACAAATCCCTTACATTGCGCTATGCACACACCGGCTTCCACTTCCACTGATCACACACTCACAGCTGTAACCCAATTTCTAGGATTAACCACTTATAATGCCCAGCAATCGAGTGATAACATTCGAAGCGGCTGAATAAAGGCATTATGTTTATAGTGAAATTGTTAATACTTTGTTTTACATTAATGATTTATTTCATTTTTCTGTTCTAACTACTCTAACTGTAAATGTGTGTTTTTTTAGTAAAGAAAGGGGAACTAAAATCAATGTTTATTTTATTTTTTTTAACAGTTTCTGGTAGCCTATTTTACATGATTTCTGTATAAATGTATAAAATGTGACTAAAAATGTGACTCAGTGATGCATAATGCATGCTATTACATGCTATACATTCTACAGTACTGCAGCAACTGTTTAAGTAATACATTTGCATGCTTTCCTGAGCATAGCAATGCTTTTGTGCAAGAGATTCAGTTTTATAGCTAATTCTACTTCTGACCTCTACACAGTCTGACATATACACGTATTTCAATGTACAGTCCACTCAACACATGTCTGGTGACACTCAGAAATCACAAGACCATCAGTCCTTAGACATCCCTAATTACATGATCACCGTCTTGCCTATCAATGACTTCTGGAGCATGGCATCATGCCGTTTTAAGCTCATGAAAGTCCAGCTTCTGCTGGAACAGATGTGGCGCATTCATTAAAAACAGAGAGGTCAGTTCAGCCACAGGCACACAATTTACAGGTTCATTCCTCTGGATATTAAGACCAGTGGAATTTCTACTGCTGGGTCCCAATTTTGCTCGCTACCCATAATAATGCCGAGTTAGACTGCATGATTTTCAAAGTAATCGTGTCACAGATGTTTTCACACCGCATGAATATCTGGGCTAGCGTTTCGTCGCTGCTTTGTTTACACCGCAAGATGGATCGACGACAGGGGGATTCACATTGTATGACTTTAAAATAGGAAGAATCGCAGACAACTTCGTCCAAACTCTGTCTCACAACCAAAAACACGTAGTATATCTTTTGATATTAACTACAAACGAGAAAGAAGCCTTTAATGGGGTAGAAAATTTACATATTTGCTCACCTGGGTTTGAATGGAATTAGTAATTTCTGGTCAACTTTATTTTTTCGACCCGATTGTGGTTTTGCTCAGATGACACGTCAAACAGACACGAGTGCTCCTGCCAAATTTCTGCTAGTTTTTTCTCCATTTCTTGGGTCCAAATAAACTGAAAATGAGGGCTTTTAACTTCTCCCCCAACCTCCCGCTGGCCTGCAGGCACCCACACTAGTGGATGCTGCTCTCTCATCGCTGATGTTATTTTCAGTCAAAACTCATTTCACACGGCATGATTTGAATCGCCGTCAGCTCCAGATATTTAGCACGCCAAATATCTCACGGGCATTGGCGCCTCATCGGCAATTCTTTCAGATCACGTCTTTGATAGTTCACATTGTGTGATTGTCACTCGCGTGCACGAGCACCGATTTGCCTGTGATTTCAGGCATTTGTCGCCGATTTTTCAAAACCTGTCGGCGAGTCAAAATCCGGGTTAAAATCATGCAGTCTGAAATCTGAAAGTATTCTGAAAGAAAAATTTGTTTATCTCAAATAGCAATATGTTTAAATGAATATTCCAAAGATACAGATGGTCAGCTATTTCCAGTGCAAATTCAAAGCGCCGATTCATTCAGCTTTTGTTGGCCAAAGCATGTGTGCGATTTGAATTTGATTAGAACTACAAGTACTGGTAAAAAGTGTTAAAAGACTACTAACATGGTGGATGTGAGTGGCTGAGGAAAAAGGGGGTTGAAAGATTAATAATTAATTTCTAACCCAGTTAAAGTATTCATGTCATGTGTTCTATGTTATTTTTCATTTGCAAAAACATTGTCAATTTTTTCAAATATATGTTTTAAATTCATAAATTGACAACCTAACTACTGTTGCTAACTCGGACAAACAATTACTCTTCATGCTACAGATTCATATTGCACAAGATGTCAATAAGCCAGGACTTTTAATGTTAACTGTTAATGTACAACGGGGTAGGATTAAATTTATTACTTTAATCACAGTTCTAGTAGTGAATAACTTTGTATATTGTTAGCATGAGCTAGGTAACGTGCTTTTTATTTAACCTACATGTGTCAATTTTACTACATATCAATTGCAATTAAGTACGTTTAATAGATCTTAGATGTTTCTTTGACTTACCTAGAACACATGCTTATTGAACTTTTGGATGTTGTTGTGTTATTTGGGTTTAGGAAATAAAATAAATATCCCATCCTCTCAAGATACCAGGAATCAGAGTCACAAGTAGAGGTAGCCTAGGCACACAGTTTTACAAATGTCGTGCTAAAACATTTGATGAAACATTTGATTGATTGAGTTCATGTTCATCATCCTCAACTGTCATTGGTTCATCCGGTTTCAAAGGGGAGGGGCTTAACAATAGGCCAATTATACAAACACATGAGGAGATTTATTAGTAGTGGGCAAAGTGAGGCTTCATGAAGTACTGAAATAGTCGAAGCAAATGTGTCGAAGCTTCGAAACGTTTCGAAACCTGTCTCTACAGTGACACCAAGTGGTCAATTTTTAATGTATTGCTCTGGAACAGCTTCAGCAAAGAACCAGTTAAGCAAATTAATGTATTAAACCTTACATTGTTGAGTTGAGATTTTAAGTGATTTAGTGAAGCGGTGAGAGTTCCAGACTAGCGTGCAGGGTGATGCAGCTATACAGTAGAGTTTTTAAATGCTCTTTTCTTGTAACATGTTTTGTTTTAAAATTGGTCTGACATCCGAATAAACACTTTGTGTGTCTTGCTTTGGTCATAAAAAATTAACATTATTAAAACACATCAAGTCATGATATCAGAATATTTGTACAAGTCAGGATTTGAAGTTAGCTGCACAGATACTCTGAGCACACTAACGGTCCACTAGGCTACATGAGATTCTTTTTTGACCCTGTCAGATTCGCCAGGTCTCAAAAGGTTTCTGAAATGACCAAAGCTTGAATCGCTGTAGTCATGTGACCTGGTGTTTCGAAACATTTGACCTGGGTGTTTTGAATCACCTTAGTCAAGTGTCCTGGGCGTTTCAGCTCTTCATTCGGTGTAGTGTTTCGAAACACTTGCACTTTGGGATCTCAACACTGTTGAAACGTCAGTTTCACATCAGCCATCCCTAAGATTTATGGCCTTGAAAGAACCACAATTAAGAGACTAACAAATTTAGATTCTCCAAAATGGTATGAACTTAAATATATAAGAAATGTCAAGATGTGTCAAAATGATTGAAGGTTCATGTAAGCAACAGAACAGTCCATTAATGAGGAAGTAGTATGCCCTTGTGTATTTACGAAAAGAAAACATACTTCTATGGTGTATAAGAAAACACAGCACATGATTTACATTAGATATCAGATAAGAAAGAAATAAGCGGTCATTTGTTTAACTTTTAAATTAAGATAGCAGATTGATGGTTTGATGGAAACATGAAAAAGAGAAAAAAAAATACACCCACAGTACATGTCAATTAAAATAAAAGTTCTGTCCAATCTTAAAGTCTGAAAATGACTCAATGTGGGAAAGTGGATGAGATTTTTATATGTAGGCTGAAGTGGGGGCGAACATCATTTGTGCAAACATCTTGCAGAAAAAAAAGAAAACGAAGAAATCTATGGGGCATAGAGCCTATCGGGAGATACTTAAGAAGCGAAGGGAAGGTGAAAAGTGTTGGAGAACTGTATAAATTATAGAGCTCTTCAGAATCCTCATCAGAATATCAAAATGAATCTTTCTGTATCAATCAATATATGCATTCAAGAGCTCATTGAAAAAGTAGTTCTAAGTGCAATGAAGATGATGTTTTTCCTGCCTGAGAGCAGATACTGTGGACTCTTGTACACGCTCATGCATAATAATTACACTAGTAGTACTTAAAAAACATGTATTAATAATATATATATTTATATTTATAATAATGCATAATAAATACTTGTTTTTAGCTAAGTAAAATGTTTAATAGTTCAGTTTCAGAGTCAAGAAGCTACTTACTCAAATATTATTGTTGACAATGGCAGTGGTTTTTGTCTAAGCCTAAATTTAACATTAGAAGCCAAGTGACACATCAGATCAGAAAGCCCTATTAGTATAGACCTACGATGGTTGTGGTGTGAACATTGAAAGAGTGGCTTTAGAGTGAAGATATTACACTATAAAATATGTCCAGCTAATCATTTAATTCTCCTTGTCATTAGATGTTAATTAGGCTTAAATGGAGGAAAATAATAAATATAATCATGCACAAATGTAGAGTAACGCACCGCTGAGCTTTAGCAGAAAATCAAAACCAAATAAATCACTGACAGTGAACAATTAATCCATTAACACCAAAAAATCATAATCAAGTATTAATAATAATAATAATAATAATAATAATAATAATAATAATAATAATAATAATAATAATAATAATAATAATAATGTAACATTATTGTACAGTCCAGAGGTGAAATTTCATGGTTACCCCTAAAAGAATCTGGGTTCGTTCTGCGGGAGTAGAGCCAGCGAGTCTGCTGGTGAAAGTCACTAAGTGACATCTTATCTACCAAGATGCTGGCCAGGACCAGCCTGTCCTATCTTTAAAGACATTCCAAAGAAAAAACCCCTCCATCCTGGGACCCGCACACACACCTAAAGACCCACACTATTGTAATGGACTCATAGAAATCTTAAAATTCATCCCGAAGTACATGTAATGTGTTTGTAACCTATGTATTCTCTTCCTCAATTCTCTCATAATTCTTACACCAGTATATGCCCTTTTCAAGACATTAGTCAAACTAAGAATGCATGAATTATGTTTTATGTATTTCTAAAAATGTCATGTTTGGTGTCATTCTTCTCCATACATAATTCTACAGCTCATGATGTAGGATATAGAATGATAATTGTATACTTGGTGCAATTTCAAACCATGAGTAAAAGTTTTGTCTGTGTGTCTTGTGACAGTACAGACCAGCGAGGAGGAAAAAAGAAAGTTTCCAGCGCAACTTTTCCTCTCACGCCATTGGTCTGTCAGGAGAGACTTAGAGTTACCTGACCAACACCCCCACAATTAAATACTTGTTACACCCCCACATCATCACAGAAGGTCGTCAACACAAAGGAAGGCCCATTTCTGTTCGTGACTCGCCTAACTCCACAATTCATATTTTCCGCCAAATTGTAACTTGGTTTAAAGTTTGTGCCGTGTGTATCGCCCAATCTGCGCAACAAACTCCATGCAAACAACAAAAAGGCTTCTTAAAAGACTTCATCTCCCAAGCATCAGAGAAAGATCACAGGAAGAGAGAGAAAGACCTAAATACTTATTAAATACTATACTATACTATACTATACTATACTATGCTATGCTATACTATACTATACTATACTATACTATACTATACTATACTATGCTATGCTATACTATACTATACTATACTATACTATACTATACTATACTATACTATACTATACTATACTATACTAAATACTATTTAGTTGTGCGTTTATGCTGTGCCCTTTTACAGTGATTACATACTTGGTGGTTCGTTATTGTGTGGGACTGAGTTAGATTTGTCATTCTTTTATCTAAACTCTTTATTTTCCTTTCTTTCTTTTTCGATGTTTTTGTTTTGTATGTATGTTTGTTTGTTATACGTTAGACTAGTCAATAAATCACCCTATAACCACGTTTTCATAATCTTTGTTTTGCCTCACAGAAATGGTCACTTTAACGGTGAAAGACCCTTGCTATCAGCTTATTAAGTATACTAAAACTTCTAAACTATTCATCTACTTCTCAAGAAGTAGCTATAATTCTCTTTCTAAACAAACAAATAATTACAGAGTCCGCTCAGAAGAGCGGGCAAAGTCATTGTTATATTTATTCCTTAAATTAACTATAAGTTAATTCTGAACATTCATAATTAATAATAACTTGTTATTAATCATTAATATTCATACATTGAACAAATTTCACTACAATAATAATAATAATAATAATAATAATAATAATAATAATAATAATAATAATAATAATAATAATAATAATAATAATATTCTATTGTAGAATAAGAAATATATTTTTTATAATTTTTTGTCTCTTTTGTTTACTTTTCATTAAACAATTGTATTTGTATTGCTTAAAGTGATTATTAACCAAACTTCTTCTCAAGTGTGATATGTTTTGCATACTAATGAAGCATTTTTGCAAAAGTAGATGAAGCTGATAGAAATGCAAAGGCCTGATTGTCTAAAATTAACTTGAGCTCTGCAGCAAAACTTCCTGTAAGCACAGAATTTGCAGTTGAGAAGTCTTGTGCTTTTGACGTTGTGCAGAGAATTAGTAGAAAAGGAGGACGTATGTATGGGTGGGGCCAATGGAGGACTGGAGAATGATTGACAAGTGACAAATTCCACTAAACTCCACCTGTTAATATCAGCTACGTATAAAGGCGCCAATCAGGAAATGAAAATTGTTGCGCACCTCCTGACTGTAACTCTTGCATTGCATTGAGGATACCAGAACTCCGTGAATCGAATTATTCAATTGTATCCATTAAAATGACTAATATTTTTGATATTGAAGAAAAACCTCTTCTTATATTTTTTTTATTGAACTCACATGGAATTGAATACGTATTCCAACAATTCAAACCTAAATAAAACTATAAAACTATTTATTGTAATTGTTAAAAATGTCATATTTATAATTTCTGCATGATAGTCAGACATGGTATTGATCTGCGGTTGCTATTATTACTATTGCACAAGCACAGAATTTAGAAAAGACAGCACTAGCACTAGACATAGATATAAATAAAATCATAAGCTGAAGAATTGTTATGTCTCCAAAAAAAAAAAAAAAAAAAACAACTGAGTGTGCAATATTTATTTGTGTTTATTTATAAATGTCTCCTCATTATTATCTACGGCACATAAGCTGCAGGATAGCAGTGCAGTGTTTCGTTTGCCCACAGGCTGTACCATTTAAAACGCCTTAAATGGTTTCCTTTGCCAAGTCTAGATTGATAGACTGTCTTGCCTTTTCAAGCTTTAGGCTATTTTCTCGAACAAACACTCGTCTGAGAGATAATTATTTCTCCCAGTTCTGCATTGTTCCTCCTCTAAAAAAAAAAAAATCAGAAAAGTAGGTATTTGTTTTCCCCATGGTTTACGCAGCGCGCCGCAAGTTATTTAACATAACAGAATAATCACGCCACTTTGCACAGATGGTGATAGAAACTCAATCCCCAGATCTGATCATCTATACCACAAAACACATTCTCTTCCTTGGTGGTTTCTCCATTTAGATTTAAAATGACTGAGAAGCGGAAACTCTATCTCCTTGCATAAGCATTCTGGCAAATGGCATAATTACATATGCTTTTATTTCTAGAACAACCTCATAAGTGCACAATAAGGTGCAAACCGCAGGGGTGAAATGTTAATATCTGATCTGTAATATTCTCTGAAGGTGTGTTCATTTTGGCTGTTATCAAAGTAACATTTGTCGTGGAATTGAATGCTTGGAAAAGCTGTTACCTTGAGATCTTTACATCCCATTTTCTGCATTTACAAAAGCAAGCACAGCTGTTTTTTTCTGAAACGTTTCAATACAGACTGCCTAGATTTTCAACAATGATACATGGAATCTCTGCTGGAATGACACAATCCCTCTGTCTGATGGAAAAGTGCTATTACACATGCACACCTGAGTGTATTTCCAGGGATCTCCAGACAGCAGGCGTGAACTGGTTTAATGGACAGGGATAATACATCAGTCCAGTGTGTTTTAATTGTCTTACTAGTCTCTCTGCATCATGGCCACACTTTTAAGTGGTTAATTGTGGTTTGTATACAAAAAGTAAAGTCATTCCAGGAAGTGACCACTGCATTCAGAAGCCTAGTTCATTCAGGTAGTGACAAATGTATTTACATTTAATATATGTAGTGTGTATAGACCAAACTGAACATTTCTTTTTTAAATAACATATATGCGTATATTTAATAACATAACTGCATATCTAGGGTGTGTTCACACATGTATACTGGATTGTCATTGGTTGATTGTCAGTTTAAAAAAAAAAAAACTTAATTTGTTTATGAGTTACATGCTCAATCTATCTGACATCTATCTAGAGATACTCTAGATCTATTTCCACAACAAAAAATAAATAAAATGACATAGACACAAGGTATATCTGTCACCAGCAATTGCAGATCTCTGGAGAACTACAATTCTGCCACTAAAGAGAACTACAGATCCCATCATGCACCTTACATACACACCAGTTCCAGTTCTCTCCCTGATTGCACACACACACAGCTGAAAGATCATCATAGACTGATTACCTGGACTATTTAAACCTCCCAGTTTCTCACACACTTTGCTGAGTATTGTTTCATGTTGCATTTATAAGGTAAGTGTTCATCCTTGTTTTCTGTGTTTGACCTTTGGACTGTTTTTTTTTTTCTTCATGTTTTTTGATTCCTTGTTGCCTGTCCCGACCATTTGCCAGTTTTTAGATTACGCCTCTGGATTCATTCATTCATTCATTTTCTTGTCGGCTTTGTCCCTTGCGGGGTCGCCACAGCGGAATGAACCGCCAACTTATCCAGCACGATTTTACGCAGCGGATGCTGCGTACCCAGCCGCAACCCATCTCTGGGAACTTCCACACACACATTCACACTCATACACTATGGACAATTTAGCTTACCCAATTCACCTGAACTGCATGTCTTTGGACTGTGGGGGAAACCGGAGCACCCGGAGGAAACCCACGCGAACGCAGGGAGAACATGCAAACTCCACACAGAAACGCCAACTGACCCAGCCCAGCCGAGGTTCGAACCTGCGACCCAGCGACGTTCTTGCTGTGAGGCAACAGCACTACCTACTGCGCCACTGCGTTGCCCGCCTCTGGATTGTCTTTTAAAATCCAAAGGCCGATGTTTGATCCTTGTCTGTCTGACTAATCTCAAATAAAGCTGCGTTTGGAACAACCCGTTAGTACATTCAGCCTTATGTAACAGTATCTTTGCTAGTAGTGGTCAAAGTGAGGCTTCATGAAGCACTGAAACAGTTGAAGCAAATGTGTCGAAGCTTCGAAACCCGTCTCTACAGTGACACCTAGTGGTCATTTTTTATGCATTGCTCTGGAAGCTTCTGTAAAGTAACAGTAACAAATTGAGGTATTAAACCCCACGTTGTAGAGTTGAGGCTTCAAATGACTTAGTGAAGCAGTGAAGTTTCGAACTAGCATAATAGGTTTGAATCTATGGTGATGTAGCTATAGATGTTGTTAAATCAAATCAAATCAAATCACTTTTATTGTCACATCATCAGCAGCACGTGTGCTATGATGAGTGAAAAGCTTAGGTGCTGGCTCCAGACAGTGCAAAATACAGACAGTGTAAATACAACGACAGTGCAAAATACAGACAGTGCAAATACAACGACAGTGCAAAATACAGACAGTGCAAAATACAGACAGTGCAAAAATACAGACAGTGCAATATACAGACAGTGCAAAAATACAGACAGTGCAGGATACAGACAGTGCAGTATACAACAACATACTCACAAAAAAACAAGACAATGTAAAATTGGCAATGTTGACAGCGATACGTAGGCAGTATTGTTTTAAGTATGGATTTGTTAAAGTGCAGTGCATGCTACATCTTGATGGTGTGCAGTGCGGGGTATGGAAGAGTTTGTGTGGGGTGTGTTAAGTGTTCATCAGCCTGATAGTCTGAGGGAAGAAACTTTCCTTCAGTCGGCTGGTGCGTGACCGGATGCTGCGGAACCTTCTGCCTGAGGGTAGCAGAGAGAAAAGTCTATGGCTTGGGTGGCTGGAGTCGCTGATGATTCTCTTGGCTTTCCTCATGCACCTCCTGGTGCTCTGTTCTTGTAACATGTTTTGTTTTAACATTGGTCTGACATACGAATGAACACTTTGTGAATAAATATGTCTTGTTTTGTTCATAAAAATGTAACATTAATAAAATACATCAAGTCATAACTTCAGAGTGTTTGTACAAGTCAGGATTTGAACTCTGCCATTTGCAGGACAGTTGTGCACACGCACAGTCCACTAGGCTATATGAGATGGAGATTCTGTCCGGGCTGTCAGTCAAACACAGATTTGCCAGGTCTCGAAACGCTTCTGAAATGACCGACGCTTTAAATCAATTTAATCACGTGACCTGGTGTTTCGAAACACTTTAGTCACATGACCTGAGTGTTTCAGATCATGCTTTGGTGTAGTGTTTCGAATTGCTTGCACTTCGGGGTCTTGACACTGTGTCATTTCACATCAGCCATCCCTAATCTTTGCAAGGTTTTTCTTTTATTTCACACATATTTAATCCTTATATTAATGCATGTTATTTTTATATTAACCCGATTTTACTGTATATATTATTTTCTTCTCATGGTTGCATTTAGTGATGGTAAAATTAAGCTTTCTGAATCAGTGGACCGTTCAACTCGATTGTCTCGGAAAAAGTTTCATTACTTGAAGAGTTCCAAATCCGAGCTCGATGAGGACCTCTGCTGGTTAAAGTGTGGGAAAGCACTGTGTTGCAAAAATGTCAAGCGTTCACAACTGACCAACTCATTAATGTCGTAATACAACAATAGTAATATAAACAAATTACTCAATAACTGTCGTTTTTTACATATAAGGTATGTTGCATTACACCACCGATTACTATAATAAAATCCAAAGTATTTAAAAGTATTTACGTTTATTGTAGTTCAAGTTCTACACCCACTTGTTCTGAGCGGGGATCGAACTAGCAATTCCTGCATGAGACGCGAATGCTCTAAGGAGGAGGCTATGGGAGTGAGGCTTTTTGTGCCGCACTCGCCAGCTGGACTCCATTACACACTATACTACAATACGCAGTGGCCTTTTTTATAATAGTTGTAAATAATACACTTTAGTATGGTTCAAAAGCTTTTTACTATAAATTACTATTTTAATTGAGTTACTTGTGCGTGGGACCGGTGCAGTGCTTGGAAACAGCAGAAATGTATGTAATTGACGCTTAATCTCTTGCTATACACTTTACTAACCCACGTGGGTGTTTAAACCTTTGAATAAAAATTTGAAGCAGTCACATGGGTATAAGCGAAAATGAAGCTTCGGACGTCACTGATCAGGTGCTTATGGCAAAAAAAAAAAATTAAGCTCTGGTACACTGCTTCACTGCAAAATCATGAATAATTTTTTTATACATGCTTTGAAGCCTCGGTGAACAACGTCACATTACTAGTTGCATTGATAAAGTATAGAAGAGAGTTATTTGTAGTTCTGTCTTATAATAACGACATTCATTTTAAATGGCTTTATTATTCTTTATATTGTTTATTCAGTTCTACAGTATATGTACATAAATTATACTCAATATTTACTTCATAATTGAATGTCGTTGTCACACCTACTGTAAATCTTTCCTATGTGTACATTGATTATGATATATTGCACACTCTGAAAGCCACATTAATGTTGTTGTTTTTTTTCCCCTTCATAAAAGAAATCATCTGACGGTACATTGAAACAGTGGTTTATTGCGAGTCAAGTAAGCGGATAATTGAGTGTGCTGAATGTTTGAAAAGCTGGCAGCTGACACTTTAATGAAACTGTTTATTTACATCACTTTTACACAATGCAGCTGGCAATTAAGTATTGAATCTGAAAAGCGCAGTTTAATGAGCACCAGGAAGTCATTATATTCAACACCATCTCTTTGCTACTAAAGTTTGACGGTGAAATGACAAAACGGACATTTCGCTGCTAATTATTTGTAAATAAGCAAAAGGCCCCAGATACATCAAAAGCGTTAAAACTGCTCATGTGTTTAACAACACAATTATTCTTAGAAGAAAGAAAACATACATCTTACTCTGTTGGGAAAAGGATTTGATTTAAAGTAGAGAATAAAAATATATGCTATACGCTTCATTGCGGAGGCCTGACAGCAAAGGAATATGCTTAATATTGCCTCCGGCGTTTATGCTTTACAACATAAATCAGATAGAATAGTTACAATAGAAACTATTATGCTTCAGGGAAAAGTTTTAAGGTAGAATTGGAGGGTGATTGTGAGAGATTAAGTGGTTCATTTTTTTTATGCTAAAAATTTTTAATAGTTTCATTTTGAAAATGATTTCATAATGCTTATGAAAGATATAGAAAAATAATGAATTTTGACAATACAAGAATGCAATTTCTGACAATAAAAGTCTTATTTATTTCATATTAATAAGAAACTTAAATACCTAATTATTAGTTTTATTGAATGACACTTACATCCGAGCCACATACTGCATGGAATGATGGCACTTGTGCAGTCCAATCCTGTTTGCCAGATCTGGGCCACAATTAAGCCACAGCAATACAACAAATCAGCCAGAATTAAACTAAATGAACTAGAACTGACCCTATTCTGGGCCACAGGTTGCTTTTATTCTGGCCCAGATCCGGCCCACACCAGACACCTACATCCGGACCACATACTGAATGGAATGATGGCTCTAGGGCGGTCTGCTTCTGTTTGTCAGATCTGGGCCACAAACGCGCCAAAGCAGTGCCCCATATCAGCCAGAATTCAACCAAATAAACTAGAACTGACCCTATTCTGGGCCACAGTTTGCTTTTATTCAGGCCCAGATCCGGCCCACACCAGATACTTACATCTGGACCCCATACTGAATGGAATGATGGCTCTAGGGCGGTCTGCTCCTGTTTGTTAGATCTGGGCCACAAATATGCCAAAGCAATATCCCATATCAGCCAGAATTGTAAGGATTTACCAAATTTATCTCTGACCACATCAAATAAGTATTTCTTAGCCACAATTTAATAGTATAGGTGCACTTTTTAATTCAACAAAACTTTTCTTTAAAAAAACATTACATTTAAAAAAAGAAGTATTGTCATGTATCTAAAATATGCACAGTAATCTGTCCTGGCTAAAAGTCCCAGATCACCAGTTAACTACACATAAACGGGGACCAATCTCCCATTAAAGCAATGTTATTGTAAAAAAATATAATTAAACCAATATTAACAAAAATAACTGTAAGCAAAAGAAAGCAAGTGAAACATACCGTGTTTGATAATGAAAGGATGATCATGCACACACGGTTAATATAGGCCTGCTAATAATCTTTTCAAAGAATAATTAAAATGAAAGCAGTCACCGCTGCTGCTTACAAAAGAATATGTGTATTTTTTTTTTTTATCTTGAGCTCTTGAAAGCAGCAGGACTGTGGGTGCACGATCATAGCTCTTTGTGCAGTCTATTTCAAAGGGAACCGATCGCACCAGTTGCGCTTCCTCTAGGCACGGTTGCTTTGCGCAAATAAATGGGAGCGTGCAGGTTTTTTAACAGTCACATAACATCACCTGTGCACGCGAGTGATCATCCTCTCGTTCGGTATTTACCTGCTTTCTTTTGCTCCCACGAACACAGTTATTTTTGTCAGTCGTGCTGCTTCTTGATTCCAATATCACAATTGCACGAATATTGGGCCATGCTTTTTGTCGAACCCTGCTTTTAAGAAAACTACAATTTAAAAATGATTTCCAACCAGCCAAAGTGGCTAGTGGAGGTGTCTGTCCCCACCCGAGCTGAAATCTACCCGCATTTTCGGGTTGGCGGGTGTTAATGTAAAGCCCTGGTGTTCACATAGACAGTTTGCTTACCTGGGGATGCATGTAGAGAGTATTTGTTTTTGTATGCAGCAGTGACTGCATTTTTTATGGAGATTGAGAGTTTTTGGGGCAACAAGTACAGCAAAAAGTTATGTTTTTATTTTACAAAGCTGTGATTAAAAGCATAATACGCTATGGATTTACTGTGTGGTATGGAAACATTACAGTTCAACCTAAAGCTAAGCTTGTAGGGCTGATGACGACAGCCATGAGAATCATAGGGAAAAGGAAATATAGATCCTTACAATCTTTCTATGAGAAATCAGTTCAGGACGAAGCCATTAAAATATTAGCAGACCCCTCGCACAGTTTGTTTTGTGAGTATGAGTTACTGCCTTCTTGTCGACGATACAGGCTGACTGTATGCAGATATAATCATTTCAAATAATCTTTTTTTTTACCTACATCAATTAGACTTTTAAATATGAAATATTTGCTAATCATTGAATGTTTGTGTTAATTTATGTTTTTTTGATCTCTGTTTCTGTTCAGTGTATGCAAATGTGGGCCTAGAGTCCAAAACAAATTTCCCCATTGGGGACAATAAAGTTTTAAACAAACAAACAAACAAACAAACAAACTTCAGTGCCGCATAACTGCCTAAAGTGGCCCACATTCATATGCTATCTGGGTTACACTTAAACATAAAAATAAAACACAAAGAAAAATCCTCTAAGTGACATCTGAATTTTTTTTAAAAGTAAAAATAAGCATTTTTTCTCAGCCTCCTATGCTTATGTTCTTATTTCACTTTAAAGGCAATAAAAAGAACCTATGCATTGCCATAAACGTGAAATTACTGAATAGACACACAGAAGTCTGAAAAAAGGTTCATTTTAGAAGACAGTTAGATGTTTTTGCATTTGAATATACAGGAAGCTTCAAAGAGTAGAACATCTAAGTACAGATTTCTGTGTTTTGGATTTAAAAAAAAATAGCAAGAGACAAGAATGTCCTTGCTTTTCAATCTGAGCACAATCAAGAGATATTTCTGCCTGAATAAATCACTCCCAGCACAAGGCCTGCATCAGCCGGCTGTCGTGCAACCATCCGCCAGTGCTGATGATATATCAGTGCCAGAAGACACATTTCTTTGCCTCTGGATAGTGTAGATCACCCAGCACGAGGAGCTTAGGCTGTCACTTCGCATGTGTACCGATGCCACCATCGCAGTCAGGCGGCATTTCTGCTGCTCTCACAGTCTCCACAAAACAGATGTTGCACACTGGTCTCAAAGCTACGCCAAGAGGAATGGCCCAAATCTCAGATGCATTAAAGCAGCTGTTTTACTGCCTATTCTGCATGTATTATGCATAAAACAAATGCCCACATTGAGCTTTGTCATGTAGTTTCGTGTAGTAGTGTGTGAGCTTAAAGTCTTCACTTATTTACACTCAAAAAAACATGTTTGCTGTTTGTTCAAACTACTTAATTTAAATGAGCTGAAACATTTTTTTGGGAGGACAACTTAATTGTTTTATGTTTAATCCACTTAAATTGGTAAAAATTATTAAGTTAACTTAATTCTTTCATGTTGTCCAAACACAAATCAAGTGCGTGGAACTTTTTTTTACAGTGTAATATACAGTTGAAGTCAGAATTATTAGCCCCTCTAAATTATTGCCCCTCTTTTTATTTTTCTCCAATTTCTAAACATAATAGTTTTAATAACTCATTTCTAATAATATAGTAAATAATATTTTACTAGATATTTTTCAAGACACTTTTATTTAGCTTAAAGTGACATTTAAAGGCTTAACTAGGTTAATTAAGTTAACTAGGCAGGTTAGGGTAAATAGGCAAGTTATTGTATAATGATGGTTGGTTTTGTAGTCTATCGAAAAAAAAATATAGCTTGAAGGGACTAATAATTATGACCTTAAAATGGTTTTTAAAAAATCAAAAGTTGCTTTTCAGAGATGTATAGTAACGAAGTAAAACTACTTCACTACTGTACTTAAGTACTAATAGGCTGTATCTGTACTCTACTGGAGTATTGTTTTTTTTCTCCTACTTCTACTTTTACTTCAGTACATATTTTCGATGAGTTTAATACTTTTACTCCAGTAGATTTTTTATGTGCTGCATAGTTACTCGTTACAATTATAAAAATGTAACGAATCATTCAGAACCCACATTATCACTGCCAGAGCAGCAGATGGCTCTGTCACAGGCAGTACCGCCGCTCCCTATACGCAGAGTACGTAGGCTGCGTAGGGCCTCAACTCTGGAGGGGGGCACCATCTCGGTTGCTCAAAAAAAGTTATTAACATTTATTTAATAATATTATTTTTAACTGAGTGTAAATAAAAGATATATTGATAATATGTTGTTAAATACATTTAAAAAATTCATTTTATGATGAACGCAAAAACAAACATATGACGTAATTTTTTTCCGTGTACGCGCACAGACGCGTGCGCGCGGCGCGGTCCCGTCCGGTCCACTTATTGTTGTGCCTGCTAGCAGCATGTAATTATGATTGATGCAAGTAGCAGCACTATGCCCCGGAAAAGACAACAGCAGTCTGGACCCGAGAAGAGGAAAACAGTACAAGATGAATCGCGTGCATCACCTTCAGGTATCTTATATCCATAAATCTGGAAAACATATTTTGGTTGTTCAAGTAAATTAGTGAGGCTAACGTTTAAACTTAAACGCGTTTGCCCCTCCTCCCCATGTTGCTGATAATTACACAAACTCAATTATTTTTATTAACTTGTGCAATAGTTTACAATTCAGTTTGCACAACAGCTACATACAGTGCACATGCATTGCACAATGATTTCACTGTATGTATTATTTATTATTATCTAGTTATTATATTATATACTTATATATTATATAATTCTTTGCAGTTATCATTGTTTATTGTTTTGTCTATTTCTACACATTTTTGATTGCTGCTGTTGTTATTGCTTGTATCACTGCAATGACAATAAAGTCTCTTTAGTCTTTATATCAGTGGATTTGTGTGTTTTTAATATGCCGGTTTTTCATTTTTGTACATTACAATATGAAATAACAAAACTGACTGGTAATCGATAGCCCAGGTGTATATGATGAGTAAAGGTTTTTTTTAATGACTTTTTATTGATTTTTTTTAAATTTGCAAATAGCGCATATGAATATCAAATACAGAGCATTAACATAAAAAAACTGAACAATTAAAAATAAATTCATTCACATTCCTTAGTTAGGCTTAGTTCCTTTATTCATTAGAGGTTACCAGTGGAATGAACCGCCAACTTATCCAGCATATGTTTTACACAGCGGATGCCCTTCCAGCTGTAGTCCAGTACTAGGAAACATCCACAGAAATGCCAACGGACCCAGCCGGGACTCAAACCAGCAACCTTCTTGCTGTGAGGCGACAGTGCTAACCACTGAGCCACCATGTCACCCATACAAAATAAAGCAATAAAATAAAGTAAAATAAATGACATCAAATAAATGTATATGCATGAGTAATGGGTTTTTGTTTAAACTTTTGTATGGATGGAAGCTTACAGAAGGAGACCTCTAAAACTAAATTTGGGGAACTCTTAAAAAAATGTTCTTGTTGCAGATTTAGCATCTGCCAAATTCAACATTCCAAGGCCAATAACACAAGAGAACTCTATAAACCCATAAATGTTTTCTCTTGATGTAACCCTGTAGTCCTGATAACACAGTGAGTGTTGATATTGGGATTAACGCTTCAGTTCAAATAACCACTAAATCCACTCCTGTGATTGTCATGGAGTTTCTGGCTTAAACTGTTATACTGTGTTAAGCGCAGCCTCAGCCATGTGAGTTGGGTTCCATTGAGAAAGTGTACCATGAAAATGAGAATTTACTCAATATATTGATATTTCCATTGTGGGCCAAGAAAATCATTTTTAGCAATTACCGTGCTTGAAACTTTCTCATCTGCCGAAGAGGTCAGCCATAGCTATGGAATTTCACAGATGTATATTTATCTATTAAGTCACGGGCCATGAAAGTAAGTGCATTAACTCATATAATAAAAAATATATATAAATAAATAAATACCCGCAGGAATATTATATATGCATACTTGCAGGAAGGCATGCAAATGTTAGCTAAACTGTTGCAAAGGGAAAAGACCATAACTTTGTTTTTCTAAGCTCAAAACATTCAAGAAAAAAACTTCTATGGTCTTCTATTGACTTATATGGTCTGCTTAAGTTTTATAATATAATATAATATAATATAATATAATATAATATAATATAATATAATATCATTCATTCATTCATTTTCTTTTCGGCTTAGTGCCTTTATTAATTTGGGGTCGCCACTGCAGAATGAACCGCCAACTTATTCAGCATATGTTTTACGCATCGGATGCCCTTCCAGCCATAACACATCACTGGGAAACATCCACACACACTTATTCACACACATACACTACGGACAATTTAGCCTACCCAATTCACCTATGCCGCATGTCTTTGGACTTGTGGGGGAAACCGTTGCATGCGGAGGAAACCCACGTGAACATGGGGAGAACATGCAAACTCCACGCAGAAATGCCAACTGACCCAGCCAGGGCGATTGTGCTACCCACTGCGCCACCGCGTCGCATTTAATATAATATAATATAATATAATATAATATAATATAATATAATATAATATAATATAATATAATATAATATAATATAATATAATATATAATTTATGAATCATAACTAACATAAACAACATAACAAAACAATTTCAATACAACATAAATATTTATTAATCAATGTTCAAGATTTGTTTAATATTAAAATGAAAGTGAACATGTCAATGCGTCATTGTTAATAATGAGGGTGATTGAAAACAAACAAAACATACAAAATATAATAATAATTTGCTACTCAATAAATATTATGCTTTGATTAATAGAAATTAACAACATACTCAACTTTTTGTATTTATGTAAAAAATGCTTCAGATTTTCCAATGCAATGCATTCCTCCCTCCAAGTACTTTTTAATTAATAACAATAATAAAAAAAAAATCTGTACTAAATTATGAAATTACTAAATACTCCAGCCAGGACTTTATTAATGCAATTTTTGTATGCCGTTTTACAAAATTCATGACCACACAGGTTCATCTGTCTGGTAGTGTAAACCCTGTATTTGTTCCCATCTTCTTTTCTCCACCAAAATTCTGGGGGAAATTGCTCTCATCACCCAGTGTGCCCAGGGCCTGGCAACAGTGTGTCAATTGTTTTCTCACCGCAGCAAGAAGATGAAGTCTAGCATCTCTCTCTCGATCTGTCATTGTGACAGCCGTAAGGGAGAATATTAAGAACATAAAAAAAACAAAAAGGTGAAGCCATACAACTGAGGCTATCAAAGAAAAAAAAAAAAAGACAGAGGAGGAAGATACACCCATGCTTCTTTATCTTCAACATCATTTTGAAAAATGATTAATTAAAATTAGTTAATAAGTTCATAAGAATAGTTAATAAGAATGTAATTGCACAGTAATGTAATTAACAATTTGGATATTTTACGCTACTTTACTATTTTTGATCCTCAGTGTGCCAGTAGCTGTTGACTTGTGCTTTAAACAAAGATCCATGGTTACAGCTAAAAATCTTATTTATTGTTCTAATGATGACAAAAATCTGCTCTGCATCTATGTCTACATCCACTGCCTGAGGTTAAATTAACAGCAAATTTAGGTTTTAGTAAGCTAACACTTTAATTCAATCGAATTAGCTAATAATTTAATTTAATTTAATTTAATTTAATTTAATTTAATTTAATTTAATTTAATTTAATTTAATTTAATTTAATTTAATTTAATTTAATTTAATTTAGGGCTACACGGTGGCTCAGTGGTTAGCACTGTTGCCTCACAGCAAGAAGGTCACTGGTTCGAGTCCCGATTGGGTCTTCTGTGTGGAGTTTGCATGTTCTCCCCATGTTGGCGTGGGTTTCCTCTGGGTGTTTCGGTTTCCCCCACAGTCCAAAGACATATACAACATATACAACACTCAGAATCATTTTTGTATTAGTTCATTAGGTTCAAGAAAGTGTGCTGTTTTGTGTATGCTTTGTTTTTTAGTTAGAGTAGTTTAGTTAAGATGTTTGGTACGTTGAAGATGTTTCTTTCCAGGCTTTTCTTTTGATATTTAGCTTAGTTCGTTTAATACAGTTAGTATGTTTTGTTGTATTTATTTCTTTGATTTACACACCACTACCTACCTCCTCTCCAACAGGGAATTTATCATTTATTAATTGCAAATATCTTTCTTTTACTGTACAATATATTTTCACTGGTTTCACTGGAAGTATGGGCAATAAATAATTATTTTGATATTTGATTGTTTCTTTCTCCATCCATTTGTCACACACACACACACACACACACACACACACACACACACACACACACACACACACACACACACACACACACACACACACACACACTAAACTATTATATGTTATTTATAGTTGTATAGTTATATATTAATTTAATTTATTTGTAATTTAATTTAATTTATTTTTTTAAATGCACTTCAATTAATTTTGTAATTTTATGTTATGTTATTTTACTAAATAGTATAATCACAGTATCGTGTTAGGCCTATGATTAATAGTTTTGTATTTGATTTATTTATTTATTTATTTATTTAAATCAATTACAAATAATTAATTATGCTATAAATGAATAATAACAATACATTTTCATAAACAATTATAAAACTATGTTATATGGCAAGGATGAAAAACAGTCATGAGGTGACCGTAAACACATTTATAATCATACAAAAATATTGTAACATCACAAATGTCACATCTGATCATTTTTAAGTGTCTTTGTTAATTAAAAGCATGATTTGTATTAACATAAATCTTACCAAACCAAACTCTTGAACAACACTATATATTTAAAAATTAATCATTTAGCTCAATATTTGCCATAAAATACTTTTTATTGCACCTAATGCAGTATTGACTCTTACAGTAAAACGAGTGACACAACAGACCTCCTGATCAATACAACACAGAATCCTTAAATATTCATGCACAACATCATAAATAACTATAAGCTAGGTCCACGCTATGTCATGATATCTCAACCAACACAACATCTACACCTATCTAGAATTTTTAAAGTTACACCCATAATATTGATATGCATGACCTTGTTAATATTCATTAGCAAAACCTTTACCATAAAATGATATCTCAACCAATACAACGTCTACAACAACCCTTTGTTTTTAAAGTGACACCCACAATAAGTATATGCATGATCTTATTAATATTCATGAGATATCCCAACCGGTAAATCATCAACAATGACATTCCATTTTTAAAACGACACCCATAAAATTGAGGTTTTACAAGAAAACATTTTGTTACATACATATATGACATTGCATGTGCATGTTTTCACAGCAGGCTGGCTCAACAGGCTGCCACTGCATTTGACTGAAACCGAACATGACATTAAACTTTCTATTGTGTCACTATAATACACAATGTCAGGCTTTCACCATATGAAACATATTGTATACCCATAAATGTTGAATAGCAGCCAGACAGCTCTGCATGTGCTAGAGGGCATGTGGAGCAGACAACACGTATCACCAAAGCTTTGCTCAGCCAGATTCAAACTGACTTGTATCTATAAGTTATGTGCATATATAAATAACAAACTGCACATACACTAACATAAGTTTGGGATCAGACAGATTTTGTAATGTATTTGCAAGAAGCCTATTGTGCTGTTTTCTTTTTGAATGTAGTTTAAATGTTTGTTTGTTTTTTCATTAAGCTGAACTTTCAGCATTGTTACTCTAGTACACAGGTGTCAAACTCAATTCCTTGAGGGCTGCAGCTCTGCACAGTTTAGTTCCCACCCTTAGTAAACAAACCTGATCAACCTAATTAAGTGCTTTAGGCCCCGTTTACCTTAACACCTGTACTACCCCAGAGTTTTCAAACCCCCAACACGAAGCGTTTTGAAAACGCTGAAGAGGTCGTTTTATTTTTAAAATGCTGCTGCTCTGTGTCAGTGTGGATGGGGGGAAAACAGAGACATCTAAAAACGAAGGCATGGCTGCAGACATTTGCGCTACCTGACTGGGGCTTTTTCATCAATATTAACTGCACAAAGTTCAGGCATGCATCCTTAACTTGTAAGTTCAGAATTCGCAAGTTTGATATGGAAAACAAACTACCAAGGACACGTCGGGTAAATCTTCAAAGGGAACAGTGTACTTTATAACCTCATTCACATCACCCTGGCTACGCTGTTTCACTATTTTAAAAATAAAACAAAAACTTGATATAAGGAACTGTCAATTTTCATTTTGCATTAACAACCTAACAGTCACCAAATATGTTAAGGCATCTTTCATATTTATATGATCATCATCTTTACTGTATACATATTTATAACAAAAAGAGCCTATGTAACATAACTGCCTCTTTTCATTTCATTAAAAAATATGAAACATTCACTGTCTCTTCACTGTCTTTTGCTGAATATCAGTTTTAATAATCAATAATGGCAAACAATAATACAATAAGTTTATACAATAGAGGAAATAAAGGCAATCAATTGCTCAATGTGCAGAATCAGTTTACGTGTTTACATAAACTTATATATTAATTTATCTTTGCACTCAGGCAAAACACGTTACCTGAAAACAAGTAATAGATTCAAAATACCGAACCGAGACAAGATGAATTAAATATCACGTTTAACAACTATAGTGAGATGAGGGTCCAGCGGTAGATCCTTGATGAACCATCTGACGTGCACAGCTCTCACCTGGGGTTCTGTGCTCAAAGCACCCGCTGATTGCCTGGAGCTCAGACATGCACATGCACTGCAGTGCATGCCAGAGTGTGTGCGGTCACGTGATGTGCGTTTTTAGTGGTATTGTTTGGACAGAGATGAAGGTGATACGCCAGTTGAAACACCAGGTGAAACGCCAGTGTGGACGTGGATTGTTTTAAAACTAAAGGGCTGCAACTAAACTCTGCAGGGATGCAGGCCTCCAGAATTTGAGTTTGTTACCCCTGCTCTAGTCATACTCCAGTAATCCTTATAATATGCTGATTTGCTTTCATGTTATTGTCAATTCGTCACCTTGGAATTATAAGGTTCTTTCTGCGTTTTGAATGATTTTGAGATACTGAGCTTCAAAGTTTTTGCATTCGGTACAGCAAACAATATGTGTGTAACGGTTCTCTTTCATACATTAACAAGACAGAGACTCTAAATGTACTCTAAATGTAAATTATCAAAATTCTCTTACATTTGCAAATTTGGGTAAAACAAACAGGGCAAATGCAGATAGACCCTTCTCATTCTAAAAAGTCATTTTCTGCTTGGAATTATAAGGTTCTATCTGGCAGAAACACAATAAAAAAAAAATAAAAAATGGTGTTGTAACAATATGTTGATGTAATTAATATGGTAATATTTATTGAATTTTATGCTTTATATAAACTATTACATTTTATTTTTTTGATTTATATGTCCCATGAATTAAATTAAGTATTTGCCCTTCATGGCTTTAAAAGACTTTAAAAGAAAACAGACAATGAGCAAATGAGCTGAAAAATGTTTCACTGTCTATTTATAGACAAATAAAAATATTTTACATTTAATACATTACATTTTTTTAATAACCGTTTCTTCAACAGTGTAAAATGTAACTTGTCATCTTAATGTCAAAAAATGCTTCTAAATCATCACATTTACACACCTTTTTTCAGTTTCAGGTTTCTTTTCAATTCTGTTTTAGTCAACTCTGATTTTGTGTTTCTTTCTGGTCTTTCCCGCTGTCAATGGAGCAGTCCGGCGAAATGACAAAGAAAGCTGATCCTGATTGGTCCTCATGCATGCATTCGAAATGCTGATTGGTTCACAGAAAGAAGCTTAGAGCCGAGCTAGAGTTCGACTTTGTAGATGAAACCATTATTGTTTTTTTAAATAAAGAGTCTTAAAATGTAAACAACTTATAAAAAAACATCACATAATGTAAATAGGTTGTCATTTAATAAGAATATGTGAATAACTCAATTTTGACAAAAATGTCAGATAAAACCTAAGGTGATAATTCTAAGGTGACAAATTGTTATATTTGTACTTAGTTTTTAATATTGATTGTTCAATGTCATTGTCAATCCTCGGTTCATAGTATTGTAGAAAATGTGAAACATTTTCCTTTTTGAAGTATTTCATGTAAAGAAAGTACAAAATATCAGCATTTATTAATAATAATAATAATAATAATAATAATAAAAATAACAATAATAAGTAAAGAAAGAAAAAAAGAAAGAAAGAAACTATTTTCATAATTATAATGTACTATAAATGCATTTCACTCTAAATGTGAATACAAGTTAATTGAGCAGCAATTAATAACATTTTGAACTACTTTCAGGAAGAATTGTAGCCAGATTTTATTATTTTTTTTACAGTTATTTACTGTATATATGATCAAATAAATGCAGCCTTGGTGAGCTGAGTAGGCTTTTAAAAAACATCAAACTACTGATCACAAGCTTCTGACCAGAGGTGTACTTATTCAGAGTGGCTGTAATACCTAATTTCAAATAAGCACTATGGTAGAGTTTAATACAGTACAATATGATTCAGTAATGGTCACTATAGCCCATTGTTGCATACCATAATCATATTATTACGATGTCAAGTATCAGGTAAACATTTAAAAATTGTCCAGTTAGTCAAGCTTTACCCATTTGGTACCATTTTGTTGAGTTAGGTACACAGAAAAGTCCCCAAAAGGTGTCATGGTTCGCTATTTTGGTACTATAGACAGTGGAAAATAAAATAAATGTGTATTCTGTGCTATATTGAACCACTTATAACAAGCCATAATACTGTACAATCAAAGTTAAGTTACAATCACTGAATGAGCTGTGATGTAAATCAGTTTGAAGGATTTACTGTGAAGCTGAAAGCAGAATTAGTGAAAAAGGCAAAGATGCTCATGCTGGACCTCATGTCAGCATGACACGTGACCCCTGTCACACAGGTCACCATCGCTCTGATGTGACTAACACCTGCTCTGGAGTGTCTTTGAGGACAAGGACAAAGATTTCTGCATTTCTTGTGTGTGTGTGTGTGTGTGTGTGTGTGTGTGTGTGTGTGTGTGTGTGTGTGTGTGTGTGTGTGTGTGTGTGTGTGTGTGTGTGTGTGTGTGTGTGTGTGTGTGTGTGTGTGTGTGTGTGTGTTTGTGTGTGCGTGTGTGCGTGTGCGTGCGTGATCTCTCAAGTGACTTATCATCACTAAAGCTATTATTAAACTCCCATTTCTCTTCAATATTGTGCATACTGATTAGCTAATTGCTTTTACACACTGGCTTCTAGAACATCTACATACTATACATTAAGTCTTGAAGATGTGTTTTAATTACATTTCTAGAACATTTAAATTTCATTGGTCACCAATAGCAACCACCAAGAAAATGGTAATACAAGCTCATCCAGGGTAATTGATATGCTTACGTTTGGTAGTTAATGAAATGTTAAAGCTCAAATAAATATTTTTTGTACAATTATTAATTCATGAATTTGTTGACTTGCTTTTTTCCTATACAAATCCAGGTGCTGCATTCTTACATCTCTGTTATAGCTGTTAATTATGCTGAAAAAATAATAGTGGACTTCAGTATTAACAGTACTGTAATATTGTTAGTATGTTGTACACTGTCATGGGTTATAAGGTGATAAACTGGTTACATTTTGTTATGATTTCAGCATCAGTTTTCAGAATCAATTGTGCCTGTAATTATTTATGGTGAAAAGCCATGTACTAAGTGGTATGACAGTATTGTTTTACTTACATTTTCATCTATTGAAGTTGCTGCTTGCTAGAAAGTGCTTCTGTTTCCTCAAGCTATGTGAAAAGTTTGTTGTAAGTGTTATGAATCCCATCTATCAGAATGTATGTATTATTTATTATTTAATTTTTACACATATTTTGACTCTGAATCTTTAAATAATATGAAATGCACATTTTTTCTAAGCCCAAAACACAAGTTAAGAGGAAGGACATGTAAAAACAGCAAAGGAAGTTTGAAAATATGAGGAAATATGAGCTGGCATCATACAGCACATCTAATCAGACAAACTAGCTGAAGTCTATAATCTATAATAAGATCTATAATAATTTGCTTGCCACTTGCTTAGATAATTCAAGTACAATTCTACATTGTACATGGTTTAAGTGTAGCATGTGTAGCAAAAAAAAAAGTGTAGCAACTGGAATACACATATAGTTCTCAGAACTGTGTTGCAGTATTGTGGTTCATTTAACTGGTTATTTAGAGTGTTAAAATGAACTGATGAAACAATCTAATGATTAAACCAGTAAAGCTTCTTTATCTTTGCTAAAATCAATTTGAACATTTACATATTCTAAATCATCTACACTTTCCAGCCTATTTTTTCCATCCATCTAAATGAAAGTCAAAATGAAGTTGTTTATGCTTAACTGACTACATCCAAAATGCAATTCAAATAGTCATTAAAACTTAATATTTCATCCCTGCATTGCAGTGATTTAGGAATGTTTAGAAACTGTACAAGACCATGAAAATGTATAGCACAAACAGTGGCATAAAAATGGAAATGTCATTGTCCCTGTGGACATCTAACCTCTAATGAACAAAAAACAAAACTGTTTCATTTTGTTAAAGATGAAGATTAAGCAGCAGAAAAAATACTCTGTCACACTAAATATTGGTGCTGTTACAATTACATGCTTCCCCGAAACAAATTAATTTAGTTTTCTCCTTTCATAATGTATATACATATCTCCTGGCATTTTAGAAGTAGAGCAACCATCCATCTCTTTGAAACGGCACTGGCCCTCATTTAATTACCATAGCGTTTTAATAAACTTTAGTGACCTGAGTAAGTGTAGTAATAAAGCTGAAGTGTCAGTACATGTTTTTCAATCCACAAAATATTTAATACATTATACTGTATCTGAAGAACTATAGTGGGCTGACCAAAGATTTTTATTTTATATTATATTATATTATATTATATTATATTATATTATATTATATTATATTATATTATATTATATTATATTATATTATTTTTATATTATATTATATTATATTATATTATATTATATTATATTATATTATATTATATTACATATTATGAATCAAAGCAGAGCAACATTGCTCACATATTATCAGCATAAATCTTTTACCAATATTAGTTGGGCGTAAAAATTACAGTGCTTTCTGCAGAGGTATTTTCATGAGTTTGTTTACACAGCTCTGGGTGCCTGAAAACCAAAATAACATGCAGTGGAAAAAACAAACAAACAAACAAACAAACAAACAAACAAACAAACAAACAAACAAACAAACAAACAAACAAACAAAGACATCATCCATTTGACATATTCATTAAATTAAGAATGGGGTTTTAACTACAGCAAACTGTGTTTTGCTGAATGACTAAATGTTATCAGTATGATGGTGAAAACTGTACATTTCTAGTCAAACCACCCTTCTGCAATCTTATACCAAAAACAGAAATAAGGGCAGCATTAATAGCTAAAAATGTCAGAGAGCGTTGCTATTATGAGTTTGTATAGTATTGCAACATGGAGCAATTAAGTCATTCATTCATTCATTTTCCTTTTGGCTTAGTCCCTTTATTAATCAGGGGTCGCCACAGCGGAATGAACCACCAACTTATCCAGCACATGTTTTACACAGCGAGTGCCCTTCCAGCCGCAACCCATCACTGGGAAACACCCACACACTCTCATAAAGCGATTAAGTGTTGATATTAAATGAAAAGCAATTCACAAATACTTAAAAATGAAATGATTTAATGACAATAACTTGCGATGTTTACAACTAAATTATTTACAAAAATAAATAAAAATGATAAAACATATTATAATATTGCAGCTTAAATGTAAAATAAAGATACCTGAGAGAGAAGGAGAGACAGAATGAGAAAGAGAGAGAGAGAGAGAGAGAGAGAGAGAGAGAGAGAGACAAAGAAAAGCCAGAGAAGAAAGAGGAGCAGAGCAGGAAAAAGAGACCAGAGCAAAGTTTGCCACCTATTTTGTATCTTTCTTGACCATGGGACCAAAACCCAAATACTAAGACTCCAAACCCATCTTAACCAGTCCCTGATCTTATCCGTTGGAATCTGTATAGACCTTCTTGGTGGAAAAAGGCATAAAAATTAAAACAAATGCATACGATAATTTGCACACTTACAATTACTTAAAAAAATTATTCTTGTGTATGTGAATAATCACTTTTAATCGTTTAACAACCCTAATTTTATTTTATTTTATTACTTAGTTTTCTTTCTTTTTTAAATATCTGCGATAATTTTAATGCAAAGCCACATCTTCAACATAAGAACAACTCAGCTGAACAAGGAACCTTTGTTTATTGAAAATCTCCCTCTGTATTTATCAGTTGTGTGAAAAGGACCAAACATTATCAGTGTTTTACTGCATCTAGCATTCTGTTAACCTGAAAAATGTCGTGAAACGTAATAAAATTAAGAAATGCAAGGAAAGCCACATATTTACAATGGTCCTGGGAAGCATTTCTCCCATATGAGCCCCATTGCTCAATGCAGCACCGCAGCTCTGACTTCATTATTATTGTTTTTTATTTGAATATGAATTTGAATGATATTTCAATTGACCTCGCAAGGGTGGAACGTAAACCGTAATAGCCACGTTGGGATTTAAGCAGCTCCACTGACTCTGGCCAATGGATAATACATGAAGGTCATTATGATGTTCAGCCAAAGTCACCGCGGTCATAGAAATGAAATGATTTTAAATCTGAGGATAAACCAGCATGCTAATTGCTCACTAGTCAGAGCGCCAAGCTATATATCACACACTTGCTAATTGTAACCACGGGGATAAGCCAGATCTCTGCTTTTCTCTGCTGAAAGTGACAGGAAAACGTCGGCCAAGGGAATGTGATTTATAGATTGTGGATTTGTTTGAAGCTTCCGGTGAAGAAGTGCTGTGCAAGATCCACTAAAAGACCTTTTTCAAACCTTCAACTGTACTTTTAAGCTAAATTAAAAAGCATTTTTAAAATGAAGGGATAAAAAGAGTAGGATTTTACATCTATTTTATCTTCCAAATACTCACAGTTTTATTGTTAAAAGGTATAGTTTATTTAAAAATCACAATTCAGTCATACTTTACTAACATTCAGTCATTTCAAACCTGACTTACTTTCTTCTATTATAATGGAGATGTTAGGTACATTGTACTGCAGGTCTGAAAAAAAGCTTTTCTTGTTCCAAAAAATCTATTAGCCGTTAAATCAGTGGGTGAAATCATTAGTGTGCTACCGTAAGTTCGCTAGTTTAATTGTTTAATTCTCCACAGAGCAATTCTCCCCTGAGACGCAAATGACACACTTAACAGAGTCGTGAACAGGCCTATGGAGATCCTAAAGCTAAAAGCCACACAGAGAGAATCATACAAATTATATTGTACATTTACTGTGTCTGCACAACCACAGAAATGAGATTCTATCAGGTAAGAAAAACACGAGATGTTTCCTATAGTGTAAAACCATTCATGCGTATAATTGTGCTTATGTAATGTGTCTATTAAAAGGCCTTGCTCTTCCTGTTGAGATGAGATTATTAAACATGAAAGACATAACATGAGAATATTTATTGGGGTATTGTTACCCGTCAGCATTTTAATGTCGGCGTATCACAATTGCAAAAGCTACCAGACAAAAATTTAAATAAATATGTAAATAAATAAAATGTAAAAACCATATAGACGTGCAATAAAGCATTCAATTGTGACAGTAAAGTCATTACAAGTTAAATCTGAAAACCAAAAACATAAAAAGGAAAGACAATACACAAAGAAACTAGAGTCACTTAATACATCAATAAAATATTTAAAAAATAAAATGTATTTTATTATAAATACTATAAATATATATAATAAAAACAGTGTCATGACGGTTCATTCCGCTGTGGTGACCCCTGATAAATAAAGGGACTAAGCTGAAGGAAAATTAATGAATTAATAATCAAACTGTCATTTATGTTTTTTTATTTGATCTAAAATTATAAGGAACAAATAATTGTATTATATAAAAAAATAACATATATGAGCAATATCACAGAAGTACCAGTCTGTTATGGCTGTATATCAGCACTGGCAGGAGGTGTGCGTTAGTGTCCCACCAGTGACGATATATAACCATATCACACCTCTACTTGTGTGATATTGCGTTAATACAACAGTTCGATGGAATAATCATGTGTATAAAATAGAAAATCAAACACGGAGAGTCTCAAAATCCTTTTGTATGAGGAACTACTTTCTTCCGCCATTCATTCACATCTGCAGCTGACCTCAGAACAGCAGAAACCGTTACTAATTTACCAACGTCATTTTAGAGCTAGTATTGAATGATTCTCTAGCGTAATATCTAAAAGTGATGACAAAGCAGGTGATTTTGCTCACAATTTAAGATTATAAGGCTGAACAGCATGAAATGCCATCATCAGTCTACAGAGATTTCCAAGTATTTCTCCGTTGCAATCAGGATATCACAATAATTAACCCCAGAAAAAGCCAAAGCAACGCAAGCACTACCAGATTGTGTTTGCGATAAGAAAAAACACTAAACACATGCAGGCATTTCTTCTTTCTTCTGTTTACTGAACTAGTCTGCTATAATGAAAACAGGAGACTCGTTAGAAACAAACAGATGGCTAACCAGAAAGTAACTCAGGGTTATACAAAGGCCCAATCCCAATTTTACCCCTTAGCCCTTCCCCTTACCCCTACCCCTCGTTTTGTGCGTGCCCGCCAAGGGGTAGGGGTGTCCCAATTCTCTTTAGCTTGAAGGCGTAGGGCTAAGGGCAAGGGGTATACACCCCTTCGAACGAAGATTTTTCAGGAGCACACTTGAAACGGAGGGGTAAGAATATTTCCCAGAATACACCTGCCACAGCTGAACCCGGAAGTAAGGAGATCCACAAATTAGTATTTTTTGTCATTATTACGAATTTTTACGACAAACAAACACATGTTTTATTATATTCATAACCGCGTTCATGTTTTACCGTCATGCTTTTTAAAAAAACCGCAAAAAAAAAAAAAACCGCTAAATTTCGCAATCTATAATCCCTAATCATAACTCCTGTACAGCAGTCCTACAACATTCTGTCACTCGAATTCTAACACTCGAATACCCTGTCAGAGCAGTCTAGTGGCTGAAAATGAGCTTTTTACAGTGTCTGCTATAATGTTAATGTTGTTTTAGTGTGTTTAAATAGATGACTATGGCCACTGTGTAAATACACAGTACAGTTACGATCTTATTGCCACATTAGATCGTTATGATAACATAATATATGCCTTCAGTGATTTCCTGAAGATAAACACCACAAAATAACAGAACTGGAATAACTACAGCAGTCGCGATCGTCTGATCTCATATGAAGCAAGAGATCGTGATGACATATGATGACGTGTGCAGGTGTTGAAGTGCTGTCCCAATTCTTAGGGGTAAGTTTTGAAGCCCTTCCTCTTAACCCTCGGTTGTAAGGGCCAAGGGGAAGGGGAAGGGGAAGGGGTAGGGGTACAAAAATAGAATTGGGATTGGGCCAAAGAGTGGCCGACACAAAATGCATGTATTCCTGATATGCGAGTCCCATCTCACACTCCATACACTACAATTACTATGGTATAAATACAGCACTGCAAAAAAGAGAGAGATCGACTTAGAATGTCACTTACCAATTTTATAATGATTTGATCAGCTGTAGTTTGAAAATACGCTGATCTTTTCTACTCTAAGGGCTTATTATGTGGCCTCTGTTGCCATCTTGTGGATGGACAACATCAACCGTCCTTGCTCTGCTTAATGACAGGCTGATGGATGCCGACGCGCTGTCTCTCCGAAATTATAAATATTTAAAATGGGCACTATCCTTAAAAGTAAACTGCATAGTTGCAATCAAAACTACATTCTCACCTCAATAGTATGTTATTGTATTGTCCAACAGCTGCAATATTTGTCAAACTGTAGTGAGTTTATTGATTTGTTGTCACTCTATATGTGCAGAGTAATACAGAACCGTGAGAAGGCTGTACGAATTCTGATATTGCAGAATATCAAATTGTCATCAGCCATTCGACTCGAGAACCAGACAGAACTGTTGTATAAATATATATGCCGCCCACATCAACAGCTTCTACAATTTCAGTTATTTACAATGGAACAACTGCAGACCCCTCTGTATTCTTAAAAACACTGAAACGATGGCATTAACATTTTTATTATTTGGCATTTAGTAGCCTTGACATTATTTCAACTCACTCACTCACTCACTCACTCACTCACTCACTCACTCACTCACTCACTCACTCACTCACTCACTCACTCACTCACTCACTCACTCACTCTTCTTCAGCTTATTGCTTTTTTTTATTAAACATTTCCATAGGAGTTGCTGTTTCAAATCAAATTGATCAAAATACATTTCTGATAAATTGTATTTTATGCTTTAAAAAATTGAGAAAACTAGTTTTTCAAATCACAAAACAGATCAAAATCCAAATTTAAATTCTCAAAAGTGACCAATTTTATGTGACGTAAAAACTCAAAACCAAAAGAATGGTGGCAATGGAGGGTAATTTTGGGGTAATTAGTTTCCAAACTAAATTTATACGACAAATATTCAACTTTTTTGAAAGCTACAAATACATAATATTGTTTCAACCCATCTAAGCTTTATGGTTTAGCAGACTTTTTTTAAAGATATAGTTTATTTTGATATATGGTATTGTTCCAACCTGTAAACTGTATATATTGTACCTGTAAATGCTCCCTACTAATAGCTATGTATGACCAATAACAGCAGTCTTATTTGAGCAACTACAACCCATTTTTTTTATATTTGTGACACCTTTTAATGCAGCAAACATGGGCACAAACAAAGCATATCCATCACACTGTACCTCTTATTCAAGCGCATCCCCATCTGTGATGCACTCTGAGAAATGAAGGACGTGTTTCCAGGCACTGAAGTGAGTGCTGGGTGAGTAACAGCGGCTAATGAGAGAATCTATCGAGTCTCCTCAAAGCAGCAGGGCAAAGTAATGCCACAAACAACAATGGCAGCGCTCGCTATTGATTTAGCAGTACCGTCTTTTCCAGCCTCCCAGACGATCACTCTCTCTCCGTCTCTCTTCCTCTCATAAGCATTAAAGAGAGATTAGCACCCTATAGATGAAAGTGCCCAGTCCGGAGCCTTTCGCTTTTCTTCACAAATCATTACGACTGTGGTGATACTGTACAAAGCTTGTAATTTATGTGTTCATAAAAGAGATATCAGACTTTGAAAACCAATACCCACCACCACCAAAATAAAACATCCACACAGAGTTCTTTATAGGTTTAAAAATGCTCAGATGATCAGAACTTTGCCGAATGTGAATCACTTGCAGCATTTGTCTTTAATGCTGTGCCGGTTTCCCAAACCAGCATGTGCAGTGTCAGAATTGCATCACTTTTCTCATCATGGGAAGTATAATGGAGTTCACACTGATAGAGACTTGCAGAGAAAAAAGGGACAGAAGTCATTCATTTTCAATGAGAGTTGGGGATTGACGAGAGGCAGCGGCCATCAAGGTGCAAAGAAACTTAGGAGGCGTTTACATGCAACCCAGGCTCATTCTGAAAACGTACCGCTATATACATTTCTGGAGATCATGAAATGTGTCCGAGGAGGTACCTTTTTTGCAGTTTTTGTTTCCACGAATCCACCAGAGGCCACTGTGCACGCTTTTTGAGATCTCAGATTTCTCTCGCGAGTTCCATTTGCACCTGCTCTTCTCACGTAAAACCACCAGAGGCCGCTGTCGACTGACAGACTGACTGACTGACTGATTGACTGATTGACTTATACAATAAATTGCCTAATTTCCCTAACCTGCCTAGTTAACCTAATTAACCTAGTTAAGCCTTAAAATGTCACTTTAAGCTGTATAGAAGTGTCTTAAAAAATATCTAGTAAAATATTATTTACTGTTATCATGGAAAAAATAAAATAAAATAGTTATTAGAGATAGGTTATTAAAACTATTATGTTTAGAAATGTGTTGAAAAAATCTGCTCTCTGTTACACAGAAAATGGAGAAAAAACATGGGGGGGCTAATAATTCAGGGGGGCTAATAATTCTGACTTCAACTGTAAGTGTAAAATAAGCTTCACATGTTAAATATAAAACAAGTGGAACTCATTTGAAACATATGTGTTATGATCACAAGCGATCGAGCGGCTGCAGATCGCAACGGACTACAAATCCGCCATTACATGGACTACAGGTTCCAGTCATGCACCGCTCACACGCACCTGTTCCGAGTTCTGGTGATTATACACAAACACACAGATACAACTGAAGCTCATCATTCATTCATTACAAGGACTATAAACACAGCATGCACACACATCAAGGTTGAGTCTTGTAAACAGTTTTGTGACAATACGACGCGTTTTCCTTGCCTTGCTTTGCCGTGTTTTTACCCTCGCCTTGTTTTTGTTTATTTATGTTGTCTGCTGCTTGCCTGTACTGACTAATCGCCTGTGTGTTTGATTTTGACTCTGGATTTGACTGCATATGTCTGTTTGCTCTTGATTGTGACTGTTGCTTGCCTGCCCATTCTCAGTAAACCTGCATTTGGATCCGCACTCCGTTGACAGTGTCCACCTCACATTACAATATAAAATTTGTTCATGTTAAAAATTGTGATTAAACAGTGATTATATTGATCACATTATTCCTGTCACATGAACATGAAACCATCAAAACCACTTTCCTGTATTTCATATACGTTCCACTTCTTTCACGTGTAATTGTAACGTAAAACTCCTATGACACTCATGTTTATTTTGTTTTTGTTGTCTACAAAGCATAGTCACTTTTTGACGGTTCTCCAAGAATGAAACAAAACACTCTGAGTCTCTGAAATGGAGTCCAGCCCATGATGAGGTCTATAATTTGCTCATTTGCTAACGATTACAGGCTGCTGTCAGCTCACATTGTTTTCAGAGTGTCATTGCTAATGAGTTCGCATCTGTGATGGCGGTGAAGCATGGAAAAGTCACACCACCTTAACCCTCCCCAAACCCTTCAAAGTGCCAGTTTGAAAAGGTCACATGTCCGGCTGAGGAAAGCATGTTAAGCAAGTATGAGCCAAATGTGAGGTTGTGAGAGTGTTGGAAACCTGTGCAGATGATACTACAGAATGGCTTCCAAAGAGAAAGTTCATTATTTGATGCAGATTTTGACTTGCACTTGCATCAAAAACATTGTTTCAGTTTAACAAAGCCAATCCACTGGGTTCACTGGTTTAACTTTTCAGCAAACAACAACACTTAACTAAATCAGACATCACCAGCACTGATGTTTGGTTCACACCACTGTGATATGGAAAGTAATCGCATAATCAGAACGTTCCATTTTGTTTTTCCGTGACCCTACAAGAGTGCAGATCTGCATTTCACATCTCTCGTCTCAACATTAACGTTTTGTTTCTAGACATTTGCAGGATCCCCCAGGGACGCATATGTTACACACAGCGGTGCATCTGTTTCGCTGATGCTACATGTTGATGCCTGCTCAGTTTTCCCATCACCCTGACGAAGAAAAACAAATGAAAAATCCGAAAATACGAAAATTGATTCGCCTCATTTGTGAGCTAAGCAGAGAATTATATTAGAGAGGGTTCCTGCAGATGAGAGTTTAACATTTCATATGGTGACTTCACATTGTGAAAGAGGCTCATGTTTAATAAATGGCATTACATTTAGATTTTTTTTTCAATTTTTCAGTTCACCCTTATTTAAGGACACAAGTTTAGTTTGGAAACTTTTTTCCCCAAGCAAACTAAAAGGATTGATCACTTAAAAAATGTAAAGTTCTGTCATTATTTACGTAGCATAAAGTTTTTCCAAGCCTGTCTGAGTAATTTTGAAGAATGTGATGCAATAAAAAGAGATTTGGGCTTTCAGAGCTTCAAAAGGAATTCAAAAGCACCATAAAAGTTAATGACATTATAAAA
This sequence comes from Danio kyathit, assembly GCA_903798195.1. Lineage (NCBI taxonomy): Eukaryota > Metazoa > Chordata > Actinopteri > Cypriniformes > Danionidae > Danio > Danio kyathit. Next base: position 20,836,790 of record LR812542.1, read on the forward strand.
TGTCATTAATTTAATGCAAATGGGCTTTTATTCTTAAACATATCTCCCAATATCTTTATCTACAAAAACTCTCCCACTCCAAAGCATGCTAAACGTCTGTTTATTAGATGTTTGCAGCAGTTATATCATCGATAATCAAACGTTTAAAAGTTACTGTAAGTGGGCTGTGTTTGGCTGTCATTAGCGCAAAATCAAAATGTTGGTGGACAGAAACAATCAATGTGGAGGAAAATATACTGTAGCTTTTATCAGGTTTTTTTTATCACTTATCAGCTAGGAAAAAAATAACTTCTGGATGTGATTCTCATATTTTTTCATCTGCGATTTGTGGACTTCCTTTTCTTATCCATGCAGTACTCTTATTCTAAATTATGATGACAAATTATAAATATTTGTAAGGATTAATATTTATAAAGATTAATTATTCAATAAATATCATGTATAAATCACTTTTTTATTGCCAATGTGTAAACAGCTTATAATATCTAGTTTCTATCCAAAAATACATATTAACTTATGCATAAAATTGAAATATCACATAAAACATTTGCAAATAAAGCACTTTTCCCATCCAATGAGTCAAAGAGTAATAAACTCAAAAGAAATATGGAACTTATTGCGGTAGAAGAAGCCACTGTGGGCTTATTTCTCACGTAATAAATATAATAAACGTCTTGCACCTCAGAAGACAAAGCTGAAATGCAATGAACACACAGTGGTTTCAGTAGGTGTGAGAACTTTCTTTGGGGATAGAGCTGCTCAATACAGTTCTGACTTTGGTCTTTTGAATCTATTACTTGTTCTCAGGTAACGTGCTTTGGCTGAGCGCAAAGATAAGTTAATAATTAATGTAACCACGTACACTGATTCTGCACATTGACTGATTGCTTGCCTTTATTTCTTATATTGTATAAACTTATTGTACGTTATACTTTTATAATGGCCATTGTTGATTATTAAAACTGATATTCAATGAAAGAGAGGGTATTTTCGTATTTTCAATGAAAATGAAAGGAGGCATTTTATGTTATAGGCTCCGTTTTGTTATAAATATGCATGAAGATGACGGTCATATTATGCAGCTACATGACCCCTCAACATTTTAGATGTCTGTTATGTTGCTAATATCAAAATGAAAATAGGCAGTTCCTCACATCATGTTTTCATTTTATTGTTAAGATAGTGAAAGAGCATAGCTAGGGTGGTGTGAATGAGGTTATAGGGTACACTGTTGCCTTTGAAGATTTACCCAACGTGTCCTTACAAGTTTGTTTTCCATATCAAACTTACGAAGTCTGAACTTACAAGGAGAGGATGCAGGACTGAATTGTGTGGAGGCTACTTAATATTGAGGAAAAAGCCCCAATCAGGTAGGCAAATATCTGCATCCCCGCTTCTGTTTTCAGATGTCTCCGTTTAGAATGAAAACGGCCTCTCCAGCGTTTTCAAAATGCTCCATTTTCGGCACTGGAAAACTCCGGCGTAGTGTGGACGGATGGTGTAACCGTAGCAAAACTTATGCGTTTTAAAACTAAAACGTATTAGTGTAAACAGGGCCTGCCTGTCGCAATAGTCAATATATATTGACTTATCGCACAACACATAGACATGACCTCAATCATTTTTTGGTGATGCAATATATGAAGAGTTCAGATGCAAAAACGCTGTCTGAAATTTTCTCCTAAAATTAGCATTTTTTTCAGCCTCATATGTTTACGTTCAGTTATTTTTCTTTAAAGGCAATGAAAAGAACTTATTAGTCAATATAAAATAAAAAAAAATTATTAAACCTACATACAGGGATTTAAGAAAAATGCAAATTTTAGAAGAAAATCTGAAATGGTATTTAGGGGTTTTTGCATCTAAACTCTTCATATATCGCCTGTACATAAAAAAATAAATAAAACAAAACTATTCTAGCAACTTTTAGCTGATTGTTCAACCTCTCTATCTCTATCTGAGGTGTCAGTGTCAGTATGGTTAAACACTATAGTATTTACGATAAATTATTGTAGAATATTTTCATGTGCTTGTCTGACAACTGAAAATAGATCTGGTACAGTTATACTGTACTTTTACCTTGCACATTTTTGTTAAGATTTATTTATTTATTTATTTATTTATTTATTTATTTATTTATTTATTTATTTATTTAGTTAGTTAGTTTTTGTCTGATCCCAATGCCTTATTATTAAATTGTTAAAATGAGTATAATTAAATGACATATTCTTAAGAATAAAATATGTGTTTTTAGAGTGTACTTGCATTATGATGCTATTATATTGTCATTCTGGCATTATTTAATGAGTGTCATAAAATGGTCTTAAAACGACAATACTATTGTTTATCACAATATATTCTGTTGCAATACTGTATATTGTACAACAAAAATAGATATCGTGACAGACCTAGTTCTGAGAGGTAATAATACTGAACCACTTTGATGACAAGATTTGGCTGAGGAATTTTAGAATGACCAAAACATTTCAGATTTTGTCTAATGTGGTTGGCCCACTGGTTTGTCCAAGTCATTCCATAGTTCCACATTTTTGTTTTTACATGATCACATGCACATGCTGGAATTTATTTGGTAAATTTGTTTCTGTCATAGTTGATGCACATTTTTTCAGATGGGATAAAATTTTTATAAGTGTTTTATAAGTGTTTTATCCGAATTTTCAAAATGTAGGTGCATCTTGATATTTCCATTTTTCATTTTCCAAATTACATAAAAATTGTTGGTTGGAAAAATAGCTAATGACACTTAAAAAAACAATACTTTTCAACATTATACTATAAAAACCTAGACTCATTTTTATTTGAATGTCTATAGGTCCTATAATCTAATGTCAGTGTCATGCAAAGAAATGGGATTAATTCACACTCTCCAGTACAAATTAGTCTCATAACCAGTCTATAGTCTACAGTATAATCTCAAACATTCATTATAATCATTCATAGTCTCACATAGTAATTTTAATTCCCATGAATTTGACATGAAGCTACGAGAATACTTTTGTGCTCACATATAACTTCAATCAACAGTTTCTTCTCCTCAGTGTCAGTATAGGGCACGTGTTCACGAGAGCACTTTCGACTGATGTGTACCCCAGATACACATTGATGAGACTTACCCTGATATAAGCACATCAGGTACATGGCAGCAGTCAGCTCGTGAATTCGCACTATATACTGAGAAAAAATTGTTGAATTAAGTCAATATTTTGTTTTATATGCACACAAAAATATTTGTGTTGCTTCACAGTATTCCGATTGAACCACTGAAGGCACATAGTCTGTTTTGAGGATGTTTTTCTGTATTTTTCTGGACTTTGAATGAGTTGGAACTTTTGCTGCCAATTGAGGATTTCATCTAAAATATCTTAATTTATGTTCTGAGGGTCTCAGTAGTTTGGAATGACATGAGGCTGAGTAATTAATAACCGAATTTTCATTTTTGGGAGAACTACCCCTTTAACAAGCTGTATACCATCTGACTGTAGGTGTGGCAAAAAAAATGCTGAACCCTTTCGATATATCCATCAAGCACATCAGAGCAGAGGATTATGGAGCTCTGAATGCTGTGGCCTTGGATTTACCCGCTGTGAGAACGATAAGAAATGCTGAGCTGGTTATAGAGCCTCGCCTTAGAAAAGCAAACAACATTATCATTAAACTCCCGCGCCGTTGTGCGTGTTGATTAAAAGCTAAACCAATATTTAAAAAAAAGGGAGAAGCTTCAGGAAGTGCAGCTCTATAAGACATATTTAAAAGTAATTTCATATTTATTACGATCGCAGTTGCATACGGTGATATGTTAATAATGCAAATTAAACAAAATAAGGAGAAGGAATGGTAGAGAAAGGGAGAGCTCAATAAAACATGTTATGTAATAACCCTTTGGCAAAGGAGCAAATTATTCATTTCGCCCTCAAGATAAGACACAGGAAAACACAAGAATAAAGAGGCTAATACACTGCACAAGCACTTCTCATGCATATCAAAGGCAGGCTGGATGGCTGATATATCACAATTATATATGGAACTGCGTGCTACAATATTTGCACACTTAATAAAGGCAGTAAAAAGGGGCTTACCTGTTTATTTTCAAAATCGACACAGCAGGCAGGCAAGGAAATAAGAAAAAGAAAAGAGTATTAATTGATTGTATACATCGGGGCAATGCTGTTGACACATTCCTTGTTGTAATGTGTATTGTGTTTACAGCTTGTTTTCTCTATGTAATTCTGTGTTTATGCATCGTAAATACTTCATGCTGCATTTACAGCATGTCGTTATTAGTGTAATTAATGTGGTTGAAAGCACCAAGTTAAACACATCATCATTATTATTAGCAAAGGTAGAAAGTAGACTGATTTTAGTTTGTCGACCAATATGCGAGCTCACATAAATTGGGAACTCACTAAGTGAAGAACAATTACAAAGACAAAAAAAAAAGATGCTTTACATTTGTTACAATTTTACCTTTTCATTAATGTCTATGTATTTCCTGATAAAATGACAAGTGAACTGGTGCTAAATACACAAAAATACAATAAATCTAATAAAATAAAATAAAAAAATACAATGATGAAAATAAAAGCTGTTGCAGATGGTTCCGAAATAAAATAAAATAAAATAAATATGCCTTTAAATATATAATAAATGAATACACTGTCGCTTCACCCATAATTTACAAGTCACTTCTTACACATGGTAAGTATAACTAACTAATGAACTAGCTTAAACTAACTGAAAGAAAGAAAGAAAGAAAGAAAGAAAGAAAGAAAGAAAGAAAGAAAGAAAGAAAGAAAGAAAGAAAGAACACATTTATCTAAATCATACCTTTAAAGATGTAATGATTAATTAACCTCCTAAACTCTGGGACCCGGTACCAGGTTAGGATTAGGGTCATACCTTTTGCATAGATTATGATAGGGACATTTTTCTTTTTTTCCTATGATTACTGACATGTGCGGGAACCACCAAAAATAATTACAACAACCTAGACCATACACAACCTAAAAGGTACACTTATAATTTAAGTTTACAAAACAAATCCCTCTTTTTTGGAGCGGTTTATTATAAAACAGACAACAGTGTTGTGTGAAAATTCAAAAGATTTTTAAAATGATACCAAACTTTTACATTTACACCTCTGCTTGTGGATTTGGGAAGCTTTTGAATTTGAATAGGCAAAAAGGCGGAAACCCCAAAATAGCACGACTTTAGGAGGTTAACAAACTTTGCTGCACTAACATAAACCATGATTTGAACCTTGCTAGTCAGACTTAGGTTTTATAAACAAACAAATTGAATGCATGAATGTATAGCTTGTTTCATGTTTTGACATACAGCGGGGTAAATAAGTTTTGAGCATGCAATGTTTTTTCCTAGAAATTATATTTCTAAAGGAGCTGTTGACATGGAATTGAAACAGATAAAAACATAAAAAAAATAAATAAATAATAAAAAAAATAATAATAATAATAATAATCTGAAAAATTAGGTATGTATGAAAACAATGAAATGACACAAGGAGAAACTACTGATCTACTGAAATGTATTTAATACTTTATATAAAAGGCTTTTATGGTGATGGCAACTTAAAGACGCTTCTTATATTGATAATGAAGTCACAAGAATTGCTCAGGTGTGAGTTTTTCTTCAACAGAGTGTCAAAATCTTGAGGGGTCTGTGGGTCTTGTCTGTCAATTTAAATCTTTATTTTGAATTTTCTATTGGATTCATTGGTGACTGGCTGGGCCATTCTACAGCTTGCTTTTCTTTCTCTGAAAGCATTTGAGAGTTTCCTTGGCTGTGTTTTGGATCATTTTCCTGCTAAAATGTCCACCCTGGTTTCATCTTGATTATGTACAGTAGATGTTGGACTGAAGCAGCTAATATTAATTTACAATAACGAAGTGCAGAGGGTTGCTAAAGAACTACTCAAGAGATTTCAGTAGCTGTCTGAGCTTTCACTGCCTTTCTACAGCTCTCTTTCTTCATGTGTTCACTTTTTCCCTGCGTCATTTCATTTTATTATGCATAACTTTATTTGTAAACTAATTAGTTTTGTTTCTTTGTTTCTTGTTTCTTTGGTTGTTACCTGGGCTTAATTTGTGCCGGAACACGCCGGATCCAGATCCAGCACCTCTGAAACCAACTTTCTTTTTAGACAAATTGAAATGTGACACTAGAAATGCTTCTTTTAGTACATTAGTAACATTGTTTTGAATCATGATTTTCAACTTTCTTCTTGTTACAGGTGGTATATACTGTATATACAGTTGAAGTCAGAATTATTAGCCATTATTATTAACCTGCCTAGTTAACCTAATTAACCTTAAGCCTTTAAATATCACTTTAAGCTGTATAGAAGAGTTGTGAAAATATCTAGTAAAATATTATGTACTGTCATCATGGCATAGATAAAATAAGTCAGTTATTAGAAATGAGTTATTAAAACTTTTATGTTTAGAAATCTTCTCTCCGTTAAACAGAAATTGGGGAAAAATAAAGAGAAGGGCTAATAATTCAGGGGAGCTAATAATTCTGACTATATTATGACACACACACACACACACACACACACACACACACACACACACACACACACACACACACACACACACACACACACATATATATATATAATGTGTGTGTGTGGGTGTATACCAACATTACTCCAGAAACACCCCAATGCAGTGTGGAGAGTGACATTTCTTCCATCAGGTTCTTGATGTGTACCTGCATGAAAAAGCTAAATAATGACTCTACTGGAAGCAGGAGCTGTGACATTCAGACATAGACGATAAGATAGCGCAGCCTCAAAGAGCAGGCCTCAAACAGGTCAAATCTGTCAAACAGATGCATGAAAGCGACTTTGCATCTGTTTAATCTTTTTACAGAACCATATCCTGATTCCCTGCCTTTATCTCAGGCACCTAAGCTCTGGATGGACACAGTTTCATATAAATATATAAAAAAAAATTACACTGCATATCAACTTATCATTCTTTATCATGGTTTCTTTTTAAATGAAGAAAAAAAAAATACAATTTTAAGTGCATTAACTGATGATAATCTGGTTGTCAAGTGCTTCTTCAAAAGTCTGACTCTAATCAATGCATGTCCCAGTATCAGTGACAAAGCGACAGGGGCTAAATAATGCGTTCATGAACATTCTTCTCATTAATGCCTGTTCTGCTTCATTAGGCTCTGGACTGCTGCCAATGAGATCGTCCATCATGCACTCACACACACACACACACACACACACACACACACACACACACACACACACGCACACACGCACATGCACACACGCACATACGCACAAGACTTCACATAATTCCACACATCATTTGCAACTGACATATTACTTCATTTTGAACACTGAATTATGAATTGATCTTTTTATCTGTCCATCCATCCATCCACCTAGATTTATTTCTTATATTGCATGTGCGTTAGACGATCAATTACAGAACTTTTCAGTTGGAGGGCTTAATTACTTCTCGTGTTCCCTCAGCCATCTGGCAGGTCCTCTGGCACCTTCTCTCATCTGGAGTGAACTGATTGATACCCAATGTGATGTAGAATATACAGTACAATATTTATTTGTTTGTTTGCTTGTTTTAATTTAATTTAATTTAATTTAATTTAATTTAATTTAATTTAATTTAATTTAATTTAATTTAATTTAATTTAATTTAATTTAATTTAATTGTTTATTTATTTATTTATTTTATTTAGATCTTAAAGGGTCACGAAACACCAAAACACATTTTTTGAGCTGTTGACAGTCATATGTGTGTCCCACGGTGCTATAAAGACTATTAGGACACATATAATTCACTAAAAAGAGAAAATTGGTTGTTTTTGCGTTATTTTGAGCAAATTTGTTTTTCCGCTTTGAAAATAATTTTTGAAGCTGCGTCACGGATACTTGCGTGTAAATTCACCGTGGAGCGTGGCTGTCTGTACCTGCGAGAACATTGTGACGTCTCTGAGGGTGCTGCATTAATTCATGAGAAAGACTTTGTTCAAGCCAATCAGCGCACTCTGTTGTGTATGACGTGCAACTTCATTAATATGCATGATAGCTTCGGAGACTACAGAGAGACTTCGGACAGGTTTTACCTGTTACAGTGTTCAGATGACAGAGAGACGCCACATTGTGTTGCCAAAACAAGTGAAAGAACAAGAATTTGGAGACCCGGGTCGTCAGTGTTGCACTTATTAGTGTGCTGTGTTTATTAATGTGCTGCAACGAAGGTTTTGTTTGCATTTTCCCGCTGTGAGAGCGCTGCTGGACTCGTGGACATTTTTTACCCGAGAGCTTTTCGCATCTGGAAATTATGAAATCCGGATTTGCCGCTCGTCTTTTAAAAAAAGACACAGTTCCAGTGTGATTGTCCTGTCTCTACAGATTTGGTAAGTGTGCAATCAGTGCCCTTTGTTTGTTCATATAGATGGCAAAGTTAGTTCGTATTGTCAGCAGTGCTCTTTCAGTTTTTAAAGGCAGACCATAAACAAAATGATTTAGTTACTAAGTTTACAGTAGGTTAATATCACTGCAATATTATAGTACAATAATATAGAATGAAAGACCCGCTGTAAATGCTGCTCTCCGAATGTAAACACAGCAATCAAATATTGACCGTCGTGTAGAATTTCCATCGCATTTTGTGACAGGATAGTCTATACACACACGGCTTTCTGGCGCTACCTACCGAGTGCATAAGTTAGAGAAATGTGGAGGATTTTTTTCTCCCATTCGGCATGCGGTTTCAAACATACCATTAAAACTACACTCTTCCAGCAGTTCCTCGCTTTCAATATCTCGTTTGTCACGGGCAACATGCAGGAAATATTCCTGAATAAAAAGTGAAAGTGCCCAACTGCAGTTAAAAATTAATTAATAAACAAATTAATAATTTGGCAAATAATTCGATTACTGATGTCCATGTAAACACAGTCACTGTCTTTCTCCCCTGCGTCTGTGTGTTTGTTTTGGCTCAAGCGTGACCAAACGGAAACTCCCATATTTGCAAATCCTTCCCTCTTTCCCTCCCCCGACACTCCCACCTAAACAGAGTTGGACACGCCCACTTTCCTGACTTTTTCCAAACTAGAGGTGTGAAAACACCCTGCTGAGACAGGGGGGGTTTATGACCCAAGTGTCATTTGCGCCTGTTCCTCTCGCGTAAATTCACCTGATTTCGATGTTGACTGACTGTCTGACTGACAGACTGACCGACCAACCAACCAATCAATCCAGCCACTCACCATCTCTTTTTACTTTTTACTGAACTTTCCTATGATGTGACACAGCAAAATTTAGCAAAAACAACTTATTAATTAATTCAATAAAATACAAATAGCGTGAGAGTGATTTATTGAAGATGTTGGATACTTATCTTACATACTGCTATTTGAGACTTGGACATTTTTAATAAATAAGGGTGTCACATAAAAGCACAACAAAACTTAACAATTCTTTATTGGTTCCAAAAAATGTATTGGTTCCAAAAAACTTAACAGATGTACGCCACAGGCTTCACAGGGGGGCTCAGTCACATAATCTTGAATAAGTTCCTGAAACTAATTTAACTAAAGACTATAAAAATCATTGGACAACTATTCAGCTCCTAATTTCTATTAAAATATTACACACCAACACAACTCTTTACTGGAACTATGTTAAGCTACTTTGACACAATCTACATTGTGAAAAGCGCTATATAAATAAACATGAATTGAATTGAACTCTGCCACTGACCACTGTTTCTGTCAACGTGTCACATCACACATTATTTTCCCTTTTAATACAGACAGACAAATTGTTAGTCACAGAAAAGGTATCATGTCACACCCGGTTAGGACACAGTGTAAAAGAGTTCAGACGTGGTGGTCAGGTTTAATTCAAGCAGTCTGTGGTCATAGAAAACCAATACAATTTAGTAGCAAAGAGTCCACAAAGGTCATTGTATAGTTTGAGCCCTTTTCTTTAAAGATTTGGAGAGACGTTTACAGAACGGGTGGTGTACGGCTGTCAAGGGACTGCTAGAAAAAAAAAAAAAGTAGATTTGTAGGACACCCAATAAGCACGCCAATAAACACCGTTGGATTTCCTAAGGGATTCTGTAAGTTGTATAACTAGGGTTTTCATATAGTGTAGAGCCAAACCTCAGCTTGCCGCAAAGCCATGGCTCTTTGTCTTTGTGGTTTTTGAGCTGATGCAGAGAAGAAGAGCCAGAGACTGCAGTAACTGTCAGCTGAAGCTGCGTCAGCACACCGATCAGATGCTTCAAACCACCCCAAAGGTCAATTAGATCGCCTGACACTGTCACAAGTCTCACACTTTACCCCTGTGACTGCAATAGAACCCTCTCTGGCTAAATGTGGCCCAACATCTAAGAAGAAAAAAAAAAAACACATACACATAAACACACGAACCACGGCCTTCTAAAGCATATTTTTGATATGAATGTTTCTACAGGCATTTTTGGCTCTGTGGACTTACAGTACATAAAATATACACACTTTTCACACTGTCACTGTTTTCATGTGTACATTAAAAATGGTATGTATAGTTGAAGTCAAAAATTATTAGCCCTCCTGATTTTTTTCTTTTCTTTTTCAAACATTACCCAAATTGTTTAACAGAGCAAGACATTTTTTACAGTATTTTCTATAATGTTTTTACTACTGGAGAAAGTCTTATTTATTTTATTTTGGCTAAAATTAAAGCAGTTTTAAACTTTAAAGAAGCTTTTAGGTCAATATTATTAGCCCTCTTAAACACAATTTTTTTTTCAGTTGTATAAAAAACAAACTAATGTTATACAATTACTTGCCTAATTAACCTAGTTAAGCCTTTAAATGTCACTTTAAGCTAAATACTGGTATCTTGAAAAATATCTAGTAAAATATTATGTACTGTCATCATGGCAAAGATAAAAGAAAATGGTTATTAGAACTTAGTTATTAAAACTATTATGTTTAGAAATGTGATGAAAAAAAACTTCTTTTCGTTAACCAGAAACTGGGGAAAATATACAGGGGGGCTAATCATTTAGAATAGTTAAAATTATGATTCAACTGTATATCACTTACAGTATATACAGTCTCTATAGCACTAACAATGTATTTAAATCACTTTTTTATGTTAACAGGCCAATTTGTTAACAGGCTTATATTTGATCAAAATTCTAAATGTGTTGAAATAATTTAGAACAAATAAAGTAAATAAATTACTGAAGCACAGTGAAAAACTCTAAACTGCATGCTTAACATAAGTTATGACAAGCAGTTAATTGATCTTGGCAGTCATTTTTCACATTGAGCATATCTAATTATGCTGGACAGACATTTCGTCTTCAAAGTTTTACCCTTACCTGTTTGTGATCAGATTATTATAAGTTTATTTTAAGTTTAATTCAAATCATTAAATTAAATTAAATTAAATCATTTGTTTTACATTTTACTAAAAGCTTCTGCCAGCAGAACAGGCTATTTGCTAAAGTGTAAATCAACTTTTATAACTAGAAAGCTCTAAATATACATAGTATATTTGTCATACACACATCATCAAATATAATTGACTATGTAACTATTAAACTACTATTGAACTCAAATAAAATAGATTAATTTCACTGAGAAAAATGTTCTCTGACTGCAACTCAATCATATGATCAATCAATCAATCAATCAATCAATCAATCAATCAATCAATCAATCAATCAATCAATCAATCAATCAATCAATCAATCATAATAAATAACAAAATTTGAAATCTACCATAAATTCAGGAGACATAAAAGTGCTAAAACTCTATTATGTTTTGAAAAAGCATATTGTTCAGCTTCACTTGTTCAAAAACCTTGCACATCTGCCAGCCTTTTACAGTCTTTCTCATTCCAGACAATCCACTGACCTTCGAGAGTACAATATTTCATCCCGCTAAACATCTACTCAATAGAAACACCTCTGATTTCTGCAGAATAATTCTGGTGGTCTTTAAAAAATACAGCACAAAAAGAAAAAAAAATAAAGATCTCCGTGAAAGAAGCTGCAACTTCAATCTCAAAGGAAATCATTAGGACGTCACCTCTCTTCACACACAGACTTTACAATTTATAGCTAAGCTCAGACTCCTTCTTTCACAGTAGGGTCATGTACAGCTCCATTGTAGGCTTCTTGTTTTGATGCTATCAGTGTTTCCTACACATAAAAACCAGCATGACTGCAACCAACTTCTCATGCACGGGTACTGCCATGTTGTCGCCCCATGTGGCTCTGCTTGTGGCTTTATCTTATCAAATCTTTTAATATGGATCCAGCGAGTCTCCGGAGACGGATTACATGACCTATTTCATTCATCCATCCTGCCTGACATTTACACAGCTGGAATTCAGATGGCAGATTGGGTCTGAACTGGTAGCCAGATGATTTAGAGAAAGATGAAGAATAACCAGAGTCCAGAGCCATGCCACCTAGAGGACCCATTCTGGGTTCTAACCAATTGCAAATTTAAGTATTTGCAAAAGTAGATTGCATAGAAAGTCAGTGTAATATAATGTAGCGCATTTACAGTAGTATGTATGGCCATACACCCAAAGCACTTCACAATCATGAGGGGAGGTCTCTCCACACCACCATCAGTGTGCAGCATCCACTTGGATGATGCGACGGCAGCCACAGGACAACGACAACAGTGCACTCACCACACACTAGCTATTGGTGGAGTGGAGAAAGTGATACAGCTAATTCGGTGGATAGGGATGTTTGGGAGGTCATGATCGATTAGGGCCGATGGAGGCAATTTGGCCAGGACACCGGGGTTACACCCCTACTCTTTACGAGAAGTGCCATGGGACCTCGGTTTAACGGCTCATCTGAAACAATCTGACAATATGGTGTCCTCTTCACTTTACTGGGACATCAGGACTCACACAGACTGCAGGTTGAGCACCCTCTGCTGGGCTCACTAACACCACTTCCAACAGCAACCTATTTTTCCCATGTGCTTTCCCAACCAGTTACTGACCAGGCTCAGCCCTGCTTAACTTCAGTGAGTAACCGGTCTTGGGCTGCAGAGTGATATGGCTGTGTGACAATGCAATTATAGAGGATGACTACAGATGAATTTAGTCCGGGTACACACAGAATTTGCCACAACCCTGTCTTCCGCATTAGTTAAAAAAATTCAACTCTAGCTGAAAATTGCAAAGAAGTGAAAAACTATGAGTAAACTAGAAAGAGTGACATGATGGGTTTGTTCTCTCTGTGTTTGGTGTAAACATAGCGTAAAAACTGAACAAAACCCTAGTGCATCTCCAAATGAAGCTAATTGCAATAAGGCTGCATATTTATCAATAAGGGTTTATGCGAGAAACAGGGAATTTCCAACTTATGAGGATGCACAGGACTTTGGTGCTTCATTTTTTTGGCTAAAACAGCAATGTTTGTTTTCAAGAAAGAATGGGTTTATAACCATGTAATAGGCATTATACAGTAATGTACATCTAGAGAGTTGTTTATACAGAATAAAGCCTTTCAATGTTACACAATGATGAACACAATGTGCATTATTTTTTTTTATGCTATTGGCAGATCACTTTTAGGTTTGACAGATCTGTGTAGCACACAAACTTATACTCTTTCTCTGTTATTTTAGTACCAATTAAAGGTATAATGTATAAGATATATAGGTTTATTAACAAATAAGGAATGATGAAAGGCGTAAATTGAGTCACAATCATTTGAGCCACTGAATACTCTTTTTTTTTTCCAATCTGCAATCTTTTTTTTTTTTTTTAAATAATGTTCCATTTACCTTAAGCCTGTGATGATAAATGATTAATGGAACTCATTAGTGGCAGAAAACACAACAAAGGAACACACAAAACAGAATAGACACATGACAGTTAGCCAATATAGAACTATTTAATACATTGCAATGCAATTTAAGTCGTTGATATGACATAAACTGTTTTTCAGTCATCAAAGATGGAAAGTTTTACAAGAAAAAAAAAACCTCACAGAGCATTCAGTACTAGCAAATCCTTCAAATTGGGACACTTTACTGACTTTTTGTTTCTATCTAAATAAAACAGCTTTTAAAACTTCAAATTCATGTGGAAGTGCTTTTTTTGGCCATCTGTTTACAGAATAGCATGCTGATATTAATTAACAACTAAGCAATGACAAGCACATGCACCTATTGGGCTAGAAAGATAACTTTAGGGCTTTGTGCAGCCAATATCTGAAAATAACAACAAAAAACACAAAGTACCAGGTAAAATGGGAACTCCAAAAAACAAAAGAAAACAAAAAAAAAAACTGCAATGCAAAATTGAGTTTAACCTTGGGTTTGAGCAGAATTAAAATGTATTCTTGTTGTTTGACTCATGCTGAATGAGTTTATCCCCTTCAGATTCAGCACTGACGTTTTGAGGCTACTTCACTGATGAGTGACAGTTCAGACAGCAGCTCCTTTCAAACCAATCTCCATATCCCTGTGCAGTTATGCCTTCAAAATCAACTTAATTATACCGCTTTCAAACTCTAAAAACAGTCAAAAACAACCCTAATATCCAAAATAATGTAAATAATAATAATGATATCAATAATAATAATAATAATAATAATAATAATAATAACAACAATTTTAAGCACTTTTAGTAATCAGTTCAGTTGCAGCTTTTATAGAGAATTTAAGATGATACTTGAAACTGTTTTTGAATCAGTGTTTCGATCAATAATGGTAGGAGTTTAGAAACAGGATGTAAAAAGGCCAACAGAGCAACTAAATGAAACTTTCAGTGATCCAGAGGGAATCGTGTTTGCTGAAGAACACGTCTGAAAACAATATAATGCATTATTCATGAGAAATACTCCTGTGTTCACTGACTTAACAACAATACAAATAAAACTGGCTTGAATGGAGCTGGTGTCTACACATAGGGTTTCTTATCTATTCATCAGACAATAAACATTAATCCAATCAGGTTTACTTTAGGTAAATTAGAAACGTGTACATACAGTCTTAGGTTTAATGCTTTAAAACAAATATCCTTTAATTTAACTTTAGCTAATTTTTACTCTAAATAAATAATTTTAATGCAATGGAAGTGTGAAGAGACAATTTGCACCTCTGCACATACAGTCTTGCACTCTAATTTGGCTATAAATTGGCTATATATGTAGTACACAATGTTTTCACAACAAATGTTTTCACAAAATCCATTTGCAAAATTGAGCATTTTCACTCTCCCAAAAGTCGTGGTCATGTAAATTTACATCCAAAATGCATACATTTTAGTTCATTCATTAATTCATTTATTCATTCATTCATTCATTCATTCATTCATTCATTCATTTATTCATTCATTTTCCTTCGACTTAGTCCCTTATCTATCAGAGGTTGCCACTGCTAAACGAACCGCCAACTATTCCAGCATATGTTTCATACTGTACAGTACATATGTTTTATGCAGCGGATGCTCTTCAAACTGCAGCCTAGTACTTGAAAACACCCATACACTCTCACATTCACTTATACACTATGGCCAATTTAGTTGCAGACATTTTTTTATGTATAAAGTTTTAGTTCAAATTAGGGCTGAACGATTAATTGAAAAAAGATCTCGATTCAGTCCCGTAGACGATCTTAATCCAGCATTTCTACGATTCTGCCAATCATATTTGGAAGCTCAGGAGGAAAGCATAAAGGCGGTCACATATGTCTTCATATTGTTTTATATATGTTGCTCAGCAACATGGACACCTCCATATGGTGTTAAAAGTGTCACATACTGTATTTATAAGACATAATTTACCCAAAAATGTAATTTCTTTTTTCATGTAATGATGTATTCGCAGCCGTGAAAACACGCATGAGCTGAGCCCGAGCTGATACCACAGAGAGGGCGTGCACACGCCTGTGAATGAAGACTACTTTAGTGAACAGAACTTGCATAGTCTGTAAATAACAGGTAATATAGTTGTAAATAACGTTCAGTTTGTGGCACAGGGTGATCATTTGGGAGCCGCGTGGGAAGTATGAATCGCACACGGCAGTGAAAATGAAACCGAAAGCACACACATCATTTAAATAATCATATCGCATTTTAGAGTTATAATTGCGACAAGCATTTGATACGTTTTTTTTCTTTCATAGCAAACACCAAGCTGGTATCTTCAGCTGGTAAGCGCGAAAAAGAATGGCATCACACCGCCCAGTAGCGTTCGTTTAAAAAACGAAATGCAGCCATACGCATCTCTGGCAACATAATTTGCGGTCTCCAGAAACGTATATAGGACTACGTTTTCAGAATGAGTCTATGTTGGCAAACACAGAGTGCATGAGAATAAATGTTTAAGTGTCAGTATAACTACTGTAGCCTATATAATGTTGAATATAATGCAAGAGGGAATCTGATAATGACAAATGTCTAATTTTACCAGTGGAAAAAAAATGGTCTAATAATGTTGTCAATAACAGACTGCAAGCATATGTCTCAAACATAATAACTCAACTTCAGAATTATGAATAGTTGTATTCTGATTACTTTACTGTGCATTACAGACCAGCCTCTTCAAGTCCACCATTGCAAGTCTATACAAAATTTAGCATTTTAAACTACATGTAATATTATTAGTGTTGTTTTAACATTTGTTTGAGAAATAACAATAATAATAGTCTACTCATAATAACTTTATTTTATGTCTACAGAATCGTGAGAAAATCGTGATTTTTATTTTAATCAAAAAATAAACCGGGATTCTCATTTTAGCCAGAATCGTGCAAATGGTGTTGTATAAATGGCCTACTATGATTTAAAAATATATATTCCAGTAAATATGGCTATTGTTTCCAGAAGTTTTTGGGTCTTTTTATTTTATTTATTCATTCATTTTTTTTTACTATGGCTTCTAGGATTGTCTCCATCCCCTTCTCAACTTGCCAATTTGCACGTGGAGCGGCAGGAAAGCCTTTCCCCCACACTGCAATCTTCCTCTTCACCGCTCCTGAATCAGACCTCAATGGTAACTGCATTAGCATTACAGGAATATTACATTCAGGCAGTCAGGTGTTTCCGTAGATTACTAAATGAGCTTATTTGTCTGAGTGCTGGACCACCAGGAACAACCGCTGCGTGCACTTTCCACACAAGCTGATAAAAGCCTTCCACACTGCGCTCAAAACGAGGATGTTTGGGCTGATTTTCCACATGCGCAAGGGCAAGGGGTTGATGGTAATCACAGACTCGCCAGTAAACCAGTAGCTTGGTGGTCAGGACATGTGTAACTGTGACAAACGCTAATCAGCGTGGACTGAGAAAATGTCACAATTACCAGGTCTCCAAAGGCCTTGTTCTATTTTTTCTCACCTCCTGCGGTCACATCGATGTTGGGGTACAAGTATAGCGATAAAAGAGCCGACCCAGTTTAGCAGTCAGGAGAAGCAGAGATACTTTCCAAGCGACCTTTGTAAGTCCTTTGACATTTCAGAAATAGCCTCGCTCACCTTTGTCAAGGCGTTTGTCAAGCTCGGGACTAAATAAAAGAGGGCGGAGGGTGGAAAGCGGTAGGACGATAACCTCGGGTGTCAAAGAAAGCGAGATGGCAACCAGTCAGGTGTGACAAAGTGCTCGGCTGGTCTTTATCCAGGCAAGATGGAAATGTCATGGCTGGCTTAATATGCCAGATGATACCTGTTGCACATGCGTTCGCTGTTTCAAGTCAGTTCAAAGATGAGAAGACAATAAGAGATGTGGTGTAAAGGGGACATTATTTGATCATGTAAGATTGTGAAGATGAATATTTGGTCATGAATTGCTAGCCACATTGTTTACAAAAATATCAGTTAATTTACAGCTTAGCATATGTTATATATGATTCGTAGGTGTTTTTGAATTGCTCAACTGATGTTCTACAATTTTGCAAAGTGGCTTTAATTGGCATTTTTAGTAGCTTGAACAATATAATGTGTGGGTTGGTCATGTAAATGATGGCACAACAAAATCAGATCACTTATTTCTGTTGTTTTATGGATTTATTTCTATGTATTCCATGTCTGTTGAAATTCTTGATTCTGATTAGCTGGAAGGTGTGCAATAAAATAACAACAGTAATTCAGTGATAGTTCATCCTTCATTTATCACTGTAATCTAGAAGACACTGACATGTGGAGATAATGGAAGATGATGGAAATGAACCAACTCACCAATATGTCAAAAAAAAATTGAGAATAGGTAGCTAACGCATGTTACTATGAGTTATGCTTGTGTCATTTACATGCACACATGACCTCTCTCTCGCACACTCTCTCTCTGTCTGCTTGTGACAGAGAAAGCAGGGGATCCAACATGTTCTAACTCAGGGGTTCCCAAATTTTTCAGCCCACAAACCTTAAAATAACAATGCCAGTGACTTGTGACCCCCAAATTCCTCAGAGGTGGTTATACAGTAAATATACAAACATTGCGCACACAACAATAGGCCTATATAAACATGAGCATATTGATAACACAAAAAAGTGCAACAGTCTAATAACTGTAATTTTTATAGATGTTTTAGAACAGGGGTTCCTAAACTTTTCAGCCCGCTACCCCCAAAATAATAATGTCAGTGACCCCAACTAATTTAGGAAGTGGTTATAAATATACACGTTGCACGCAATGGCACACACACACCTATAGGCCTTTATACAAGCATATTGACAACACAAAAAATGTTCAACAGCCCAATAACCATATTTTTATAGACATATACAGTATTCATTTGTTTAATTTAATATTAACCTCAGCTAAAGAGACTGATGGACAAAATGTTTTCAGCACAAGTCTATTCTTGGTTTAATTTTGGAGACCGCTAATCAGAGATCATTCTCAATGTTCAGTAGGTGTCAGAAAGTTTAACCTGGTGCTATAAAATCAATCTGCTGCAGCTGACGCTATTGCGGTGTTGTTTATCTAATATAAACACACCAATCCTATGGTAAAATTGTTTAAAGGCTGATGGCTTTTCATTTGCAGATTGTTGTTTTTACTATTAAAAATTACCATTTTTATCTTCTGTGGGTTATGCTTAAAATATGGTAATTCCAATAGTTCAATAAAATTTGTTTGACTTTTAGAAATCACCAAGCAACCCCCTGTCATTGTCCCGACCCCCACATTGGGAACTACTTTTGTAACTGACAAAATTCAGTAAAGCATAATGCAGCAAAGAGAGAACACATCCTCCACTTTCAGGCAGTTCTTTGCCTCTGGCTTGTGCATTTAAAATCCTTTAATGCATGAAAATCTGCTGATTATTCATTCATTTTCTTTTCGACTTTGTCCCTTTATTAATCTGGGGTCGCCCCAGCGGAATGAACCACCAACTTATCCAGCATTCGTTCTAAGCAGCGGATGCCCTTCCAACTGCACCCCATCTCTGGGAAACGTCCATACATACGTACTCATACACTATGGACAATTTAGCCTACCCAATTCACCTCTACCGCATGTCTTTGGACTGTGGGGGAAACCTGAGCACCCGGAGGAAACCCACATGAACGCGGGTAGAAAATGCGAACTCCACACAGAAATGCCAACTGACCCAGCTGAGGCTTGAACCAGCGACCTTCTTGCTTTGAGGCAACAGCACTACCTACTGCGCTACCGCGTCGCCAAATCTGCTGATTATCCCTTACGTTAATTATTTCTAATACAATAAACTTTTAAACTATTAAAAATGCCAAAAAGCAACACTTTATTTAACTGTAGAGTCAAGTTTTCAACATCAAAACCTGTTGAGCCAGAAAAATGCAGCAAACAGTCCAAAGCACAAAGAAAATGTGTTTGGGAATCCTGAAAAATGTTCTTGTTTAGAGTCAGAAGCAGTTTGAGATACGAGAGTCTTGATCATACAGTTCGTTATTGTTCCTACATTTTTACCACTAATATCAGACAATACAGCTGACTCTAAACTGGTCACGTTCAACACGTTTTGTTCCCCCGACACCTTTCCATTGTGGTTTGGGCTATTTGCAGAATGTTTATGCTTTTGCGAGTGTAGTGAGAATTTATGTGTGTGCGTGTTTTCAAATTGATGATTCTTTCTCAATGTGTTTGTGTTATTCTATTTATATTAACTCTGCTAGTGTTTTCTTAACTTGAGACGTGTTTGAGCTATCTTGGCAACCAGGATTGATTGATTGATTTGTTGATTGGTTGATTGATTGATTGATTGATTGATTGATTTAGTTAGTTAGTTAGTTAGTTAGTTAGTTAGTTAGTTAGTTAGTTAGTTAGTTAGTTAGTTAGTTAGTTAGTTAGTTAGTTAGTGCAAAATACATTTTAAATGTAACCCAACTATTTTTTGTTCTTTGTTTGTTTGCATGCTTATTTTTTTGAAGCATCAACACACATGCAAACGACGACCCAAGCTTGCATTCTATAGATTTCAAATCCCATCAAAGTCACCAAACATGGCATAATGACTATTTGCCTTCCCATGCACAAAACAAATTCCTCCACAATGCAAATCCAATTGGAAAGGCCAGCAAAGGACGGGCACAGCAGCAAATAAAAGGCACCGAATAAATCAAACGAATCCCCTCAGGGCCACCTGGTTGTAAGAGCAGCGCCATATCAAAACAATATGATCAAAGACAAGCCTTTAAATGTGTTCAAATGAGCCTTATTTTCCAAAGTCCATTAAATGAAGAATCAAAAAGCAGGAGGATTCATTATCTCTTGCATCGCTTACACAGAAAACAAGAGATTAATTAGGGCTGCGTGGTGTCTGGCGGTGAGGGGAGTTTCGAGATGACATGACTGCTCTTATTGGGAAAGAATAAAAGCGCAGAAGCAATCTGCACAGACAAACTAATTACACTAAATTATGTAAAGTTCCTCTCTCACACACGGGACGCCTCGTTCAAGTCACTTACTGTGGTATTAGAATGTCAGGATGAGGAGCTTGCAGCCTCGAGGAGTCTTTTGAAGCCTACGATACAACTTTATAATTAGAGCAGGAAAAAGTTTTGATCCTATAGTCTGCTGGCAAACACTACAATATAGATCTAACATCGAATGTACTTTTAGACTTATAGAAATCACTTTGATCCATCTTTAATTAACTGGACTACAAAGATATCTTGTTTCAAATTGCTTTAATGCATCTTGCAAATTATAACAGAGCAAGAAACCTCAAAGTAGACATTGCTAGTAAGCCATAAGTGTAAAATGTTAAATGATGTTATGTGAAAACCAACATATAGTGGGCATATGGATATTTTAGAGAGTTAATATTAGAAATGTACTGTACCAGTATTCTTTTCTTATGAATGGTTGGATAAACAACAAACAGATAAATAAAAAGTTATCATGGCTGAATGTTGGAGTCCGCTGTGTTGTTATTCAATATCATAATAAATAGTTAAATACACTCACCAGTCACTTTATTAGGTACACCAGTCCAACTGCATGATTTCTAATCAGCCAATCACATGGTTGCAACTCAATGAATTTAGGCATGAAGACATGGTCAAGACAATCTGCTGCAAATCAAACAGAGCATCAGAATGGGGAAGAAAGGTGATTTAAGTGACTTTAAATGTGGCATGGTTGCTGGTGCCAGATTGGTGCAGGATTGGTCTGAGTATTTCAGAAACTGCTGATCTACTAGGATTTTCACCCACAACCATCTCTAGGGTTTACAGAGGATGGTGCAAAATACAGAGAATATCCAGTGAACTGCAGCTCTGTGGACACAAATGCTTTGTTGATGCCAGAGGTCAGAGGAGAATGGCCAGACTAGTTCGAGCTGATAGAAAGGCAAAAGTAACTCAAATAATCACTCGTTACAAGTGAGGTATGCAGAAGAGCATCTCTGAATGCACAAAACATTGAACCTTGAGGCAGATGGGCTACAGCAGCAGAAATGTCACTCCTGTGAGCTAAGAACAGGAAACTGAGGCTACAATTTGCACAGACTCAACAAAATTGAACAATAGAAGATTGGAAAAATGTTGCCTGGTCTGATGAGTCTCGATTTCTGCTGCCACATTTGGATGGTGGGGTCAGAATTTGGTGTCAACAACATGAAAGCATGGATCCATCCTACCTTGCATCAATGGTTCAGGCTGGTGGTGTAATGGTGGTGTATTTTCTTGCACACTTTGGGCTCATTGGTACCAGCAGGATACCGCGTCATGTCATAAAGCGTGAATCTTCTCAGACTGGTTTCTTAAACATGACAATGAGTTCACTGCACTCAAATGGCCTCCACAGTCACCAGATCTCAATCCAATAGAGCACCTTTGGGATGTGGTGGAATGGAAGATTCACATCATGGATGTGCAGCCGACAATTCTGCAGCAGCTGCGTGATGCTGTCATATCAATATGGACCAAAATCTCTTAGGAATATTTCCAGTACCTTGTAGAATCTATGCCACAAAGGATTGAGGCAGTTCTGAAAGCTAAAGGGGATCCAACTCGGTACTAGAATGGTGTACCTAATAAAGTGGCCGGTGAGTGAATATTCACTTCAGTACTTCTGAAATACAAAACAGTTCACTTGACTGTGTATAGAAAAATATTAGTAAGGTAAACTTTAACTTACAGTACAATGTAATGGCCACATGCCAATAAATAAATAAATAAATAAATAAATAAATAAATAAATAAATAAATAAATAAATAAATAAACCCACGCAGAAATCATATCTAAAAAGAAGTTAAAAAAATATATAAAATGCAATCAAAATGAAACCTTTCATTTTATTATTTTCTATTAAACAGACTGTCTTTTGAAATGCATTTAATATTACAATCTAATATGATCTTCTCAAAGCAAATCTGTATTTCATAGAGCAATGGAAGAAACCAGCTGCGCAAAGCCATTTTATAAAGGTTGCTCTTGTGCAATCAGTCCTGACAGAGAGTGATCACCACATAGCACAATTAATAGTGTTGTGCTCTCAGGTTCAGACAGACAGAGCCTTAATCTGAGACCGGAGAGTAAATCAAAGGTGAATGCTTCATCCTCACAGTTCCTCCCTTTCTCTGTGTAGTCAGAATTGTAATGTATAATAAAGGAAGGAAACACATTCCAGGCTTTGATCTTATAATAAGCCTGACTAAACGTGTGTTTTGGATGATGCCTTGCAGATATTTCCTCCCTAAACCAGACAGATTTGATTTTTTTTCCCATTTCATGTAAGGGAGACTATTTGACATATCACAATAGAAAGTATTGTAAATAATAGAGGGTACACACCACTTACAGTAGCTGCTGTTTATGGTATACCAACTGAGCATTGTGTCAACGCCACAGCCTACCTGAGTATTGTTGCTGACCATGTCCATCCCTTTATGACCACAGTGTACCCATCTTCTGATGGTTACTTCCAGCAGGATAACGTGCCATGTCATAAAGTGTGAATCATCTCAAACTGGTTTCTTGAACATGACAATGAGTTCACTGTACTCAAATGGCCTTCACAGTCACCAGTTCTCAATCCAATAGAGCACATTTGGGATGTGATGGAATGGGAGATTGGAATCATGGATGTGCAGCCAACAAATCTGTAGCAACTGCGTGATGCTATCATATCAATATGGACCAAAATCTCTAAGGAATATTTGCAATACCATGCTGAATCTATGCCACGAAGGATTAAGGCAGTTCTAAAGGCAAAAGGGGGTCCAACCCGGTACTAGTAAGGTGCAACTATAGTTTCATTTTAAAATTAATTTTACAAATTGTTTAATTAAAAACTAAATAATTTGCTTTCACATTGTTTTATTATTTGTAATTCATGCATAATATTTCATAAATAAATATAAATAAATTGAATGTCAGTAATTATTATGTGTGCATATTTATCTAGTCTCATTTAACAGTCATTCTGCTCTCTAAATACATTTAAAAAGCAGCCCATCTCTAGTCCTTTAGAACAACAACACATTGTGCATAATGTATGGAAAGAGTATCAAAGTAATGTAAATCATAAACCGTAAACTATATGAAAATCACTGAAGCGACTTGTTATTATAAGAACAATCCTACAGAAGGCTTTTCAAAAAGAATGGGGTAATATCAAACAACAGCACAACGATAATGCAAACACTTGTGTAGCGTTTGGCGTTCTTCCTAGACATTGTCTAAAATATGGCCTTTTATCTCATGTGTAGGTTTGAAATGAAACTCAGCGCTGTGAGGGAGAGTAAAGCATTTGTTGGAGGGCTGCTCTGGCAGAAACTGACATAAGGCTAATGTTTTCAGTTGCATGGATGGGGGAAGTCAGTGAGGATATGTCCATTAAACTGCCACACTTCAGACTACGCTATTAAATGTAATGGCTTCTATCACTGTTGTATGTTCTAGTGAGTTTCTGCTGACTTCAATAGAAATCAATCACAACCTCTCTCGCAGGTTAAGATGTTAAAAGCTCACTCGTATGGCGATGTGGTTAAAAATGTGCTCCAATTCCTGCCGCCTGCCATCTTTTCAAAATAGATCAAGCGTTAAATTTCATTTTATCAATCGCTTCTGCCAATAAACGGATCAATACACTTCCACCTTTGGATTAAAAATGACATATTGGCATACAAAGCACTGCAAATGCAAATTCACAGGGAGTAGTGCTAGTGTATTGCAAGAAATGACTTCACAGGCCAAAAATTGTTAATTAAAATCAATTAAATCGTGTCCTGTGATGGAAAATCAACATGAAATATATTTCAGACCAATGAGAGCAGCTTTTAAAATTCACGTTTCTAATTTAAATAATTGGCCCCACAAATAAATAATTGTTTAGTGACTATGAATTGTTTTGTAGTTGTTTTTTTGACCTGACAAAGTGTCACTGAAGGTTTTGACAATAATGGATTCGCTGAATACCAAAAATAGCACCTTCCTTCTTTTAAGAACATGACAAATATGTGGTATAGTAAACCCATACTCTAATTCAACTGTCTTCTACTGACATGCCACTTCATAGCTCAAAGCATCTTTTCTGCTCTGCTAAGATCTTTTTTTTTCTCTACTATCCATTTTCCAGCCTCTTCCTGTGTCTTTTATGCTCTGGAATCCGTGACATCACTGCCCTCACGGCTGTTGGTTCACTTTCAATCAAACCTTTGCTTGTGATAAAAATAGACAGAATAATCATATTTAGGTGAAGGAGACCGAGCTTCAAAGGTAGGTTTCAGCATGCACACTCCAAGCTAGGGAATAAAGTCAGAGAATAAAAGATAGAGTAAACATACTACTACTACTAATAATAATAATAATAATAACAATTATTTGAAGTATTATGTAACCATGTAAGTATTATGTATTAAGTAATATGTATTTAAGTATTATGTAAATGTAACCAATGTTGTAATTAGGGGCCCTTAATTAAAATTAAGTCAAGATCAACAGCAGAATGTGTTGAGACCAACACTCCTTAAACTCATCAAGGTAAGTTAATGAGTGAGTAAATAAATAACAGAGTTAATGTGGGTAGTGGGTAGCATGATCGCCGCACAGCAAGAAAGACGCTGTTTCGAGTTTACATGTTCTCCCTGTGTTCATGTGGGTTTCCTCCGGGTGCTACGGTTTCCCCCACAATCCAAAGACATGCGGTAGGTGAATTCAATAAGCTAAATTGGCCATAGTGTATGAATGACAAAAAGTGTATGGGTGTTTCCTAGTGTTGGGTTGTGGCTCGAAGGGCATCCGCTGCATAAAATCTATGCTGGATAAGTTAGCGGTTCATTTCGCTGTGGTGACCCCTGAATAATAAAGGGACTAAGCCGAAAATAAAATGAATGAATGTTGGTAGGTTGGTAAACACGCAATTAGCTCCGAGAGTAGGAAAATAAGTACAGTAGGTAAGCAAGTAAAAAGAAAAGTAAAAAGTATAGCTAAGTAAATGAGTGAGTGAGTAAATAAGGTAAATAAATGGGTATAGCAAGTGAGAGTAAACAAGTAATGGGGAAGAGAAGTACATTAATGAGAGGCTGTAAAAAGGCAAGTAAAAAAGTAAATTAAATCGCGAGTATAGGTAAGTAAATGAGTGTGTGAGTAAATAAGATAAGTTAGTGGGCAAGTGTCATGATCACCAGTGATCTAACCTTTATTGATCACTGGAAAACATTCACTTTGACTACAATTCTGCCACCATATGAACTACAACTCCTTTCAGGCACCACACACACACACCTGTCCCTGTTCTCCATTGATCACACACACACACACACACACACACACACACACACACACACACACACACACACACACACACACACACACACACACACACACACACACACACACACACACACACACACACACAGCTGGGAGCTACTCGAGACTGAATACATGGACCATATAAACAGCACACACACTCACAGACATTGCTAAGTCTTGTTGCCGTTTTCTGGTCTAGTCTCTCGATGTTTTATCCTTGCCTTTTCTATTATTTACATTGTCTGCCGCCTGCATCGACAATCTGCCTGTTTTCCAACTATCCTTCTGGATTACCATGTACCTGTTTGCACGTGTGAATGACCATTGCCTGCCTGACTACATTGATTAATAAAGAACTGCACGTGGATCTGCACGCGTCCCACTGTTACAGTAAGGCCCAATCCCAATTGTACCCCTTAGCCCTTCCCCTTACCCCGACCCCTCGTTTTGCCTTTACGTGAAAGGGTAGGGGTGTTCCGATTCTCTTTAGCTTGAAGCTGTAGGGCTAAGGGGAAGAGCTCGAAACTAAGGGGTAAGAAAATTTCCCAGAATACACCATCTTTAACACACAAAAGTAAGGAGATGCACAAACTATTTTTTGTCATTATTACAAATTTTTACAACAAAAAAGCATATGTTTTAATATATTCATAACGTCGCTAAATTTTGCTATCTGTAATCTCTAATAATAACTCCTTTATAGTAGTCCCACAACAGTCTGTCACTCGACAGTCTGTCACATCTTATTGCCACATTATGTGCACAGTGATTTCCTGAAGATAAATACCAAAAAATAATGCAACTGGAATAACTACAGCAGTCACGGTCGTCGATCTCATATGAAGCAAGAGATTGCGATGACATATAATGACGTGTGCAGGTGTTGTAGTGGTGTCCCATTTCTTAGGGGTAAATTTTGAAGCCCTTGCACTGTTTCAAGGGCCAAGGGGAAGGGGTAGGGGTACAAAAAATAGAATTGGGATTGGTGAGAGTAAACAAGTAATGGGGTAGAGAAGTAAATTAATGAGAGGCTGAATAAGTACGTACCTATATACGTTTACAAGTGAGCAAGCTAGTATAAGTAAGTATACCACTGTTTCCTAGTTGAAAAGTTGTGTATGAACATGTCTTGTAAGTTTTCTGTATGTAGGTGCTTCTGAAGTTAAGATTTAAGGCTCATAGTACAGTAGGTGAAAAATCTAACTTTGAAAACATCCCTTAAAATTTTATTTTTAAATTTACATAAAATTTTTGTTTAAATTTACATATATAAATTGATTAAGTGGGACAAAATAAAGTATTAAAAGTGTATATTTGATGTTTTCTTTATATTAGACTAATAATAATAATAATAATAATAATAATAATAATTAAAAAAACACTTCATAACATGCCCAAATGCCAAAAAACTAGTGTGCCATAAAAAAAAACAAATGCCTGGAGTTTCTTGGTTCTTCAGAATCTACAATACATTCAAAGGTATTATGTTCTTCTCTGAGTAAAAAAAACAAAAAACAAATATAGAATTTTTGCAAGACATTTTGAAAGCCAATTATCCTGTATAAAAAAAACAATATATAATCCGTCTCCTGTATCGAAGACATAATTTCTTATGAATGAGTCCCTGATGCTGGCAGTCCTCAAAAAAATCCCTTCTGTGGTGAAGCTCAAATTTACATACATTTACTGTAAGCAAGACTGTAATAAGATCACAAAAGCTGCAAGATGAACAGCACTCTTTACATATCTAAAAACACATAAGATTGCATTACGAATAGGGTTTAACAACAGTAAATAACATAAAAATACACCTCGAAAAGTTTCACACTGAACAAAAGACACGTTTTCATCCTCAAACTTTAATACATCTTCATCTTCTGCAGTCCAGTCCAATCCAATATGATGAAGCCGTCAACGAGGAACATCAGAATACATTCAGAGAAATGCACCTCTGAAGTTCCTGCCAAACTGTACCTGAGCACGAATGCAAAGACTTCAATAAAATTCTCTGACTTTTGGCCTCAAATTCATCATCAGCTCAGTCTCTGGAGGACGCATGATATTCTGTCCTGTTCAAGCAGCAGAAAGACAAGAGCCTGGAGAGCTGGAAGCAGACTGGTGAAACATACACTCACACACACTGCTTGCTACTCAACACACATCTGACAGCTCCATTTTAATATGGTTGTAATGAGATAATTTAGAATGCAAGGTGTGTTTGAACCTCTTAGACACAAAGTTTACTTGCTGGTATTGAAAAAAAAACAGTAATTCACGGACATGCCACAAGTACATTTTAAATTATATTAAATTATTCATTTGTTGTTACTAAATCTAGAAGTAAGGAATTTAAAAGTAGGTTAATACAATAAATAATTACGCACACAATAATTCTAATTTGTGTATTCTTATTAAATCCCACAATTTCAGTATTCATATTAATTATTATTATTGTTGTTGTATTATATTTCTATATTAATTTAAAGTTTTATTAATATTTTAGCCTTTTTTGATTTTATGTTTTTTGTCTATATCATAACTGTACATTCACACCAAAAGCAGCGAGAGCATCAAAGGTCACTCTGGCCGCCCTGGCGACGATGCTGTATGCCTTCAGCTCCGGCAGCGAGAGCGTCAAAATGCGATACATTGATCTCGTATTTAAAGGAGCCATTGCAGCATATCAGCAAATCAGTTATATTCCCGCATAAAACATGCTTTCTAAATTGAAGATGTTGCACACTTATTATCAAATTAATTTAACTATAGAAGATCTAGTTGCATGTGGTGTGGCTTTGCTCCATTTAATTATCCAATGTGTCCACTTGCCTGAAATATTATGAAGCAGCAATACTGTTTTGTATTGTCGCATGAGATTCACGCTTTTTTAAAGAAAAAAATCTATATAACATTGATGCACATCAGTAACTCGCCAGTACGTTTTTTTAAATGTATGTTCCTGTAGAAAAACATTGCAAATAATTGGAAATCCAGCGACCGCAATAATCAAACCCTTGGGAACAACTGTGGTCGAGACCAAAGTTCACAGTGACTGTGTTCTCTGGACTCCTTTCAAGCGGTGGACTTCTACATTCCGATTGCCTGCCGCCGAACCGCGTCACAGCTCATTACCATAAAGTTGACTTGATTTCAACTCTCCTCGACGCCCACACCGGCAAAGACGCCATGCTGCTCCTCACCGCTTATCGCCGCCGACTCCTATTGAAAATGAATGACTTCTGGCTACTTTGACGCTCTTGCAGCTTTCGGTGTGAACATACAGGAATATGTATAATTATTTTCATTCATTCATTCATTTTCATCCGTTTTTCCAGTGCTGGGTCGAAGGGACAGCAGTCTCAGGAGAGAACCCCATACTCCCTCTCCCCAGACACTTCCTTCAGCTTCTCTGGGGGGATCTCGAGGCGTCCCAGGCCAGCCATGAAACTTAGTCGCTTTAGTGCAACACAGACTCATTCTGAAAACGTAGTCCGTGGACGTTTCTGGAGACCGCGAATTATGTAGCAGTAGGTACGTATGGCTGCATTTCATTTTTGATATATTTGATATAGGAAAAAAGCGCACATAGCGGCCTCTCGCGGATTTGCGAAAACAAAAACTGCAAAAATACGTACCTCCCGGGACATATGTCGTGGTCTCCAGAAACGTACACGGGACTACGTTTTCAGAATGAGCCTGGGTTGCTTCAGCGTGTCCTGGGTCTTCTCTGAGGGCACCTCCCAGTGAGATATGCCTAGAGCACCTCCCTACTGTACGTAGGTGTCCAGGACGCATCTGAAAGCTGACTTGTCTCGATGTGGAGCAGTAGCGGCTCTACTCCACACTCCTTTTGGGTGACAGAACTCCTCACCCTATCTATAAACTTATTTTGGCTGCTTGTATCCGAGATCTTGTCCTTTCAGTCATGACCCAAAGCTCATGACCATATTTGAGAGTAGGAACGCAGATTGACGGGTAAATCGAAAGCTTTGCCTTTCAGCTCAGCTCCTTCTTTACCACAACGGACCAGTACATCGACTGCATTACTGCTGCCACTGCACCAGTCTGCCTGTCTATCTCACATTCCATCCTTCCCTCACTCATGAACAAAACGCCAAGATACTTGAACTCCTCCATCTGTGGTAAGGACTTTCCTCCAAACTGAAGATGGCAAACCACCTTTTCGGTGGAGCATTATACCCTCAAACTTGGAGGTGTTGATTCTTATCCCAGCCACATCACACTTAGCAGCAACCGCCTCAGTGCATAGTGAAGGTCCATTTTTGATGATGCCAACAGAACAAAATCATCTGCGAATAACAGAGATGAAATGTTGTGGTCCCTGAACCGGACCCCCTCCAGCCCAAGGCTGCCCTTTGAAATTCTGTCCATAAAAATTATGAACAGAATTGGTGACAAAGGGCAGCGCTGCCGGAGTCCAAAATGCACTGGAAATAAGTCTAACTCATTGTGAAGACAATGTGAACCAAACTCCTACTCTGTTCATAAAGGGACGAGACAGCCCTTAACAGAGCGCCTCTGACCCCATACTCCCAGAGCACTCTCCACAGAATACCACGAGGGATACGGTCGAAGGCCTTCTCCAAGTCCACAAAGCACATGTGGACTGGTTGGCCATACTCCCATGAACCCTCGAGCACCCTAGAGCCAGGATTGAGGTTGGGGCTTGTAAGTGAGTGCCTGGTGGCCGGGTTTTATCCAACGGCACCTGGCCGGGCTCAGCCCGAAGGAGCGACGTGGGACCATGCTTCTGCAGGTCCACCACCTACAGAGGGAGCCATAAGGGGCCGCTGCATCCATAAAATTTATGAACTGAATTGGTATAATTATTTTTGTAAATCAAATTAAAGTTAATGTTTATCTTATTTCAAGAATTTACTGTTTGTTTTAGTTTAAGGTTCATTTGAATATAATAACCATGCCTTGACTGTTTAATTAACATGAATAAAAGTATACATTTTATAAATGTTTCCACACCAAAAATATTTATGAACAAAATAGATTTTAGATACAACTCTCATAGCTTGATACAATATCTAAGATAAGGGCTAGCTGGTAAAATAACTGACTATAATGCCATGAGCTAATGAATTCAATTATATTTAATGCCACCTGCAATTAAGCATCTCATGCAATGATTATATTCCACTTCCAACAACCTTTGCCAATCAAAATCTGTTCATTAGCTTTCTTGTCAGATCGCAATTAACAGATTTTAAGTAGCTAAAGAATTAAAGCAAGTCTTTCATCTTTAGATGCTCAGACAACTTTTAATCTCTGAGCCGAGGGTTTGTGCTCTGACATGGAAGCAAAAGACTTAAGCAACAGCTAGTCCGGATCTTCAGTCATTTCTGCTGCTCCTTTTAATCTATACACATATTAAACCCCACAGCGTGAGATTATACTTCCCCACTGGCCAAACCCCATGTTATCCACACTTTAGCCATCATTTCATGAATGCAGTGATCCTTATTGCTAACTAGACTACAGCGAGGGGCTTTTCCCACTGTCATATCCAACCACAGTGCCATAGTCCATTAATCCAAAATATCATAGTAATGTGCGTTCCCTGGAGCGCATACTGCTATTATGTAATATAGCAACAAAATATCTGCAAAGAGCAATTAACAAGGTTCAAGAACTTTAAGGGCTTTAAAAAGGAAATTATAAAGACAAAATCATATATTGCATTTGTTCATCTTCAGTACTACTGTGGTCTTTGTTGCAACCCAGGATCATTCTGATTATGTACCCACTGTATACATTTCTGGAGAGAGCAAAATAAGTCCCAGGAGCTACGTTTTTTTTTGCAGTTTTTGTTTTCCACCAGAGGTCTTTTTTCAGATCTAAAATTTCTCTCGCGATTGCCATTCATGCCTGTTGTACTCACGTAAATCCACCATAGGTTGACTGACTGAACAACTGACAGATAAGTCAGCTAGTAAGCGAGAAAAGGAACAACGTCATACCGCCCGATAGCATTTGTTTTAAAGATAAATTGCAGCCATACAAAGCTCTGGCTACATAATTTGCCATCTCCAGAAATGTTTATAGTGCTACATTTTCAGAATAAGCCTAAGTTGTCTTTAATTACTGTAGGAATTGTAGGGTTTGAGGTTGTCATAATCCGGGAGTGCAGGTAAAGAAAAGATAACAGAGGATCCAAATACAGCTAAAGCCCCACTCAAAAAACAAAACCTATACATGAAGCAGAATGAAACATATAACTACTGACAATGAGAACTACACATAACTGGGTATATAAAAGGAGAGCATACAATTAACTAAACAAGATAGTAAGAAAACAGGGGGAGGAGGCAATGAAAAATCAAGGCAACTAATGAACTAATAAGGGCAACTGAGGTGACAGGATAAAACAATGACTACGTTTACATGGACATCAGTAATCTAATTATTTGCCTTAATCTAAATAAGACAATAATATGATTAAGGTGTTTGGATGTGAGTATAACCTGCTGAAAGCATGTTGTTTTAATTGAATTTAATAGCACACGCCATATGGTAAAAAAAAAAAACCCTCTGCATTTTGTGATTCGGGAGTCTGTGGTCCTTCACTGACTCGGTAGGTGCAGAGAATAGTGTCTATAGTGCTGTGTGTGTATAGACTATCCTGTCACAAAATGTGGTGAAAATCCTACATGACGACAATAGTTTGCGGTGTTTACATGTCTGTACTGCACTTATACTGTTCTGCACAATAATGAGACTAAAATCGGCATACTCCACATTCATTCATTCATTTTCTTTTCGGCTTAGTCCCTTTAACCAGCGACCTTCTTGCTGTGAGGCGACAGCACTACCTACTGCGCCGCCATACTCCACATGACTTAATTCAATTTCTGTTTAGTTCGATTATGACCTTAATCTGATTAAGTTAAACAAAAATCACTGTTTACATGGTAGACTCTTAATCAGAGTATTGTCTTAATCATATTAAAATCAGATTATTGGTGTCTAT
Source organism: Danio kyathit (assembly GCA_903798195.1). Taxonomy (NCBI): domain Eukaryota; kingdom Metazoa; phylum Chordata; class Actinopteri; order Cypriniformes; family Danionidae; genus Danio; species Danio kyathit. Next base: position 20,870,039 of record LR812542.1, read on the forward strand.
GTAAACATACTCAATGATAAACAATGTTACAGAGGGACATTTGGTCAAGCCCATTTTATATGACCCAGTTATATTTCAACTGTGCAAATTCACATTTTCAATAAGTATTGACACATGCAGTGAGTGAATTGGGTTCTGTTACTTTGTGACACAAAAAAAGCATGGAAATCATAATTACTATTCACGAAGCTCCTGCTGATGCACAAACTGAATGTTATTTACAACTTTATTACCTGTAATTCACAGTCTGGGCAAACAGTTCTGATCATGTAGACTGAAGTATTCACTACGAATGTCTTTGTCGCATAATGAGGCATTCACAGACTCATCCTCTCTCTTTTGTGGTTAACAAACCCAAGTGAGTCAGCTCAAGTGTAATTTTGCACCTGCAAATACGTAGTTATGCAACATAAAACATGAAGATGAAATTGACATTTTTAAATGACTTGTACGCTGTAAGCTGACAGTGAGCAGACTCTTGGATAAAACAAGCTCAATATCGCAAATCATATCACATCAGCGATACACATTGATATTGTGATGTATCCAACCCAGGGTCATTCTGAAAGCGTATCACTATATACATTTCTGGAGAGCGGCAAATGCGTCCCAGGAGCTATGTTTTTTTGCAGTTTTCGCGAATCCACCAGAGGCCGCTGTGTACGCTTTTTTAGATCTCAAATTTCTCTTGCGAGTGGCATTCATGAATGCTGTTCTTGTGTAAATCGACCAGAGGCTGCTGTCGACTGACTGATCAACTGACCCACCGTCTTCTTTTCCTAAACCCAACCAATAGTATTTTCAAAACCACTGATTGGAGAAGGGTCTGGCTGCAGATTTGCACTTGCACTCTCAGGCTTGCACTTTTTAACTTGCACTCTCAGGCACCCACACACACAAAAATCTAATCTGTTGGAGACGTCCAATAGATTAATAGATTAATAGGTAACAAAAAAGTCCACAGAGGGGGGTGATCACCAAAATGGGGAAGTCCCAGAGTAAAATGAGAAAATATGATACTGTTTTCATCTGTTTTTATATTATTTGTTTCTATTTTATTCATACTTGTCTCATTTATTCCTGTTTATGTAAAGCACTTTGAATTGCTACTGTGTATGAAATGTGCTATATAAATAAACTTGCCTTGCCTTATGTATGTATCTATATATATATATATATATATATATATATATATATATATATATATATATATATATATATTCATTCATTCATTCATTCATTTTCTTCTCGGCTTTGTCCCTTGCGGGGTCGCCACAGCGGAATGAACCGCCAACTTATCCAGCACGATTTTACGCAGCGGATGCCCTTCCAGCCGCAACCCATCTCTGGGAACTTCCACACACACATTCACACTCATACACTATGGACAATTTAGCTTACCCAATTCACCTGTACTGCATGTCTTTGGACTGTGGGGGAAACCGGAGCACCCGGAGGAAACCCACGCAAACGCAGGGAGAACATGCAAACTCCACACAGAAACGCCAACTGACCCACCCCAGCCGAGGTTCGAACCTGCGACCCAGCAACGTTCTTGCTGTGAGGCAACAGCACTACCTACTGCGCCACTGCGTTGCCCCTATATATATATATATATATATATATATATATATATATATATATATATATATATATATATATATATATATATATATATATATATATATATATATATATATATATATACACACACACATACGTTTCTGCGCAGGAGTGCATCCATGTGAAATTGCAGTTTTAGTGCAGCTTAAAAATAAGGAATTAAAATAAGGAATCGATAAGGAAACTCCTTAACTTGTTTAACGGAAAGAAAAAGGCACAGATGATGTGTACTGCAGAGCTGTTTTTAGGCAAGCATTCGTGGTTCGTTATGATCTCTTTACGTAACTTTAGCAACTATGGTGCTCGTCGCCGTATGTTGCCAAAAACTACAGTTAAACCCGTTAGAAAAAAGGCACCTAGGTAAGGGTGACAGATAAGAAGTTTGTTTCAATGGTCTTAATGAAATCCTTTAGTTAAATTACTGAAGGACTTTCATGCAAGCGGGCACAGGTGTCGATTGTAAATGACGTCACTTGCAGAGAAAGTGCGGTTGCCTGAGTGTGCAAGTCAAGAGTGCAAGCCTGAAAGTGCAAGTGCAAATCTGCAGCCAGACTCTACATTATTGACAGATTGGTTGGCTGGTAAGCGCAAAAAGGAATGGCGTCATACTACCCTGTAGCATTCGTTTTAAAGATGAAATGCAGCCATGCGTACCTTTGACTACATAATTTACAACCAGAAATGTATGTAGTGCTACATTTTCAGAATGAGCCTATGTTGGATGTATGGTTACACCATCATAGCAATAAATTCTCTGGAACTAGCAGATTGATCCTCCTTTTCAAGGTTTTGATCACTGTAGCCCCACATTCAGTCATGTGAAGGCCCTCAAAGTCAATTCCTCAAAGTCGACTACAATTTGGTCTGTAAAATCACTTTTACCTCACTATGTTCAAAAATCCGAACAAAAAAAATGTAATTACTGTTTCATAAAAACTGATAAATACCGCTCTATAAAGGTCTATCTGGCATCCCATTTCTGTATTTGCATGAGATGTGACATTGCTATGAGCATTTCTAATAATGCCATGCCCCTTTCAAGCCTCTCAACATGAAGAATTGAATCCATTCTCTTTGAGGTGGCTTTTCAAAGCACTTCATTGAGACCCAGCGACGCCTCTGTCCAAAGCATTTCAGTATTCATGTATTCTCGGCTGCGAGGAAGTAGCCGGTGAAGAAACTGTTAATAAATGGAACTTGCATAATGGGGAATCCATTTGTTGACTTCTCACTGGGTCACTGCGACAAGGTCAGTGAATGTATTATGAAGAGATGGCGAGGGTGCAGATACAGGCCTCGTGATGGATTGTAAAAACCTGATAGCAAATGCCAACAAAATGCCACGGCTTGAGCTGCCAGCCTTGGCGCAAACAGCAAAGGATTTATTTTGATGCACATGTTTGCCTGGAGAGAGGAACAGGATAAAACAAAGAAAGCAAGGCCTTTGCTGTCACCGCTTTCCTGTATTTTTGTCTGAGGTGAACAATAGCATTATTCTCCGCTTTGTGTGCAAGCGTCTTTGCTTTCCTAACAGTACTCTTGTAAAGAAGAACAAATGCTGAAATATATTCAAAGTCTGTCCAGCTTTAGTTGGGACTTTTCAATTATAATTGCATGCACTCCATGGTGAAAACAATAGAGAGTGTAAAATGATGTAATCCGATGTTTAGTGTGAATCAGCCACAGACAGAAAATGATTTAATATGAAGACGTCCTACTTAAGCCCTTGATTAATTAATAATTTAATACATAATTGATAATGTATTAATACATTATTTAGTTCTTAATGTAAGTCAGCACTTTTTATATAGCAGCTACATATTGTATTCAGTATTCAGAGCAGATTTTTTTCGATAAACATGACTGATTTTGTGGTGGTAATTCCCAGAAATCTGCGGACAATATATATATAATTTACCATATTAGGTAGCCTACTATGTTTGGTGTGCAATCTGACAAAAAGACACGAATCATAAAAATAAAGCTTCTTTATTTTGGTCTCTTGTCAAGACAAGATCTAAAACAGATCTAAAAACGGTCGGGATTGAGCCAAAGAAGGTTGTATAACTCGTATTTTTATCCACGATCTTCCTTTCTTCCAGGTTTCTCTACAGATTACTCCACAGAGCATCTGATATGTACCTCACTTAGGACATGCATTAGCGCTTCCACTACCGTAATACACCTAAACACAGATTGCTGTAAAAATCATTGGCAGGAAAGCATTTTTTCTTAATAACTGCAGGAAAAGAGTTAAACCAAAACATTTATCGATTTTACGCACAACATAATACCAGCCTTAAAGTATGTAAAGTACAAATAAATGTCCTTAAATTCGGTCACGTCCGGCGGCCTTTATCCTTGAACCAATCTCCATCACTGTTGAAAAGCTGCTTGCTTTTCTGTCTGTTCCACTGCTCCGATTTGTTTGCTCAAACTTTCTTTTGCAGTCTGAAGTACGTCAAACGCGCAAAACGCCCAATTCACGCCACAGGATGCCTAATCCAATCTTTGTATTGACTTCACATGTAAATCACTTGCGCTTCATCCACGTCTGCTTACTGAACAGGCTGCAAAACAACTCGCCCATTTCCATGTAATGTAATGATTGTGAGGGCGCAGGTGAGATGTCTTTTTTGAGAGACACTCAAGTGCCCTGCGTAGGCAATGTCTAGAAGTCACATAAAACAATAAATTGCAAACTGAAATAAATCTAATTTGATTATATGATTTGGAAATTGATGTTTTATGAGATTATTTTGCTTAATTCAAGTTTTTGCAGGATCGAAAAAATATGCGACTTTTTGTTCATTTTGCTTTGGATTCAGAGATCGCAGAATCGCAATAACTGCGTCGTCTGAGTATTGTTTAATACAGTCATTTTAATTATATGAAAGTGTTAATATAGCAAATACTGTACATTTAATATATGTTAATATATATTTACATTTATATGCACATTTAAATTCCCAGTGATGGGTTGCAGCTGGAAGGGCATCCGCTGCGTAAAACATATGCTGGATAAGTTGGTGGTTCATTCCACTGTGCCAACCCCAGATTAATAAAGCGACTAAGCCGAAAAGAAAATGAATGAATGTACATTTAATATATTTATTATATATAAAAACATTATGTTTAATTAATTTTTTAGTGTGTGTGTGTGTGTGTATATATATATATATATATATATATATATATATATATATATATATATATATATATATATATATATATATATTCATTTTCTTTTCGGCTTAGTCCCTTTATTAATCCAGGGTTGCCACAGCGAAATAAAGCGCCAACTTATCCAGCATATGTTTTATGGAAGATAATAATTATTTAATTAATTTAAATTCAGTTTTCTTTCTTAGGCAAAGTTTAAGGAGCGATACAAGCCAGATGATACAGAAGTGCATTGCGTTTCTTCATTTCGAAAGCAGTGGTAGTAAATAAACTGGAAAATGTAAGGCTAGATCGACTTTGTTGCAAAATAAACAATCATTACTTCAACATTCACCCGTTCATTCATTGCTTTCAAGCTAAAATAAAACTGTAGTACTCACATTTTACAGTTTTTAAAACGACATTTTCCCAAAATCAGCACAAAAACCACAGAATGCCCTCAAATGTGGATTCTTAGCGTATGTCATTATTTACACAAAGCCAAACACTCTATCCTAAAGCACACACCAAAATTGTGTGTTATTTAAGAGGATCATTAAATTGAAACTCATCCATGACCCACCAAAAATACAGCAGGTTTTTGGCCCAAAGGCATCATCACTGACTCGCTTTCATAAAAATCTCCTGGAAGCGAAAATGGCAGGGTGTTAATGCCAGTCACAGTGCCAGCTGGATCAGCACACACTGCACTAGAGGATCTTATCGGCTGAGACCATCAGCACACAAGTGTTATTCAATAACACCGGTGAGTATTCTACCACCTGACATTATTTCCTCAACATGCTCAAAGCATACAGTCCAGTGGCTGAAGATGACTCAAAGAGTTCCGTCCTCTAATTCAACCTCTTTTTCATTTTCTCAAGTATCTGCTGAAGTATGGATCATTGAGAGCAAACTGCAGATTTTAAGTTAAGTAAAGCTTTAGCTGACTTCACACAGAAAGTCCACTATTATGCCAGTGGCTAGATGAGGTTTGTGCTGTTGATTTGCAAGAAAATTCCATTAGCAAATAGTTCTGAGAACATTACTGGGATGCAAAAACTAATTTGCGTGCCTTTGCTGAAGAATTTGGCTCAGTCACAAACATCTTCAGTACAATAGTCACCAAAAATGCATTTAATTAAACTGGTAAAACATCCATAATTCTGGAATAAACTCAATCATTGTGGCATCAAGCAGCAAGTTTTATTTATTTGTATACTTTATTTCTTTGCTGTGCTACTCTTAGCAGCACATCAATAATACTAATTACTATAACTGTGACCATATATGACTATTATATGACTATAGGAATTAAGATACATTTGATTTGTTGTCAAAGCTTCTTTTGATCTTACACGTCTAATCTAAGGGCTTGTACATGTAATATCACCGTTTGACCAGTAATATTAGTGTAATGTAACCCTACCGGATGCAATCCAATATAAGCAGACAGTGCGCCAGGATGAAATCAAAGCTGAAACTGTATAGAATGAGGGAAATTTAAGTTTGACTACAAAATATGTTTCATATACTGTACAGGGCTGACAACTGTCACAGGCATTCAAACATAATTGACACACTGTTCTCACTTCATGTCACTTACTTTTCGCATGTCTTTTTTTTCACACAGCAAACAAAACTCTACACAGTGAAGAGATCATTGATAGCACACTGACAAACAAGATAGAGTAGATACTTTTTTATACAGTATGAGCTTCTCAATAAATGTAGTTTCCATGCATGTTGTGACAGAAGTGCCTCTTTAATAATCATAAATGAACATCAGAATGTATGCTGAAAGAAACCATACACCCATACAACCATACATTGACATCTACCATGTCTTGTGTAATTGCAAAATCAGTGTTTTAATGAGAGAAAGATGTCAATAACATAGTCAATGCCATGTAATGTTATATTTATCTCAGGAAAGCTATTAATTGGGTATAACCTCAATAATTAGCTAGGAAAAATAACTCTACATAGATAGTTTTTTTAAAGATTTGTTTTAGAAATAGCCAATGGAAGAACATTGGAAACTTGCAGGCACTAATCTACTCAATAGGAAAAAAAATACAATGTAATCCAAATGGCTATATTTTCCAACATTCTTAAAATAGTTCTAATAAAAAGAGGCAAAAAAAAAGGTGAAAGATGCAAGCAAAATACCCTGCAAACACATTTCACTACATATAAAAAACGTGATAGTGATGTTGGATAAGTTACTTTAAAAAAGTAATAGATTACAAATTACTGAGTACCACTGGAAAATTGTAATTTGATTGCATTACTAATTACTTAATGTAAAAAGTAATCAGATTACTAATTACTTTACTTTGAAGTTACTTTTAAAACATATAAAGCCTATGAAAATACAAAATAAACTGCAGCTCTTTCAGTAATTTAATTTTCACTGAAAAACATTACAATGATTTGTAGTTTGACATCTTAAAAAGACTTAAAGAAATAGTTCACCCAAAACTTCTCTCAGTCAGTTCTTGTCACCACGTGACTCGTGCTTTGCTTAGTCACTTGCACGTGACTTAAAAGCAGTTGAAAGTTCTTTAGAGACTAGATATAGACTGCATTTCACAGCAATATTTTTTGTTTCTATTCTCAATGAAATAAACATGAAGTCTGTATTTCCACTTGATGAAGCAACCACTCTCATCAGCAACCATTTCTGCTCGCGTTGTAGCGGTATTTGGCTAATAAAATGGTTTGGGCATCAGGGGTAGAAAACCCTACCACAGTTATTCAAATTATTTCATAAAATAAGTTTTAATAAATGTATGATTTATTCAAATTAACTAAAATCAAATGTTCAATTGACCAAATCAAGAATAAAAAATGAGAAAAAACAAAAAACAAAGCAAACAAGCATTAACTTCAGCACATTTTAGTTCAACTTAAGTTACATTTCCAGGCCCAGGCACAATACCTATTAAAACCCTTTACAAGACAATCAACAGGTGATAAAATATCAAAAAAAATTTCATAAAGATATAAATCAAGTAAAACATTTGTAATCTCCAGCAATTTAAAAGTGCATGCTTATTAACTGGTGTTTCCGCAGAAAATGTGATTTAAAAGAAGCATTTTTTTCTTCTATAAACTATATTTGTAATGTAAGTAATCCAATTACAATGACTTTAGTAACTGTAATCAAATTACACACATTTAAAATGTAATTCGTTACATTACTGTGTTCCCCCAAAACATAATTAGAATACATAAAAAGTAAAGTTTTACTGTGGAACATGTCACACCTAACTCTGCTGATCAATCACGATTTTTTTTTCTTGTTGTACTAAATGATTATTATGCTTATTGAAACAAACAAACAAACAAACAAACAAACAAACAAACAAACAAACAAACAAACAAACAAACAAACAAACAAACAAACATTTGAATCTTATTAATACAAAATAAATCATGTCCAAATAATTTAATATATCAGGACCTTTGAGTGAAAAAAGGTAGAGAACCACTGCTTAACAGTATTTTATACCTGGCCTTAAAATGCCAATTCTAGCCGTTCACATCTTGTGATGCTTTACTGAGATGCAAATCAGAGCAAAAAAATAGTGAGATTAAACCTTTTTTTTAACGTCTAACATCATTTTTCCAATTCCAGCACTCCTGGTTTCTTTTAGCTCATTTTCTTGGCTCCCTGAAGAACTCAAAAGTGTTGCTGATAAGGATTTATTTATAAGAACTAATCCCATCTATATACAGTACCCTGACTTACAGAAAATACATTAATTTCTTCATAAAAACAAACAACCTCATTATGTCACACACCAATATTGAACAGAAAAACTGCTGCAAAGGATGTAACACCAGATATTAATTACGATTCTGCAAACTATGCTAAATTGGACCGTCTATCAGCAGACCATGCATGCATGAAACCTAATTTCATGAGCGACATTTCCACAGAAAGCCATCAATGACATTTCTCACACGCTTATGACAAGACCTAACACAACACAAACCGCCACTGGAGGATTTCCAAGAGGATACAAAAAAGTCATTACTAAGTAGCTGAGAGAGTTGTGAGTCTCCAACCGCACACACAGAGACATGGAAACAAACAGGCAAGGGGTCCACCGCCTCAGTTAATAAGGCCTGTCCTTTGGGAAATTGTTGAAGTAGTCTTGTGCTTGGAGGCAGAGTGTGTTTGAGAGTGTGTGAGTGTGTTAGCGAGACGGACTCAGCTGCTCTTCTTTAATCATTGGCAAAGTTTAGTGGTGTAGTTCAGCGCTGGTCCTTCACTGCAGATGAGAGATTTCAGGCACTGACCACTATTCCAGCAAGTGTGAGTGGGCATCGCTTGCGTGTTCCTGCCTTGGTGACACAGAGAACATCAGAAAAAGTCTTGAAGAAAAACCTCAGATTAGTTGTAATCTGAGCTTCGCAGAGATGATTGCACCTCTGGAAGAGTTTGGTCAAAGCAACTCCAGCAAGATTTGGCAATTGAACACTAGGGCTGGACGGTTTGACATTGTAGTCATGATATAAAGACTTTGAGCTCTATCATACACCCTGCGCAATCATGGTGCGACAAAGGTGTTTTTTGCTAGTTTCAGCCTAGCGCAGATATCATCTTCACACCCTGAAATACAATGTTTAAATAGCTAATAGATTTGTGCCCATTTGTGTGTACATGGGCATGCTGGTTTGTAAAGAAGGTGTGTTAAAGGGCATTGCTGGTGTGTTGCTATTTTAGGGCAACTGAAATAGACCATTGACCAAGTATAGGCTGATCTAAAGTCAATGGCAAAGGAGTTTTTGTATTTAAAGAGGGTGTTAGTGTCAAATCGCTTATTACACACATAGGGATGCGCCGCAGCACATAAATATGAAAATTAAAGGATTCAAATGTAAAACACTATTATTGTCTATGTAAATATAAAAAGATGTTCTGCTTGCTCCCTTGTTCAGTTTAGTTTTTTCGCTTACAAAGTTGGCCATATAAATATCATATATGACTGCAAATTGTTCCAAAAAGGAATAGGAGATGAGACGCTGATTGGATTAAAGCAGTGTTTCTCAACCATGTTCCAGGAGGACCACCAGCTCTACACATGTCTCCTTAACCAAATATACCTGATTCAGATTCTTAGCTCATTAGCAGAGACTGAATGACCTGTAATGGTTGTGATGGGCAAAGGAGACATCCAACATGCAGTGTTGATGGTCCTCCAGGAACATGGTTAAGAAAGACCAATGAGATGTCTAAAACACACCCATAACTCATTAAGAGATTAAGGTCAACATTTTTTAAACCATGTGCTGTGTGCGCCAACTGTTTTTCCTGTCTTTAAAATAGCAAGAGGATTCGGACACAACCTGAATGCACCTGCATCATGTGCTTTAGACCAGTGGTTCTCAAAGTGGGGGTCGGGACCCCCCGAGGGGTCGCGGGACAATGAAGGGGGATCGCCTGGTCATTTCCAAAAATCTATTTATTTTTATTAAACCATAAGAGCTACCATATTTTATCCATAACCTACAGAAAAAAATAGTCGTTTACAGTTACTATATACTATTTAGTTACTAGTTTTATTGGATTGCGACCCCTGGGGTAATTAAATTATATTAAAGACACAGCAATGGCGTCAGATGCAGCAGATTTTATAACACCAGGTTAAACTTTCTGGCACATTTACAGCACTGAGATACATTAAAAAAAATTAAACGAAGAATAGACTTGGGTCTATTGGTGTGTGTGCGCCATTGCATGCAAGGTTTCTGTATTTATAACCACCTCAGAGGATATTGGGGGTCGCGAGTCACTGGCATTGTTATTTTGGGGGTCGCGGGCTGAAAAGTTTGAGAACCCCTGCTTTAGACAACGTGCTTAGATTTTTTTAAAATATAACCCATAGTGATATTGTGGTGATGATTAACCATCTATTGTTGGAGATTATGCTACAACATATTACATTAAACTATATCTTCATTGCACAGTATAAAGCTTAAAGGTATGACACATCCAGAAATTGTGTAAGGACGTTTAAAGTAGATTTTTAGCTGACAAATATTATATGTATTATACAAATCACCAAGACTAAGGACACAGTTAAAACATATTCTATATAGATAATGATATAGATCTAAATGATCTACTGAAGTAGCCAGAGAGTGAGTAAATTAAATATAACATTTTCATTTTTTGATCCACTATCCCTTTAAACTTATTGAAACGTAAGTGTGATAAAAACATGCATGAATAAGAAAACAAAGAGCAAGATGTGCATGAAATCATTACACACATTACAAGTGCAATTCAATGTGGTACTTGACTCTTAGACAGCATACAATGCTGAATTCAGCTCTTTTTTTGTGGTGTATTGTTCTCAAATTAGTGATGGGTGCTTTTGAAACAACTGCTTTGTGAAGCTTCAAAAGCTTTGCATTTTATTTATTTATTTAACCAGTAATTCAGAGCATTCACTAAAATGCTAAAGTGACATAATTTTTTGCAAACAATGCTTCACAATGCCATAAAACAAACAGCAAGCATAAAATAATGTGTTGAAATCTTTCTGAATTCTGATGACTTATAGCAGAAGGGATTATGTTTTGTGATCCCATTAAACTATATCTACAGTACATCATGTAATATAATGCAATTAATACAATTTTAAACATTAAAAGTATGTAAATAAACACAAATTTCACTGGATTCAAATGTTCTAAATTTTGATACAAACATAAATGATAAAAAATTACAAATTTATAAAACAATGCCAGCTGACAACACAGTTGGTTTTTTTAGGCCACTGGTTTTTTGAAGCTAGTAAGTGAATAGTAAGTAAATATTATCAAAATATTTTTAAAAAAACTATTTAGAACATTAAAAAAAATTGTAATTGTAATTATTTGAAATTTATAGAAGTTACTAAATAAACTCCATTTACATTTCAAAAAGGTGGTCCTTCAAACAAGGATTACCTATCAGCAGGTGGACGTCAGTATATTAGATTTGTGCATTCAGTTTTAAAGGGTCAGCAGCCTAATATACCTAATATATCCACCCATGTCTTTAATATTAATCAAACAACAAAGGTAAATAGAAAATGACCTACAGCAATTGATGGAATAACTATATATCTATACAAGAATCAATTTATATTTGATTCATGCAGTGAAATCTATTGTACACAAACAAAACTTTAATTGTATTTGTCACTTTTGTTCTTATTTTTTATAAGAATCATAGAATGAAAAAAAAAATGACAACAGAATAACTATACTGTCACTATTATGAACAAATAAAAATCTCATAGAGTGAAAATACATTTTGGCTGCACTGCCCACCACCATCAAGCCCAGTTACATCCCTAAACGAATCAGACACAGAGCTGAACATTTGTAATGTGTTTACTAACAGAGCAGGCCAGTAATTTGTCTCTATGCATCTGGTGTTTTTTTTTTTTTTTTTGTGACAGAGTACATTGAAGGGTCACTGCAGCCTACGCTCTGCTGTATTGTTCACTGTTACAAACTATAACCAGCATCCCTCCTCATTTATCTGCTCTCGTAAGCATCCATCAGCATCCATCAGCTCAGTCGGAGTGGAGCACGACTGCAGCATCTCATCACACATCACTCTCATGCCCTGTTCCTCTGACAGGGACACACAGTTCTGTCTCAGCACATTAAAAATCCCCCTTGCTGGGCTGACAACTGGGTGTTAGCATGCTAGTATGTTAGCTTGTGTGAATGAAGCACAGCCAAAGGAAGGTATAGCATGTTTGGAGACAGGGTGGATCAGTTAAAAGGTTGTTCTCTCTGGTTGAGTTATGATTGCAAAATTCAGTTCTTCAGTAATAAAGTAAGAGTTGATTTTAGATAATACCCATATTTTTAGTAAATAATTAATACCTGTTTTCAATGAGGATAAATTAATTTGATCGAAAGTGTTCAGCAGAGACTGGTTTGTTGTTTATTTATTAAATGAACACAAATAAATAAAGAAAAAAGCATTTTAAAAACATGATTTGTTCACAATAAAATACAACTTAAAGGGTCATGAAACCCCCCTCTTTCAGTTCAAGTCTACCTCAGAATTTTTTCCAAACATGCTTCATGATGGGCGTGGAGCTTTGCGAGCAGAGGGAGGAGTGGGCGTGGCCAGCAGAGCAGGGGAAAAAGAGGGGAGTGAACAACAGTCAGTCGGCTCACAAAATGAGACACAAACCATGAGAAGACCCATGATTTTATAGTTTACAAAGTTAAAATGAAAAAGAAATTAACAGTAAGTAATTTAATGCCCTGCTACATATGTTATCTGTGATTTCATATACACATGACCACAATTTGTTATATCATTATAAAGATAATCATGTTTATATAAACACTATAAATGAGAAGGACTTCTCTTATCCTGAATCCCCGAGATATATCCATCTCTTGCCTTATCTATTTCAACCATTAGCCCTGCTGGTAATCTGGAAGATTTTAAACATATGCGAAACAGCAGCACGAATAGGCGATGTGTCTGAATGGGAACAAACTCAACTGATAAAAGACAAAGTCCACCATTCTCCAATTCTTACAGCTCTTCCCACAAAAATGATTGCTGCAAACCAATAGTTTTGCTGTATCGGCCCTGACAGAATCGTGTGGAAAAACATACAACAAACTCTGTGGATCATGGAAACAAACACATATGAACCTTCATGAACAGTTAAATACTGCGTGCCGTGCGCGGACACAGTATCACAGTTCTGCCTTGCCTTCGGAAAGCATGTGCAGTCATAATTAAGAAGCAGGGTTTTTTCATAGGATAAGAAAACTGAATAATAATGAGAAGCCGACACTTCCTCACTCGACTGTCCGATTGGTGCTACATCACTGATTTTGATTGAAATGATTTTTAACCTGGAAGATGAAATTAGCTGACAAAAGCTCAAAATTATCCAGTTTTCCCCACATTTAAAGCTGATATGTGCTAACATTGTCTTGATTGATGCTCAACACACACAAATCTGTTAAAATTAAAAAACAAAAAGTACTCGAGGGTTTTTAAGCCTTTAAGAAAAAGGATTGTGGTTTGAAGGATTGTGGCAAAGCATAAAGGTTTAAACTGACAATTATTATTATTATTCTTGTTTAAAATATGCTTAAGTAGCTTTTTTTTGTTTTTGTTTTTACATATACAGTATACTATTTTTTTATTTTGTTGTGACATTAATTGGTGTCTTCTGCAAAAAAAGGGATAAAAATGTATGCTAGTCATTAATTAATGCTGAAAAAAAGTTAAACATTACACATTATAATACATATTGTTTAATTAAAATACATATTGTTTAATGGTTTGACCTGGGAGTTTTGTGTTGCAGATTAAAAACGCTAAAATATATTCTTTGCACTTTTAACCCAAATGCTTGACTTCAAAAATTTGTGTGGAAACATGCCTTAAATTAATTAAAAGTTTTTACACAATTAAGGTAAAACTAAACTGCCCTACTTGAATTAAAATACATCTACATAGAACCATAATTCAGATATAAAATGTTAATTAAAGTAGGGCTGTTTAGTTTCACCTTGTGTAAAACCTTACTGCTTTAAGGCAACAGGTTTTCTATACAATTTTATAATTAACAAGTCAACAATTCGAGTTAAGAGTTTATTACTAGAGCATTTTCTTTTCGGCTTAGTTCCTTTATTAATCAGGGGTCACCAATTCAATTCAATTCATCTTTATTTGTATAGCGCTTATACAATGTAGATTGTGTCAAAGCAGCTTCACATGGAAGATTATAGTGAATTGAAACAGTGTCAGTTCAGTTTTCAGAGATTAAGTTCAGTTCAGTTCACCACAGCGGAATGAAGCACCAACTTATCCAGCATATGTTTTACGCCCTTCCAGCTGCAACCCATCACTAGAAAACATCCATGCACACTAATTAACACACATACATTACGGACAATTTAGCTTACCCAATTCACCTATAGCGCATGTCTTTGGACTTGTGGGGGAAACCGGAGCACCTGGAGGAAACCCCAGCGAACACGAGGAGAATATGCAAACTCTACAGAGAAATGGCAACTGACTTCGCCGAGGCTCGAATCAGCGACCTACTTGCTGTGAGGTGATTGTGCTACCCACTGCGCCACTGTGACACCTAATTACATTAATGTTTAATTTAATTAGCTATTTCTTGTTATTTACTAATTTACAATTTAAATTTCTCAATCAATATCAACACCATTTGTTTTCTCAGTGCATCAACGGATATCTTGCCATGTCTGCTTGACTTTCTCTTGTGTTCTTAGGTTTCCAGGCCAAGAGGTCTAGAAATCGGCTTCTTAACACACACTGAATAACACAGCTCCTCTGATGTTCACTTAAGATACTCAAGCATTCATCTTGAACCTATTGATGTCAGAAGCGAGACCCGTTAACAAGCATGATTACAATGTCCCATTGGCTGATGTAGGGAAGGTCAGTTCGTGCATTAAAATTACATTGACCTCAAAAGGCCAGGTTCAATTTTTCAGAAGGGTTTTGCTGAAAGGCCTTTTCCAGTGAAAAGTGAGTGAGTCTGGAATTCAAATGAGAGGGGAGAGAGTGTCATTTCAGAGCAATGAGAGGACAAGTGAGGAGATCGGTCGTCTCACCTGTGCCGAATGTCCCCCTTAAGGGCCTCAGCAGACTCTGTGTTCTGGCAGATGTAGTGTCAGATTCACTGGACTGTGAGGTTTAACTGCAGACAGCACTGTCACAAGCCTGTTACCCCACAAATCAGTGACAGCAATCGATTTCAGACCGGCTCCCTTCTCCAGTCTACTTGTTAAGTTGTGACATATGAAATACTGTATCCAGGTCCAGGTCTCCACTCATTTGAATTGAAAAAACTCTCTCAGTAGCCATTTGTGACCACTGTCATATCATACATTAAAGTGAATCTGGATTTACTGCATCCCAAACATCCATATTTTAATGATTTATAGATGATGAATCACTGGTCAGACAGTAATTCGTCTTTTATAAATCATTCAAATTTTGATACTGAGATTAGGCATGGCTATAAACATTACAACCATGGATTTCAACAGTCAGGGATAGACAGTATTTATGATACAAGTATTTCAAATACATATTCTAAATACAAAATAGTATTTTTTGTATTTTGAGAATTTGTTTTTTGAGAATTTGTTATTAATTTCTAGACAGTCAAAAATTTGCATACATTTCCTTGGTATTTTTTTAGCTTTGCTTTTAAACTGTATAACTTTGGTCAAATGTTTTGAGTATCCTCCCATAAGCTTCTCACAATAGTTTACAGGAATTTTGGCCCATTCTTCCTGACAGAATTAGTGTAACTGAGTCAGATTTGGTCGTACAAGCTTTTTCAACTCTACCCACTAATTTTCTATAGGATTGATGTCAGGGCTTTGTGATGGCCACTCCAAAACATTCACTCTGTTGTTCTTAAAGCACATTTTAACAAATTTGGTAGTATGCTTAGGGTCATGGTCGGTTTGAAAGACCCATTTGTGGCCAAGTTTTAATTTCCTGGCTGATGTCTTGAGATGTTGCTTCAGTATTTCTACATAATGTTCTTTCTTCATGATGCCATCTATGCTGTGAAGTGGACCAGTCCCTCCTGCAACAAAACAGCCTCACAACATGATGCTGCCGCCCTCATACTTCAAAGTTGGGATGGTGTTCCTAAGCTTGTAAGCTTTCCCCTTTGTCCTCCAATTGTAACACTGGTCATTATGGACAAACAGTTCAATATTAGTTCCATTAGACCACAGGACATGTCTCCAAAAAGTATTCTTTTTCCCAGTGTAATTTTGCAAATTGTAATCTGGCTTTTTGGTTGATTCTGGCTTGTTGATTTTCCCATGTTATCACACAAGTAAGGAGGGTGTTTGAGGTTTTCCTTAAATACTATTCTACAGTTGTCCCTCCAATTAACTCAAATGTTGTCATTAGCCAATCAGAAACTTCTTTTCAGAAACATAATAATCATATTGTATGTAAACTTGAATTTCAAGAAAAGTTACAACAATTTCTCAAAAACTATCTCTCTCATTATTCTGCTATTAAGCATAACAGAAACAAATTTGATAATCCTAACTTACCTAAAAGAGAAAAGGTTTAGCCACATTAACATCTGACTTTTATTTAAATGGTTATGTGCCTTTTATACAGTGTATGTAAACTTCTGGTTCCAAATGTATAAAGAAAGTAACAGACAAATAGCAGGGGTAAATTTGGGAGCAGGTAAAAATCAGAAAGGAAAATAAGACACACAACATAAAAAGTCCTACCTGCAATACTTCATAGGCTGTTTCAATTGCCAGAAGCTGATCTGCAGGTGCTCTTTATAGTTAACTACAAACTTTGACATAGATAATCAGTATGAGACAAAAATATACTGGTCAAAAACTCCCAATTTTTTTGAGATATTGTGTTTTATATTGTGTTTTGAAGAGTACAATTGCAAAAAAAAAACATGATTTATGCAAACTGAAAATTTTTGTACTTTTCAGAAACCGTGATTTTACATTGACTAGTGAAGATTTCAATTACAAAAATGTTGACTTTTAAGAGATGGTGGCAATTTTCACAATCAAGAGATATAGTACTATATTCCATGATTAAAGAGATCATGTTCAAGACAAGAGTTTCTCTATGAAATCTGTACAAAATCTATACTAAAAAAAAAGAGAAAAACATGAATTAAACGTACACAAGTTACATTATTTATGAATACCTCCTCATGTAAAGTAGCGGTGAATGAGTTGACAGAGAAGCTGACTTATACTTGCTCAGAGAAATGCTGTTGCTGTCATTGTTTACTTCACTAAATCAGTTAAATGTTGAAGGGATTGATCCTAGGCCTATTGATAGAAGGTTTGCGAATAAAATGCCATGCTCCCTTGTAAAAGTATTTTGTAGTATTTTCAAAATACAAATACAGTAATTTATTTTATACATTTGTGGCTGCTGTATTCTGTAGTTTATTTTGATACACTTTGAGGTTTTTGGAATTTTATTTTAATATACATTTCAATGTATTTTTGCCCAACCCTGTCAGTATTACAGCACATTGTATATTAGTATTGGTTTTGAATGCACACATGCTATTTTACTTTCACTTTCAAATTCATGTATGTATGTACAATTTGTGTTTCTGACCACACATTTTACTAAATATTTGTTAGTGTTGATCAGGATTTCAAATTCTCAAGCATTGTCAAAATGGACAAAGAAAGTAACTTGTGTACTAATATAATAATATATTTATAATGTATAACTATGTAATGATATGTATTGATATGTAACTATGCACTACTGCATCAATTGTTCATTACCTCATCCATTTATTAGGGGTTGCGACAATGGAATGAACCCCCAATTGCTCTGGCATATGTTTTCCACAGCAGATGCCCTTTTAGCCACAGCCCAGCACTGGGAAACACCCATACACTCTCTCATTCACCGACACACTCACACACTATGCCCAATTTAGTTAATTCAAATATACTGCATGTCTTTGGACTGTGGGGGAAACCAGAGCACCTGGATGAAACTCTCTCTCTCTCAGTTTGAATGCCTAACAAAAGTTGTTTATGCAGCAGAATAATCTCTCAGGAGGTCCTTTACAGTGTCTTTTTTATTATTATTTTTCTCAGATATTGGGAAATACTGGAGCATTTCCCCATCTGCTCTCTCTTGGGAACTGAGAATAGAAGCTCTTAATGGCCATTACATCTTCATCTTTGCTCATCCATCAATGCATTGCTTTGAAAACAACTCCCCATAGCCTACAACTAACCTGGATGCTGGAGTTTATCAATCATGTTACTCCTCTATAATGTTAGCCAAAGGACAAATTTAAACAAATTAAGACTGTTCAGACAGATTCATGCATTGATATATTGTGACGTATCTTGATAAATCATCTTCTTTCTTAAGATAATGTAATGACAGCAGTTCAGATCCTTGCATCTCTTTTCTTTTTTCTGTACATCCATATCATGGCGCAAAACATACTACATGTGTGCCTCTAGAAAATACATAATTTGGTTATTATTTAATTGTTTTGCTGTTTTTATGAGTAATATTTCAATGAATATTAGTAATACTTCAATGAAATAGACATGCCTGTTAATTACCACAATTTTTAAGCAGTTAAACCATTTATAATTACAGTGCTTGGCATAATTGAGTACACCCCATTTTAAAAATGAATACTTTTATTCATTTCTCAGTGAATATAGGCAATGTATTTTGGTGCAATTAAACAAAACAGATTTATTAAACAGATATATTTATGAAAATAATATTTAAGTCACAAAACATATTTAGAAATTGAACGATAATACAATTAAATTCAAGCAACAATAAAAAAAAATGACAGCCTACAAAATTTCAACTAAATTTTCCAATAGTTTTGCTTCTCTTGATTTTTCCTCTTTTATAAATTTGTATTTAATATTTTTCTATAACACATAAATTTGGGTGTACTAGTTTTTGGACCATTATCGTAAGTTATTTTGTTTGATAAGCTCTAGATTTGGCTTCAGTACTGACTAATCTAATGTATATGCACAAATATGATACTGTTTAGCTTCCTATTAAAAATTTGAATTTAAAAGATTGATTTGTGAGGGTGGGGTGTACTTATATATGCTGAACACTGTAAATGAAGAAATACTGTACATTAAAATGATCATAAACACACATTTCAGGTTTTTTCCATTAAAAATGTATTTTAATTCCATGTTACTTGACTGTAAATTTGTAAAGAAAAAAAACGATATCTGATTTTAAACATACTTTTAAAAAATTTGATAAGTAACAACTTAGATCTAATATACAGTATCATAACTTTGATTTAATATACAGTATTTCACATGATGATACAAAATACAATGGTCCCTCACTATAACGCGGTTCAACTTTTCCTTGCAGTTTCATAGAATTTTAGTTAAATTTGGCATGCTTTTTTTTTTTTACAGTGTATTGTGTTCTGTGTGTTGTGTTCTGACATTTGTGTGCCTGTCCTATTCTCTGGTTCGCTTCAGATTTTTTTTGAGTTGTACATCTATTCAGAACGTCCAAACTAAATCTGCTTAAATCTACTAAAAGGAAGGGAAAGTGAAGTATGTCACGTGACTTACATTTTACATACATGTAGCTGATTCTCTGTCAAATCCATTAGGTTAGAAGCGGGTGCAACACAGGCTCATTATAAAAACGTAGTCCCGTGGACATTTCTGGAGACCGCGAATTACGTAGCCGGAGGTACGTATGGCTGCATTGCATTTTTTTAAAAGAACGCTACAGGGCGGTATGACGCCGTTGCTTTTCGCGCTTACCAGCAGACCGCTTACCTCCATGTGGAGGGCTTTTTCCGCTGCAGCCAGTTTGTCCCATTAGCTAGTCATGTACGTCGGCGGTCTTGAGACACAGAGGAGTTGACCACGATGACGACGGGGTTCAAGTCCGGGAAATAACGGTTCCAGAAATCCAGAAACCAGTAAATAACAGAGTGAGAATGTGGTAAAATCCGAAAACGTGGTTAAAATCAGACAAGGGCTTTTCTTTTTCTGGAAAGCTTTTGTAAATCGTTGGTTGGGTTTAGGGAAGTAAGTGGGTGGGCAGGTCAATCAACAAAATTGGTTGGGTTTAGGGAAGGAGGAGGGTGGGTCAGTCGATTGGTCGATTGGCCAGTCAGTCATTCAGTCAGTAAGACAGACAGTCAGTCGACAGCTGCCACTGGTGGATTTACTCGAGAACAGCGGGCACGAACAGCACTTGTAAGAGAAATTTGAGATATGAAAATGCGCACACAGCGGCCTCTCATGGATTTGTGGAAACAAAAACTGCAAAAATACGTACCTCCCGGGACGTATTTTGCAGTCTCCAGAAACGTCAACAGGACTATGTTTTCAGAATGAGCCTGGGTTGAGCGGGTGCTACCCTTTGTATGTTTTCTTCAGGAAGTGCAGTTTAGTGAGGGGCATGTGATGCCAAAGATGTGGGGACCCCAAAGTTGTGGGGACATTGGATTTTGTTTGGAAATGAAAATCAGGTTGACGTCAGAACCCTACGTCAGGCCAACGTCAATGTCCAATGTCCAACCTAAAATCAACCTAAAATCAACCAAATATTAACGTCTAAACATGTTACTCCTTGACGTTGTGTGGACGTTATCACTATGACATCTATCAGATGTTGGATTTTGGTCACTTTTCAACACAACCTAAAACTATCGTTATTGGACGTCAACATAAAGTTGTCCTTAGACACTGACTAGCCATTGAATTTTGGTCACCTGACGTCATGACCTAAATGTATCTAATATTAACGTTTTATGATGTTGTGTGCCTGCTGGGACTTATTAACTTATTTTTATACAAAGGCTTGAACGTTGAGAGTGTTTAAACAAGAGAAAATGTTAATGCCTGTCTGAGAAAACTGTATAAAGTCTGTAGTTACAGCCTTAAAACATATATAATAATTGTAAAAAATAAAGCTGACCACTTTGCGGATTTCGCCTATTGCAGGTTATTTTTAGAACGTAACTCCTGCAATTAATGATGGACCACTGTATACCAAAGTATCATCACCAAAAATGCACTCTAAACACAATCCTTTAAATCTAGCACCATCAAGCAATCTCAGCTACGATCAATCTAACTGCACAAACTGATCCAAAACCACAAGAACAATCAGAACTTTAGAAAGCCTGGACTGTTCAACAGCGAAATGAAAGTGGCCATCTGTGAATCATTAAAACATTTAATGCAATCAGTTCCACAGAACGAAAAAAAAAAAACCTGATAAGATGTGTTTGAGTCTAGAAATTCTAATTCGCCTCAGACAAGTCCCTCAGCACTGGAAACCCATTTTGCTGCCCTCAAGAAGCACAGTGGTGATCTCTAAAATGAAAATTGTGTGCTGAGCCACAGATCAAATTTGGCTTGTTATTCCAGCTTCCCTATATTTCATTTTAGAATTCCATAAGGGTTCAAATCCTTATCCTCGACCGGCAATCCTCGAGGTGGGTTCAGTGAAGTTGTGTAATTAGATAGCTTTAAAACTGATTGATTAGGAGGCACTTGATGTCAAGTAAAGCTAAAGGTGAAGAAGTTTAAGCCTGTACTCATGAGGTGGTGATTGTAATGGAAATTACTAGCAAATTATGGCATTCTTTCAAGACTTCAAAGACTCTTTCTGGCAAAGTAAACACCCACAGACGTCTCCTTTTGTCCTCAACATCCTCTCTGCCTCATAATACCTTTGAGCTCTTTATTTCTCACATCACATTTCAGTGTATTGCTCTTCTGTGCACCGTCTCAAGACTTTGCCCTGACCTTGGGTTTCAGAATTTGATTTTTTGGAAGCATTAACATTTGGTAACACTTTACAATATGATTTCAGTTGTTAACAATAAATTAACTACATTAGTTAACATGACAAATATACAAAAACGATGTTTTAAGCAAAGTAAATATTCATTAATTTTCCTCCGGCTTAGTCTCTATTTCAGAGGTCACCAGTGAAACCACCAACTATTCCGGCATACTGTATGTTTTACGCAGCGGATGCCCTTCCAGCCACAACCCAACATTGAGAAACACCCATACACTCTCGTTCATATTCATTTACAACGGCCAATTTAGTTCATCCAATTCACCTATAGTGCATGTCTTTGGACTGTGGGGGAAACCGGAGCACCTGGAGAAAGCCCACGCGAACACAAAGAAAACATGCAAACTCCACACAGAAATGCCAAATGGCCCAGCTGGGACTCGAACCAGGTTCTTGCTGTGAGTGCTAACCACTGAGCCACCATGCGGCCAGCAAAGTAAATATTAATTTCAAAATGTACAAACACATCTAAATCAACAGCTGAAGAGATAACATGAGCTAACAATATGGAAGTAGTATTTGTTATTATCTTTAACAATCAATGACAAAGACTTGTAATTACTGTAACAAACATACTGTTAAATATAAGAATTAATTATGCATTAATTACCTTATTGTAAAGTGTTACCAAATATTTTATTAGACCTGAGAAATAAATTGAACAGTTATAGTTTTACTAACATTAATGAAGATAATATTGAAACAAATGCATTTTATAAATCAAAGTTAGCAAAACCTATTATTATATTAAGATTAATGTAAAACTGCTTGCTATATTGTGTTAGTTAATACATCAACATCAGCTAATGAATGGAGAAAACAAAAAGTTTACTCATTATACATTAATGTAATGTTTGTTTTTTATGTATTGCTCAGTAGTTAACACATGAACTAATGGAATCTCATTTCAAACTGTTACCTGTACTTTACATTAAGAAAGATGAATGTAACGCTGCCCTTGTATTGCACCTGTTACATAAGTTGACTAATGTATTTCACAAATGGAGAACGATGCTATCTGCTGGAATTCTTTTTGGACCAGAATTTGAAGGTAAGATTCGACTCACTGGAGCAAAAGAACAATACCTATAATACCCAAAAAGTTAAGGTAACTCAAACCATTTGAGGAAACTGATTGCAACAAACCATTTAAGTTCAAACCAACTGAGTACTGTAAAACTCAATAAGTTACTCAAACAATTTGGAAACTGATTGCTACAAACCATTTGAGGTTATCCAACTTATCCAGCATATGTTTTACGCAGCGGATGCCCTTCCAGCTGCAACCCATCACTGGGAAACATCCATACACTCTCATTCACACACATACAGTATGAACAATTTAGCCTACCCAATTCACCTATACCGCATGTCTTTGGACTTGTGGGGGAAATCGGAGCACCCGGAGGAAACCCACACGAACATGGGGAGAACATGCAAACTCCACACAGAAACGCCAAGTGACCCAGCCGAGGCTCACTACACTAAAAAAAAAAATTATTGTGAGGCGAACGTGCCACTATGCCACCATGCAGCCAAAAAGTAATTAGTAAAGGATAAAGTTGAATCATGCCTATTCTGTCAGTTTTCTCATGATGTACTAACTCTCTACTGCTCGTTAGCTCACTAGCTCTCGTCTGCTGGTGCCTTGCATCTGCATGTCCGGGGGTGGGGCTAACGGCTCACTTGTCCAATCAAGAATCAGCAGATAATATAGAAATATTAATATAATATTTATTATAATATAATATTAATATTGTTATTCTTATTTACAGAGCGATCTATCTGCTTGTATTCACTTTCTTATTATAATATTAATAATAATAATAAAATAATAAAAATCATCATCATAATAATAATAATAATAATAATAATTAGGTTTGGGCGATGTCGACCAATTTAGCATCGTACGATGTCTAATGTGAAACACTGTGATGGACGATGGCATTGTTGTTGTAGGTGGCGGTGAATTAATTATTTATGAATAATTAATTAATTCATAAGAAATTAATTATTTGTAGCCTACTGTTTCAATTACCTGACCCGCATGGTCTTTGTTTTACCCATAACCAAATCATAAATAAATAAAGATAATTTACACACAAATTACCACCTGTCAATCACTTTTTCCGCGGGACTCTGGCATGAATAGGCAGAGTGATCTGTTATTATAATAGCGTCGACAAACTTGGTTGGTAAAAAAGGTGCACAACCAACAGGAACCAACCAACAGTATCTGAGGTTTTCGCTGAAATTGCTAAGTACAAGCGTGAAAGCCAAAGATTAAAGCAGTGTGGTGATGCTGTGACATGTTACCTGATAGATTCAAAAGACAGAAGAGTCGTTAGATAAAGACAAGATGAATTAAATATCACGTCTAACAACTATAGTGAGACGCGATCCAGCGGTACATCCTTGATAAACTGTCTGACGTGCACTGCTCTCTTGGGTTTTGTGCTCAAAGCACCCGCTGACTGCTAGAGCTCAAACACGCGCATACGCTGCAGCATGACAGACTGTGTGTATGTGTGTTTGTGTGTGTGGTCACGTCATGTGCGTTTTCAGCGATATAGTGTGGAAGGATCGCTTTTCAGAAATGCTAGATGAAACTCCAGTGTGGACGTGGATTGTTTTGGTCCTAAAATGCTATGTTAAAACTAAGACGTATGTGTAAATGGGGCTGTGTGTGCTTTCGTGAGCAGGTTACTGCTACGAGGGGGGCGGGGTGGAGGATTGCAACGCCGGCTCAGCATCGTGATGTCCATCGGCCATCGCCAATGGACGATGGCATCGTCTATCGACCCAACCCTAATAATAATACATTCTAAAATGATTATTAGTGACCTAGATTCAGGATCTGGGCTACATGAATAAATATGGTAACAAATGCACTGCTCTTGTCTTGCTCTTGTCTAGCTAATGTTAGTTAACACATTAACTTATGTTAACTAATGGATGAAGTAAAACACTTTTTTTAAGGCACCAAATTCAAAACTACACCAACTAATCTTCTCATTAAGCACAGTTTTTGCACAGAGCCCTTCCCAGAGGGAGCAAATATCCTTTGCACGCAATTAAAAATTGATCTACAGTACCATAAATTTACGCGACGGACAAGATTTATCCAGCCAATATAACGCAACAAGTCACAGCCCAACCGATTTCTGCTTAAACTAGGATTTGGCATGGCCTTGGGGCAATCCTGTGCTCCTTCTGAGTGATAAGAATGATGCAATAACTCTGCAAATGTTTATGTGTATGACCTGATCCAACTCCATAAGCCCTAACCCCTTGACAGCCGGCCCGCTAATAAAGCGCCAAGCTCTTTAAAGACATTCTGCATCATTAAGTGCTTCCCACAGCGGCTTCTGTTCTCAGCGTCTACACGCTGAACGAGGATACAAGAAAACAAATGCCAGCAATATCGGATTTCATGTTAGTTCTGGAATTACATGGGGGAATGTAGAAGCTTATGCTCATTATTTTTAGGATACCTTGACAGGGACGGTGATATTTTCATAACGCATATATACACAGACGCACATATGGGCATGAAAGAGCCAGCGAGCATCTGAGAACTTGGCTGACATGCCCTGCCAACCTCCTGCCAGAAAACAGTTTGCAGCCGAATTCAAGTCTCTCCTTCACCTGCTTGGCAAATCTGCCACTGCTGCCAAGCTGAATCAGAGCTTCGCTACCAGGCTAGCAAACGGACAATCCGCCAACCAAGTGATGACCTCACCTCCTCCTCCTGCCCTGCTCCACAAACACCGTCCCAGAGCACTCAACAGCCGCGGGCACAGAGAGCTGAGGGAGCTGGCCTCTGTCTAACTCCACTCAGAAATAATGTACAAAAGGACGTGAACTCTCTACGCTCGCCTCGCTGGTGGCACTAAACACGACCTACATGAAATAGCGGTGCTGAAAGGCTCTGGAGAAACTGGCTGTGCTTCGGAATGTTAAAGGGTCAGTTCATCATTTATCCACCCGGATGTCGTTCCGAAACCTTAAGAAATTAATTCACCTTTGGAACACATATGAAGACATTTTAATCAAATCTGAGAGATTTCTGTCCATGACGCCTGTACTAAACTGTATTGAGCAACATCACACTCACAGAAATACAAAGATTCTTTATTGGGATTTATGGCTCCATGAAGGAGCTTCAACATAAATGGAACCTTTTTGTTCCACAGAAAGTGAAAGATAACATTTAAAATGCTATTCTCACATAAAAAACACGGTTCTTTAACACTAGAACTACTGAGGCAGACTGTTTTTTATTTTATTTTATATCTTAATTTAATTTATTTTAACTTAAAATTTAAAATAAAATAAAAAGCACACCTAAAATAAAACTATAACACTCTTACTTTTCCTAAATATGTGTATAATTTATTCTAACATTATTTTATTAAAAATACAAAACACAAAGGAGTTTTTCTACCTTGAATGGTCATAGTGGTCAAATTGACCGCATGCATTTACATGAAATCATTTACTTCTTTTTCCTGTGCTTTAAATATGCGTGCCTCTGTTGCCTAGCAACTTTCTGCTAACAAAACACAACTTTCTGATAGCAAAAACATAACTTTATTACAGAAATGTCTTTCAAAGCAACATTTTTACTACATTGTGTAAAAACTTTGCTCTCCTGCTTGTCAGATAAAGTGAGGAGCGCACTCTAGTAAGTCATACACAATTAAAGATTATAATACAAAAGAAAATGTATTTTTAGTGTAGTGACTTCATAAAATATGATGATAGACATCTAAAACTTAAGTGTAAAATCTCAATAGAAGCTTTGAATGTAAATATGCATGACTAAAATTAAATTCAATACAATCATTTATGACAGGTCAGAATCACTGCTATGCCAATTCCGCTAGTTATAGAATTCTGGTAGTTCAAGTGTTGAAGAACTCTTTAATGAAGATTTTTGGAACCTTTACTTGTAAATCAGCATTTCCACTGCACTGGTAAGATTTGGTGTTTCGCATCGCAAATACAATGACCAATGGACCAATCAGTTTTCAGTCAAATGAGTCACAAAAAAAAGGTTTGAAACATGTAAAGATTAAGTAAATGATGAGAGATTTTTAGGTTTTGGGCAAACTATCTATTTAAATGTTTTAAATTTGTCAAGCTGCTGTGTTAAACCCAATATAACGTAAGTGAATATAAAATCACTGAAAGAGCTGCAGTTTATTTTCTATTTTTTATATGTTTTAAAAGTACAGTAAGTTCAAAATAAAGTAACTAGTAATCTTATTACTTTTTACATGAAGTAATTAGCAATGTAATCAAATTACAATTTCCCAGCAATAATCAGTCATTTGTAATCTATTACTTTTTTTAAGTAACTTACCCAACACTGGTTATCAGAAATATGTATACGTCCCGCTTTGGTAAGTGTAAAGTTTACGTGGAAGTGGTACTAAAATGTACCAAGTACCACTGTATGTACAGAATGCAGTAGAAAAGCCTCCAAAAATAAGCTGGAAGGAACCAAACCACGCTTTACTATGCAATGGAAAAGTGCCTTAAGAGTTCAAGACAAGAAAAATCAGTTAAGCTGAAGTATTTTCTACACTCTCAGGATTAAAGGTACGCGACCTGTCACTGGGGTGGTACCTTTTCAAAAGGTACATATTTTTACCTAAAAGGTCTATATTAATACCTCAAGGATACATATTAGTACCTTAAAAGTACAAAAGTGTTCCTCTTAAAATATTTAGGTACTAATATATACTTTTGAGGTACCAATATGGACCCTTTAAGTACAGATGTGTACCTTTTAAAAAGGTCCCACCCCAGTTACAGCTTGTGTACTTTTATTTCTGAGTGTGTACTTTCTATGGCCACATCTCGTGACACCATGTTTTAGGTTTGTTTAGACCATGTTGCAATTATATTTCAATAGAACAGCACCAAAGTTTGTTTGAAAATGGACTTCAGATGGATCAGCTGCATTACAGCTTCTTTTAATTGAGCCAATTCTCTGTCTGAACACTCTCTAAGAATAGAGACTGCTTAGACATTCATAAGGCATATGTTCATTCACAACTTGATTTAGTGAATTACAAGAACATCGCTCTTGTGACTAAATGCTTTCATTCCATCAAACATCTACCTTTTCTTTAATTACATTCAGCAATTAAACATTAATCAAAATAAACCTAGTTTGCAGGCATTTCCCTTGACAATTTAGCCTGACTACCGCAGGAGGGTGACCGTACCACTTTCATGTCAAGATCGATTTTGAGTTTAATGATTATACCGCACACTACATGGTAAAGGCCTCATATGATCTGTAAAAATAAAACATGGGAGAAATGTAATGTTAAGGAGATAATAAAAACAAATAAGCATATTTGCCAAAAAATAGCTAATATTACCTAATTGGATGATGTTGGGTTTTATCACAATGAATCTTTCAACAAATTAAAAATGAAGATTCTTCAGATTATATGTACTGTATGTATCATCTTGAATACACTCATCAAAATTAAAGCAGGAAAGTGTTTAGTTTAAAGACAAAACTGGGTATTTACTCTATAATACTTATCTCAGCAAAGTGCACTATTAATCTAATACTCAGCAAAGTGCACTATTAATCTAATACTCAGCAAAATGTAATGTAAACAAGTGACAATTGTTTCTTAAAATATGCAAATTTCTATCACTGTTTGGGTGTAGCAGAACACCAAAAAAAAATCTGGGTCATGTTTGCCTTTTCTTCTCTCATTAGCCACAATTCTAACTGTGAAAATGTGTGAACATTGGCTGAGAATTGAACAAATAGTTCAGAGAGTGTGCTATCTTGTTATTCATTCATTCATTTTATTTTTGGCTTAGTCCCTTTATTAATCCGGGGTCGCCATTATCTTGTTATTAAGAGGAAAAATACTAAAATTTTCACCTAAAAAATGGATGTCTAAAGCAAAAATGCTTTAAAAATACAACTTTTGTGATAACGCATGACTCACTAGAGCAAAACAGACAGTATTTCTGTCATCAGCATCCTGTAATTAGCAGAACACAATAATTGGATTTTATTCAGCAATTATGGTGCAATAAAGTAATGTGTGTACTGGTGTGAGATGCTGCTTTCTAGAACACTGGATGTATCCAAAAGTAAATAAATAAATAAATAAAATGATAAAGATCTTCAGCCAGAGGGATAACCGAATATTATATTAAGAAGGAAACCCACACGGGGTAAAGGTTACAGTTGATAGTTGCCTATTGTTGTTGAGGCAACACTGAAATACATACGAGGATCTGTCCGTGGTACTGAAACAAAATAAATCTTTAGTTGAGTGGTCAAGGAGCATGAGAAGCCCGATATCTTAAAGGTGCAGTATGTAAGTTTGACACCCAGTGGTTGAACTAGGTATTGCAGTCCTGAATCATAATAAAGGTACGCCGGGTTGCCAGTTTGAGGGATTTTAAACTGTGTTCTAAATAAAAGCAACGACACGCGATTGAGGGAATATTCTCCATATTAAAAGGAGTTTTGGTTCTAACCAACACCTCGAATTGATTTATTAGAAGCGGCTTCTATTTCTCACAGCTGAACAACAGAAACCTATGACAGATCACCTCAGGTAAGCCTCGTGTGCTTTATTCAGTGCTAAATGCTAACAATGCGAGTTTGAATGCATTTTACATGACGTGTATTACCATATACTGAAAGCAGAAAGTTCACTTCACCTTTAATGATGTTAAAGAGGGTTAACATGTATTAAATAGATTCTAAACCTTACCGTTTTGTGAGTGAGTGCATATTCTGTGCTTCTGAAAGGCTGTATTTAAATTTCTGCCGTGTTTTGTGGTGCAAACAGCCAAATGGCTCATCACTCATAACAATCTCGTCACAGCGTGTTGTTAGGACAGGCAATGTAACCTGCTCACGTTCCTAATATTTATGTCATTTGCTAATTAACGTCATGTGGAACTGAATCTGTCTCATTTTGACATCTGATACTTTCCACTACACTGTAGCATTTCGCTCATGGACGCATGCTTTCAGAGTCTTTCTGAATGAATGAATGAATGAATGAATGAATGAAATATGCTGTTTTCCAACAAGGCAACCCGGGGTGCTGAATTATAATTGGTTAAACTGGCATGTGCATGTGAAAATTACCTAAACAAAGACATCGTTCCGGCACGGAAAAAAACATTTTCAAAGCAGAATATCTGACTTCAGCATTGTTTGTCAGTTAAACAAGTATGTTCACTTGGGATGTTTCTTAAATATCTGCACACATATTATTGTATTTTTATGCTTTAGAAGAGTCAAAAACTTACATACAGCACCTTTAAGTTAAGTTGAGTGAATATGTTTGTATTACAATGATTTTTGTGCAATACTTATTTTGCCAAGCTATCATGAGGCATCAAAGAGCAGCTCGGACATTTTGCTATCTCAATTTGTGTTCGACAGAAGAAAATCACCAGGAATGATAAATGATCACAAATGTAATTTCTGACTCAACTGTTCATTTAAAGCAGCTTTTGTTTTTTGTTTTAATTTAAATAAATTGTTTATAAATTGTGATTTTTTATTTTTTATTATTCATTTTCATTCATTTGGGAGGAGTAAACTGAAGAGTCCTATAGGAATAATTCCTTGTGAGTTTAAAGGCGGGCAGTCAACCATCAAATTAAATCTGCGCTCTTCACTTCCAGCTGTCTATCATGACGGATGGATTTATGAAACCTCTGCAGTTCATAAACACATTCTCGCCAGTGCTCACTTTTTTTTTTCCAAGGGATATACTTACCTACAGGGGGTTGAAAAATAATGGAAACAGCAAGTGATGTATTAAAATCAAGAGGGAAGACAACACTTCATCTCCAGAATATCTTTCTTGTGCTTCCATGAAAAGTCCAGACATGTTTAAAACTGTTGACAGGGGAAACAAGGCATTTCACTTCATCTGGGAATTCATCCAGCTATTCTTTAATTTGTTTAACATTGTGTAGGCGGAAATTACCTTCCAGAATAATGAGGGAACACTGGATGACAGCAATTTACAGACGCAGTTTGACAACACTCAAGTCCAAAGCTTTCATTTTCGCATACACATGGCACTCTGGATTTTTTTATAGTTTCTACTAGCCTCCCCCATAACTTTGACATTATATAACATAAACTGTATATGTTGTATAATAATCAAAAAATAATAAATTTAAGCTAAGCGTGTATAGAAGTAAATTAATAAGTATGTAAAAAAATTACAAGAATGGCAAGAAAAAGTACCAAACAGAAACATTTGAAATATACATTTGTTTCAGTACAGTACAAATGACTAATTCAAAACAAATATGTCTTCAAAAATGTACAACACAAAGCAGTCTGATTCAGACATACAGTACATAACTATGATGCGCTAATTTGTTAAAATAAAAATAATAAAATAAAAATAAAAATCAATTGTTGATATTTAATCAAAAATATACAATACAATCAAATTTGTTTGATTTAGCACCAACATATTTGAGCTGATTCCTTTGAGTCAATCAAAAACATACAGCACACCCATAGGCGTTTGATTTACAAACATGTGGCAATCAAATGTTGGATCATTTTAGTGTGCAGTACAAGCAACTTCATTTGCATGCACAAAACAATCAACTGATCCAGAGAATCAAAAATGTTCAGCACAACCAAAGGGATTTGATTCATGAAGAGCCATACTGACACAGCCATGTCACCCTGCAGCCCAAGACCGGTTACTCAGTGAAGCTAAGCTGAGCCTGGTCAGTACCTGGATGGGAGACCACATGAGGAAACTAGGTTGCTGTTGGAAGTGGTGTTAGTGTGGCCAGCAGGGGGCACTCAACCTGTGGTCTGTGTGAGACCTAATGCACTGTAAAGTAAAGTGAAGGGGACACCATGCTGTCAGTGGGAGCCATCTTTCGGATGAGATGTACTGAGGTTCTGGCTCTCTGTGGTAAAAAGTAGGGGTGTAACCTCAATGTCCTGGGCAAACTCCCTCCATCCTTACCCATCATGGTCTCCCAATCATCACCCTCCACCAAATTGGCTGTATCATTGTCTCTCCACTCCACCAATAGCTGGTGTGTGGCACCATTGTCCAGTGGCTGCCGTCGCATCATCCAAGTGGATGCTGCACACTGGTGGTGGTGTGGACAGACCCACCTCATGATTGTAAAGCACTTTGGGTGTATGGCCATACATGATAAATGTGCCATATAAATACACAAATTACTTTACATGAATATATGATTCCCAATCTAACAACTCTAAAAATAAAAAATCTTCAAAAAACAGATGAATCCACAGACAACACAATCAGCTTAGAATCAAAATGGCCAATGAATCTTAAATCAAATCAATTTGTATCAATACCCAACCATAGCAAGAATCAAATAAGTGTTCAAGAGCAACAGCAACAATAACAACAAAAAAAGTCTCACATGCATTATATTGAATCATTAACCTTTATTGTATTTTCCACAGAATGTCATACAAGCAACCCAGGTTCATTCTAAAAATGTACCGCTATATACATTTCTGGAAAGTGCCAAATACATCATGTTTACGCGAATCCACCTGAGGCCGCTGTCAACTGACTGAATGACTGACTGACTGACCAATCGACTGACCCACCCTCCTCCTTCCCTAAACCCAACCAATAGTATTTTTAAAAGCACTGATTGATCCGGCCACCCACTTACCAACCATGTTTTGAAAAACAATTCAGAAAAAGA
The DNA here is from genome assembly GCA_903798195.1 of Danio kyathit. NCBI lineage: Eukaryota > Metazoa > Chordata > Actinopteri > Cypriniformes > Danionidae > Danio > Danio kyathit. The sequence continues at coordinate 20,902,992 of LR812542.1, forward strand.
AAAGCCCTCGCTTGATTTTTAACATGTTTTCAGATTTTAACTCTGTTATTTACTTGTTTATTTAATTTTTTGGCTTCTGTTTTTGTCTTACCCGCTGTCTGGAACTGTTCTTTGCTGGACTCCAACCCCATTGTTGTGGTCAACTCATCTCTGCGTCTCAAGTCCACTAACGTACATGGTGAGCTACTGGACAAACTGGTAACAGCGGGAAAGCCTTCCATATGAAGGTAGGCAGTCAGCTGGTAAGCGCAAAAAGGAATGTCATCATACCGCCTTGTAGTGTTTATTTTAAAGACGAAATGCAGCCAAATGTACTTCTGGCTAAATAATTTGTGATCTCCAGAAATGTATATAGGGCTACGTTTTCTTGCATGGTGCATACAAGTCTAGAATGACAGAACAAACAAAATAAACTCTACATTATCTTTTGGGTAAACTGTCTCTTTAAGCATCCCGATGGCCTGAGGAAGGAATCCTCTCAAGAGGAAAATTGGCCTGTTCTCTATGATACATAAAACAGTGTCATGATTGATGCATCTGCAATTCAGCAACTAACAAAATGCACTTTGGAATTTAACAAATGATCAAATTATACCTAACAAATGATGCATAATCTCTCCATCTGTACAAAGAAACCCACTTGCCATTTAGTGACTGATTCATCCGAGCCACAGTTTAGTAAGACATCCAGTGTAGAGCACCAGAGGTTCGCCAAACACACTAATCATTCGAAACAAGAACAACACACTCTGGTGGGGTCATTGGCTACATACTGTGGAAGACAAAGCTGAAGAGGAGAGACTCAAAGAGTGAAGAGTTCCTTTAATTAAGTGTAGACTGAGTCAATTAGCAGCACAACACAAAGAGACAACTTAGACAACGATTCATTGTGCTTTTGCGAGAGAGAATTTATTTACCCGCCAAAAGCGAGATCACATGACCCAGTAAACCTACTTTCCAACCTGTATTTCCTAAAGTCATTGTGAAAGCAAGATGAATTGCTCATATTCGACAGTTTAAACATACAATCAATTTGCCTTTTCCTCAGGCATTCGATGGGAAGCCGAGTGCCTGGCCGGTATTTTAATTAAACCCATGTGGTGTTGCAGTGAATGCAAAACAAGACACAGAAGCACATAAATGCATGTGATGGACATGTGTTACGCTTTGTTCCGTTGACCGAGTGAGTCAAATGGGTGAGATTTCAGATTGCATAGAGACAAAAAGCCGATCGGAGGGAGCAGTTGCGAGAGATGGTGTACTGATAACACTCCGACAGCCTGCAGAGACTGATTTATAGCTCATTAGCCCGGAGGAATTAAACTCACTTCCCTTTGGCAAGCCGCATAAATTACGCTCCCTTTCCAAAACAATGCCCGCTCTGCCTAATTTCACCTCTAATGACAATAGGTTCCGTTGTGCTTCTTTTATTAAAGACATAAAACTTTCAACTTAGGAACCAGACACTGTGTGGGCCGCGGGCCTGCATAATAAATAATAAGTGTATCAACTGGGGTCATTAGGAGGTTGTATGTTAGTACTCAGTCTAGTGAACTTTTAAAGCAAAAGTGTAACTTTTCAGGCAAGTTTTTTTCCTAGTTAAGACTAAAAATGGGGAAATACATCGTTAGCTTGTTGTAAACATTCCCATATGGCTTTTCCTCTCTACTGCACATACAGGCCAAGCTGTAACTCATCGCTTTCTCTAACCCCTGGTTTCTTGTCTACCTGCAACTTTGCCATGCCTTAAGAGTAAGTGCATATCAAAAACATTAGATGTATTTAGTAATTATTCTTGTGTTTTAAAGTCTGCTAAATCCTCTAGCATAGCCGCAATTTTTGCTCTCAGAGATATGAGTCTGAAATATTCTATGAACATCAGATCTGAATGAAGGAAAACTCTAACTGCAAAGCATATAAATAACAGTTTCTGATAATATCTGCAGAATGGAACGATATGTCATAATTTAAATACGTTGACACACTAAAATAAACTTTAATATGTCTGGGATTGTATATCACAAATAAAATGCCTGGCTTGACACGCTACATTAGAAGCAAAGAATTGAAGCTCTGATTTTTCTGTTGAAGACACAAATGATCATGTGTAGACGAGTGCTTATTAACAAACCCAGGATCATTATTGATAAGTACCCCTGTATACATTTCTGAACAGCGGGAAATACGTCCCAGGAGCTATGTTTTTTTTGCAGTTTTTGTTTTCACGAATCCATCAGAGCCTTCTGTATATGCTTTTTCAGATCTCAAATTTCTCTCGTGAGTGCCATTCACACCTGCTGTTTTCACATAAATTCACCAGAGGCCGCTCTTGACTGGCTGACTGACTGACTGACCAACCGATCCCCCCATTTTCACAATAAACCTGCATTGATGTTACATGGTGGATAGTATGCCTCATGACTCATTGGAGTGAGATTTACTCACACAAGTCATACAGATGTGGCCACTGAGAATGCATGTTTCTTCACGCGTAGTGCTGCAATTTGTTACATGCAGTAACACGCTGTGCTGCAGCAGCAAAGGCTGCCTTTTCATTAAAAAAAAATGTTGTGCAACCTGCCCAGGGGTGCATTTGCGAAAACCATTGTTAGCCAACTAAGCTCACAAGTTCCATCGTTATAATAAATAAATATAAGGGAAAGAAAAATCATAGCTACTGGTCAGTTTAAGATATTCCATAAAACACCTTATAGGCTAGGGGTCTTTTTTTTTTTTTTTTTTTGCTTAAGATCACCCTTATGTTTCCCTTTTAAATTTAAAGGTGTTGCATAAAATAATAAAGCAGTTTTAATTTAATAAGTGATATTTCTTTGCTGCTTCCTCCTTGATGTTTCTTTCTATCTTTCTTTTGGAGATAATGAATACATATTTTACTGGCCTTTATTACACTCACCTTCATTCGGGTCATGGGGAGTCGGATGGGGGATTGGGACAGTAGCTTCCAGAATTGGTGGCCAGCACCCTAACAAGGACCCTAAAGTCTGCTGCCTTTAGTGGTAGTTGCTACAGTGCATTGAGGCCAGAGAAGTAAAGTTTATTTGCATAGCCCCTACTAGTTAATCTCTGTTAAACTTACTTCCATCACGGCACCAATCATGCACCAATCATGAGAGACAGAGGAACCTAACAAGGTCGGTAAACACTGTAGCCTGGAGTCTCTAAGTCACCTCTCATTGCCAGATGAGTGAAGTTTACTATCACAGCTTATAGCTAGCATCTGTCACCCACCCCCCTAAACCTCATTTCCATCCAAGTCACAGCATTAATGTAAACTCTCGTTCTAGCCTCTCCGCTTCAAGGATTAAAACTGTTTTTTCTATCATGGAAGCCAGTAGCTGGAATAAGAGGTACTAGATGGTCTCCATTACAACCTCCTAAAGCCTTGTTTGTACTCGATGCGTCCGCTAGTTCACTTGAGTGCGCGCGGCAAATCTGACGTCATCACAGAGTTTGCGGATGTTCGCTTTGGGTGCGTGCAACATCATTTCGCCTGACAGTGCGCACGGCATTTTTTTAAACTCGAGCAAAGAGTGTGCGCTGCGCAGCGTTTGATTTGAGTTGAATAGGAACCACTTTGAACAGATTTTGTCTAAAACAGTACGACTGTACAGACATCTTTATGATCCATGATCATAGAGATAACCTGATGATCAATAATTCTTGGCTAGAAATTGCAACAGCAGTGGGAAAGAAGGAAAGTTTTTGTTAAAAAAGTTTGGAAAAACCTGAGGGATAAGTTTGTTGAAGCCAAAAGAGGCCATGGTAAAAGTGGAGACCCAGGTACACAATTAGAGAAATATGTCCACCATTCACACGTTTTACACTGATATATATATATATATATATATATATATATATATATATATATATATATATATATATATATATATATATATATATATATATATATATATATATATATATATATATATATATATCACAATATTGAATTTAAAACAATTTAATAGTTACAAAACTACAATTAAGGAACAAATTATTTAATATTAATATTATTTAATAACTGGAAAAGAATATATGAACCTATCGGTTTACAATATACTGATGGCCTGTTTTTCTAGGCTTTATTGGTGATAATGGTCAGGAATGTTTGAACTATTATTGCCTTTTTAGCATAAGCATAGTACAGAAACTAGCCAGACAGTAATGTGTGAATTGTGAGGCGGGCTAAATCTAAAAAAAAACATCTGTATTTTTAAGTAAGTGTGCTTTTTTTTTTTTTTTTGGCTTTTATTCTTGCCATAATAAAAATATATTTGTAGAACAACCCATTCTGTTGTCATTGATATTTTAATAAATTTTGATAGTTATAAAAATCTTTCTAATCATTAAAATAATTTATAAAAACAATAAAAATTATTCGTTCAAAAATCTTGAATGATATTAATGATATGACGTAGTTCCGGAAACGTTCTACTTCTCTGTTTATCTGTCTGACTTTACAGTCAGTTTCTTTTCACCGCCCCCCGGTCGTTTTAAAGAATATCACAACGGCGAACGCGGCAAGTATAAAAACCTCGTCCGTTTCGCGAGGTGGGAGGTGTGCGATGCGGCGGCAGGCGAAAGTATAAGTCCAGCTTAAACCTCATCCCCATTCATGTCACAGCACCAATGCAACCTCTCCAGCTCTATTCATCCCATCTAATTGGATATAAACTGGCATTCAGGCAGAAGAAATGGACATGCGAACAAGAATGGTGAAGACCACAGACTCTAGTGTCAGTCACAAGGGTGCATAGGGTACTGAGGTTTACTTGCACAGTTGCCCTATTACACCTACCCCTTAACACTAGAACTACTGGCACAATCATTTTGTAAATTAAAAACTTTGTTGAAATAAAACCGACATTATGCTTCAGTTGGATTGCAAAACTTAATTGTAAGAAACTTTTCAGATCATGGTGATGTTTTAACTGACTGAACTTATGATTGCTGACTTCATATATTTCATATGTTTAATCCTAACATGGGAAGATTGTCACAAAAGATCCGGTTCACGGTAACTATGCGAACTTCCCATCACTACTGTGTATCTAACCTCAGAAGCAACCTTGCACACATAGGCCTATTGTACTTAGGGCTGCTATCTTGTGTTCTGTTGCATTTGAATTTGAGGATACATGTTTCAAAAAAAATGTATCTTTGGTTGAGTTTTTATTATACAATATTTATTCTGATGATTTTGAATCTTGCACTTAACAAATATCCTTATTTACAAAACAACAACAAAAAAAACTAATACTGAAACTAATAAAAAATAAACTAAAACTAAGCAATTTAAGATATTTAATTTAATTAATTTGTTCTCAATTTAATTAAAAAATTAATACAATCTAGCAAATCTACAGTGGAAGTCAGATTTATTAGCCCCCCTTTGATTTTTTTTTCTTTTTTAAATATTTCCCAAATGATGTTTAACAGAGCCAGGAAACTTTCACAGTATGTCTGATAATATTTTTATATTTATATATTGATATATGATATATTTTTCTTTTGGAGAAAGTCTTATTTGTTTTATTTCAGCTAGAATAAAAGCAGTTTTAAATTTTTTAAAAACCATTTTAAGGTCAAAATTATTAGCCCCTTTAAGCTATATATTTTTTCCCGATTGTCTACAGAACAAACCATCGTTATAAAATAACTTGCCTAGTTAAGCCTTTAAATGTCACTTTAAGCTGTATAGAAGTGTCTTGAAAAATATCTAGTAAAGTATTATTTACTGTCATCATGGCAAAGATAAAATAAATCAGTTATTAGAAATGAGTTATTAAAACTATTATGTTTAGAAATGTGTTGAAAAAATTTATCTCTCCGTTAAACAGAAATTAGGGAAAAAATTTACCAGAGGGCTAATAATTCAGGGTGGCTAATAATTCAGGGGGGCTAATAAATCTGACTTAAACTGTACCTCTAAAAACTAATTAAAACGAACTGAATTTAAAGACAAAATAAAATAAAAATAAAATAAAACTAATGAACTATTGTATTATAACAACCTTGTCTCACTTGAGGAATGGTTAAAACCATAGTTTACATCATGGAGCTAGCCACAAAGGTGGATGCTAGCTGGCCTTTGTAAAGCAATCGTTAAAAAATGTCCAACGTTAACGTCGCATATGCGTTTGCATCAAAAATCAAAATCAAAAACTACTCCTACAGTATGTGTTTGTTTGATTTTTCTGGCTGGTAAAGTTGCTGAACATTATTCTCTAGAGGTCAAGAGACCTTACAGTCAGATCGGCTCTCAGTCTCATGCTCTACTTTCTGCTCTATTTACACTTGATAAAATGCTCAAACAATGCCAGAAGATTACTTGAGCTGTATTTGCTCTGATGAGAGAGTACGTAACACATCACATGACTGAACTTGTCCTGAACTCGACACAGTGCCTGCAAATCACCGTCCTTGTAGAGTCTCAATGAATATCTCATGAAGTTAATCGCTGAACCACTTCGAAAAATTAAAAGATGCCGAGGCAATATAATACAGCTATTTGCATAATGTGCCAATTTCTCTTTGTAAATAGTGAGAGCTGATTTGCAATCTCCCATGAGCATCTGTCACAGCCTTTGCATCTCCGGTCAAGAATTCACTCGGGAGGCCAGGAGACACAATTATCTGTCTTTTTTTTTTTTTTTTTTTTCTAGGCGGGTTTATTTGCTGTTCTGTCATCCACTGTCCATTTAGATTTGCTTTTGTTCGCTGCATTGATTTTGTGCACACACACACACACACACACTGCGACACAATCCGGTCATCGCCAATGTGCAAATGTCTGCAACAGGCCATACGAGATTCATTTATGTGCCTGTAGAAAGGCCATTTGGAACTTTTATTGTGCCATTAATAATAAGTGAGAGATGGAGAATTCAAGTCGTGGAACTTTGTAATGCAACAGCTCATGGGTAATAAAACTGAAATTCCCAGCTCTAAAGGGTCAAACAATAGCTACCTTATCAGCTCCTGCTGTGTAAAGCGCAGAAGTATGAGAATTAATCACAGATGTATTTCACAAGTGCCTCTAACGGACGCCACACCATCTCTCAGTCCAACTGCCTGCTGAAACAAACAACAAATCGCTTCATATAAAGAGATACGAGCCATTAAAGATGAAGAAAGGAACGACAACATGGGAGAAGGGAAAAGACGGTCAATTGCACTGAGATGGAAAATCCAGTCTGAAGCAATGACAGCTTGGTTTGTTAAACGACAATTAAAAAGTGTCACCACAGCATGAGTCACTGCAGCAGATGATCCTCCAGTGTTTAGATGTTACAGGTGTTTTAATTGGCAGTTTAACTCATTTTGGCAGATTTATAAGGAGGTAATGGTTCTGTTTGTTTGCTCTTTTAAACAAGATAAACAAGACAAACAAGTGCAAACGTAATCATAGCAAAATCAAATTTAGATCAATTTGCTATTTTAAAAAATTATATGGACATGGGCCGGCATGGTGGCTCAGTGGTTAGCACTGTTGCGTCACAGTAAGAAGGTCACTGGTTCTAGTCCTGGCTGGCCCAGTTGGCATTTCTGTGTGGAGTTTGCATGTTCGCATGGGTTTCCTCCAGGTGCTCCGGTTTCCCCCACAGTCCAAAGACATGCACTATAGGTGAACTGAATAAACTAAATTGGCCATAGTGTATGAGTGCATGTGTGAATGAGTGTGTATCGGTGTTTCCCAGTACTAGGTTGCAGATGGAGGGGCATTTGCTGCATAAAACATATGACGGAATAATTGGCAGTTTATTTCGTTGTGGCAACCTCTGAAATAGAGACTAAACTGAAGGAAAATTAATGAATTTTGTAGATGTGCAGTGAGATTTGGAAAAAAACAAAACAAATGTAAATCTTTTGGATTAAGTTGGATTGCTGTATATATTTTGTGGAAAAAAGGGGTTTCAAATAAAAAGTTGGGTCCAGGAATGTAAATTATATCAATTGTATTTATTAATATTATAGATAATCATCTGCAACACAGCAAATACAAAATATTACTACTACTACTACTACTACTACTACTAATAATAATAATAATAATAATAATAATAACAATAATAACAATAACAATCAGGGCTTGACATTAACTTTTTTGATCACCAGCCACTGTGGCTAGTAGTTTTCCAACATTACTAGCCACTCGCCATTTTCACTAGCCACAGTTGTATTGTTGGGAAAATAAATTTTATACACATAAATATGATTTTGACATGCTAAAATTACTTAATTTAGATGTTGCGTTCTCCACATGCCTCATTCATTTCACTTTTTGTGTGTCGTGTATGAGCTTGCTAAATGTTCATGAGCAAATGGGTCATGGTTTCAAAGTATTACAATTCGTTTTTATTTCACATAATTTTCAGAGATCAAAATTAAGGATTAACCAAATTTATCTCTGACCACACCAAACATAAACTATTAATTATTTCTTAGCCACAAATTTTAAATGTGTCAAAACAAGCAAAATATAGCTGTATATTATACTTTTTATTTAACAAAACATATGCACAGTAATCTGTCCTGGCTAAAGGTCCCAGATCAGCAGTTAACTAAACATAAATGGGGAGTAATCTCCCATTACAGCACTGTTATTGTAAAAAATGATAATTAAACCACATTAAGCAAAAGAAAGCAGGTAAAAAAACATACCGTGTGATAATGAAGGGATTATAACGCACAAGGTTAACGTTAGACACATAATAAAAATGGTTCTATAATGGTGAAAGAGAAAGCAACTGGTGCTGCTTACAAAAATACAAATCTGGAGCTATTGAAAGCAGTAAGACTGTGGGTGCATGTTCATCATTTTTTGTCTAGTCTATTTGCAAGAGCCGATTACATCAGCTGTGTTTCTAGACACAGTTGCTTCATGCAAGGAAACGGGAGCGCGCATCACCTCAGCTGTTAGCGCGAGTTATCATCCAGACATCTACTCATTCGGTATTTATCTGCTTTTTTTATTGCTCACGCGAACGCAATCATTTTTTTCAGTCGTGTTGCTTCTCAATTCTAAGATCGCCTTTGCATGCATATTGGACCATCCTTATTGTCGACCTCTGCTTTTATGAATAATTATCCGCGAAAATTATTTTTAACCAGCCAAAGTGGCTAGTGGGAGTGTCTCTCTTCCCGCCACCACTGAAATCTACCCGCATTTGGTGTTAATGTAAAGCCCTGATAACAATACATCAATTTTATTATGAATACTATAACATATCAATGTTATCTTATAATTATCTATTACAACCATTACTACTAAAATATTAATACTGTTTTTTTCTGCTTCCCTTTATTTACTAATCTATCTGCCCATTTTTAGGGGTTAAAATAAATTTACGAAAACACAAAAAGCTTATAACTGAAATCACTGAACTTATTCAACTACAATTATAAACACTTATTAGTAACTAAAAATAATAATTATTAATTAATACCTAAAATAGTATGCAATGTTGGTAAGTTACTTTAAAAAAGGTATTAGATTACAAATTACTTTACTTTGAAGTTACTTTTAAAACGTATAAAATATACCTATAAAAATATAAAATATACAGCAGCTCTTTCAGTAATTTAATGTTCACTGAAAAACATTACAATGAGTTGATCACATTTTGAACACAAAAAAAGACATTTAGGCAACCCAGTGGCGCAGTAGGTAGTGCTGTTGCCTCACAGCAAGAACGTCGCTGGGTCGCAGGTTCGAACCTCGGCTGGGCTGGGTCAGTTGGCGTTTCTGTGTGGAGTTTGCATGTTCTCCCTGGGTTCGCGTGGGTTTCCTCCGGGTGCTCCGGTTTCCCCCACAGTCCAAAGACATGCAGTACAGGTGAATTGGGTAAGCTAAATTGTCCATAGTGTATGAGTGTGAATGAGTGTGTGGAAGTTCCCAGAGATGGGTTGCGGCTGGAAGGGCATCCACTGCGTAAAATCGTGCTGGATAAGTTGGTGGTTCATTCCGCTGTGGCGACCCCGCAAGGGACAAAGCCGACAAGAAAATGAATGAATGAAAAAGACATTTAGAAAAAAACTGGATACTAATTGACATTCATAGTATGCAAAAGCACTGCAGTGTTTGGGTGTTCTGCGTTTGTCTGAGGTAATTAGTTAATCGAAATGTGTATATTACATACAAAGCATAAAGTAGATCAATCAGTTCTTATCACTTGACTCGCGGTTTTCAACTGGTGCACCTGGAAAATGCGAGCGCGTGCAATATGCACTCAGTATATTTGTGCACAAGCCGCACACCTTAATTGGAAATAACGAAATTGCGCGCGCAAAAGATGCGATATATGAACAGCCCCATAAGCAACTACGCTTCTCTTTACATTCACAAGATACCTTCACTCCCAATCCTGCACAAAAATCCAATTTAGCCTGTTTAGGCTGAGTTGGGCCGCCATGTTTTTGGACGCGGTGTCCTCCTTGGTGATGACGAGTATTGCTGTAGAATACATTCTGTTCAAGTGCTTGAACAAGTTGCTGCTCGAGTTAAAAGCAGTCAAAAGTTCTTCAGAGACTGGACATGGAGTGTATTTCACAGCATTATTTTTGTTTTTACGCTCAATGAAATCAACATAGTGTCTGCATTTCCACTTGAAGGAGCAAACCACTTTCGTCAGCAACCATTTCAGCTGGCATTCTCCAGCAATTTAAAAGCACATGCTTATTAACTGACGTTGCAGCGGAAAACGTGATTTAAAAGAAGCATTTTTTTAAACGATATTTGGAATGTAAGTAACGCAATAACATCGATACTAGTAACTGTAATCAAATTACACAAATTTAAAATGTAATTCATTACATTGCTGTGTTTCTCAAAAACGTAATTAGAATACAGTAATGCGTTACTAGGGAACGTGTCACACCCAACTCTGATAATATGTTTAAATTTATTTTAAATCCTATAAAATATTATTTTCTACACTTTTAAATTACATTTTTCCCTTCTGTAAAATGAAAACATTGCAAAACACATGTGTAATTATTCCCTAAAAACAACAATTAAAATTTTTTGTACAGAGAATCAGTGCAAGTAACTGGTGTCAAATGAGTGTTAACCTATGCAGAAACCCATACATACACGTGCTGTTTTGAATCTGTCATGGATGAGTTCCCCTCAGTTTAACTGCTTATTACTTCTTGTGATTTGGCTTACAGCTTAGACTTCCTTGCTCTCTGTTGTCCAGGAAACAGCAACTGAAATACAATCAGTGCAGACTTATTCATGACACTTATAATAAATGAATCAGGTGACACTGTTACAGTAGATTCAGTTCCAAGCGTTAACAATGTTATACCTAAAAAATAATAAAATAAAATAAAATAAAATGCTTCGTTTAGAGTGCGAATTGCACCGTGAAGATGGTAAAGCAGGCATGAATCCCTTGATCTTTTCACATTGCATTAAAAATAATAATAATTCCAGAACTTAAAGCTTAAAAACAAAGTTAAAGCCAAAATAATCACTCACATTCCTCCAGCATATTCCCTCCTTTATCAGGGGTCACCACAGTGTAATAAACCATCAATTAATGTTTTACCAGTGGACGCCCTTCCTGCCGCAACACTGAGTACCTATCCTCAATAAGCCTTTGTTGTCTATGTCACTGTCAACTAGCATCAGTTTTATTGCAAAGTGCGCCCCAAAAATCCTCTGATTCCATTTTCATCACTTTCAATAACTGAGATGAATCACAAAAACTGAGCTTGTATATGGTGAGAAAGCCTTTTTGAATCTGTTACAACGTGTAGCTGTTGAGTTCCTGGTAGCTAGGAAAAATGGTGAAGATTGTATTGAATGTATATTGCTTTTTATTTGATTTCCCATTTCAAGGTTATTATTAAAACCTACAGTACACTAGAATAACTTTTTCCTCTCAGGGATCCATGGTAATGTTGTTTAATGCTCACAAAATTGCATAAAGCTGCCAATTTAATTTATTATTCATTTATAAACAACAGACACAAAAGGTAAACACTAGTTAAACAACAAGAAACGTGTATATCAGTTCTTTTTGAAGATTTTCAGCTCATTTAACACATTGAAAGCAAGCAAACAAGCACAAAATTAAGTGTTAAAGTTTTTTAGGAGTTTTAAATTAAAATTTTCCTTGAAAAAAAAAGCTAAATATTGTAGTAATAGGGTAAGCAAAATAATATTGTTTTCACTTTGAAATTGAAATTTTAAGGAAAAACTCACTTAATTTTGAATGATTATTTCTGAAAATAAGACATTATTTTTTGCTTGTCTGTAAATGCTTCTTAAATTAAGAATCTTTAGATATTTGGACTAGAAAGAATACATTTACTGCAGTGTACAGGTATATGTTACAGTCCTTTGGGATTTGCTTGGATTTTGTGGCTTTCTCCCTCTCTGTCGCTATCTCTCTCTCTCCCTCTCTGCCATTCGCTCTGCCTCTCACTCTATCACCTTTTGTTCTGCTATTTTCTCCTTCCCAGGTATTTGCTGATTGGATCCAGAGCCTGTCACTCATTAGGGCATTTCCTCATAGACCAATTATACTTTGTTCCTTGGGCTTTAAATTTTACAGGCACACCTTGCTGTTCTGTGCTGTGTGTATATTGGTTTGTGTTGTGTACACTTGCTTCTGTTCATATATTATGATTTGTTCCTTCTTGGTGTCTCTGAACTAATACAAACATTCGTAATACCAATATGGTTCAATAATTTATCATTCCTTTTTGGGCAAAAAGGAATAGGTAATCAGGTCGCGCGACACACATTTTCCCGTAGCTGTGTGAATGTTCAGAAACAATAGGCAGCCTAAGGGGTGAGCGCCGCTTTTGTATTTTTGTTTGCTATTATTAAGTTTAGAGGGTATCTTGTGTTCTAGCTTATGTGGCTGTTGATTTTGTGTAGTTCTTTGCTTTGGCGCCACTCTAGTTCCCTTTTCCCCCCAGTAACTTTTGGTTTGGTAATATTTCCATGTTGTTTCTACGATTATATTTCAGTTTCTGTACATAGATCATACATGCCATATATGCCTTTAGCAAGTTTATGTGTGTGTGTATGTGGGGGTATGCATGCATCAAGTTTATGTATATACGCAAGTTTCATATATATTGTTTTGAACATAGTATATGTGTATATGCCAGAAATCTATAGGTGTATATGTACCTGTTTTATGTATGAGTTGAAAAGCGAAGTTTGATTTAAATCCTACAGCTTCATAGCTATTGACCAATGGGCAGAAAAAGGGGCGTCTCCATCTCGTGCTGGCCCACGCGTTGAAATCTCATTTTATTTTGTTGTTCGTTTTTTGATCACACGATTAAACAAAGAAATGCAGTTTTTGACGCATTATTGTGTTTTTTTTTTTTAGTTGTTTTAATTCTCCGTTTTGAGTTAAAAACAGGATAATAGATGAGTTTTTTGTTTTTTTGTGCCTACAGAATAATCAGTAAAACGAAATATTGACTATTTTTCTGGTGTTTCGTTTTCCAGAATAAATAGAATGATCGAATGAACGGATGAAACACGGACCGTTAAAGTTGCATGTCCTTGTTTATTTCCATCCATTCTATTCAGTATAATATAATCTTCTAAATGTTGCACTTTCTTTCCCTAGACACCTTATTAAGTCGTAATAGTATGTCACTGTTGTTTTGTCTGTTCCATATAGTGCTAAATTTATATATATAATTTTTAAACATGTGATCGGAAATCTGGTCCGATCATGTGGTTTTAGATTCGATAGGAATCGGATGTTACCTCCCAATCAGGACTTGAATATATATATTCTCATTATTTGTTAACACATCTTTAGTTATGTAATGGCACAGAGTTAGACCTCTTTCTTGACTTCACACAGAAACGTGTGGTGTGGCATGACATCACCTTGTTGCAGAGACACTATTGGTTAAATGCTGGCAAAGTAGAGCACAGAAGCAGCTTGAATCGGAAAGTGCGAGTATGTCTGCGCTCTGAAGGTATTATAAAGATGATGACGACAACATTGCCATAGCAAACTGTGAGATTTGTAAACTTGGAATTGCCTGCCAGGTTTTTTAAGTGATATTGGGGTGCTACTTGTTTTTACATTAGATAATTTTTTTTATATTTACTGTTGCACTAAAGTGTAAAAGTGAAGAAATTGTGTTATTTATTACTTGATTGTCCAAGCTACCTCACAGAAGTGCATGTTTGTTAACAGAGTTGTTAAATGTTAAAATAAGGTGAATTCAATTTAAAAAAAGAAACATCTTGGATCTAATTCTTCGCTCTTCTTTATTTTTTAATGTATTATAAATTATGTATTATAAAGAAGTATCGGATCGAGTTTCGATATGTATAGATAGTTACAATTAAATGACCTGGACTCTGACTGGGACTCAGACTCGAGGGCAAAAAACCTGGGGTGCGTTTCCCAAAACCATCGTTAGCCAACTAAGGTCGCAAGTTCCGTCGTTACAAACATAGTTCGTTGATTTGCTGTTTCCCAAATCCATCGCTCCAACGAACATTTGCAAACTGCGTCGCAAACTTGAGCCCTTGAAACGACACCTCTGGAGCTGTAGTTAAAAGCATAGTTCCTGGCTGTGTTCTATTCCCACTTATCCCCCCTATGCCCTATTCATTTAGAACATTCTAACATTCAAAGTTGGAATTATTAATAATAAAAAAGCATTAAGTTAATCTCTCTTAGGTGTAATTTGCTTTCAAAGTACTTTTACAGTTCAGTTTTAGCAAACTTCATGTTTACAATTGTGCTCCCTGCAATTGTGCACTTTGAAAACATTGATATCATTTTGAACACAGCCTCATGGCGAAAGCTATAGGTATATTTAAAAGCGGAAATTATGTTACGTCTCCAAAGCTTGTGAAAATAAAAAACATAGCATACGTTAATTCTTTTATTTTATAGTGGGTTATTTATTAAGTTTCTCTGCTGTATATGACATGGGCCTGCTGGTTAGAACTTTCTGCTGTGGTTTGCATGTGTCAAATTGTAATTTTTAAAAAATAAATAAACAATATCCTAAATAATAATCATCATCATCATCATCATCATCATCATCATTAATATTATTATTAAAGTAAATATATTTATAATAAATCGCCTCATTATTTATTTATTTATTTATATGATTTATATATGATATTAGAATAGTGTTAGCTTTTGTAAGTGATTTTATGTTTTAGAATAGAATATGTAATGTTCAACTTCTCAATAATATTAGTAAAGCAAACATTGGCCCTATATGTGCCATTTACATTTATTTTATTTAATATGGAAAGCGAGAGGATGTTTTTACCAAAACTAATAGCCTATTGGATTTTATTTTAAATGCGTGTTTGTGTAAAACAATATAATTTGCACAAAGAAATGATGGGGTTCTCTAAAGAAGTTACTCCATCCCGTTTAGAGCATCATTATGGGCGTTTTACGTTATAACTAACGTGGTTCAAGCGATGGATCTGCGACAGAGAAACTAGGGGTTTTGGGAAACACTCGTCACTACATCGTTTTTTTGCCAAACGATGCATCGCACTATGATAGTTCAGCCGCGAGTTACGTCGTTGTTTGGGAAACGCACCCTTGATCAGGACATCCCAAAAATGACCCAGAGTGCATCATAACAGCATAGATTTAATATTTGAATATGTAAAACTGTAAAGTCATTAATGCAGCACACCTACTGTATCAAAACAAAATATGGGTTAAAAATGACAGAAAATAGTCTATTGGTTCTAAATTACAATACAAAACATATTACTGTCATTTTAAGCTGACCTCACAGAACATTATAAAAATATGGAAAATGCAGTTCATGACCCTTTAAGCTGTGAATGTTTTGTGGGTAGCACACATTTAACCCTTGAGCTCTGGATAGATTCAGAAAGATTAGCATCTACATGGTGACAGATGCACTGCTGCGATATGCATATTAAACATGCCATGATCACATGTATGCTAAGCTAAATTCATTTTCTCTTTGGCCGGGTAGATTACAGTGAATCTGGAGCACTGCCAACACTGCCAGGTGAGCACTGACCACACACTGACACAGTGAGAGAATTTAAAAAAAAAAGTGAGTGCATTACTCAGCCTTATTTCGATTCTCTGCCACCATCTGCGAGACTGGAGTCTAGGTGGTCCATACGCCCCCTTTCACCCCCGAAGAAAACACCCTCATTTACCCTAATGCTCCTAAATCTATCATGGATATGCCCGCTGGTCCCTGTTCATTCACGGTTGTGCCACAGCAGGAAGTAAATTCAATAACAGGGTCCCCTTTCAACGTATTGATTAGCCTTTTCATCTGATTCCATTATGAATAATTAGTCTACCCACGTTTGATTCAATACCCGGCCCGCGCTTCATTCAAAGAGCCATTTAGCGAGCTATTTTTCAAAGGACGTTTATGGGTAAGACAGGTTTTAGGGTGTTGTGAATAGTGCTCCCTCAGGAAAGATTTAATCTAATTATATGTGTTATTTTCATTTACATGTTAGAATGGCGCGATTGGAAGTATAGAAATGGCTTTTCCACTCGTTTTGCTATCGATTTGTATTTTAAGCCGTATTGAAAGAAATGACTAAGCCTGAGAGGAGGCTTTTGGCATCTCTTGAAATTTCATTAGGGTTGTTTGTTGGGAGGCTGCGCGGTTGTGAATTATTTGTGTATGCGTTGAGGTGTGTGTGTAATAGTATTAGAGCTTGACTGGCGGCACCACTGGGCGTCTGTGACTGACTGAGAGAAATGGCATAGGAAATAAAAGCTCTTTGTGATGAAGAAGTTAGTCTTGACCTTACTGACCAACCAATGTAGAGCAAAACAAACTTCTGCACAAGCATGTTGATTTTTATTTTTTATTTTTTGGTGGATAAGCTATTGTCAGATCATGCATACAAAGAAACACTTTATTTTGATGGTCCGTTTGTTGAATATTAGTTACATTGCATCTTCATGCCAACTAATTCTCATTAGATTACAAGTAGACTGTTAGGTTGGGGTTAGGGTTAGTGCAAGCTGACTAAGTTGCTAAGTTTCTTATAGTCAGTTAAATGTCTGTTGAAGGAGCAGTATCAACAGATATGAAGCAGACAGTCTACTAATGCTCAGATGGACCATCAAAATAAAGTGTTATCAGAAACTCTACTGTATTCAGGACAGGGAGGAATTTTGACAGAAATATACAGTACTACTGATGTTTAGTAGAATGTATTCTTAAGCTAATAATAGTAATATTGTTTTATTATTACATGATATATAAGAAATAATTACAAAATCTGTACATTTTAACAAGTAAAATTTATATACAATTTGAGAAAAAAAAAGGTTAAAATAAAATGATAGTATTTTTAATTAACTCTTTCAAAAAGTTTCATAGTTTCAAACATGCTTTCTGGAAAAAAAATGTAAGCCAGTACACGAAATTGTGATATGCGTCCGAAGTTTTATCTATGTGAGCTCAATGTATTTGGGAGCATTTTTGCGAGTGCACAAAATTGTTGCCGTGTGACCGGTTTTTACTGCAAAATGTTCACCGTATGTGTGGATTTAACAGACATTCACGCAGAATGCATCTTGGCACCTAAAAACGCCAAATGCAGACCAAAGACCATAGATTACACAATGAGGAAAAGTGTAATGATCAATGTGGCAAATGAAGACCCACCTACTAGTACAGGAGTCAATCGTCGATTGCTATACTGACGCAGAAGCTCGGACCAGACTTGTGCTTTTATGACAGTTTGGTTAAAAACACACTGGAATCTCAGTGAATACTTGCTTCACAGAGATATGTATCCACATACAGTTGAAGTCAGAATTATTAGCCCCCCTTTGAATTTTCCAAATTATGTTTAACATGGCAAGGAAATTTTCACAGTATGTCTGATAATATTTTTTTCTTCTGGAGAAAGTCTTATTTGTTTTATTTCGGCTAGAAGAATTTTTGAGCAACTTTTGAGCGTGCATGTGCATTACTTTGGGCAACCTGAAAACATGCTGATTTTGTTTAATTCTTACTTTTAGAAATGAAACTCATGAGATGGTTGTTGTTTAATTTTATTGTTGGTTCCAAATATGTAATGTAATCGTAAGCTTGGCAAACAGATTTGGAGAGTTTGATGTTTCCCTATTCAGACAGAATGTCCAAGAATACTGCCTGTGAGGTGTTTCAAAGATGACCTGCGAGTGAAATGACTTGCTTTAAAGGGACTTTATCAGCGCCCAGGAATAGTTTATAACAGTTGTCATGTCAACTTGCTGCCGTAAACAAAGCCCGCAATGCTTGCCCCGCCTTCAAGCTTTTCTGATTGGCCCACTGCTCTAGAACTGAACGCGAATGGATTGGTTAATATCAACTGTCAATCACTCAATCAATGCCTTCTGCCTTCAGATGACAGGGAGCTACAGGCGCGAAAATGTAAAGCGCTGAAGATGAGAGGATGAAAACAACACTGGCAGATTTTGTTTTAGAAACCACCTGAAGTTACAAATAATAGCACGTCTGATTAGTGATCATGTGGTGAATGTTTATCCACCATTTATACTTTTCAAAGAGTGAATAAAAGACTTCCATTGGGTTAAAGTCTGCTATGAAAATGACTAAAGCATTCACTGTGTGATGGAGTTTGCAGGTAACAGCGTTTGCAGCATCTACACAATTTAAGCATAAGAGGTTCTGTTTAATCCACCATTTAATTTTCAGGATGCTGTCAGCCGTGCATATTTTGTTATTTGTTTGTTGGTTTGTTTTGATTAGTGTTGTATTCAAATGCAATACATTTTTAAAGTTAGGAGCACCAGTGCTACCAGGCAAAAATATTATTTTCTAGCCCTGTAACCATTAAAATTATTAGTAATAATGAAAAAGGAATCCAGACATATGAAAATTTAATTTAATTAATTTTTATTTTTTTTTTTATAATGTATTTATGTATTTAAAACTTTTAACACATTGACTTTAAAAAAAAGATAGTAGTGATTAAAGGTATTAGAAGTGATTTAACAGAAAATACTTAAATTGTTAAAACGTTTTATTCTAAATAAATGCTGTTCTTTTAAACATATTTTAAACTTATCACAATTTTCACAAAACGTGTATAAATAGCACAATGTTTACAACATTGATAAAAACTGTTTAAAACTGATAAAATAAGAAAAATAAAAAAATAAAATAAAAAAAACATATATATATATATATATATATATATATACAGCATATATATATACAACATGTTTATTGAGCCTCACATTTACATTAAAATAATTGCTGAAAAATCATTTATATTAATGACTGAAGTTATGGCTGCTGAAAATTCAACGAAGAAACAAGTTTTTCAATCAGGAATAAATTGCAATATAAATATTTATTAAATAGAAAATAGTTATTTTAAACTGTTATAACATTTTACTGTCATGATCACCAATGATCTATGCGGAGGAAGATCACTGGTGAACTACAGACTGGTAACGGACTACAAATCCCTACATTCCACTATGCACACACCGGCTTCCACTTCCACTGATCACACACTCACAGCTGTAACCTGTTTCTAGGATTGTTTGGACTATAAATATACCCTGCACAATTAGTGTGTGTGTGTGTGTGTGTGTGTGTGTGTGTGTGTGTGTGTGTGTGTGTGTGTGTGTGTGTGTGTGTGTGTGTGTGTGTATGAAAAAAAAAATTGAGTATTTAAGTTATGCAAAATTAAAGTGCATAAATAAAAGCAATGTCTTCTGCTTTGTGTGTAAGTGTCTGTGTACTGCATAAATAGGTGCATCTTCTGTGTCTCTTTTAATGTCTAAAATAGAAAACAAACAACACACCTTGAGGGCAAATAATCATACATAATGAAGCAGCTACAAAGGTAGCACATCTTTATGCATGACAAAAAATGTCATTGTAGTCTATATCTTGCACATTTATGCATGGATACACATGTTCAGCTCAGATTTAAGTTCAATGATGCTTGAAGCGCAAAAACATCTCTGTTCTATACAAGCCAAAAACGACATCACCAGCAGCATTAAAAATACACAAGCATCTTTCTTAAAGTCTGCTTGTCACATCTGTATACTGTAAAACCCAACAGTCAATTTTATCAAATGAAATGAGTGTAGTTAACTCAAAATTGACTGAAAGTTAATTCTACTGATTTGAAAAGAGTTTTGAACTCAGTGTTAAGGGTAATGAGTTAACTAAATACTTCATTACTTAAAAGGAGTAAGTTCAGAGTACTCATATAGATTAGTTTTTTTTTTTACTTAAAACTGTTTGTTGCAGTCGATTTCCTCAAATGATTTGAGTTGACTTATTGAGTTTTACAGTACTCATTTTGTTTGAGTTCTCTTCATTTATCAGGTTTTACTGTGCTCAAATTGCTTCTTTTACTCTTGTTTCTTTTTAAGAGTTTTGAACTCAGTGTTGAAGGTAATGGGTTAATTAAATACTTCATTACTTCAACTCAAATGGATTAAGTTCACAGTACTCATTAGGATTAGTTTTTGAACTTAAATGGTTTGTTGCAATCGGTTTCCTCAAATGGTTTGAGTTACTGAATAAAATACTATACTGTAGAGTGACTTTGAGAAACAAAGATGCTATTACGGAGACCCGGATGAACTAATGAGCTCCTCTGAAGAACTGCTAATCATTGGCTTTGCCAAGTTCATGTCATTGATATGAGACCAGTTTCTCACTTTCTTCTTTTATCGATTTTTGTACGAGCACAAAAACAAAAGGTACAAAAGCAAGAGTGGGAGAGAAGTCTTCATCTATGATCAATAATCCTATCAGAGCACTTTAGCAAACAACATTACAGCTACAAGTCTAGTAAGGATACTCGAAAAAAAAAAAAAAACCCCAAAAAAAAACTTTGTGGACATTTACATTGTAAAAAAAAAAAGTCATTTAGTTCACATATTTTATTATTTTGCACTAATAAAATGCTTTGCACATTATGAGTCCATCAAAAACTGCACTGGAGGATAAATGCTTTCGTTTCAATTTTCCCTTTTGTTCCTTCACGTAAAATTGTTCCATACTATATTTATGAGCGTGTCAGGCTCCGAGGCACTTTCTTGCTGGCAAAATGAAAAATAAAGAAAGTGAGGAATACCAATGTCATGCTAAATTACTTCATGATTGAGATGCCATCCCACTGTAGTCACATGAAAGTGAAAATGTTCAGTCTTCCTCCTCAATGCCTTTCACAACTGTTTCTCTTGAAGTCGGCGAGTGGAGTAAACCGATTACCAAATCGCTGAACTCATTCGAATGTGCATCTTCTCCATTTACACCAGCGCCAGACAATGACAGCATTACATGAATGCCTCGCCTTCCAGAGAAAATTTCAATAGCAATATGCTTCCCACACTTAAAAATGAAAGGAAATGATGCACAATGTCTTACTACTATATGTACTGGCACAATAAACTAACATTATTTAAATGAGTTGATTTGAATGTAGACATAATAAACTCTGTGTCATTGGTGACACCAATGGCTGACAAGTAAATTGTAGCCATCAACTTCATGCTTATGCTCACACTCATGCACACACAACATAAAATAAACTTGATTCAAATTCTTGAAATTCTAAAGTTGTTATTATTATGTTTTTGTTCTTTGTTTTCTTTTGCAAATTGTTCACAAATTAGCAATAAAAAGGTGATTGATATATTGTTTTTTTATATACACACTCCCTTTAAAGGGCTCCAATTTTGCAGTTTTTACAAGGTGTCTGTAAAGTTCAGATCATTTATTATACCCTGCTGAAAATGTCAATTTTTGAGTCAAAGGCAATTGTATCTGTTTTGCGCCCGTGTCTTTAAATGCAAATGAGCTGGTTCACCCTGCCCACTCTTCACACTGCAAAAATAATTTTGCTTCCTCAGAGGCTTTGTTGTGTTTCTTGTCAATATCTAAAAAAAATCTTAAAACAAGAAGCATTTTCTAGACAAGTAAAAAATATTGTCTTGTTTTCATAAATAACATGTCAAAATTTAGTTTTTCTAAAGGTGCTTTCACACTTGGTTCAATTGCCTGGATCGGACCGTAGTTCAAATGTCCCCCCTTGCCACCTTCTCAGCTGGTTTGTGTTCACACCGTCTTTTTTCCTTCTGAACCCCGGTACGCTTGCATTATCAAGATGCTGTTTTGTGTACAGCTGTTGTTATGTGACGGCCACGCAAGCAAAGCGGCAAAATGGAGACGTCCGCATATCACGGTCATTCTGCTTTTACTGAATCTTTTGAAAGCTAATTGTTATGAAACTGAAGTTTGTTATACAGTTGGCGGTTCACTTTCGTTATTTGGTAAGATCACATTCATATCAGAAGTGAACTGGACCAGAGTTCACACCAACTATACTCCAGACCACTCCAGGACTCGGGTACGGTTCGTGGGTGCACAGCCAAGTTCAGAAGACAGCATTCACATAGCTAAACATATCGTACTCTGATGTCAAACAAACCCTGGTGCGTACCAAAAGTGTTAAAGGTTTTGCACACTGAAGTCTGAAATTTTCGTACACGTTTTATTCGTATTCATATGTGAAAAAATTCATCACGTACATGAACCTTGCACACTGAGTCCGATGCGTGTTAATTAATCCATTAAAACATTTCAGAGTTGGCTTAAGCAGTGATAGTTTGTTCTCCTCTCTTCTCCAAAGTAGAAAAAGAAAGAGGAATGGGCTACATATTGTGTTCATTTAATACTAGCCTACATAGAGCGGAAGAAGAGTTATCTTCCTTATCAAAGAGCTGCGCTTTGATTATCCCAAAATGCAAAGTTTATTTCAGGAAATCAGTGGAATTTTGATACACTGCTTGTGATACTTAACACATTCACATACGTAAACAAATCTGAACTGAGACTGGCAGTACCTATAGACATTGTGATAGATGGTGGCCGCATTGACGGGTTGAAGCAATGGACCGAAAGCGGACCATGCTTTCTATATGTCTATGAGCAGTGCGTCAAATGTATGGACACAGACAAACACACACACCAAGCAGCAGCAGGGGAGAGGTGCGCCAGTCACTGAATTCAGTTCTCAACTGTCCGCCACATTCTGTCTTTATTTTATGCACTTTTTTTGTCAGAAAGTTATCTGTAGCTCAAATGACGGCATTCTGTATTTAGTTTTTCGCTTGTACAATGGCTCTGAACTGTCAAAACACCTCTCAAAGCGATTTTTCGGATGCAAAAAGCAGAAAACCCAGTTCGATTTTTTTTATGACGGATGAAAGTTTCGGAGGCAGTGTGTCAGTACGATTCACAACATGAGGTCGAATATATTTTTTAACGTGCAAAGTTTACAGACGAAAATTTCAGATTCAGTGTATAATAACTTTAGTGTGAAAGCACCCTAAATAATCTCCAATCGAGGAAAAACAAAAAAAATCTTGTTTCAAAGCAAAAACAAGATTATTTTGTGCACGCCATTGGCAGATTATTTTACTCTTTAAACAAAATACTTTTTTAATGTATTCACATTTTCTTTCTTTCTTTTGTTTAAATAGAAATCCATAAAATCTGCAATTAATATTATAATCAGCCAATTTGAAAAATTGGTAGTAATTAATTACAATACAAACTTCTTTGTCAATTTATTATCATAGCAAACCACACTAAATTGCATTATTGGCCATTGTTTTGATAGATAAATAAAAAAAAATTACCTTGTCAAACCCAATAACAGTTACCAATTGCAAATTTTACCCACATTTGCCGCTTAGTGATTGTTAAATTTACTCCCTTCCTGGACCTAAAAAAGGAAAACTAATGAACCAGCAATACCACAAAATTAGACATTTCTTAACCCGATTCTTATGCACTCACATTTCAAAAAAGGCCAGATATTTAACAAAGATGTAAGGGCCCAATTTGTGAACAGAGCCAAATGTTATCTTGAACATGAGCCAGAGAGTTCATTACAAAAGCTAATGCAATCTACTGACATCACCGGACTCATCATCTCATACTGTCAAAAACCGATGCTCTCAAAACCCCTTAAAAACATAAAATATTAAAAATAAAAGCATCCAAACTAGAGCAAAACCTCAGGCAGTGTTATGATTTATCAGGAGAATAAGGAAAGAGGTGAAACCTAATAACACAACTAATTGTGTGGTCTAGAACTTCTAATCAAATAATCTAAAAGTCTTTAACTCAATGACTAGAAGGCAACAAGAACACTTCCCCGTCTTCTGTCACCTTGAAAACACGAAACCAATTCTCCATATGCATCCTCTATGGGAATATGCACTCCATTCTACAATAATGTCATTTAGGGCGCAGTATGTACGTTTTTCACCAAGTACACTGAACATAGTTTAGCTTTTGTGTTTTTCATTCAAAGTATATTTTTATATTTGTTACGAACCCCATTTTTTTTAGGCTCGTCTAGGGAGGGGTTAGCAACATAAAAGGACACGCAACTCAGAAGTACAATTCTCTATTTATTTAGAGACCAAAAATAAGTGTCCTATCAAAATAAAGTGGCAACAAAAATATAGATAGTTAATTGAACAATATTACTCAATCAAAATAATTACTTAAACCAACACACAAAAACATAAATAAAACATAGGTAAAACATAGATCAACAAAGAATTGAATAAACAGCAACAACACCAGCATGGTTCCTCAGCAGCAGCTGGACAAGACACGCACAGAATTCTTGGACCTTCATCAGGACAAGATACATAGAGATTCTCAGTTAATATCAATTAATATCAAAAACTCCAAAGCAACACAATAATAATAATAATAATAATAATAATGGCGATGCAGTAGGTAGTGCTGTCGCCTCACAGCAAGAAGGTCGCTGGTTCGAGCCTCGGCTGGGTCAGTTGGCGTTTCTGTGTGGATTTTGTATGTTCTCCCTGCGTTCGCGTGGGACAAACAAAATAACTAGACTTTCCATGACAGTGGCAGTAGTTAATTAATAATAATACAAGATAATTAATAATACAAGAAATAATAATAAAAAACACAAATATTTTCAAAGAAAATACAGCAGGAAATAAGAGAAGGTTCCTTACTGATAAGTTCATTTTCAAAAGCTATGTTTCATCCAAAAATGAGAATTAACTTTATGCGCAAAACTGGAATTCACATGCGAATAAAGCAGCGTTTCCTTCCAACGAGTCAAAGCAAACAAAATTGTCACTTCCTGACTAACTGGCACCAAAAATCAACAGTAAAAATGGAATTTGCTGCAGTAGGAGAAGCTGCGTGAGTGTTTTCTTCATTTAATAAATTACTTGCGCCTCAGAAGGCAATCCCCTCTCGCCCTTCTAACGGGAGGGAGCCCCGGGTTCGAGGATATACGGGAATTACGCTTTATTGATCATCAGCTAAGTGTGAACTCTTGAAACCTTTTTTAATGCACATACTGGAATTTGTGCGGTAAAAGTGTTTCCATCGCAGATATCTTTTCTTATCGAATAAAAAGTTTATCCTACTCAGTTATTCAAACTTCATTTTCAAAATTGATGCACATCTTGGCGTTTCCATCAACTGTTTTTTTATGCGCATATCCAAAATGCACATAAAAATAGGTGGATGGAAACGTGGCTATTGACAGGTGCCCATCTTTGTATAAAAAATTCTGGTTTCAGTTGAAGTTGGACAATAATACAGCATATTCCATTCTAGATTCAAGTTTTTCTATCCACTGATCTATAAAAAGCATCTGTTATTGCAGATTTTCTCTCAAGATACTATTATTCCACAACATTTACAAATGAATTTACAGATGCTTTACATTTTAACTAACATGGGTCAAATTGTGGATTTGCTCTTTTCCAGAGCAACTATGGTTTCCGAAAACTTGTCACATTGTATTGTACATTTCCCAAAATGTATCATACTATGGTAGTTCATCCACGAGCTATGACACTGTTTGAGAAACACACCCCAGGTTGACAGTTTGTGCAAATTGCAAATATTACATCACTGACAGGCAACAATGACAAAGAAAAAAAAAAATTTTTCTGTATTTACAAACCCTTGGGAACTTTTTGGATAATGTAAGTACACAACTGCATGAAATGCATCTAACTTTGCAAGTGGTATCAGGATATTTTATTTAAAAGAAAATACATACATGTTTTTCATTTAATACGACATACTGTATACAACTTCCCATAAGTGTCTCTGGCTCTTTTGTCAGTCAGTGGCTGAATTGGGGCCTGTTGTAAGAGGCTTGTCAAGAAGGTATGCAGATGTGGCATCTGGTAATGCATGTCACTGTGGTGTCTGGGTGAGGAAAGGAAGAGTCAATGCAGACTTATTATCTTGGGCAGTTGGTGCCCGAGAGCCAGACACTGACTGACAGTGGAGAGGCAATGCTTCAGTGTGTGATCATAACTCAAACACATGAAACCAAACAAACATCTCACTGCAGTTCAGCCAGAGGACAGATGCAGCAGCAGAGCTGGCAGGAGAAATACACACACACACGGAGGCACGCACAGACACAATGATACTGCCAGACTGATTTATGTTTAGATTAAGTTTCATTAATTCGTTTTCTTTTCGCTTTAGTCCCTTTATTAATCAGGGGTCGCAACGGCGAGGATTGGAAACCTATACCACGTCTTTGGACTTGTGGGGGAAACCAACGCTAACACGAGGAGAACATGCAAACTCCACACAGAAATTCCAACTGACCCAGCTGAGAGGCTCGAACCAGCGACCTTCTTGCTGTGAGGCTACCCACTGCCACTAGAGTTTGAAAAATTAAACATTTAATTCATGAATAATTAAAATTGGGAAAATGTTGACACAAAAGTTAGGGATTTTTTGATTTTAAATATAAGATTTGAATGTCTTTAGACAAAGTCTAAACGCTCGATAATTTTATATTTAAATATAATATACAGATAATATTTGTGCTTCTTAATAATCTAGGAACTGTACTTTCTTTGATTGTTTAGGAATATTTGTGTTTAGGACATTTTTGATGAATATTAAGATAAAAAATAAATCATTTTATGAGCAATAATTAAATTTATGCATTAATTTATTAGAAATATTGAATAATTTATTAGCATTGAACTACAATATAAAGTGCAATGAATAATACTGAATATAAAAATCTATATATAAAGCTGTTATACTTGACTATTTTTGTCATTACATTTAAAAAAGTGATTTTATATGAATAAGCTTGTTAAATGCAAGTGTCTACTTTTTCATTTTTGTAAAAACAATGTCAAAATTAAAGCTTCAAGCAGCGATGAAAGGGACCTCGCACCCAGGCTCACCTCCACTCGGTGGCCTTAGGATGACAGAAAACAGCGGACAATAATAGTTTAATCTGATATATTAAAAAAAACTGAGAAATTTACAGATTTATACCATAACTAAGTTTGTTAAAATTCAACACCTGGAAATGGCAAAAACTGCATTTCTTTGGGATAGGACGTTAGGACTTCCTGTTGGGTTTGAAATTTTGCTCCAAAAGACTTTTTTGTAGGTATTGGCATTTGTCAAAAATATATTGTCCTTCGACACAGATTCATTCATGTGAAAAAAAGTAAACAACACACTTATTCTGACCTGTTAAAATAAATAAGAAACTTACTTACTCCCAGGGCCGTTTATATCAAAGTTGTTATATAGCCGCACCATGTTGGTGTTTCGTAATTTTTACAAGGTGGGTCGTTAGCCCAATGCTCAACCCCCAACCTGGAGGACCAGAACATACACACATACACTCCAGACAATTTAGCTTACCCATATCACCTATAGTGCAAGTCTTTGGACTTGTGAGGGAAATCGGAGCACCTGGAGGAAACCCACGCCAAAACGGGGAGAACATGCAAACTCCACACAGGATGCATTTTGATGTTTGAAGAAAGTAAAGCTGTACTACAGTTGTATTGTTTTGATGTATGAAAACTCTTGTTTATAAAACCTTTACCACACATATTTCTAAATGTCAGCATAGTAATAAGTAATATACAGACAATCCATATTGCCACAAAAAAGCTGCATGTACTGTATATCAGACCTAGTTCTGTGGGGAAATGCTGAACGACTCTATTTCGATGTCCTGTACATCCTTGAAGATATACGTCTGCAGGCTGCTTAGTGCCACACCAGGATAAAAGAGCCTGGCTTTACTTTCAACCTGAAACCTTAATTAAAAACACAAAATCAAACACTCAATTTGCCCTTCTGTCAGTGAACTCGAGCCCACAGATGAAAGACAGATCTGATCTGTCATACCCCGGGGGACGGGTTTACTGTCTCATACAGTCTGAACCCACACCGCCATCAATGATACTACACAGAGAACACCCTACAGAGAGAAAACGAGAGAGAGAGAGAGAGAGAGAGAGAGAGAGAGAACGAAAGAAAGAAAGAAAGAAAGAAAGAAAGAAAGAAAGAAAGAAAGCAAGAAAGAAAGAAAGAAAGAAAGAAAGAAAGAGCCTGCAGCAAGGAGTCTGTATTGTAATTCATTTGTTATACAACCAAATGAGCAAAGCAATATTTATATAGTAAAAGAGTTTTACACCAAAGCAAATAAAAATAACATTGTCACACTGTTAAACATGGCACACAGCAAAGGGACATTAGCTCAGAACAGCTTCCTGAGGCAATTAGCTTGGCCTTTGAACACTGAAAAAAAAGTTCAATATGAAAAAGCAAAAGGAACCAAAACAGGAACACACACATACACAAAAATAATTAAACCAGCTCTGTGTGACAACCATTTATTACACTGCGTTTTTCTCTTGTGTACACCCACACACAAATACATTTAAAAGTAAAAAGAAAGAAGTGATATTTTACTATTAATTTTTGAATATTAAAGATATATAAGATATGTAAGCTTAAATATATTTAATATTTTTATGTATACAGTCAGAATTGATTTTACAGTTAATAAAGATTATTAAAATGTGTGTTTTCAGGAAAATATTATTTCAGTCTTTCTGCTTCAGAATATCTTATTTAATTAGTGTTACTTAGCATTTTTTTTTGCTATTATTTGTGAGAAATGCTGCAGATTCCCTAATGAAATGCTTGTCATATGCATTGTGTAACCTATTTTTGTGCTCAGATATTTTAGCAATAAGTACATTTTAGATTGGTTAAATGCTGATAATTGTT
Source organism: Danio kyathit (assembly GCA_903798195.1). NCBI lineage: Eukaryota > Metazoa > Chordata > Actinopteri > Cypriniformes > Danionidae > Danio > Danio kyathit. Next base: position 20,932,140 of record LR812542.1, read on the forward strand.
ATTAACAAGAAAAATACATGCTGTTTAGATATTATTATAGCACAGCTTGTGCTGAATACAGTGTTATCAGATAAATGTACTGTACTGTAATTATAAAATAACCCAATAATGTATTAAAGGTAGAGTAGGTTAGAATGGCAGAAGTGTGACAAGGTACTGTTTGCCCAGCATTTTTTTAAATGTGCTGGATGATGGAGAATGTTCAACTCCACCGTTAAACGCGCCACTGCTGGAAAATTCTCAAGTGATCAGAAGAGCTTTTTTGGAAGAATGCAGACATTTTCAGATGATTCGGTAAACATGTCCCCTGTCAACCTGCATAATGAGAATGCACTGATGATGTGACCTATCTGTCAAAATGCAAATTTGCATTTTGACAGGCAGGTAGGACTGCTTATGGTAATGTTCGGACCGGACACTTTGATTGGGCCAAGTTTTTTTGCTCCTATGCCTTCTACTGACATTATTAATACCTATAAATATATTTAGACCATTTACATGTAACTAATGTGCTAATTTTTAATGGACTATTAATGGGCTCTATTTTAACGATCTATGCGCAAAGTCTAAAGTGCATTGCGCAAAAACATTAAGGGTGTGTCTGAATCTACTTTTGCTATTTTACGAATGGAAAAATATACTCTGCGCCGCGGTGCATGGTCTAACATGGGCGAACTTTTAAGTGCAAAAACTGAATAGTGAGAAAACAGTTAAACAGACCATCAGCAGCACGAGGATAAAGAAAGAGCCTCCTCCATTCAGCCTCTTTACTTTCTCTTTAATTTACTTTTACACTTTACTTTACACCTTTACTTTCGTGGATATAGAAACGGTAGAAACTCACTCTACTAAAGACATCCATTAGCCTACATATTTAATTTAGTTTGTTAAGCGCAAAGATTTGTTTCAAAACTATTTCTAAATTCAGTTCTAATTGCCAGCAAACGAATAAATGAATAATAATAACGAAGTGTGGTCAAAAAACTGAGTTATATCCAAACACACTTCCTATTCTTATGCCCCATATGGTGATGCATACTGTATGTCTCCAAAACCCGACAGGTGGACAAATCTAAACTTGTTTTTATTAAAACAAATGTAAATATGCATATAATAAATAATACTTTCAACCAGCATAACAAAAAGTTTTTTTGTTTTGCTTTTTTTTTTTTTTTTTACTTTTGAGCCTTTAATAAGATACAATAAGATACGTCCTGTACATGACCTCCCTTTTCCTATTTTTGCCATTATTTTTTTTTAAATAACTGTCCAACGAAGGCTTTAATGGCAAGCAGAGTCCTCAGCCGTCAGATGTCACTTCACAGCAAAAGGCACTAATGCCGTAAAGTCTGTGTTTTTGAAACTGTTTGGTCACTTCATTAGTTTTATTCTGATCGGATATAAATCCGATCACTCAAACCACTTCAGAAGGTGATCTGGGATGCATTCCAGATAAAACTGGACAGGTCTAATAATTTTTAAGACAAAATAATATAAATAAAATTAATTATGACCTGGAGAAAATCTGACCTGCGCCTGAAACACCTGTAGGTGCGCTTTTACAGCAAAAATTCTATTAAAAACATGTTTACTACAAGCATTAAACATGTGTTCTAACTTTTCAGGCCTGTAGCCAGGGGGGAAGACCCACCCCTTTGGCAAAAGTCCAGAACTTGTCCCATACATAAGCTCATTTGTTCTATTTTGACTGCTATGCCATCATAAATAATGAAAATAATCCATCGAAAAAGGCTTTAAGACCAAACGGAATCCTCTGGGTATATTTTTAGTACATCTAAAGTGTGGTTATGATGACATCTGACTAGCTAGTCCAGCAAAAAAAAAGTACTGCTTAAAATGTCACTAAATGCAGTATTTAAATCTCATAGTAAATAGAAACTGAGGTGTATAACTGCAAAAAGGTCCATTTCTTGAAAAAAAAAAAAAAAAAAACACCCCTTTCACCTGGCTGGCTATGGGCCTGGAAACATAGTTACATCAACAAGAGATCATACTGTACATAACTTTTGCCATGGTCTACCCAAGCATATTAATCAATTTTGGTAATGTGAAACAACACTGTATGTCTCTTAACACCACTGCTCTTACAGTCTAATCACATAAAAATTGAATTTAATGGAGAGTGCATTTACATTAGGCTTTACAAATGATCAAATGGCAGCTAAAATCAAATTTTGCTCATTTATGTTGGCATACAATATATGGATGGATATGGATTGTGTGAGTTGTTTCTGACATTCCACTTTTTCCATTTACGAGATCTGAAGGTCAAAACGAACCTAAGAATAACATGAAATGATTGATGTCTGTAACTAAAAAGTAAATAAAGCATCACAGGATATGAGTCACTGACACAAATTATGGCAGAATAAAAGCAAAGGCCTTTGCTGGACTTTCTCTCTGTGTCCAGAGCACAATTCTTACAAAAGAAGCTCAATGGTGCTGTTTATAAACACATTTACGCACACAAGCCAGGGAGCGGTAATGGAAGAGGGAAGCCTTTTAGACCTTTTAGATCAGAAGATAAAATTGCTATCCGACATCCAGTTTCTGTCTATTTGTTTTCTGCATTATGATTGTTGGGTTTTGTTGCCGACGCACTGATAAATTCAATCAATTTCATTCATAAAAATGCTAGAGTTCAGCAGTCAAATGCATGTGCCTGTTTGAGACCCCTTTTAGTATCATCCACAGACTTCGAAAATGATCCTTAATCCACTTTAAATATCAAATAACACAAATACATTTTTGGCCTATGTGCCCAAACTCACATTTAACGAAAATATCAGAGGTTAAGGCTGAAAAAAAGGTCAAATATTTGCTCTAATTAGCATTTAACTCTGCTTCTGTGGAACATAGCCTGGCCTTTAACTTCATTGGAGAATCAGCATTCATGGAGTGGAAGGGAATCTATAGTTAACTCATGGCCATTATTTTTTTTTAAATAAATTCCATTTTTAATATGCAGTAGATGCATTTGCATTGACTTAAATTGATTGTTCATTAAAATAATAATAATTAAATTATGAAATTAGGAAACACTTTAGAATAATGGTCCATTAGATAATGTTAGTTAATGTATATAGATTAATTATGAATAAGCTTAAATCATAACTGTAACAAGAGGCAAATTGATCAACACTTAATGTTACAACAGCTATGTTAATATTGTTTATCAATATGTGGCTCTTTTTGGATTATCGGAAGCTATAGAAATTAAAAAAGTAAAACAGGGAATATGTTGGGACCATTATTTTTGTTTAAATCCCTTAAATGGTCTTAAAAGCATTTATTAACATTTACTAACGCATTATTAGAGCCCACAGTTGTGCTTGTTAACTTTAGTTAATGCACTGAAAGTTAACAAACTAACAATGAACTAACATTATTTAACTTAAATAATTTTAACTAACGTTAACAAAGCTGAATAAATATCATAATAAATGTATTACTAATTGTTTGTTCATATTACATGCATTAACTAACATTAACTAATTGATCGTTATTTTAAAGTGTTACCTAAAATGAAATGAAATGAATTCTTCAGCTTACCCTTAAAGTCTTAGTTAAACGTGAACTGTAGAAAAATATCTAAAATGACTAACATTTATTGTTAAACTAAATGTATAATATGGTATCTATTGCAAATAATTTAAACATTTTAGACACCTCAACTGTTAGACTAAATTTATAAATATAATTTTTAACCCATTGGCTAAGTTTTATATTTTGGACCAGAGTTTATTTAGGTTTAACTAGAGTTTATTTCAAATGAAAGAATAATACACTCATTCACTCACTTTACTTTGGCCTAGACCCTGCTTTATCAGGGCTTACCACAGTGAAATTAATCACCAAGAACAATATGTATACTATTCAAAAGTAAGACATTTATGTACTTAGACACTTAGGCACAGAGCAATTTAGACACTTGTTCACGTTCACAGTAGAACTACAACCAACCACTAATGTAAACTTATTATAAGCAGTAGTCGTAGTAAAATCCAACAAAGAAAGGAGATTATGTAGAATGAACACTAAAACAGCAAATAGGAAAGTCATCACAAACCAAACACCAGTTTAAATATTTAATTAACACACGTGAGAGAAACATGTTTATCTTTAATTTACAATGTGTAAAGTTTATCATAATACATTCTCTTGAAAATGCCTTAATGCCAAATGTGTGTTAAATGTGTTAAACCATTTAATGGGAGTTATTCTAAACATAATTTTAAATAAAGAAATTTGGTTGGTCTATCCCCCTATCATAACCCAAAATGATGTTTGTGGCACATTAGCGTGATGTACATTCTCTCCAAGTCTGACACTTAAAATTGACTTCTACACTTCATAAACACAAAAAGGAGATGCCCAAAGCAGAGTCCCAGCGCATTGCCCAGTAGTTGTTTTAGTGACCGGTTGTTACATGCATGGTTATTCCTTCTTCTCATGGTGATGTGGTACTGTGATGTCCAAAACATGATGTTTTGCCTATATACTGTACACAGCTACATGAGTGGAGGCATTTTGAGATTTTCCACTCTGTAACATTATCTAAAAAGTTCATTTAAAGGCACCGATAATTCCAGTGTTGTGTGAATTAAAGACTAAAACATATTCAAACTTTTGACCTAAATCCATTGCAGTGCTAATGGGACCTCACTTCTAAGCCATTTTTTTAAAGCCAACAATATATATTTTTAAATTTTATAATAAACAGGATAGAGAAGAGTTGAAACAGGAATGTGTGGGGAGCAGAAAGAGGGGAAGGATTGGCAAAGGATCAGACTCGGGTCACCGTGCAGCACCTCAATGCTATACTGTATGTCTAGACACCTTACCACTAGGCTATTGGCATTGACAGACTTATATAATTCATATATTTTTTTAAAATGAACTACAACTAAAACAGATAGAAGGGGAAACCCTGGATTAGGAACTGAATTCTCAGGACACGTTGACATAAAAGTTGACATAAAAGAACTACAGGCAAAGAAAACTGACTGTGTTTCTGATCCCGTCTGAACCAAAACCAATATCCATATTCATATAATTTGTAAATATTTAAGAAATGCAAAGAACTTCTTTGTGTTCCATCTTGACTTGCATCATTTGCATCGTTGTTCTCATGCTCTGACTTGTACTGTAGCTAAACAGCCAATCAAAGTGCTCTCTTTCACCAATAGCAGATGGCGATTCTACATGGTGAATTAGGAAAATGCCCTACGATGTGACCCTATTGAGAGCCGATGTGTGGAATATCGCTAACAAACTAGTCTGACAGACGATCGTCGACGGCCCGAGGTAGCCTAGCTGCCAATCATCAGCTTTGTATCCCGGGCTTTAGCAAGAGAACATGCCTCTCAGCTCCACTTAATCAAAAGTCAAAAAGAGTAAAGCAGGATAATATCTATTACTTTTTTAGCCACTGTTTTACAAAGTACTTGGATGGAGAGGCAAAATTTTAAGCACTGGAGGGATGCAAAAAAAATCAATGCCTGCCAGAGAGGCTTTTGGAGGGCCAGCGGGAGCCCTGCTGGATGACAAACACTAGCAGCGCTAAACCATGCTAATAGCTCATTATTTATTTCACACATGCAAGATGCGAGTCTGAAACGGAGAGTTTCACTAAGCACTTGGCCAGGTGGTCCTGTGGGTATTAAAAGCGATTTACACTTGGACAAGTTTTTGGGAGAAAATATTTACCTATAATAAATACTGTGGCGACGCAGTGGCGCAGTAGGTAGTGCTGTCGCCTCACAGCAAGAAGGTCGCTGGTTTGAGCCTCGGCTGGGTCAGTTGGTGTTTCTGTGTGGAGTTTGCATGTTCTCCCTGCCTCCGGGTGCTCCGGTTTCCCCCACAGTCCAAAGACATGCGGTACAGGTGAATTGGGTAGGCTAAATTATCTGTAGTTTTTGAGTGTGAATGAGTGTGTGTGGATGTTTCCCAGAGATGGGTTGCGGCTGAAAGGGCATCCGCTGCGTAAAAATATGCTGGATAAGTTGGCGGTTCATTCCGCTGTGGTGACCCCGGATTAATAAAGGGACTAAGCCGAAAAGAAAATGAATGAATGAATGAATAAATACTGTAAACCGTATGCTTGAAGATAAAGTGGTGGCTCTCTGAAGTTTATTTCCATTTAATTCAAATCTACCAGTAAAAACATAATGGACTGAGCAAAGCAGAAGCCATTTAAACAGTCTGTGACTATCAGCACTTCGACACAGTTCACAAATACACCCTCCAACAGGCCGTAACCCTCAACATTAAAATCAATTTGTAATTATAGTCTCACTTCATTTAACTAGCATCTCTATCAGCCTTCATTAGAGTTTTAGCAAACGTGCTTGTTCCAGATTAATCAAATATACTGCCAAGCCAAAATGCTTATACCCAAGGAGAATTACATACCTGGAGACAGCAATCCATTAATATCATCTCAATAGATTGCATTGGTTTCTGTCTATGTTTTTAGCACCTTTGTTCTTTTGTTCCCAAATGGGTTTTGTTAAAGTATTTGTTAAAGCTCTTTAAGGCATGAACCAAACCAACAAGCTATGATGTGTGTGACAACATTGTCTTCTTTCAGTGTGCCAAAATAGTATACCTTTTCCACACCAGGCTCATTCTGAAATCGTATCGCTATATACATTTCTGAAGAGTGCCAAATACGTCCCAGGTTTTTGTTTTCGCGAATCCACCAGAGGCCACTGTGTACGTTTTTTGAGATCTCAAATTTCTCTCGCGAGTGCCATTCGCACCTGCTTTTCTAGTGTAAATCCACCAGAGGCTGCTGTCTACTGACTGACTGACTGAATGATTGACTGACTGACAGATTGACTGACCCACCATCCTCCTTCCCTAAACCCAACCAATAGTGTTTTTAAAAGCACTGATTGACCCACCCACCCACTTCCCTAAACCCAACTGACAGTGTTTTAAAAAGCAATCGAGAAATAGAAAAGCCCTCGCCTGATTTTACCACATTTTCAGATTTTGCCACATTCTTATCCTGTTATTTGCTTGTTTGTTTTATTTTTTGGCTTCTGTTTTTGCCTTTATCAAACTGTACATAACTTTATCCAGATTCATTGGAGTAAGCATGTCAACTGATTGGTGGAACCTCCTGTACAACACCATTATGGGTAGTTTTTGAATATGATTCAGTGTAATAATACTTTAAATACCAAGGTCAGGAATACTTAAGAAGAATTGTTTGATGACATAATAAAAGACTCTATTTAAAGATCATGGTGTAACCCTGAAATTCTAATTAACTCACATTTTATATTGCTTTATTTTGTCACTATGTTTTAGACCTCTTTGTTTTGTTTGTTATTTACTAGGTTTTACTTTAAACTACATTTTATTGCTGTACAGTATGTACAAGCCAGAATAAATTTGTTTTGTAATTTGTATATAAATTTATCTGTTATATGAAACATCATTTAATTTTATTTTGGCCTTTTATTATGTGAAACATTAAAGCAGATAGGTTTCTTGAACTAACTGTAGCTTTCTATGTTAAAAAACATAGTTAATAAATGTATTTATTTATATAATCATGTTTGTGAATTGAATTTGATACAGACAACAAAGTGGGACACCTCATCTTTGACCCATATTTCATCGATTAACAACCTCAGCACACAGGTCTGTCTTTAAAGATTTATAAGTCATCATTAAAAATGGATTTCTTTGTGGAGAAAATGAATGGAGTTTTTCATTCCAGAATGACAACAATCCAATCGATTCTCAAAGGAGAAAGTCCAACCTTCCATTATTTTTTCTTTTTCGAGAAGCTGTTTCACTTGGTTGTGAATGTGAATGTGACCATAAAGAAGAAAACTCTACCACAAGCACAATGCTTTTATTATAATTGCTGTAGGAGACAAATTTGATATGTCTGAGTGTTATTTTCTTATCTTCACAGAAAAGCTGTCATACATAATACTTTTGCTATTAGAGAATATAAGAATGCAAACAGTTGTACTGCAAACAAACAAAAAAAGCTTTTCTTACTTGGAGTTTCAGTCTTGTTTGTTTCTAGTCCAAATATCAAAAAGTTCTTAAATAAGAAGCATTTTCATAAAATAATTAAAGTAAAAAATGTCAAATAATTGTTTGGTTTTCAGAAATATGTCATCAAAATTAAGTTGATTAAGTTACCCTGGGGGCGACGCAGTGGCGCAGTAGGTAGTGCCGTCGCCTCACAGCAAGAAGGTCGCTGATTCGAGCCTCGGCTGGGTCAGTTGGAGTTTCTGTGTGGAGTTTGCATGTTCTCACTGCGTTTGCGTGGGTTTCCTCCGGGTGCTCCGGTTTCCCCCACAAGACAAACAAGTCATAACTAGAATGCTACTATTCTAAGTAAGAGGAAAGTAATCCTTTATTATTTACCTGGTGTTTTGTCTATGTTTACTCTGCTCACCTCTTATGACGTGTCTTCAAATTTGAGTCGTTCGTTCACTTGACACTGATAGTTCCATATAAGCTTAACCAGAACAAACTTGGGAGACCGTGAGAACACAGAACGTGTCCTCTGAGAAATGAGATGCTGCGTTCTTCCTGATGGTCACATGACCTTCACGCATTTTTAACAGAAATTTATTTAAACATTACAGCATTCATACAATGATTTTTTGTTTTTCCCCTTTTTAATATATATAACATGCACAAAAACGTTACGAATATACTTTGCGCAATACAAATAAAACAGATTTTAATACGAATTTTAGCAAATAAACACCCTTAATGTGTTTATGCCTACATTAAAATTTTCCTGGTAATGTTTACTTTCACCGCCTCATTTAGGCAAACTCCTGCGATAAATGAGTTATATCTCTGAACTGTAATATTATATCTATATAAAATGCTGTGTTTCCCACCTCCTTTATTCAGTAGCAATGACTTCTGAGACTTCCAGAGCGAGTTCAGTGCTCAAGTCTGCATCAGTGCATCCTCGATACTAAGAACACATCCAGGAACTTTCACGCATCCTCCGTTTTTTCGTCTTGAGTTTTGAAACTGAACTTTGGCTGATGATGATGTTACATGAGAACACGAGGACGCAAGATCGCTGAAGAACGAATATTAAAAAAAAAAGCCATTATATGTCTATGTTCGAGAAATGAATGCATCAAATCTTTCTTTTTTCGGCTCTAACTGCATATGACTGGCTTCTGTCTTTCACGTGGTGAACGAACGACTCAAACCGAGGACTCAAGAGATGAACGAATCAAATCTTTTTTCGGCTCTGACTGCATATGACTGGCTTCTGTCTTTCACGTGATGAAAGAACGACTCAAACCGAGGACTCGAGATGAATGTATAAAATCTTTTTCCGGCTCTAACTGCATATGACAGGCTTCTGTCTTTCACGTGGTGAACGAACGACTCAAACCGAGGACTCGAGAGATGAACATATAAAATCTTTTTCCGGCTCTAACTGCATATGACTGGCTTCTGTCTTTCACGTGATGAAAGAACGACTCAAACCGAGGACTCGAGATGAATGTATAAAATCTTTTTCCGGCTCTAACTGCATATGACTGGCTTCTGTCTTTCACGTGGTGAACGAACGACTCAAACCGAGGACTCGACAGATGAACGGATCAAATCTTTTTCTCGCTCTAAATGAATATGACTGGCTTCTGTCTTTAATGTGATGAATGAACAACTCAAACCGAGGACTCGAGAGAAGAATGGATCAAATCTTTTTCTGGCTTATTTTTTTAAATAAGATTATTTTATTTCATTTGCATGTACCCCATCTGCAGATAATTTTTCTTGTTTCAAAAAAAAAACACATTTATTTATGAATTTTTATTTCTAAAAACAATTATTTTTACTTGTCTACAAAATGCTTCTTGATTTAAGAGTTTTTAGATAGTTCAACAAGAAACGAGGATGGCACGGTGGAATTCGCACGTTCTCCCATGTTCGCATGGGTTTCCTCTGGGTGCTCTGGTTTCCCAAACAAATCCAACAACATGCGCTATAAGTGAGTTGGTTGAACTAAATTGAATGTAGTGTTTGAGTGTGTGTGAATGCAAGAGTGTATGGGTATTCCTCAGTACTGGTTGTGGCTAGAAGGGCAGCCGGTTGCGTAAAACATATGCCGGAATAGTTGGCGGTTCATTCCGCTTTGGCGACTCATGATGAATAAGGGAGTAAGCTAAAAGAAAATGAAATGAGAAATGACTTGAAACGATACAAAAACTTTTCTGCAGTGTATACAGTATCTGTTTTCATTTCCATTCGTCACTCATAAAAGTTCACCCAACTACAATAGCTCCCATTTCTCCCGGAAAGCAAAAACTCTCCATCTTTCAAGAGTCAGATATAATTACATCATGCAAAATGCCAGCACACCTTTAGTTCTCACTCAATATTTTTTAATAACCTGTTGTTCCAAAGTAAACATTATTAACTGGGATGGGGTGAGTTTGATTTAGCTGGGAGCGCATGAGAACCTCCGGGCATCTTTGCAGGAGAAAATAAATCTCCCGAGGAGGTGGAAGTGAGGTCAGAGGCGCAGTGACATCCACCAACGGGCTGAACCGGGCGACCTCAGAGAACAGCAGAAGGGCTCACTCATCACCCTCCTCATGAATCATTCATCTTTCAGCGCTGCCCTCCAGACTCTCTATCACTCACATCTCTCTCTCTCTCTCTCTCTCTCGCATACCCTCAGACTTTCTAACTTTTGTATCTCATCTAGGTTAGCCTTGGATTAAAATTGCGGATTAAAAGATATAGAGAGAAACCTTGAATCTGTCACAGATGGAGACGTGTTTAAATGAACCAGACAGACTTCAAGATTCAGAACGGCATTGGTCTAACAAGTTTGAAAGTTGCGTGGGTTGTGTTCAAGCAAGTGGAGTCAAAGTCTGAGAGCACATTGAAATCCTTTGTATTAAAAGAAAAACACTTCAGAATTTTGAAAGTTTCAAATAAAGGAAAACAAGTTGTTGTGTGATGTAATCTAATATTTATAATTATAAAACTTAAAAAAAATCTGAAAACGTAGTTAAGTGTAATAACAATAGAATGACACAAGGAGAAAGAGATGCCTCTTATATGGAGAATGAAGTCATATGAAGTCACATGAATTGCTCAGGTGTGAGTTTTTCACAGACTTCAACAGAGTGTCAAAATCTTGATGGTTCTGTGGGTCTCGTCTATCAAATCTGATCTTTATTTTGTATTTTCTGTTGGATTAAAGTCAGGTGATTGGCTGTACCATTCTACAGCTTAATTTTCTTTCTCTGAAACCATCTGAGAGTTTCCTTGGCTGTGTTTTAGATCATTGTCCACCCTGGTTTCTTCATCATCCTAATAATTTAGATGTTTGGACTGAACCAACTAATATTAATTTACAATGATGAAGGGCAGAGGGTTGCTGAATAACTACTCAGAGATTTCAGCTGCTGTCTGGGCATTCACTGCCTTTCTACACCTAACTTTCAATGCTTTTTCTCTGTGTCGTTTCATTTTATTACACATAACTTAATTTGTAAACTAATTAGTTTTGTTTTTTTTTGCATGTATAGATTCATTTGGTTGTTAGCAACATATGGTCACAATTTCAAGTCAACAGCACCTTTAGAAATATGTTTTCTGAGAAAATAGGTGACGTGTTCAATACTTATTCAATACTTACTTGTATTTCCCCCACTGTATAGCTCACCTAAATGAAAATACCCTAATTTATTTCAGATTCACAAAAATGTACCGCTAGTCATCTGAAATAGCCAATGAATAGTACCCACCCAGTACGTTTTGCAAATAAGTAGGCTAAGGCACGTATATATATATATATATATATATATATATATATATATATATATATATATATATATTTATATTTGTAAATGATATACAACAAAAAACAAAAAGACACTTGCATTAGACACATCAAAAGTGACAGTGACAGTGATGAACTTTCTGTTCATCAAAGAATCCTGCAAAAACAAGGGTTAACATATAATATATCTATAGAGTATAAATATACTTATAAATATACTTATAAATATACTTATTTATATATATATATATATATATATATATATATATATATATATATATATATATATATATATACTTACTTACTTATTTAATATACTTATTTTAAATATACTTAAATATATATTTCAACACAAGAACTATTTATTGATCACCAAATTACCCTAATGAAATTATCCTTACAAATTACACAGATGAAAGTTCACACTATAGTCTTAATAATTTGCTTTTTACAAAACAGAAATGGATTCCATTTGAAAACATAATCAGATATACTAAGATGTTTTTCTTCATGTTTTAAAACACTGTACTGTAGCAGACGTAATAGTATGTCAAGACTTCACACTTAGCTGATGATTGATAATAAAGCGTGTTTGGCATGCTGTCCCGTGAGAGAGCCCTGAGCTCAGAATATCCTTGAGCCCGGGGCTCCCTCCTGTCTGAAGGGCGAGAGGAGAGTTTGAGCTCAGGTGGGTCTCGAGAACTCCCCTACTTGTGAACTGCTGAGACATATCTGACTAAGAGTTGCCTTAGGATGTTATTTTGAAGGAGTCAATTTACTTATGGTGTATGTCTTTGGACGGTGGGAGGAAACTGGAGAACCCGGGGAAAGCCCACGCAAAACACGGGGAGAACATAAGTCTGCACAGAAATGCAGACTGGCCCGGAGAGGGCCGAACCAGCGGCGTTCTTCCTGTGAGGCAACAGTGCTACCCACTGGGCCACCGTGCCGCCCTATCAGAGAAGGGGAGGAGTAGGGGTGGAAGGGGGGATTCTTCAAGACGAAGATGACTGGAGTAGAAAGCTCTGGTAATGTATAGTGTGTCAGTATTCATCTGATTGTTGCTAATATACGGAGCTAATGCGGTACCAGCTGTGTTCAATCATAAGGACGTGATCCTCTCGAAATTTTTTATAAATAAATCACACTTTTACCCAAAAAAATGCAATCTTGCTGAAGTCTAGTAATAAAAAAATACCAATTCGAAGTTTGTACATTGGTGTACATACAGTAAGTTTGAGTATTGTGTGGTTTAGTACATATAGATTACATTTTATTTTAATCATTAAATATTACTTCTTCACTGTGCTGTTTATCTCATATGGGTTACTTCGGTTTACCCATTTAAAATACGCAAAAATGTGTTACAGATAACAGTAAGACAGCAATTTGACATATTATAGTGCTACTCAATGTAAAAAAGCAGCTTAAGTACTCACAGGAAAAACTGTTTTGTCACACTACTGAAAAATGTAGCTGTGTTATGTAGTGGTAATGCTCCCTTTAATTGGCTATCCTCTCACATTAGCAAGGTGTCTTTTCATTTCTACATTTCTCTTTGGAAAAATCCAAGAAGTGACTGCAATGGAGTTCAATATACTTTCTTACTAGGTGTTAGGAAGACAGAAACTAAAAGTACTCAAATGACAAAAACTGCACTTTTTCTTTTTCTTTATTCTGAGAGATATGCTAGCAGAGAGTGAAGAAAAAAAACATGCTTCTACACCTTCTGGCAAGCCTATGTTTAGATCACAGACATGTCAGGTCATTTGCTTCATCTTTCACACACTGCCTGAGTCTGTGTTAACAGGTTTTCTGTTAGGTTATGGTTTTATTACGCTCCTTCACAAACATTTCCTCCCACACCTTTTGTCTGTGGCACAAAACAAATGCAAAGGAAAGCTCTATTCCTACACCGGGACCCCTGCCATTTCATCTTATCGAAAACAGAATCGCATTACCCTCTTATATATCTCGCTGAGGTATCAATGCTAGTCATTAACACTATGACAGTTTAGCAGAAACCCAGCTGTACCGCTTTTGGACTCGTTTTAACACACAATGGAAAGAATCACATCACATGCAGACTGTCTAATTGGATAGCTGAGTGGCCCCAGGTAGACCCTGGGGCCTTAACCCAAACTTTCCTAATATAATCAGCGTGACACCTCTCTGTTCAAGTTGATCAGGCATTTTAAGGTTGCATCAAAATGCTGCAGTTACAGAATCTGAAGAGTGAAGAGCAGAACGTGACATGATGAAAGTCATTGCAAACTTAGCTTGTCTTTTATACTCCCTGAAATTAAACCCAAAATAAAGCTGTGTTACTAAAGTGCAGGACATCAATTTTTCTATTGTTATTCTGAGAGAGAACATCCAGACAAGATGTATTTTTATACAAAATGTCACCAATTTCATCTCACTGCTAAATAGATTAGAGGATGAAACTTCAGGCTTAATGGATCTTAACAGACCTTTGAACCTGCAGATTTTTCTCTTATTTGTTTTATGCAAATTTCTAGATGATTTGCAATGACAGTCTCAATAACAATTTAGTGAAAACAATTTAAGGGGTGACACAGTGGCACAGTGGGTAGCATGATCACCTTACAGCAAGAAGGTTACTGGTTTGAACCTCGGCTGGGTCAGTTGGCATCTCCCGGTGTTCATGTGGGTTTCCTCCGGGTGCTCCGGTTTCCCCCACAAGTCCAAAGACATTTGCTGTAGGTGAATTGAATAAGCTAAAATTGTCAGGAGTATATGTGTGTGAATGAGAGTGTTTGGGTGTTTCCCAGTGATGGGCTGCAGCTGGAAGGGCATCCGCTGCGTAAAACATATGCTGGATAAGTTGGCGGTTCATTCCGCTGTGGCGACCCTAGATTAATAAAGGGACTAAGCCGAAAAAAAAATGACTGAATGACTGAAAACAATTTAGAGAAATAATATTTATATAGCATTATTTATATTCTTAGTTTTAAGAACCAAGACTTAAAACACATTTGATTTTTTGATAGACATAGTAGTTAAGAGTAATTAAAAATAGATTTTTTACAAGAAAATGCATTAAAAGTGCCCTATAACAAAAATCTGAACTGAATTGTGGGTACTTAGGCGCTGCTTCAGCTACATTGTTCGTTTCAGAAGTTGGGAATTTCTCAACTTTTCAAGCACCAATGGAAGCGTCAGCCAATCAGATTGCTTTATGCAAATTCCCCAGCTCAGACAGTAGTCGATTGCGGACTTGTTTCATTGGCTGATGCTGCTATGATGATCGCGTCTGCCCCAAATTCAGACACGCTCTCCATCAAGCGTTAACGCTGAAGGCCCATGTGGATCGGGCGTCAGACAATGTTTCCTTGTTTTCATGTAAATTCCATGAGTGTAAAACCCCGGCGGACAACGGGCCAATCAGAAGACAAAACAAACTGAGACGAGACTCACGGGCCATGCCCTCCGCATTTGCATGTATGCCTAATTTGGGTCATTCATCCAAATCTGAGAAGCATCAAGCTCAAACTGAACTGTAAAAAATACTTTGAAACTAAATGTTATGTTTTTTCTTGAATCATTCCAAGTTTAAATGTTGGAACATTCTAAATTAATAGGGTATGGGGGGGGGGGGGGGATGGGGGGGGGGACTGGGAATAGAACACAGCCAAGAACTATGCTTCTAACGCTCTAGAAGTGTGTGTCTGTAAAAGCAACAATGGACCTTCTGATTCCATAGGTATTTTATGGAGAAATAAATGAGCTTACAAAATCGTTTCTGGAGATTTTTTGAACTTACCGAAGCCATAAACCTACTATGTAGATATTAGAGAACAATTTAACTAATTAAACTAATGCAGTATATGGCACCTTTAATATAAAAAATAAAATATAATCAAATTAATAAACCATCATGCTTCATTTAAGTATCATTGCTTTAGTAGCAAAATGTTAAAATCAATCTACTGATATCAATCTTCTGATATATATATATAATCCAAATCAGTCACTCACAAAGTTCCAGAATGTTGCCTTAAAAGACCTTAATGTTGCCTATGAATGTGCATTGAGGAAGCTCACTAAGCTGTGAAAGAGAGCTAATATCTTCTGAGTACCATCTTTGAATGCTGACTTGTGTTGACAGTAGTTTAGTACTACAATCATTTAGTCTTAATGTCAGGGACTTTTCCTGTAAGCAAGGATAAATGTTTCAGCCTTGCACGTTCACTGAGCCTTAATGTGTGCAGATCCAAAAAAAAAAGCATCCAGTCATCTGGATCACATGTCTTAGTTAAGCGGCCTTAAAGCTTTCATTTTATTGCCTGGTTTGGGTTGATAACATCCATGTTCTCTCCCAGATTCCCAGTTTTCTTGGTAACCGCGGGTTTACATCCAGCTCAATTATCAAGTCTGGCTCATCCAGTAACACCGATGCTATAAAAGCCGCCTCTGGCTGTGATGCTGGCTAAAGCGCTGCATTAACATCCAGCATGATCGACTGAAGGCTCTGATCTTGGTATGCCTATAAACGTAGCCCTTGCAGGGAGAAAATGATGCACAGAGGTTGAGCTTAAGTTTAGTGGACAGCACTTGCAACATAAAGCGTGACAGTAATAGCTGAGGTGAACGATGAAGGACAAGACACCTCTATCTTTATTGCATGGAGTGTTAAGGCCAAACGTAGGGTAATTAAAGTAATATGAGCACATGGGGCCAATGGTAATGCTATAAATCATTTTTCTTGTGTGGTTTGTGCAACATTCATGTGGCATATGGAGTATGAATGCTGAGATATGAAGAAAGGGAATGAATCATTGATCGGTTCAGATTCAGGGATGACATTTACTACAGATCTTGGAGGACTTTTTTTTCGTGTTGTAACTTTGCTTTGTAACCCCAGCTTGAAAACCTTGCTGCAGAGAAACACAAGATCTAAAATTAATTCTGGAAAATGTGTAGTAGATGTGTGTTATGCCTTCTGAGATTCAAACAAACTTTATTACAGAATATACTATGGATTACTTCAGTGCCGCATGTGAAATGTTTTATTATTTTCCAAATTTCATTCATTCATTAGTTTGTTTGTTCGTTTATTTGTTTTAAATTTGTTTATTTGGTTCTTCATTTGTTTATTTGTTTCTTCATTCATTGCTTTGTTTCTTAATTTGTCCATCCGTTCATTTGTTTCCTCAATCATTTGTTAGTTAGTTCATTAATTCGTTACTTCATTTATTCGTTAGTTAGTTAGTTAGTTAGTTAGTTAGTTAGTTAGTTAGTTTATTAATTAATTAGTTCATTCATTCATTCATTCATTTATTCATTTGTTTCTTTATTTGTTCTTTCTTAGTTTGTTAGTTAATTCATTGTTTAGTTGTTCATTTATTCATCCATTTATTCATCCATTCATTTGTTTTCATTAGTTGATTCATTGATTTGTTTCTTAATTTGTTCATTTGTTCATCTGCAGTGGTGTAAAGTAACTAATTACAAATACTCAAATTAATGTAATTGAGTAGTTTTTCTCAGGAATTGTAATTTGCTAAGTCGTTTTAAAAATGTGTACTTTTACTTTTCCTTGAGTACATTTTTAGTGCTGTATCAGTACTTTTTGTTTATGAGGATTAGAAAAATCAGTCCTGTGATTCCTGTCCAATCAAATTGCACATAGAAGGTAAATCCCATCATAATGAACTACCTCAAGACATGGGCGATTTATAATTGCAGCAAACTGTTTGGAAGCATTAAAAGTGTCCAAGAAGATGTCCAAAATCTTTAAATGCAATGCCCCAGAGACTGTTTAGATGCATGTCACTTATGAGAAGATGACGGATGTTTACTGTATGTTGACCGAAATGGCCTTAAACACCCAGCAGGCACCAGATGTCAACATGACGTCAGATAGATGTTGTATTGCAAAGTTGTGGGGATGTCACATTTTCTTTGGAAATGGAAATCGATTTGACGTCAGAGCTCAATGTCAGGCCTACGTCAATGTCCAACATCCAACCTAAAATCAACCAAATAGCAATGTCTAATGACGTTACAGCTTGTTGTTGTGTGGACGTTACCACTATGACGTCTATCAGATGTTGGAGTTTGGTTGCCATACCTCCCAAATAAATGTCAATATCTGACATCAATATGACATTGGTTTAAGATGTTGGCTTGACGTTGGATTTTGGTCACTTTCTAACAACCTAAAATCGATCAAATATCAACATCATTTGATGTCACTATTGGACATAAAAAAAACCTTGTCCTTAGACGCTGGCTAGACATTGAATTTTGGTCACCTGACATAATCTAAATCTAACCTAATATTAATGTCTTATGATGTGGTGTGCCTGCTGGGCAATGACTAAATGCACTACAGAATGTTACGTTTACACACATCCACAAACTAGATGTAAATGCATCAGCTTTTTACAGCATAATACTCACTACTCACTACTCTTGAGAACTTTTAAAGGGGCTTCTTTTTACTCATACTTTGAGTAATATTTACAACAGATAATTTTACTTTACTTGCACTACATTAGTATAAGTATGATTTTTCAGTACTATTTACACCACTGTTCATCTGTTTCTTCAATCATTCATCCCTTAGTTTCTTCAATCGTTTGTTGGTTATTTCATGGATTTGTTACTTCATTTATTCATTAGTTTATTCATCCGTTTATTTGTGTTTCATTTGTTCATTCATCTGTTTCTTCATTCGTTAATTTGTTTCTTAATTTGTTCATTCGCTCATTTGTTTCTTCAATCGTTCATCTGTTCATTTGTTTCTTCAATCGTTCATCTGTTCATTTGTTTCTTCAATCGTTCATCTGTTCATTTGTTTCTTCAATCGTTTGTTAGTTAGTTTGTTAATTTGTTATATAATCTATATGTTAGTTAGTTTGTTAGTTCATTCATTCATTTGTTCATTTATTTCTTTATTTGTACATTCTTAGTTTGTTCGTTTGTTTAATTAGTTCATTTGTTAGTTAGTTGTTAATTTATTCATCTGTCCATTTTTTTTTTCATTTGTTTATCCATTCATTTGTTTCTTCATTCATTTATTTGTTTCTTAATTTGTTCATTCATTCATTTGTTTCTTCAATTATTTATCCATTCATTTGTTTGTTTAATCTTTTGTTAGTAAGTTAGTTAGTTTGTTCATTCCTTAGTTAGTTGTTCCCTTCATTCGTTCATTTAGTTTTTCATTTGTTATTTAGTTTCTTCATTCATTTTTTGCTTCTTGATTGTTCATTCGTTCATTTATTTCTTCAATTGTTCGTTAGTTCGTTCACTCGTTAGTTCATTAGTTATTTCATTCATTAGTTAGTTAGTTCATTTGATATTTTATTTATTCATCCATCCACACCATTATTCATACATTCATTTATTTATTTATTCATTCATTTGTTTCTTTATTTGTTCAATCTTAGTTCGCTTGTTAGTTAGTTAGTTAGTTAGTTAGTTAGTTAGTTATTTAATTAGTTAGTTAGTTATTAGTTAGTTGGTTATGAACCACAGTTATTCAATCTATTTTTCAATTAAAAAATCAAGTTCAACCCTCTTATTTATTTATTTAGAGAAGTCATTTTACTCAGACACGTAACAACAAGGAAAAACACATTCACTCAAGCTCCATTTCATGCAGACTTTAAAGTCTAAACCTTAAATTGTTCAGTAAATTTCATAAAATGCAAAGAGAAAAGCTCAAGAAGCAAACTTTAAACATAAAGCAATAAGTCAAAGCTTTCCACATCAGATGGCTAAGCATTAATACACTCCAACAGACATTAAAGAGCTCCAAAAGCCCATCAACACAGGGTTCACGACACACCCTCAGCAGGGCTTCCAGCAGCTCAGCAGCGCCTCATATGATGGGACTGCTAATTTTGTACCTGAACCCGTGTGCTTCATCCCCACCTCCAGCTATTTTAATTGGTGCTCAGGTGCAAGGGATGTCATCTGCATATTGAGGCTTCAGTGGCTGGACGTGTCCTGCATTTGTCATCATTTCCAGCTACACTGGGCTTGATTTGCAATCAATTTTTAATTAAACAAATCCGTCCTTCATTTTTAATCAAGAAGTGATGCAAGCACACAAACACAGCAATCATTCATTGCTGATTTGCACAAAAACACTAAGTGAAACCAAAGTAATTTCCTTAGCACCTAATTTCCAGCGCCCTCGTGGTTGTATATAATAGCTCAGAAGGAGCATCTAATAATTGGGCCCATTCAATATTTTTTTTTTTTTATTATATTTTTTCATTCATTCATTCATTCATTCATTCATTCATTCATTCATTCATTCATTCATTCATTCATTCATTCCCAATTGTTTAAGTGTTTATTTAGATTCTAAATAATATACAAATACTAGAGCTCTACAGTTTCCACAAATCTAGTCATAAATAAGCTGTATAATGTGAAATGTCAACTTGTTCAATTTTGCATGTATAAATCATGTTGTGCTTTACACCCAAACTGCAACTGAACATTAAACTAAAGTTTCATAATATATATTTATTAGCCATACCATAGCATTTTAACCATCAAAATTGTTTCAAAAAATAAACAAACAAATAAACAAACAAACAAATTAATTAATTAATAACAATGAAACTACATAAACGGACAAATTGACAACAACAACAACAACAACAACAAAAATAATAATGTCGATGAAACTAGAAAATAAAATAAATCAAAATTTAAAATAAATATTATTAAATAAATGAATAAATAAAAATAAAAATAGACAAATTGAATAAATCATTATTATTATTATTATTATTATTATAATTATTGCTAATAATAATAATTATAATAATGTTGATTAAATTATAAAATTAGATAAATGCAAATAAATATAATTGAATAAATAAATAAATAAAAATAAAACTAAATAAATTGAATAAACTAAAAATAATAATAATAATAATAATAATAATAATAATAAACAAATAAAATAAATAAAACTAAATAAATTGAATAAACTAATAACAACAACAACAATAATAATAATAATAATAATAATAATAATAATGAAAACAATAATAATAATAATGAACATAAATAAATAAATAAATAAATAAATATAGGTGGGCATAGATTAATTTTTTTAATCTAGATTAATCTAGATTAATTTCAAAATTAATCTAGATTAATCTAGATTAAAATGGCTCATTTGAATTCTGCCGAAGGTATTCAGAATATGTGTGCTACCAGAATAATAAGTCTTTAAGAACGGGTTTCTCAAGCCGGGTGTCGCATTAGACCAGGGGCTCATCTCCAAAATGTTTCCAAAATGCATCACAAACTGCTTGAGAAACTGTTCTACTATGATAATTGGTGATGAAAATAAATGATGTTCAATAAGATGTGTTTACTTACTTGTGTTTACTAACTGTTTATTCAGTTAAACATGAATGTTGAACTGTAGGCCTACATAAGCTCCAAACAGCGAATTCTGATGAGCTTAACCAGACTAAAGTCAGCACTGAACTAAACAGAAATGGAATTAAGATGTGGAGTATTCAGATTTTAGTGGCATTATTGAAGTAAACACCGCGGTCTTTAGGACCTTTCGCCATATTTTCCGACAAGGTCCACACGCGGCTGTCAGAAAGGACTGCACACACACATACACAAACACACACACATACACACATCGCGAAATGCGGAAGTTTTTTTTTCTTACCATTTGGCATGCGTTATTAAACTCCATAACTCTCTCACCTGTCCTTACTCCGTATTTGCGTCTTTATTACCCCAGTTTGTCACGAAGGAATAAATGAAAAGTGAAACTGCAGTTAGAGTCAGGCATCCTGCTGATTTGATTCAATAGAGCAGACGGCTCACCGGTCAGGTATACATCCGCGGTAATATATCAAGGTGAAAGTCATCATAGCTTGCGTAGAATAGACCCAGCTCCCAACCCAATTTTGAGAATAGATTAACGGCGATATTTTTTTTATCGCGCGATAAGAGTCTCGCGTTAACGCAGCACGTTAACGCCGTTAACGGCCCAGCACTATAAATAAATAAATAAATAAATAAATAAATGAATTGGAGTATTCCCATGTGATCAGGTCTGTGAACATTTTGAGTTTACATGCTTCATTCACACGTGAAATTCACATCACAATATTCATGTCATTGAGAGAGTAGCTGTGCCTTATGTGCAAATAAATAAATTTGCGTTATATAAATGGCATTATTTTTTAACCTTATTAAATAGTTCTATTGGTCTAAAATGCTTCCAAAACTCTTACATAACCTTAGCCCATGTTAACCGAACAGCACCACTTTTGATCTAGTCATCCAAAATCTGCCAAATTACACAACATTCCGTCTCACACAGCTAATTCATTTGTAATAAATCCCACAATTCTGTCTTTTTTCCACATCTGAACAAATGTGAGTGAAAGGCTGCTGAATCAGTTCCTGTTTCTGTTAAATGGAAAAACGCCCCCAGAGTTATAAAGGGTCAATACCAGATCTATAAACGCCTTGCGCATTTTGCACACATGCAGGCCATTTGTGAAAGCAATCGTCAAGGGCCACTCTTCCCATGCTCCACAATGCTTCTTATTCCAGCAGTAATAACTTCATTGTCTTGTCAGATAGGGTTTGTTAACGGAACATTACATTTTAACAGCCGAGATGATTAATGACTAAACATGAACAACCCACTGAGGGCTCAAGTTGTGTTTAAAATTATTTGACATGGTGCTTTAAGTGACAGTGCACTTTTAAACTCACAGTATTGCAGAACGCAGGTTACAAAAAAAAAAAAAAAAAAAAAAAAGAATTGGAAAGTAACAGCTGCTTGTTTCCAGTCATATATTACATTTCTACAGTTCTGCATGTAACACAATCAGTCACTAATCAGTAGCATCTATGCAATTGGGAAAAAAGCATGCTCTCATACAGAACTAATTGGCCAGCTGGGGATATTCTTGTGGTACAGTATATACACTCAGGGTCCATAATTAACACTCTCTGGCCGTAAATGCAAGTAAAATCTGGCAAGTTCTTCTGTCTTGATATTTCTGGATGCTAAGCTTCTGTTTAGAAAGTGGCTGTAAAGAAGTAAGAGTTGTATTTTTAAACTTAAATGGAACATTTACTTTCAGAAGTTTGTCTAGAGCACTGTAAGGATGACAAATATTTGAACAAATACTGTATGCTACTGACATACAGTACAAATACTGATGTTAAGACACTAAGTTGCCTGTTAATGTTTTATGAGAAGCATTTTTCTGTTAAAGAGAGACATACTAATTAACATATATGCAATAATAATACTAATAATAAATCAAAAACATATCATTCTTAAAAAAGAAATCACACAATACATGATGCATTTTATAAAAAAAGAAATTTGGTACATAAAAATTATGCAAAAATGAAAAAAAAAGAAAATATATACATAAAAAAGAATAATGACATAAATATTGTTTGCCTAAATCATCTGCTAAAGGAATAACCGTTTAGTGCATTAAAAAGTAATATCTGCTAAATATCATATAATAAATATTGTATATAATAAACCATCAACAAATATCAATGTAGAATAAAACCTTACATGATATGGACAAATAAATGAATACTATAATAATAATAATAATAATAATAATAATAATAATAATAATAATAATAATAATAATAATAATATTAATAATAATAAAGAAATTAAATAATAACATTAGCCAAATTTTGTGTGTTTGTGACATTCAATCAATCAATCAATCAATCAATCAATCAATCAATCAATCAATCAATCAATCAATCAATCAAATTATGTTTGATGTTCAAAAGTCTGTTTATAAAAGTATATATATGGTGTAAGTAAACTATCACCATTTGCACTTAGTGAAAATAGCATACTATGAAGAAAATTGAAAATACAACCACTTTCATTTACTGTTAACAGCATCTTAAATGCTTTAAATCAGAGATGCCCAAACTAAAGTTGGCCCATGGCCCATCAACTTATCCAGCATATGTTTTATGCAGCGGATTCCCTTTCAGCTGCAACCAAACACTGGGAAACATCTCATTTGAACTCCACTGTGTTATAAATGTGATTGTTTATGTTTTTATTGCAATAAGTTATCATTTAAAATTTACATTGCATAGTTAACACAATTCAAAGTCATGTTTACTATTTATTGCTAAATATTATAAAATTAATTAGGAAACTAAATTAACAATGGCAACTTTAATGTAAAATAGTTTGGTATATTTATCGGTCCATGGCTCTTACTGATATTTGACCCTTCACATGGCCCTTCATACGAAAAAGTTTGGGCACCCCTGATT
This sequence comes from Danio kyathit, assembly GCA_903798195.1. Classification (NCBI taxonomy): domain Eukaryota; kingdom Metazoa; phylum Chordata; class Actinopteri; order Cypriniformes; family Danionidae; genus Danio; species Danio kyathit. The sequence continues at coordinate 20,956,282 of LR812542.1, forward strand.
TAAATAGTATCCGCCTCATTTTGCAGTTAATGGTGTCTACAGCTATCAGTATTTTTATTTACTCTATACTTAGATGGATGAATGGATGGAAAGATGGATGGATAAAAAGAAGAAACTTGCAAAAATAAAGTCATCCATCTCTCCATCCCTATTGATTTGTGAGGAAGAAACATCTAACTATGAAAAGGTTATCTTGCTTTTACTCCTTTTCCATTTCTTACATTAATGCCATGACAACTCAGATTTGTATGTAATTTTCGTGCATTTTGATGGATATTGAGATATTTAAATGCTGTAGTACATTTAACCGGTATAACAACGTGCTTCAAATTAGGGCTGCACAAATATCGTTTTAGCATCAATATCACAATGTGTGCATCTACAGTAGCCACATCGCAAATATATACAATGTTAAGTCTGGATTATAGTTGACCAGGAACAGCAGAATTGTATTTAATTAATGTGTTATTTCGAATTTATATGATTTATGCAACAAAAGTTTTTGTCTGTTTCTAGTCCAAATATCTTTCTATTATTTAACTTACACCACTGGCAGATAATTTAGCTTGTTTTAAGGAAAAAACTCTTAATTTTGCCTTATTTCATCTGAATTTTAAAACAAAGCAATATTTTTACTTGATCTAAGAATTTGTTTTAGAAATGAGACAAAGTAAGAAAAGCATTTTTTTAATTGCGATTATTCAATTTCTGTACCTGAAAACTGTTAAAACCGTCAAATAGTGCTATTCAACTATCTTTATTACAGAAAAAAATATCACAATATCAGTTTTTTTTTTCCAATATCGTGCAGCCCTACTCCAAATCATCTATATATCTATATAAATAATGCTCCAAAACTAGTTACCATGTTCTCTTAATGAAATCAGCATTGTGCTTTTGTTTTGAATGAAACAGATTTACACATTTCTTTTCCTCTACTTGTTCTTTTAAAGAATGTAGGCAGGCACAAATAGTTTAGGGTTTTTTTTTTTCAGAATAAAGTCCTACATTTGCACTTTTACTTAATCCCCCCAGCATAAGCTCCATCACCATTTTCCCGATTACACCTGATCCTTTATATCCCCCACACACCCCCCCACACACACACACACACATAGAGAAAGTATGTTCTCCTCTGATTATTTTTTTTCTGCTATTATATCCAGATGTCAGAGTCTGACTGCGCTCTCCTCACCCCCTGCTGTGCTCTTTGGTTCCCCCCTATCTTCTCTGATGAATGGTATACATGCAATGGCAGATTAAGCTCTGTCTAATCGAGAGAACTATAATCCCTCTACTTACTGGGTCACATAAAAGAGTCTGAATTCTCTGTCTTTTATTCCCCCGTTCTCTCTTCTTTCACCGCAGCTTAGAAATCTCTGACACAGAAACACACAAACCCAGTACTTTCACATTTTCTGTTTCCCCCTCCGGAGAGATGGAGAGAAATGTTTCCTCCGAGGTGAGCAGATGAAGGGAAGAGATCGTTTTTTAGCATGATAAATCTTTGTGATCCACCGTCGTTGGTGCGGTTTGATGTTGTGATCAGGTGAAACTGGAGCACCAATGCAGGTTAGAAAAGAAAGCGCGGAGGACAGCATGAAGGAGAGTTTCTGCTCTAAAATTAAAGATCCCTCAGGGGCGTAACCCTTGACCCTTAAGGTCACATGGGTAACACTGTCTGTTGTACTACAGATTTTTAATCCTCCTGCAGCTCAGGCTGTCCTCTGTTGGATTGCAGGGCAGTTTAACTTTCACCCGCTGAGCTCGGTGCCATAAATCATCCCCACATGATGCATCATCTTGTTGATTGTTGCTGTGTTGTGGCTGCGGATTTGGGCTACTGACCTAAAAGGTGCAGGTTCAAGCCCTAGAAAGGAGGATTCATAAAATGGCCAGTTTACTGCAAACCACGATCACCACTTTGACCTTGAACTAGCCTCTTAACACCAGGCTTCTCCAAGGGTTTTAGATGTACAGCAAGGACACTGATCAGAGGTGTAATTATATATTTACGCAGTAGAAGCAAGTTTCAGTGTGTGTTGTGACAAAACACACACTAGTTTGTTATATATATATATATATATATATATATATATATATATATATATATATATATATATATATATATATATATATATATATATATATATATATATATATATATATATATTTATATATGTTTATATAATGTAATTAGTAAAGTCATTGTATAACAATGGTTTGTTCTTTAGACAATTGAAAAAAAAATATTGCTCACAGAGGCTAATAATATCGACCTTAAAATGCTTTTGAAAAAAATACAAATAAATAAAAACTGTTTTTATTCTAGCCAAAATAAAACAAATAAGACTTTCTTCAGAAGAAAAAAATATATAGGAAATACTTATTTTTATATTTTTGCTTTGTTAAACATAATTTGGGGAAATAAAATTCACAGGAGGGCTAATAATTTTGGCTTCAACTGTATATATATTATAGGTGGGCATAGATACATTTTTTTTAAAATCTAGATTAATCTCACTGTAATCTTGAAATTAATCTAGATTAAAATGGCTCATTTGAATTCTGCTGAAGGTATTGAGAATATGTGTGCTACCCGAATAATTACTAAAAGTAAGTCTTTGAGAACGGGTTTCTCAAGCCAGGTGGCGCATTAGACCAGGGGCTCATCTCCTGTTTCCAAAATGCATCACAAACTGCTTGAGAAACTGTTCTACTATGATTATGAAAATAAATTATGTTCAATAAGATGAACTTGCGTTTACTAACTGTTTATTCAGGTAAACATGAATTTTAAACTGTAGGCCTACATAAGATCGAAACAGCGATTTTTGATTACCTTAATCTGACTAAAGTCATAACTGAACTAAACAGAAATGGAATTAAGACATGGAGTATGCATATATTAGTGGCATTATTGAAGTAAACACCGCGATCAAACTATTACCGTCATGTAGGACTTTTCGCCATAGTTTCTGACAAGATCCACACACGTGGCTGTCAGTAAAGGACCGCACACACACACACACACACACACACACACACACACACACGCACGCACGCACGCACACACACGCGCACACACACACACACATACACACATTGCAAATTGCTGAATTTTTTTCTTTCCATTTGGCGTGCGTTATTAAATTCCATAACACTCTCACCAGTCCTTACTCCTTATTTGTGTCTAATACCCCAGTTTGTCACGGGGGCATGAATGAAATGTTCATGAGTGAATGTGAAACTGCCGAACTGCAGTTAAAGTCACCCAAAATTACAGAAAACTCTTACATGAAAGCATTTCAAGTAAACACCTTAATTATATTATTATCTATTAATAAAATGATAAATAATTATTACAAAGCACTTTCAGTTTTAGCTTTTGGCCAGATGCATCCAGAGTTTTCTGTTTTGGCCCAGAATTTTCATTTGGGTGCATCTCTAATTTACACCGTTTGAATATTTTATAATTCATTCATTCGTTTTCCTTTGGCTTAGTCTTTATTATCAGGGATCGCCACAGCAGAATGAACCACCAACTATTCCAACATATATTTTATGCAGCGGATGCCCTTCCAGCTGCAACCCAGTACTGGGTAACACCCATACACACTCATTCACATACATACACTACGGACAATTTAGTTTATTCTAATCATTTATAGCGGATGTCTTTGGACTGTGAGGGAAATCCAACGCAATCTCACGGCAATTCGTAACTTTTTGATTTAGTGGCTAATTCGTATGAATTCGTATGATCTAATTCGTACAAATTAGTACGAATTGCTTATCACCCAATGACGGTTGGGGTTAGGGGTGGAGTTTGATGCCACGCCTCCTTTTTAAAATTGTACATTTTCGTACAACTGAACTCGTAGGAATACGTACGAATTAGCCACTAAACTGACAAAACGTAAAATACTTACGTTTCCTCGTGAGATCAGGCTGGGAAATCAGAGCATACGGAGGAAACCCATGCGAACACAAGGAGAACATGCAAACTCCACAAAGAAATGGACTCCAGCCAAGACTCGAACCAGCGACCTTATTGCTGTGAGGTGATAGTGCTAACCACTGAGCCATCAAGCCGCCCCATTTTATTAATTTGTATTCAAATTAATCTGTTAGCAATGAGGATAAAATGTTCAGCAAAAGGTGTGTTTGAACAGTCTATCCTTTTAAAAATTACACACATGCCATGCTCTCTTGAACACTGTTGTTGATGTCAAATTGGTGTTATTTGTCATTTTGACTGCCACAACTGTCCATTGGTGGACAGAGCTTCCGAAAGGCAGGTTATGTGCACATGGTCCTTGAATAGGACTACTCTCCCTTAAAAAGAAATGAAAATAAACCCTTTATTAGGAGAAAAAACATATATGGTAACTTCATTGACATTAATTACAATACATAAGGTCATAAAATTCTTGTACTAACCCTCTCTAACACTTCAGGGTTTTTTCTTCCAAAGAGTATATCAATGAGTGTCCCATAAAGGGTTCAAATAAAAACTATTTGTTACTTAACACATAAGTAAATACTGACTGTTGCTGACTTTGCATCAAAGGCTCAAAATGCAAAATTAAGAATCTAATTCTTGTCTTTCTGTTTATCAGACCCAAAAAAAGAAGACATGAATGTACAGTAATTGCACATTTGGACTTGTTTCTTCCTGCATGGTGAGTTGGGCTTGCGTGATGTGAGAAGAAATCAGTCGGGCGCCTCCGGATGGACTTGAGGTAAAAGGCCAATAGCCAGGCTGTAGTGTTGCACGCAGCTGTTTAGGTGAGGCACGACACAGCAGAGTGATTATCCTTCTGCTGCTGGTGGTACATGATTATCTTTTTTTGTCATTCTACTCGAGTGAGTGCAGGATTAATGGGGCTGATTGCTTTCTCTAGCTCCCCCCTCTTTCTCTCTTCACCGCTGGCAGTTTCGAGCAACCCGTGGCACAGATTCTTCCTCTAAGCCCCCCACTCACCCGAACGCATCAGGGGCATCAACCTCCCTCTATCATGTGGAAACTAATGCCTCCAAATCTGAACAGATGCCTCTAAACCAGAGTTTCAGAGCAGTGTACTATACATGATTGTCGGTGCTTCGGAATGAGTGAAGTTTGGTTCAAAGACCTCCATGTCTTTCCTGCCAGAGGCCAGTGCTGCCCTTTCTCTTTTACCCGTGGCCTTGGTTTGATCTAGTCCTAAACAGGGAACACACTAAGCTAAATGTGTTTACAAAAGGATTCCATTTAGCTTGTGATCAACAACTTCTCGTGCACTGTCCCTTGTGGAGCTTTTTTAGCTCTTAAACTGGCTCCACTGAGCCATTTGTGTCCCAACATCTTTTCTCCAGCCTAAACATACACATCTGTGACACAGTGAGATCACTAGAGAATTAAATGGCACTTTAGTGCTTGTACACTTAATGTGCTGTACGAAATCTCCCAAGCAACACAACAAAAATGTCTTGTGGCCTTTTGACGTGCTGTTAAGTCAAGTATTTAAATTCTATCAACAGCGATTTATCAAGACATGTACCATGTCATCTGATGGCCTTTAGAAATTCTGTGGACTATAAGAAATTTAGCCATCATGTTTATCATCTCTCAATAAAGTATTGGTTGAGTACTAAATGCTCATGATAAATGATAAATTCCATTAAGTCTTCTAATCATGTAACACGTAATTATCAAGTGTAACGTCTATAAGGCTGACAGCCAACTAGGGCTGGGCGATTTTTTCGATTTTTTCGATTAATTCGAATTTACGTTTTAAGACGATTTTATTTTTTATAAAATCGAGAAATCGCGATTTTTTAAATAAAAATATTAAAGCCGCTTTTCCACTATCGTGCCAACCCGTTCTAAACTGTAAGACAACCGTGCTGAATTGTGCTGATTCTGTGTGTTGATGTCGCGGCTCTGTCCCGAAGCCGCCTGTCTCTCCCGCGCGAGCTGCGAGACGGGCGCGCGCGCGCGCGAGGAGAGGAGAGGAGAGAAGGCTCGACAGGCGGAGGTCCGCTCCTTGCCTCCTTCATTCTAATCATCCACCCGCCCGCACATATTATTTTATCTGATATATATATCCGCACCCGATCGCCACTTTAATAATTCTAATTCTTTGTTTTAAGCATGATGATAGGTGTAACTTTCTCCGCAATGTCCGGCGGCAGAGTAACAGCTCATTAATTCATGCTCGAGCAAATGATGAGACGGACAAAAGTACTCGATGCATGCCCTTCTTTTACTTATTTCAGTGTTTTCAGTTTCACAGTGCAAAACAGCTCCCGGGTGGAATTACTGAAGTAAACATAAAACAAAAGAGCAGCATTTTGCTAAATATAGTCCTTTATATCCTGATATGCTGTGTTGATTCATTTGTTTTTTTATATTTAACTTGATGCATTCGTTATTTAATGTTTGAATACTGAAATCGTTTAAATGGTTATATTTTACCATCAAAAGTATATTTTATATCATTACCAATTTTTGATATAAAACCGCTGTTATTTTATTGATTGTTATGAAATAATTTAAGTGCTATATTTTTTATTAGTGAAAGTGCCCGCTCACTTTGACAAGGCCTGTCTAAATATATATTTCTGCCATGCCACTAATACAGATAAACTATTGCTGCATTATCATTGTTTATTTTTCTGTTATTTGAAATATTTATTTCCCCTCCAATCCTTTTCAATCTTCACGTTACATTTTGGTCATTTTCTCTCCAAAAAAAAAATTGCCCAAAGCTGCACAACATATGACCTCTACATAAATACGGGTGCTGTGATTTCTATTGTAGCTATATTTAGCATCCCTATATGAGAGAGTGCCATAACCACGTTTAGTCACACAGTTGCTTTTCTTTTACAAGTGAGCATGAAAAAAACTAGTTTCGGCATTTATTTAAATTTAAATGAACAAGGTAATCTGGTAGGGTAGTTACACAGTAAAAACAAAATTAATAAAAAAAATAAATAAAAAAATCGAAATCGAAATCGTGAATCGGTCAAACTTTATGAGAAAATCGAGATTTTTTTTTTTTTGCCATATCGCCCAGCCCTACAGCCAACTGATAGTATATTAACTGGTAAGTCATGCACACTGTACGGTAATTGCAAAGTCAACCTGAAAAGCCTGAATAAACCATCAAAAAGCATTAGTAGATACTGTATTACAAGCAATACTACACAACCTGACAAAAGTCTTGTCGTTGATCCCAGTTGTACAGTAAGAGCAACAAATAATAACTTGACTTTGAACATTTGAAAAAATGTCAGAAGGTAGATTTTTCCGATTAATCATCTGTTGAACTGCATTCCAATCATCACAAATACTGCAGAAGACCCACATGGACCCAAGATTCAAACAGAAAAATCAGTCAAGTTTGGTGAAGGAAAAATCATGGTTTGGGTTACATTCAGTATTGAGGCTGCGAGAGTGGATGGCAACATCAACAACCAGAGATATCAAGATATTTGTGCTGCCCATTACATTACAAACCACAGGAGAGGGCAAATTCTTCAGCAGGATAGTGCTCCTTCTTATAATTTCAGTCTTCACATCAAAGTTCCTGAAAGCAAAGAAAGTCAAGGTGCTCCAGGATTGGCCAGCCCAGTCACCAATATGAACATTATTGAGCATGTCTGGGGTAAGATGGAGGCATTGAAGATGAATCCAACGAATCTTGATGAACTCTTGGAGTCCTGCAAGAACGCTTTCTTTGCCATTCCAGATGACTTTATTAATACGTTTTTTGAGTCATTGCAGAGATGTATGGATGCAGTCCTCCAAGCTTAAGGGAGTCATACACAATATTAATTCTTTTTCCACTGCACCATGACTTTATATTCTACTGTACATTATTTCTGTTAAGTGACATGACTTTTGTCTCAGCAAAGTCAGACCTTACTGTATTAATTACATAATTAAAAATCAAGGCATGATCATATTTTATTTTGATAAAAGAAGCATAATCTAGAGGCCTTTGCCTTTCATATAAGCCACTTCTGATACCAAATGATCAACTAGAAGTCAAATTATTATCTGTTGTTCCTAAAACTTAGATAAGCGACAAGACTTTTGTCAGGTAGTGTAGATATATAATATTGTCTAGCACAGTAACACCAACTACAACAGTAAAGCTTGGTACAGACTGACATTGCAAAGTGGACAACCTATTTTAAATCCTTTCAAAGATTTAATGGCTTGAAACTTGAAACATAGTAGTTTACTATGTTAAAATAAAAGGTTTGCTAAATAATTGCAAAATCCTGCATTTTCTGTTCTTTCATGTGGATTGATTGCCAACACATCATTTTACATAGTAGATTTAGTCAACTAAAATCTAAAACTAAACTAAACTAAAACGATTCAGAAGACTAAAAAATTGAGTTTTATTCAAATGATTAACACTAAAACTCAATTAAAATTAAATTAAAGTACTAAATTAAAGTAGCAGCAAAGTTACTTGCAGATTCCAAGATTGTCTTAAGGTAGCTTCTGTATCTAAATAAAATGTTCACAGATATTATAAAGAGAGTTGCTGGTATGAAATGTTGCTGGTAACTTCAAAATCAAAAATGTCTGTTAGGGAACCATCAAATAAATTGTTAGCAGATATAAATCAGTCTTCTAATGGCCCATTTACATTGAAAGCTATTTTTCAGTATTGTATAGCACAAATATTTTTGTTTCTATGCCTTTCTTAAGGGTACCTAGTGCAATAGTATGGTACCAAAAGAGTAGAGCTGGACGTGCTGCTGAACACTATTGCTTTACAGAGAATTGTAACTTGTGCATGTACTGTAACAAAACAAAGGAATGATATCACAAGAAGCACCATTTTCAAGTACCACTTAATACAAGGCCGGACAGCAACAAATCAAACAGCCACATGTCAAGAAACAAGAACAGAATCTGCTTTATGTCCTCTATTGTTGTTCACAAGGCCGTTTACATGCTTTGTTTAAATGTGTGTGAGAGACGCCAATTTCTTTCTCTATTTGTGTATGCTTGATGCACATCTACATTTAAAATAACGACCCTAAGTTTGCCATAAACGCGACATGTAAACAGCCTACACAGCATTTTTTTTTTTTGAGCCATAATGATGTTGATCGCAACTTTCTGATGTACACTATGCATGCAGTACTACCAAGTAGTACTGCTGGCAGTGGATATGCAAGCCTCATCAGGGTGACCAAAATGAAGCATAATACTCTAATAACTGCTACTGTATTTGTTATTGCAAAGTTACTTGTAGTTACAAGGTCATGTTGGGGACTATCAACATAAAGTGCTGTACTTATGCTTTCTAAGTAAATTTTAGATGTGATTTGCATGTATTTTGAGAAATACAAATGTGAAAACTTTTAATGTAAACTGACACTTTTACATGATTGCCAAGATTGCTTGTTTTTTGCTGAAGTCTGTGTTTTATTATATATTTGAGCTGTTTGTTACAGCATGCACAGCGATTCAAAACTAATGCATTCATTTGGCACTGTCAGTAAAAATCTCATCATGTTATTTTTGCATTCTGCAACCATGTGATAAGATCTGAATACAGCAGCGACTTACTGGGTCTTTTTAAATGGGGTTAAAACAACCAGACAACCAGATGCTTAAGTGGTTTAAGTGGTATGTATGTGGATAAATGTGTTCGTGGCCGTGTGCAATGTGCAAAAAGCCTGCTCACCAAAAGGACATATTTAAACAAAATATGGAAAAACAAGAAAATTTTGACCTATTGTTGCAATTTAAAATATCTGTTTTGTATTTTAATATCATTTTAAAGAAATAAATTGTACTTAAGCAGTGGAATATCATTGCAATTTAAAATATATTTTTGTTTTTAAATATAATTTGTTTTTAATTTAACATTCTAACATTCTTAATAATATTTTCTTAGTGACATCATAATAAGTGTTAAATGCTCTTTAATTAAATTAAATTAAATTAAATTTAATTTAATTTAATTTAATTTAATTTAATTTAATTTAATTTAATTTAATTTAATTTAATTTAATTAATTTAATTTAATTATTTAATTTAATTTAATTTAATTTAATTTAATTTAATTCATTTCCCTTCGGCTTAGTCTCTCTATTTTAGAGAACTCAAAAGCGGTAAGAACCACCTACTTTATTTTATTTTATTTTATTTTATTTTATTTTTTTATTTTATTTTATTTTATTTTATTTATTTTTTTTAATTATCACTGACCCTGAACTTTTGAAAGAAAGCATAATGTACATATAACATGTTGCCACTTTACCAGATCGTAGAGTTTTTCTTTTTGTTTGTTTGTTTTTTTTTTGAGTCATTTACATGCAGACAGTATGATCACTAAGCATGCAGGTACTGTGTATTTGCCAAACTCATCCTATAAATAATGAAATCATATCTTGCCCAGACAGATTATTGTGCAAATGAAGGTCTCATGGTTGTTTATGAAATATCATTGAAATCACAATTCCATTTAGTAACTAATAATGACCTGAGAAGAGTAATTTAGTTCAAATGAACAGATTTTTTAGCCAAACACAGCTTCCTGACATCTAGACGGCAAACCACACAGTAATAATTCCATAATGCTAAACACCCCCTCCCCCTCAACCAGCCAAAGCCGGACAATTATCCGTAAACACAGAACTGAAATGCAAGAAATAAGATGTTTAACAAGTATGACATTAAAAAGCAATCTATCAAACAGCCTTTCCAAAAACTGTTCAGTGATATTTCAGTGAATTAGATGAAGCATTGAAAATAATGCCACTTGCCACCACAGTGGCAGCCTTAACAAGCCTCATTAACATAAAATACCTCCACAGCTCTACAGCTCTACAAAACGATAGATGGCTTTATTATTTGGGCTGTATGAAAGAAGAAGAGAGTATAGAAAATAAATGGTGAATATGGCACACGGCTGCTAAGCAACAAATAGGGGCGGAGTACTTTTGGTCACTGTTATCCATCAAAGGAAGCCTACCGAATCCCGGCTTCACTTCACTGCCGTACCTTGAAGCGATTGGGTTACAAGTTATTTTTCTCAAAGAAGCTTAAAGAATACCTCAGCCCAAAAATGAAAACTCTCTTCATTTACTTGCCTCTATGCTCTGATTTGATTTTCTTTTCTTCAGATGAACACAAGTAAAGTCTCTGTGAGCCCATGTAATGCAAGAACACAGGCATATTTGCAAAAATACAAAGTTGATGCTTCAAGAACTGCACAAAACAAATTAAATTAAATTAAATTAAATTAAATTAAATTAAATTAAATTAAATTAAATTAAATTAAATTAAATTAAATTAAATTAAATTAAATTAAATTTGTTTACTTCACAATATGTGTTGTCCCAAAGCAGCTTAACAAAAGGTATATGATATTATATTACAATAAAAAAAACTCTGCAGTTAACAAGCATACTGCATTTAACTATTTATAAAATGTACATTTTGCATATGTATATAAAACAACTTTTTAAAGTAGTATTTAAGATATATCTTAGCTCTTAAGAGTGCTCTCTATGTGCAAGGTTAAATGCTCACCACATTTCCATGTGCATTTTCCTAAATTGCACATAACATGAATGTGTGAAAATGCATTCTAAGTGCTACTAAGTGCTAACGTTTACCCCAATAATCATCATTTCATGTGGATTACCAATCAAGACACGTCTGTAAAGCAGCTATACGATATTATATTTATATAGATTATAGTTTTTTTTTTTTGTTCCTCCAAACAGAATGTTTGTTATCACATCAGTAATAACTTTTCCCTTAGTTTGAATCTTCTTTTTTATGTCAAGTGTCTACCATAGGCAGTGTTTTTTTAGAAAGTGGATGATGGTTAGCAGATAGTGTGGTGCAGTGTTTTATTTATTTATTTATTTTTTGGTTGTGAAGAATCTAACTAAGGATATGAGAATCCTTGTAGCAAACCTATGTATGTGCTCTTTCAAGAAAGCAACCATTAATTTGTGTTGTGTTTTATTTTCATTTGTTTATATTAATTTATTCTTTATTTAATTGCTTTATTTAATCAAATGATAATTAGTCATTTACAGTTCAAGTCAGAATTATTAGCACCCCTGAATTATTAGCCCCCTGTTTATTTTTTCCCCAATTTCTGTGTAACAGAGAGCAGATTTTTTCAACACATTTCTAAACATAATAGTTTTAATAACTCATTTTTATTAACTGATTTATTTTATCTTTGCCATGATGACAGTAAATAATATTTTATTAGACATTTTTCAAGACACTTCAATACAGCTTAAAGTGACATTTAAAGGCTTAACTAGGTTAATTAGGTTAACTAGGCAGGTTAGGGTAATTAGGCAAGTTATTGTATAATGATGGTTTGTTCTGCAGACAATCGAAAAAAATATATAGCTTAAAGAGGCTAATAATTTTGACCTTAGAATGTTTTTTAAAAAATTCAAAACTGCTTTTATTCTAGCCAAAATAAAACAAATAAAACTTTTCCCAGAAGAAAAAATATTATCAGACATACATGCTCTGTTAAACATCATTTGGGAAATATTTAAAAAGAAAAAAAAATCAAAGGGGGGCTAATAATTCTGACTTCAACTGTATATGATTATCATTTTATCATTTTATTGATTATTAGTTACTGATCTGATTGTTATTACTGATTATTGTTTGTCCTTTCATTATTTATGTTTTAATATTTATGTCTTATGACTGTCTGGATTCAGGCAACACTTGTTTTCATGAGTAAGAGATAAGATAATGTCTCAATTTTAAGGTCTGCAATTTCACTGGACAATGTTGTGAAGCAGTAATTTTCCATTGCTGTTGCTTGTGGTATAATAACGCTTGTTGGATTTATCATAGTCATACGAAGTCTGAGCATTGAATCACACGCAACTAAGATTATTCAATGAGCTATATGCTCTTTCTTTATCATCATTACTTAATGTCCTGCTTTTGCTCCTCTCTGGCCTTCTCAGTCAACTCCTATTGGAGACTGTTATTCAGTTGAATACTGGTTTACAGGTTTGGGTATTGGGTGGGTATAGAGCTTGTTGTCAGGATACCAAGAGAAATAGACATTTTCTGACAGGATCTGGTGTTTGGGGCTAGATCTTATTTATCTGGCCTTGAGATTGTGTTCTAACAGTTGTTATAACACAGAATATCTGCAGAAGTTGATTTCAAAGATAATTAGTCTGGCACTTTATAAATTACACAATGCAGGTTAATATTGATTGACAATATGCTTAATGTAATTTCGCAACATTTAATTGACAAGAATTAAGAGACAGTTGGATGTTACTTAAAAAAATATGATTAGATGACAGGCTTAACAGTAATGAGCTAAGCATTTTATTCAGTTTTTTAAACTATTCAACTTTAGCAACTAAAATAAATGCAGACTGCATGATAAATGCATTGTCACAAAAATACTTTGAATATCTTATTAATATTTAATAAATGATTGGAGAATTCTGACATATGCCACTATAGAGAAGTAACGTTATGACCCTGATGATGAAAATAATGATGATGGTCAAAAAAAAAAGTCAATTGAAACCATCTGCATGAATGAATCACTCAAAATTAGTTTAATAGTATGCATTTAGAAAATGCATGGGGCGAATTTTAATTGCGTATACACAGAAACTGAATCTCAAAAAATATTCCTACCTTGAGAAATATTCTCTGGAATATAAAATAGGACAACCAGCTCTGAGCTCTCCTATTATGTGTGCTGTTTAATTGATGCGGGCTGTTCTGTAGCTATCTTAACCCTTGAGGTTATTTCCATTGCTTGTGTGTCTGTTTGCTCTGAAGGAGAGGTGAGGGGTTTTTAATGACTTGCAGCTCTTCAATGCATCATACCTGAAAAATATTTGTGCTCGGGTCTTGTGCGAGTGACTGCCATAGCAACTGTTCACAAAGGTGCTCGGCGGGACTGTGAGTGATGCAGCCGAGCACATCACAGTTAGCCGGGAGTCTTTGAAGAGGCAGAGAGGGAAAGTCAGGACACTGCCAGCCCTTCAGAGAGTCACAACCAGACACCTCTAGTGTTCACCACTGGGTTATTTTGTGTATAATTCTCAGAAATGAAACATTTGCCATGGAAATGATATCATAGCAAACCGTCTTCCATGATAGGAGAGACTTTATGACTTACACATGCTGACTTTTAAAGGATGAACTTCTGATGATTTTACTGCTTCTTTTACTGAAATGCTTGCTCTCCTTTTCAAGCTCTTGTTTATCTTTGTGCCAAAATGAAAAGTGTTTAATAAGCAACGGTAATTTGAGATAACTAAATTTGGATAGATATTATACCCATATTCTCCAGCGTGGACCATGTCACAACTTGAGCTAGACTTTATTGTAGGGAGGTAGAGATGAAAAGGGATGGTAAGGAAACAGTGAGACGAAGGGAAATAGAAGTAAGAGGATAAATATTGAGTGAGTAGGTAGGTTGATCGGAAGTCATACGATGATACCCAGAGACTCAGAGGAGAGTTATCATCTCTCTGTAATGTTTTGGTAGAGTGATTAGGACCCCCCGATTCAACCTAGGAAGGACCAGAGCATTATGAGGATTGTTATTGAGAAGCAAGAAGATAGAGGGAGGGAGAGTGGGTTCAAGAGAATGAGATGAACAGTGCTAGAGGGCTGACCTGCCTTAAATAAGTTTTAGGGAGTAGGTGATTGGTTAAGGAGGCAAAGTGAGGCGTGGTCCCGCTCCTAAACTTTTGTTAACAAGTTAACTCCATTTAACCCATATTGTGCAGTTTTTTTTTCCAACAATCATGTGCATTAATAATATTGTTTGAACTTCTACAGTAAATGTAGCATGTAGTAATTAGTTACAAAACATTTTGTTTATACAATATGAAGAGTTCAGATGCAAAAATCTGAAATTTTCTTCTAAAATAAGCATTTTTTTCAGGATCCTATGTTTGTGTTCAGTTATTTCACTTTAAAGGCAACGCAAAGAACATATTATTTGCCATAAAAGTGGATTTACTGAACATACATACAGCAGGCATTTAGAGTTTTTTGCGTCTGAACTCTTCATATATTCCTTTTTTTCTTGGGATAGATGGGGGGGGGGGGGGTCTGAAATGTTAGCATTTAATTAATATTGGTTTAATATTGGTCACAGATCCAAGTTTAGCATATAGTAATCACTACAAAACAGGCAAGTACCAGCAGAGCTTTTTTTCAGAAATATACTTTTGACTTTATCAGAAATAAAACTCACAATTCCAAATGCAGCATGTTGTTTCCATAAAATACCACAAACAAGAATGTGTTTATTGAAAATTTGGGACAATACTGTTTTTTTTTTTTTTTTCAAAATGTTTGGTACATCTACAATATTATTCACACTTCATTGTTTACAATAAAAAAATACAAAAATAAACGCCCTACGATGGAATCCGATGAAGGTTAAATGCATGTAAGCCTTTTTAGCACTTCTGAAAATAATTGTGTTATTTATTATTAGAGTTTATATATATATTTGTTTTCAACTCCGAATTCAATCTGTGACCATCAAATTTAGACTGTATTTCTAATTTGCAATGGATCATGTTTGTCGTTCATGAATCAATTTATAGTTTTGATTTATATCTGATACAACAATCTTTAGTTATATGTTCATTAGGGACCCAATGCCGCACAGAGTTTTCACGCCCTGGGGTTTACGTGTTTCTCACAGACAGGATCTCGACATTCTGAAGTTATTCAGGGAATGCAGGGATAACTAATACCCAATTAGTCCGGTTGCCTCCTGCTTACTCATACTAAAAGAGTGGTTAATTTAGTCATTTCCATACAACTTGCTAAATCAGCGATAACCAGAAATCGATTAGTCTCGGAGTTGAAGTGCCGACTGCTCCAAACAGTCTTCGTTTAGATATTACGTTCACAGATCAAGGTAGCACCAGCCTCCACATAATCTACTGGATATAAAAACTTCTGAAGAATTTAGAATACATCAAAACTTAACACTTTATTTTCTAAATGAAAGTGTATCATGCCAATTACAGAATCAAACAATAAAAGCCAATTCAGAAGTGAATGCACAGAATCAATTACTCAAAGATAAATCTAAGAGTATAGATGGAAGTCAAAATTATACATAGTGTTGAGCTTGAGAGCTCTGCACTATGGGCCGGTCTGGATACAGACTTGCGACCCCGAGACATTTCTTCCTTTTCTTTAAATACCTTATGAAAGTAATGGATGGTTCTTTTGTTAAAGTTAACTAGCGACTTAAAAATGTACTTATCTGTTGGGATTTAATCAAAATTAATCAAAGGTAGTGAACCAAACCAGAGATTTATCAATACCAGAAGGGAAGGAAAGTTCAGGAAAGAGAGCAAAGTCTATCCTGGGCCTTTTTTCTTCAGATTTCAGAGTTTTTGTTGTTTTATTACAGGGCACATGGCATAAAATCCATCCCTACAGAACAAAATTTGACACATCTAATAGTTTTGTCTATAATGCCTTAAGTATTGTGCTTAGTAAAGCTTTTGGGGTTTTAGGGAGCATTCATTAAATAATTAATTCATCCATCCATCCATCCATCCATCATTCATTTGATGATGCGAAAGTGGGAGGTGTACTGCATTGCAAAGTTGCACAAAGTATATTGTCAAAATTCATCACATCACTGCCTATGGTTTTCGATACAAGAATGTCAAAGAAAGCTAAGCCTTCTTTTGCACTGCAGACATCCAAGCTAAAACATCTCCATATTGCTTGTGTAAACAAGCAATGGCCAAAGTATCAAGTTAAACTCACTCACTGAATTCCAATGACTTCAGTAAACACCTCGCCAGACATACACCCACACTAATAATGCAAGAAATACAACGTAGAATTGCTGCTGGCCCACACCTCAAGAGGGAAACAAAAATTGAAGAAATACCATCATCTGTAAATATTCATAGTTTTATGTTTGCTCAGAGCAAGTGGAAGGCAGTCATAAGCTGACCTAGTTGAAGTTAAAATTCTATAACTTGCTGATTTGTCTGAGGTACAATACACAAGGGTATTGTTTAGTGAGGAAAGAAAAACAAAGACGTGCTTATGAAAATGTTACTCTTTTGGGACTGTGTTGATTCACACACAACCAGTCGAACACAGAGGATATAATCACACTGCAGTCATCTTTCATAACATGAAGAATACCCAAATGGGAAATAGAAAAATGTATTCTCATAAACATTTCTAGATGCATTACATTACACGACTATGTGTTTGGCAACGCTTTAAAATAAAATGATTCTACATTCAGACTTGCATACAGTACATAGTGAAATAAACTATAAACTAAGGTATGGAAATGAAAAATTACTCAGTTTCAAAATTTGACTGGCATGAGGGTCGATTTCCCTACTAATCGATGTTAACTGGGCTATAATTAAGCCAGTTTTAGCTTACCTAACTCAGCGTAGACACATTTGTTAGGGGAACTTTCATTCCTGCTTTCAGTAGCTATTTTCCATCCAAATATTCAAATTAGACTAATGTGCAAAAATGCATAAAACATTTGTGAATAAGCACAAAGTTTCCTTCCAATCAGGCAAAGGGAACAAAATCATCACTTTCTGATAAACTGGCACCAAATCTCAAAGATATATAAAATAAATGTTATATGCTGTGGTGGGTGAAGCCACTGTGTGCCTACGGCTGCAAGATTAATAAAAAAAATTGCAATCTCGATTCGACCTCCTACACAATCTTAATCCAGCATTTCTACGATTCATCCAATTATATTATAAAGTTCAGAAGTAGGGATGTAACGATGTACGATTTTTGCGTACAGACGTCTGTCACAGTAGTTTTTCACGGTTTATGTGCATCATATTCTTTCTTCTGTTAGTGTATGTAAACGTCTTTTTGCTGTATTTTTGCAGTTTGTCTAGTGCACTTCACCGCTGTCATTTTATTCCGCTTATTCCGCTGCTTTTGTGCAGGTAAAGCGAGATTGCGCCTGTAAACAGCACCCCCTCTGCTTAAAACATGTATCACGATTTATTCACCCATTCAACCAGTTTGAATTGTCACATATTTGAATCGAATTTCAACCAACTAACGGTGAATTATTACATCCCAATTCAGGAGAGAAGCATAAAGGTGGTCGCTCAAGTTCTCACATTATTTTATATATGTTGCTCAGCAACATGGACACCTCCAAATGGTGTTGAAATAGTTCAATGCTGTATTTATTAGGTATAATTCACTCAAAAAAGTCATTTCTGTCTATGTAATGATGTATTCGTGGTTGCGAAATAACACAAGCTGTGTGTTCACCACAAAGACGACGCGCGCGCCCATGAATGACATTTAATCTAATGAACAGAACCTGCATAGGCTGTGAATAACAGGTAATAAAGTTGTAAAAAGTTATTCAGTTTGCTGCACATAGCGATTGTTTGGGAGCCACATGGGAAGTATGATTTGCATGTATGTTTTTTTTTCTCAAAGTGAAGAGACCCATGATATGAGCTGTACCTCTGCGTTGAAGGTGAAACTGAAAGCACGCACATCCTTTAAATGACCATATCGCATTTTAGACTTATGATTACGACAAGCAATTGATATGTTTTTTTTTTCATAAAGCGAACTCAGAGTGTTGTGCATGAGAATAAATATTTAACAGTGTCAGTATAACTACTCTAGCCTATACTGTATAATGTTGAAAGTGCAGCCCTTTGTGGGCCTTTTTATTGTTATATAATTATTGACTTGCATCTCAGAAGATGAAAATGAAACGCAATGATGCACAAAGGAAGCACAGCCACTCAAGACAGTTGTGAGACGTAATAATACAGAACCACTTTGATGACGGTCTTTGGCTAAGCAATTTTACACTGATCAGACCAACATTTCACACTTTACAATATGGTCAATCTACTGGTCAATGCCATCCCCTCACACTTATTTTTATCACATGATCTGCTAAAACAAAATCACATGACTTTTTTGGACTTTTGCACTATTTTAATGCACATGCTACAATTTATTCAACAAATGTTTTTTCATCTTGTTAGCAAGTTTGGAATGCTTTGAATTGGAAAGGGGGCTCCCGCCTGGTCAATTAGCATGTAATGAGGTCCAAGATCAGGTAGGCCTCAAGAGCTCACCCTGGTAAAGGAGAGGAGATGGGGTGAAAAGGGGGATTCTTACAAAATGAAGATAAGGCAGTAGGGTAAAATTGGTCTTTTTATTGTAGGCTTGGATCGATCTGATTGGATTATTGCTGATTACAGATGAGAGACCAGCTGCGATCAATCATATCACATGCTCCTCTCGAAATTAGTTTGTAAACCAGATCAAACGTTTATCCTTCTCTATTGTGTATACTGTATATGTGTTTATGTGTATTTTCAAACTGCATGCACATCTTGGCATTAAGCATTTTTATGTAATATTCTAAAATGTGCATAATAATACTGTAGGTGGATAGAAAATTAGCCTAAATTAGCTAGTGATAGTTTGGTGGGCACACGAATTAAAGCATTTCCACGGAAAGAACCAAAACTACAACACATCAAAACAAGACTGCCAATTCTCTTGAAGCAATCGAGTGTTACATGCTTATGTCACAATTTCATAGTATTTCACATGGCAGTCTAACTGCATCAAATGGAAACTGGCATCAGTTGAGAGTTCCTGATGAATAATGAATAAGGACTGAAGAGAAGCTTAAGTCCTGATACACACAAGAGTCCCTCACGGGTATGAGAGATGGGAGAAGTTACTATACGGCTGGCCAAGGGTACCTGATACACACCTGCCCTACATGAACCAGGCTAGCAAGGGCCTCACCAAGGATCAGGCAAACAGTTTGATAACAGTAGGCTAAAACATTCCTCTTGACATTTTTTTGCAAAAAAACAGCCTAACTATTAAACACACATATTTGACACACATATATATAACATATAAAAACTTATAACATACTGCAGGGGTGTCCAAACTCGGTCCTGGAGGGCTGGTGTCCTGGAGAGTTTAGCTCCAACCCTAATCAAACACACCTGAACCAGCTAATCAAGCTCCTACTAGATATACTAAAAACCTCCTGGCAGGTGTGTTGAAGCAAGTCGGAGCTAAACTCAGCAGGACACCGGCCCTCCATGACCGAGTTTGGACACCCCTGACATACTGTATGCAAGCAATATATCATGTCTTTTAAAGATTTGGCTACATTACACTATATTATTCATTAATTTATTCATTTTCTTTTTGGCTTAGTCCCTTTATCAATCCAAGGTCGCCACAGAGGAATGAACCACCAACTTATCCAGCACATGTTTTTATGCAGTGGATGCCCTTCCCGCAACCCATCACTGAGAAACATCCACACACATACACTACGAACAATTTTAGCTTACCTAATTCACCTATACCACTTGTCTTTGGACTGTGGGGGAAACCGGAGCACTGGGAGGAAACCCACACGAACACAGGGAGACTGACCCAGCCGAGGCTCAAACCAGCAACCTTCTTGCTGTGAGGCGAACGTGCTACCCACTGCGCCACCGCGTCGCCCTACACAATATTATACTGTATGGTAACGAGACATTTCAGAGGCATTTCTGCCTGCATGGCAAGACTAAGGGCCAGATTTACTGTACTAACAGCTTGCACTAGAGCAAACCCTTTTTTGCATTAAAGACTTTGATGAACCATTAATGACAAAAACATTTTTTTTTAGTTTATTGCATATGAATATGAAGGATTTCTCCTTTCAGAGTATTTAAATGTCAAACAACTACTTTACCAAAGTTTACTGTATTTAGTTTAGGCCGTTAATTGATTGTCCAAAACAAGCATATTTTAACCCACTGTGTTGTATTTGTGTTGTTAACAGACTGCAGGTGCTAATTTGTCCTGTTTAGTAAATCTGGCCCCAAGTGTGCTGTACATGCCCTTAAAAGTGGTAAAAGGTTTTTTGATCACACCCTGGTGTCTGGCTGCACTATAGGTCATAAAACCCACTCTCAGAAATAGAGCAATAAAAACTATCACTGGGGCTTTACCTTTTGTACTTTTAAGACACTAATATGTACACTTTAGGTACTATTATATACCTTTAAAGAAACAATGACAGCTTATGTTCATTTATTTCTAAGAGGGATTGAAAGGGACATAAGCTGCTTATTAATAAATAAATACAAATGTGACAAAATAATTCAGATAAAGAAGAGGTTTCTGTCATTTTAGGTAATTCTAATAATGCTGACATACTGTTTGATAAAGTATTCATTATTTGCCAATACATATATTTTTATTTTTTAGAATATATTTAATATTTTTTAATATTTTTTTTATGTTACAACAACAGAGTATGTGGTCACTGTGTGCTTGTGATTGAGTCAACAGAAGTTAAGTTTGGATTAATACTACGGCTCCACCTCATGATGGTAATATACACTGTAAAAAATAATGTGTATGTTTTAATAAAAAAAAAAATGAGGTGACTATTTGCATCAGCCTTTTGAGTATTTCAAAATTATTTTATTTTAGTTTGTCCTATAAGACTTTAAATGGTCTACACTTGTGACAAGTAACATCAACTCAATTTTATCAATTTTCAACTTGTAGTTTTAAGTTCGTCAAACCTGTTTTTTCCTAACTAAAATGTATTTATTCTAATAATCCACAGTATTTTAAGTTACTATTATTCAGTGACACTTGTGCTTTTAAGTAATGCTAACATAATTTTATTATTTTTCTACCTATATTAAGTTACTTAAATCCTTAAAAACCAAACATTTAAAATTTTGTAACAACATTAATCTTTAATATACCAGTGTATCAAACAATAAACACAAAAACAGTCAAATGCATTTATTCAATCGAAAACTCTTTACAATATTACAGAATTAATTAACAGACAAATCACCCTGCAGCCCACGAGTGGTTACTCACTAAAGCTAAGCAGGGCTGAGCCTGGTCAGTAGCTGGATGGGAGACCACATGAGAAAACTAGGTTGCTGTTGGAAGTGTTGTTAGTGAGGCCAGCAGAGGTCACTCAACTTGTGGTCTGTGTGAGTCCTAATGCCCCAGTAAAAGTGAAGGGGACACCATGTCAGTGGGTGCCGTCATTCGGATGGGACGTTGAACCGAGGTCCTGACTTTCTATGGTCATTAAAAATCCCATGGCACTTCTTGTAAAGAGTAGGGGTGTAAGCCCGGTGTCCTGGCCTCCATCTTCCCTTAGCCGTCATGACCCAATCATCACCATCCACCGAATTGGCTCTATCCCTGTCTCTTCACTCCACCTATAGCTAGTGTGTGGTGAGCGCACTGGCGCCGTTCTCCTGTGGCTGCCGTCGCATCATCCAAGTGGATGCTACACACTGGTGGTGGTGTGGAGAGACCCCCCTCGTGATTGTGAAGTGCTTTGCATGTATGGCCATACACAATAAATGCACTATATAAATACACACATTACATTACATTACATTACAATTTAACAAATTATTTATTATTGTGATTAGTACTTTACAATGGTAAAGCATGATTTCTACTTTATATGTATAATATTTGAATTTATTTTATAATTATAACATTACTCTGGAAAAGACCACAACTTTAACCTATAAATGACTGAGATACTAATAAAACGTTATAGTTTACTCAAAAACAAAAACTCGAATTATTTACTCTTGTGTTCCAAACATTTAAGACTTTTGTTTATCTTCAGAACACAAATTAAGATAGACTCTGGCTCCAAATGGCAGGATGAGCAAGACTGGCTTAATTTTTTTACAGCAGAAGAAAACTGAGATGTTCTATAAATCAAATATTGGTAATTGAGACTAATTGAGACTTTTAAATAAGTTACATTTTTTATCTACATGTAGGTTTATGAGCTCACATCAATATGTTACAGGTTGCACGTGCTCCAAACTTTCATAAAGGAATGCTGCAGATTAAAAGTAATAATGTTGCAAATAATTTCTTGACAATTGTTTCACATCATAAGACTTGTATTCCCAAGAGCCACCGTTTATTTATTGTTGCCCGTATATGTTTTTTTTTTCGCTCTCTAAATGTGGAAGCAACCATTGACTTATATAACATTAACTTTACAACCATATTTTTCATCAAGGACCACGATTGCAGAGTAGCTTCTATTTTCTACTGAAAGAAATGAATTCAATGGGTTGAGGGTGAATAAATTAACAGCAATTTATTATACAAAAATAAAAAATAAATATAAATTTAGTTTTTGTACAATCATTTGTCAGTGATAGTACCTTTTGATTATTCCTTTTATTGCTGTACAATGAATTGCACTATGGAATTGTTTATTTATACAAGTAATTAATAATAAATCACAGATTAAACTGACAGCCCTAGTAATTAGTAGGCCTAATCTGCATTTTTTAGTAAATAACACTATTAGGCTATGCTACAGCAAATATAAAATAAAGAGTGGTTTTAATCCTAAATGAATCACCATCGAAATGTACACAATCTTAATCAAGGGATTGCATCTCTTCATAGAGTGTAATGATAAAAAAGGAAAAAAACTGCAGAACAAAGCAAAGACGACTAAACTATGCATTCAGTTGAGGAACGATTTTTTTTTTAAATCTCATTCGAATCCAGAGGTCTGTTAACTAAGCATATTAACTTTGAATGGATTTGAAAATGTAATTTCTCTCAACATCTTAGCAGTCCTCCAAGTCAGAGATGACAACTATGTGAACTTCTGGCAGCTCAGATGAATTCTTTTAAGATTTACCTGTAGGTAATTTAACCAAACATAATTAAGGGGGGGAGCCCCGAGGCGCAAACTAGATTGAAACGACATAGCCTCAAATATAATTGGATAAAAGGGGTTGATTAATTTTCTCCTACAAGAATTCATTAACAGTTACCAAAACCATATTTCAAATCAGCATTGTAATTGTATTACCTTCCATTTCAAGTTATTGATTAATTACAGAGCTGACCTCAACGTTTAAACTAAACCTTCTGAATTATCAGTCCAGTCTCTCTTTAACACGAGCTGCAAATGACATTAGCAAATTTACTTTTCTGTAACCCTCGAAATACAATCAAAAGCTGGTGCAAGGACTAAACAAAACAGTGTCACCTTAAATTTCAAGCAGCTTCAAATCTGTGCGTGATACTGTATCATAACAAGGATGTAAATATCATGTTAACAGCATTTTTACAACTTTTCGTTTAATACAAAAGTTAGATTTAGATGTTAATTAACACATTTCACATAGCCAAATAGTTACTATAGCAACAGGTGAGACTTGAGTGTGGATGGTGTATAGAATTATAATTCAATTACCACTACTGTGCAATCTCGTTTGAAGTGTTTGAAGAGTGTTTAAAGAGTGACAAATAAGGATATAAATTCATATTTGTTTTGTATAGGTATTACAAAGAGAAGGTGACTTATGAGGACAAAATGAAAAAATAAAAAAACTAATAAAAATAAAAAACTTGCCTTGCCTTGTGTGTGTGTATGTATCATTAAATTATTAATTTAATCAAATAATGTCGCATTTAGTCATACATTTATGTATAATTAATTCATTTTATTACACATATTTATTTAGTTTATTTTTTTTAATTAATTAATTAATTTTACTTTATTTTACTTTATTCTACTTTATTTATTTATTTCAATTTGTTATTTATTATTGTTTTTATTTTAATCTTATCATTTAATTTAAGTGCTGATTCAAGAAAAGGGCAGAACCTTGCCTCAGTGGTTAGCACTGTCGCCTCACATAAAGAAGGTTGCTGGTGCGAGCCCTGGCTGAGTAAGTTGGCATTTCTGTGTGGCGTGGGTTTTCTTCGTGTGCTCTGGTTTCCCCCACAGTCCAAAGACATGCAGTACAGGTGAATTGAATAAACTAAATTGGCCATATGTATGGTATGTATGGCTGTTTTCCAGTACTGGGTTGCGGCTGGAAGGGCATGTGTAAAACATATACTAGAATAGTTGGCGGTTCATTCGTCTGTGGCGACCTCTGAAATAGAGACTAAGCTAAAGGAAAATGTATAAATATTGCACTTTTTTACAACATTATTACATTTATTTATTTATTTGTATTTATTTAATATACTTTATTATTTTTAAGTGAGATTATTTATTATTTTCTTATTTATTATTTTCATAGTTTCATCATATTTTATTATCATAATTTATTCTTTTTTTGTTTCAAGGGATATTTAAGTCACAATCGTTTCTGTTGTCTCCATGTCATGGTTGCAACAAAATGATCATCTATTACTTTTGCTTTAGCAGAGTATAATGACACTTTTTGCTGGCCAGATGGAATTCAAATGCCATTATAAAGTGCAGACTTAGTAGAGATCACATTCAAGACAAAGTCTGAGTACTAGCACTGAAACTTTATTTGATTAATTAATAAACGCTGCTCATTTTTCATCATCACTTCATCTCAATCTCTCTGCTTCACAGGTCTTAGCGATTCTGTGAACTTCACAGGCTGACAGCTTAGTTTTTTTGCTAATACAGTTTTAGGTGTCAGACAAAATGCATTCATACTGTGTTTTAATAACTGTTATGTGTTCTATTAATGTATTAATTTGAATAAAAACAGACTACAGTAAAACTTTAACAAAACTTTTTTTTAGCTGAATTCCTAACATTTTCTAGGCACAAAGAATCTCTCTTTTTAAATTACATTATTTTAAGGTTTTTTATATATACACACACACACACACACACACACACACACACACACACACACACACACAGAGAGAACAAGAACATACATTGGCTCATACTGTAGACATACAAGAGACTACATAAAACAAAACAAAAAAGAAAAGAGACAAAAAACACATCATACAGTAGTTACAAAACATACAATTAAAACAAGAGCGGGTATATAATGTAACTTAAACCTCAGAGGGGCCACTAGATTGCTCTTTAGATATAGATTTGTCAAATAAATCAAGAAATTGACCCCACGTAGCTAAAAATGTTCTTATGGAGCTGGTCCTTAAAAATCGGTGTCTCTCCATCTGAATAACAGATATCATATCAGAAATCCAGTTCCGTGTGGGCTAAAGGTGATTTCCAATTGTTAAGCACCAGTCTTTTAGCGACCACCATGCCTTGCATTAAATACTCTTGCATTGTTTGAGGGAGAGAAGATTTTGTGAGAAGCCAAAGATGGCAAGTTTGGCATCTGATAAAAAAGGTCTGTGATAAGCCTTGGAGTACCAATCAAATATGTTTATCCAGAATCAATTTTGTAGGGGACAGAGCCAAAATATAATAATAATAATTATTATTATTATTATGAGCCAAAAGGCATGAGCAACCTTGTCCTCTGCTGTCTTGCATCTATTACACATTGGTGAGACTTTATGGAGCTTGGCTTTAGTGTAGCGTAGACGATGTATGACCTTGAATTGAATCAGTTGGTGTCTGCTGTTGACTGAGAATGACTGTATTGAAGTCAAACAATTGTCCCACGTGTCTGCAGAGAGTTCGATTCCCAAATCTTTTTGCCAGGCAACTTTAAATCTCATAGAGGATACTGTAACACAACTTCCAAATAATCACACAAATTTTGAAATAAGATGTCTAGAATCAGGGGGCTTTGTAAAGATATCATAAAACACATGTTTTTCTGGACAGAGTTTGAAATTAGGAATTTTAGACTTCACAAATGTCTGATTTGCAAAAAAAGGGAAAAAATGTGTATGAGGGAGATCAGATTTTTCCCTTAATTGACTAAACGGAGCAAAACACCCTTCGACATAAAGATTCTTGATAAAACACAAACCTTTTTCCTTCCTAACATAATAACTTTTATCAGTCCATGCCGGTAAGACTTAATGATTCTAACAGATCGGTAAGTATGCAGAGGTCTCTGGTAGGGTTAGAGCTTTACTTATTTGGTTAAACATTTTGTTCGATGATTGTTTTCTTACTAAAATTTAAAAATCTTGGGAAAATGAATTGGGAGTATGTTTTTAGGACGAATGGTGGCTTGGTGCACTGCAGAAAATACATTCTAGTACAATATTAGCCTGATACATTTTAAAGTATTTCATAGAATCCATTTCTTAAAAAACAGACTGAAAAATTTCCCAATATTGATGACAGATGTGACAGATGTCATGCACCACAGTGTAATTTAAGTCATATATTCTTTATGTGCCCTATGTTACAGAACTACTGGATTAATTATTTTACAATTACTGTATGTCTAAAATGTTCCAGGTAAATACAGACCCATCCCCTGATGTTGCCGTTTTTGGGGTTCCAAAGATTTGTTCCCAGTTTAATTCTAAACAACTTGATACTTTGGCCTTTACCTCATTATTAGCTAGGCGTCGTATTCTACTTCACTGGAAGTCAAATAAGCCTCGCAATGGCTTGTGGATACCATGCATTTTCTAAAGTTTAGATGCTTTGGGAAAAACTAATTTCTTTAAAAAATGGCAACTTATTTTAATTCTCTTAACATCTTGCCTTCCATTTAATAGATGCACTCTCCTTCCTGTATTTATTTCGTAGTAATTAAATTTTTATTTGTTTTTAACTATTATTATCTTATACTGTTTATTTGTAAACATTTACTTTCAACATTGACAATGTATCTGAACATTGGATTGTGATTGTTGAATGTCTGCATTCAGTTGGCTGTAAATTTCTGTACAATTTTATTACTCTTATTTCCATTTGTTTCCCCTTATTATTATTATTATTATTATTATTATTATTATTATTATTATTATTATTATTATTATTTCTATCATTATTATTATTATTATTATCAACATTATTATTTTTTTTGTTTTTTAATTTTAATAATAATTGTATTAATAATAATTTATTAATAATTTAGTTTTATTTATTATTATTATTATTATTTTCTTTTTTGGTAAAAAAAAAACAAAACAAATAAACAACAATAAAGATATGATATGTAACTATTTGTACTGAAATAGTGTTTGTTTTTTCGCAATAAAAAATTTGAACAAAAATTCTGGTCACACTTTATTTTGATGGTCCGTTTGTTGAATTTAAGTTACATTGAATCTACATGCCAACTATAATTCTCATTAGATTATAAGTAGACTGTTAGGTTGGGGTTAGGGTTAGTGTAAGTTGACATTTACTTGCAAAGTTTCTTAAAGTCAGATAAATGTCTGTTTAGCAGCAGTATTAACAGATATTAAGCAGACAGTCTACCAATACTCAAATGGACCATCAAAATAAAGTGAATTCTTATTCTTATTTTTCAACAAAAAAAAAATCAGTTCATTTAAAACTTTAGGCTTGTCCAGCTTAGAGAACAACATCGTACAAAGAATCTCTTGATTATAGATTTTCATATCACAAACACATTTCAGCTGCTTGCTTTAATTGTAGCATAGCCTAAAAAGTAATAAACACAGCTATATTGATCTACTTTGCCACACAATATCAATAAATGTGGCAGTAAACACCTAGAAGAGTTTTAGCATAACAATTTCTTCCTTTCTGGCAGAAAAAAGCAAACATTTAATGATGTGTTTATGATCTCCCCCCTTTCCCTTTATAATAGTATAAAATAATCTCAGAATCATACTAAAACCCACAAATGCCTAAAGTCTAATATATATGTATATCAAGCGCTGTAATAGCAGCAGATCTTGACATTCATAAATCAAATATGATTACGTATTCAGAGGAGGCTTGTTGCTCCTCCACGAAAAGTAGCATCGATACATAACTCCTAACAAGCCACATGTGAGACAGATCAGCATAGGGGGTCCTGTATGTACCCAAGTTAACTGTGTTAATTATGGCTGTTTGCTAGAGAGGGGGCAGAAGCTCCCCCGAGACTCCTTCTACAGCAGGTAGTGATATATCTGAATAATAATGCAGAACTACTGAAAGTTGGTCCCGTTTGTGGTTAAGCCTGAATGTGCGATGAGCTTAGAGACTTGGCAGAGGTTTGAGGACGACATTAAGACTGAATGAGCACTGAACGCCAAAAACAGCTGTAGGACATCCAGCCCTTTCAACTTTTTTTAGCAAGCCAGACTATTTTGGGGAAAAAAGTATGTATGTGTGTGTTTCTGCTAAATGAATTTAGATTGCTTTATATGCTTTTTATGATGATTTGACAGTATGAATTGTTAATGCAATGTACAGTGTTGCTTTAAAACTGTAAAATGTCTGGCACGGTAACTGCTGATTAGGGTTGGGCGATGTCGACCAATTTGACATCGTACGATGTTTAATGTAAAACATCGCAATTGATGATGGCATCGTCATCGCAGGCGGCGGTGAATAAATTTTTTATGAATAATTAATTAATTATTAACAAATTAATTATTTGTAGCCTACTGTTTCAACTACCTGACCCGCATGGTCTTTGTTTTACCCATAGCCAAATCATAAATAAATAAAGATAAGTTACACACAAATTACCACCTGTCAATCACTTTTTCAGCGGGACTCTGACATGAACAGGCAGAGTGATCTGTGTCATTATAATGGCGTCGACAAACTTGGTTGGTAAAAAAGGCGCACAACCAACAGGAACCAACCAACAGTATCTGAGGTTTTCGCTAAAAACGAAGCACACGCGTGAAAGTGAAAGATTGAAGCACTGTACTGATGCTGTGACACGTCACCTGATAGATTCAAAAGACAGAAGAGTTGTTAGACAGAGAAAAGTTGAATTAAATATCACGTTTAACAACTATAGTGAGACGTGATGCAGTGGTACATCCTTGATAAACTGTCCGATGTGCACTGCTCTCTGGGATTTTGTGCTCAAAGCACCCGCTGACTGCTGGAGCTCAGACGGGCGCGTACGTTGCAGCGCATGACAGACTGTGTGTGTGTTTGTGTGTGTGTGGTCACGTGATGTGTGTTTTCAGCGCTGAAGTATGGAAGGAGAGCTTTTCAGAAATGCTAGATGAAACGCCAGAGTGGACGTGGATCGTTTTGGTTCTAAAATGGCATTTTAAAACTAAGACATATTAGTGTAAACGGGGCTGTGTGTATTTTTGCGAAGGGAGCGGGGCAGAGGAACGCGATGCTAGCTCAGCATCATGATGTCTATCGGCCATCGGTGATAGACGATGGAATCATCAATCAAACCAACCCTACTGCCGATAAAAGAAAATATATGAAACTTGTAATAAAAATATATTAAAATTGCTCAACAAACAATGCTATTTTGTCTGCACGGTGGCGCAGTGGGTAGCCTCTTTGCCTCACAGCAAGAAGGTCACTGGTTCAAGCCTTGGCTGGGTCAGTTGGCATTTCTGTGTGGAGTTTGCATGTTTTCCCCATGTTGGCGTGGGTTTCCTCCGGGTGCTCCGATTTCCCCCACAAGTCCAAAAACATGTGGTATATGTGAATTGGGAAGGCTAAATTGTCCGTAGTGTATGTGTGTGAATGATTGTGTATGGATGTTTACCAGTAATGGGTTTAAGCTGGAAGGGCATCCGCTGCGTAAAACATGTGCTGAATAAATTTGCGGTTCATTCTGCTGTGGCAACCCCAGATTATTAAAGGGACTAGGGGAGCGCGGGGCACAAAGTAACGCGGGGTTAAATGTAACACAGAGTTTTAAGGTATTTGCTCAGGGTTAACCATGGCATGCTTCCGAGGTTTTCACCACAGTGTCGGCAGACGTCTTCCTTCCAATTATTGAAAATCTTCGGCGAAATTTGGATGAGAAACACAGGAGAAACCATTTTTGCAGCATAAAAGTATTTTTTATTACAGTCGATATTTTTTTATTTTGAAAAAATCTGTGAAAGTATGAGCGTAAAATCTTATATTGTTGTGATTACCATCTTCTAGGCTAAAAGATGAAACCATTTTGAAAGATGTATAAAACACACAGTGACTGCTAGCCAGTTTTGAGTAAAATATGACACAGAGGGGCTAGTTGTAATAGGGTGTTACAATTAAGCCACACACTGTTGGACACCAATTAAACGGACAAAATATTTTTTTCGAATTTTAAGTGTAATGTTAAAAACTTTTTAAATAAAAATGTTTTTTAATAGAAAATATTGTTTTAATAGAAGAAAAAATATTTTATTGCTAATAATGCAAATAAATGCATTGTATAATAATGGATAAATGGATAATATTGCAAATAGATTCAAATGTGTTTATCCAATAAACAAAAAAATGAATAAACATACTGTGCTATGTAGAATAAAAAAGAAATGAGCCAATTACTGAGAAAATATAGCTACTATTTAAAGTAAACTGAATTTAAATTAATTGTGTGAAATCTGCCTTTATAAGCATGTGTTACAACTAACCCCCTGTCTGTTACAACTTGCCCAGCAGGTGGGGTAAATAGTAACATTTATACTCCTGGCACTTTTGGCAATACTGCACAGAAACCATAGGTCTGACGATCATAATTCCAGTGCTCATTTGTAGGAGAGGCTTGTGGGTTGTTGGTAAAAAAAAAAAAAATATGGTTTGTCTATCCCTATTACTTTGTTCATTATTTGACCAAAACCAAAAAGTGTTACTTTGTGCCCCGCTCTTCCCTAAGCCGAAAAGAAAAGAAATGAAATCAGAGAAATCTATTTCTTACTATTTAAAGGGCCTAAGCTTTTCACTCATCATAGTACACGTGCTGCCGATGATGTGACAATAAAAGTGATTTGATTTCACCCCCAATACATAGACATCTTTCATCAGGGATCAAGCATTAATTAGGGGGGTCAATTCCTCTCAAAAACCCCAGTAATTCCCAGTAGTTCCTGCCCATAATCATAATTTCTATGAAAAGTAATAAACTTGTAAGTACTTCACTGCCTCGACTAAGTTTTCAAAGCAAACATCTAGTTAGAAACAACTTTTCTAAAAAGCCTAGTTTGTTTTTCAGAATTTGAATTCTGCACTGCTCCCAAACACCAAACCGTAAGGCTAGCACCTCACAACACTTTAAGTGTAATATGCTAATAATCATCAAAGCGCTCTGTGGACACTAAACAGCTTGCTGAATGCAAATTACCCATCTTAATTCTAATCTTAAGTTGTGGTGTTAATTATCCAGGGCTGACAGGGC
The DNA here is from genome assembly GCA_903798195.1 of Danio kyathit. Lineage (NCBI taxonomy): Eukaryota > Metazoa > Chordata > Actinopteri > Cypriniformes > Danionidae > Danio > Danio kyathit. Next base: position 20,988,361 of record LR812542.1, read on the forward strand.
CTGCACTTGTAAACAGTATGCTTGCGTGCTTTCATTGAGCGCTCGCTAAGTGCCGCTGGTTATCTGGGCAGGTTAGAAGGTGTTACTGTCAGTTATTTCATGAGATAGTGACCCACAGTCGAGTACACATCTCTGCAATCACACACACTGCATGTAACACATGACCCTTTAGTAGTGCACAAAGAGCCTCTCCATCTCCCATTATGGCTCAGGCTGGCACATGCTATTCGCCAACTCGTGCTCGTCTATAAATATCCAGCACTGACCAAGCAGGCCACTCGCTAGGGAGGCATCAACAAGTATAAACAAGTCAGGAAGCCTTTTTTAAAAGCTGCACCCCATGAGAGAGACAAACAACGGAGGGCTGTTTACTTAGCAAATTAGTTTGCAAGCTAATGGGCAGCTACCCCACTAGCCACCCTAGTAAATGATATAAAGCAGTAAGTGGCTCTCAGAGCTTTGGAGTGAGGGATAGTAGAGCCCTTAGAAATCCTTCACATGTCCGTCTGTTTATATTGCCATGAAAAAGGTACACGATGACTGGTAGAGCTAATGGAAAAGGCTCTGAATAGCATGATTTGAATAAGTAGTTTGAAAGCTGTTTTGTTTAGCCAAGTACGCTAAACAAGAATTGTTTAATTGCATGCAAAAAAGTAATATGATGATGCTCACAGTTGTTGTACTTTATAATCGTGGGTCGGCAGGGATAAAATTAAGCTAACAAGTTTGTGTAGAAAATAAACAAGTACATGAAATTGTAAAAGAAAGGAGAAAGACTTGTTCTGTTATTGATGTCTCAGGTTTTGTGTCCAGTAAATACACTGCATGTTGATTCAAATTCATGTTAAGTTACTAGAGAAGCAGTGCAATTATGCATATCCCACCATAGAGAGATTGTGTGAAGTGGACATGTTGATATAATGAACAAAAGTACACAAAGAAAAGGAAAATATGAGCCAGACAACATAAAATGAATGCTTTTACCAACCTCAAATGACACATTCTATACTTAATTAATTAATTCATTAATTTATCTATTAATTTTATACTTTATTCTCATTATTTTAATCCTTTACTTATTAGCAAAAACATTTTTTGTGTATTGTATAATGTATTGTAATGTATTATTATTTTAACTTTATGGACCCTATCATACACCCAGCACAATAAGGCACAAGATGTGTTTAGCGTGATTTGTTGCTATTGTCAGACTAGCACAACTGTAACTTTCACATTTTGCACCATGTTGTTTAAATAGCAAATCTATTTGCGCCACTTTGTGGACTCATGGGTGTACTGGTCTGAAAAGGAGGCGTGTTAAAGCGCATTGTTGGCACGTTGCTATTTTGAAGAACTGAAATAGATTGCGCCATTGACCAACTAAAAGTTGGTCCAAAGTGCAGAGCAGAGCGCATTAGTTGTGTGCCTATGCAGGTCCAAACGCGTACACATTGCTTAATAAACACAGGATATACAGCAAAACACAAATATCTTTACACATGAAAAAAATTTAAGGATTAAAATATTCATTAATTCATTCATTTTTTTTTCGGCTTAGTCCCTTTATGGTCACACTTTATTTTGACGGTCCGTTTGTTGAATTTAAGTTACATTGCAACTAATTATCATTAGATTATAAGTAGACTGTTAGGTTGGGGTTAGGGTTGGGGTTGGGGTTAGGGTTAGTGTAAGTTGACATGTAATTGCAAAGTTTCTTATAGTCAGTTAAATGTCTGTTGAAGGACTGTTAAATGTCAGTGTCAACAGATATTGAGCAGACAGTCTACTAATACTCAAATGGACCATCAAAATAAAGTGTTACCCCCTTTATTATTCAGGGGTCGCCACAGCAGAATGAACTGGCAATTGTAAAATTGTAAAATCTCTGAGATTACGAAAAACAAATTTAAAACCCCTGTTTCAAACGCTACAGTTTTAATTACGTATATACTGTATAAAAAAAAAATTGTCCAAAAACGCAACAGCTAGCGACAGCAAGTGTTTAGTCTGCATGTAACCTGTTGTTTCTCTTCCAGCGAGGACCATTTGCAGCTGACATCTATAGGAGGGAGATAATTTCCTGCGTTACCTCGGAGGCGGCTGCAGCTCAAGCCCATTGACATTCAGCATGCAGGAGGCGAGAGTGCAGAGACTGACATTAGAGACAAGGGAGAAAAGGGAAATCGGAGCACTCTTAGGAAAAAACCTGCGGCTCTGTGCGTGGAGATGCAATCTGCAGGAGCATATGGGGCGATTTCTCCCTACGACCGACCGCACGCCTGGGCCAGTCCAAAGCACTTCAGGTTTATTATAGATACAACAAAAGGCAAAAAAATGTGAAAAGAGAGAGGGGGGGGGGGTTCTGTCATACCCAATCACGAGAAGTGACAGTACTGCCTGGAAACATACAGGCAGCACTTTTGTTTTATTATCTACTGTTCTCTTTGATTTGTAGAGGCAAGCACTTGGAAGAGCTCTCTATATCCTGGCACTGGCATTACAGCAAAGAACTGCATGGGTCGTAGCACTCAGAGAGGCACAGTGCATTAGTAATTGTCCCATAGATTAATTCATGAGCCTGAGGATAAATCACCAAGTAGCAGACTGAGAGATGAACTTTGCTGCCATTCGTCAGATGTTTGACACGTATTACTGGGCGAAATGAAGAGCAGATGCAGAGCATGAAAGAGTATGTGAAGATCACAGAGGAAGAACTGAGAAGCTCAAATTTACAGGAGCACTTCTGCAGGGCGATCGATCAAAATTCATTCTGATAAAATATTTAGAAGAGCAAAAATGACAAAATATCTGCCGTTAATTGTGTCCTGTCATGGAACTGGGTACATACAGGCAGTCGTTTTTAAATGACGTGCACTCGAAGAGTACAGTACGCCTTTGATGAAAAATTCAATTACAAATACGATGCGATAGGAACAAATTTGATTCCTTTTTGATCCAATTAGATCTCTCATCTTGCTCTCTAAGAGCGTAGTTCAGCACTCTGTGAAACTTCAAATGTAAAAGTTTGAAGGATTTGTCACCCACGCGTGACCATGTTAGATACTGAAGCGCACATCTTCTTAACAAATGCCTGGTGTACAGAATCACTAAGCAGTGCAGCTTTCCTAATATCCCCCCTCTCTCCTCTGACTGGGTTATTTGGGGGATTAGCAGACCATTATTTTTATTTATTTATGTTTTCATGGCGCATAATGTCAAAGCTTAGTAGAGGCATTTCTCTGGCTGCGATTAGATGCGCTTTTAAAATATGCAAATATAAAAGCAGGCGAAATAGGTCTCTGTTAGAAGCCTAGTCTGGTATTTTTTCACTCATTTAGTGTTCAATTTTCCATGAAGATAACATGAAATTAAATTATTGACCATTCGCAAGTTTGGTAAGATGTTTTTAAAAGTTTCTCAGACTTAAAAAAAACGTGGTGTAGAAACTTTATGTACAAGTAGAACATTGGATTAAACATTACATTTTAAGTAAACTATTTTTCAATTTGTAGTATTTTTCAGATTTTTTTTTTGAAAAACAAACTCTATTACAATTACTAATACATCTCTAAAAATTAAAATTTTTTCATTAAAATTTTGTTTATACATTTTTAAAATGTAATTTATTCCTGTGATGTCCTAAGTGTCTCACATTCCACCAAAAACTATTTAAATGTATTCATTTTGTGCTTAGTACAGTACCTTTGTAACTTTTATCCAAGGCTCATTCTGAAAACGTACCCATTTCTGGAGACAAATACCCAAATACATCCCAAGAGCTACATTTTTTTGCAGTTTTTGTTTTCGCGAATCCACCAGAGTTCACTGTGTACACTTTTTGAGATTTCAAATTTCTCTCACGTAAACCCACCAGAGGCTGCTGTTGACTGACTAAATGACTGACTGACTAATCGACTGACCCAATCTCCTCCTTCCCTAAACCCAATTAATAATATTTTCAAAAGCACAGACTGACCCACCCACTTCCCTAAACCCAACGGACAATTTTAAATTTAAATAAGCAATCCAGAAAAAGAAAAGCCCTTGCCTGAATTTTACCACATTTTCAGATTTTGCCACATTCTCACCCTGTTATTTACTTGTTTATTTTATTTTTTGGATTCTGTTTTTGTCTAACCCACCTTCTGGAACTCTTCCTCACCAGACTCAAACCCCGTCATGATTGTCAACTCCTCTCTGCATCTCAAGTCCATCAACGTACATGTCGAGCTAACTGGACAAACTGATAACAACGGGAAAGCCGTCCACACGGAGGTAAGCGGTCAGCTGGTAAGTGCGTAAAGGAACAGCGTCATACCGCCCCATATCGTTCATTTTAAAAATTAAATGCAGCCATACATCTCCAGAATGCTATATAGGGCTACGTTTTCAGAATTAGCCTATGTTGGTAACTTTGTATAATAAATCAATTAATTAATTAATTAATTAAATGAATAGCTTGATTTATTAATTGTACTTTGGCTTAGTCCCTTATTTATCAGGATCACCACAGTGGAATGAACCGCCTAAATTAATAGCTTAAAAATCTTACTGACCCCAAATTTTCAATGCTAGTTTTTGTATATGAAATCAAAATTACATTATAACTTCTTGTGAAATATTTATCAGTGTGAATTCAAAACAGCACTATTTCCAACCCAGCTACATTCTGAAAATGTACCGCTATATACATTTCTGGAGAGTGAAAATTTGTCCTAGGAGCTACGTTTTTTTCCTCCCCCTTCCCTAAAAAAACAACCAATAGTGTTTCCAAAAGCACCGTTTCACCTGCCCACCCATTTCCCTAATACCAACTGACAGTTTTAAAAACAATCCAGAAAAAGAAAAGCCCTCGCATTTTACCACATTTTCACCCTGTTATTTACTTGTTTATTTTATTCTGGAACTGTTCTTCGTCAGACTCAAACCCCGTCGTCATGGTCAACTCATCTCTGTGTGTCAAGTCTGCCAACGTACATGGCGAGCTACTGGACAAACTGGTAACAGCGGGAAAGCCATTCACACAGAAGTAAGCGGTCAGCTGGTAAGCGCGAAAAGAAACTGCGTCATACCGCCTCATAGCGTTCGATTTAAAGACGTAATGCAGCCATAAGTACTTCTGAATACATAATTCGTGATCTCCAGAAATGTATACAGGGCTATGTTTTCAGAATGAGCCTATGCTGCCTATTTCATTCATTCATTCATTTTCTTGTCGGCTTTGTCCCTTGCGGGGTCGCCACAGCAGAATGAACCGCCAACTTATCCAGCACGATTTTACGCAGCGGATGCCCTTCCAGCCGCAACCCATCTCTGGGAACTTCCACACACACATTCACACTCATACACTATGGACAATTTAGCTTACCCAATTCACCTGTACTGCATGTCTTTGGACTGTGGGGAAAACCGGAGCACCCGGAGGAAACCCACGCAAACGCAGGGAGAACATGCAAACTCCACACAGAAACGCCAACTGACCCAGCCCAGCCGAGGTTCGAACCTGCGACCCAGCGACATTCTTGCTGTGAGGCAACAGCACTACCTACTGCGCCACTGCGTTGCCCTCTGCCTATTTCACTTTGTCTTTATTATTTGTGTATCAATCATCATGGGAATAATCACATAAGATATGAATTGCAAATAATCATAAATCATAAGCTTACGCTGGGTACAACTAAAGTATAAGACAGTTTAGTTAAGGCTTTAGGTGTCTTTATCTTAATGTGAATTTAAATATTGCAGATTTTTTAGCTATACAAAGCTTGGCTGGATACTTCAGCGCAATGATATGGATAATCTCCCCCCCGAACACCACGATTATGATTACGGAAATGAGGCTGCATGTCTCCCAGAGGTATAGGAGTGTGTTTGTTTAGTGAATGCATCTACAGCATGACAAATTCCTTTCTATGGAGGCTCCAGTTACTAAGTCTCTAAGCTTGCTTACTTTTGGTACACAGACAAGTACATTTGCTCATCCCTCTTACACTCTGAGATTTGCTCCAATTTCAGTCATCAACATTTCTGACCATCGTAATCCAAGGTCATTACTAGATAGAAGAGCGTTAAACCCTGGCTGAAATGTGCAGAGGATGTTGTGACATTTATTGTGAATATAACCAGAATGGACTGCTCATCTCTATAGTATGCCCTGGATTTCACTTGCATCCAGAAAAATCCTACAACTGACTTTTTATAATTATCTTTGCATATAGAGCCTTCATAATGTGGCTGTCAAAGGAGTTTCTTCCACTCACAGCTGTGATATACAGTTTAATTATAAATGCACTTCTCTGATGTCTTTAGAGCCTTAAATTCAGGCATATTTGTCTGCAAGCACAAACCAATAAGCTGTGGAAATCTCAGAGCAGCCCCAAAACATTCTCTCCACATCTCAATTAGATCATATTTGGCTTTCGTGGGAATCTGCTTGTTTGGTTGTGGCCTCAGGGCTCCAAAAATTTTGTCTCTAATAGGCCTCTGTGCTTTTTAAACATCTATCATGACTTGGTTGTTCACATTCATAAGTTATACATTTGTATATTCTGGGTTTATGTTAATAATATCTATAGCACATCAAGTCTCTTGACAAGTCCATTGCACGACAGACAGATAGACAGAGAGACCATTTTCAAAACTTTAGACAAATATTTATACAAATTATCACTATTTTTCTCTTCTTTTTTATTTGAATTAATTTATTTTGACAGTTTTATGCCAGGGCTTTAGCAAAAACTGCTATTTTCCACCTGCAGTCCCTGGGCTTACTCACACAAATTACACACAAAGAAGCAAACACAAACATTTTAGTTATTGTGTATGTACTGTTTTAGTTTAGATAGGAGCCACTTTTTGGACAGGCTGGAAAACATTCAAATTTGTAGATTAAGATGTAATTAATTCATTAAGAAGTGTGTTCCACAGCCTTGTGGCTCTATAGGTAAAATATTTTTTTGTTAAATGTATAATTGCATAATTGTTACTGCTGCTTCTTAAAGTGATTATTTGTCTGAGATTTGCTAAAACTCCTCAAAAGAGCAATGAAGGGCTCTATTTTAATAATCTAGGCACAAAGTCTAAAGCCCATGGCACAAGGTATTAAGGGCGTGTCTGAATCAACTTTTGCTATTTTAAGAACAGAAAAATATGCTTTGCGCACTGGCGCATAGTCTGACAGGGTTGTGCTTATTCTCTTATTGAGTTATGGGTGTGTTTTGAGTATAATGTGCATTAAACTAATCAGAGTCTCATCTCTCATTCCCTTTAAGAGTCAGTTGTGTCGCGTCATGGCGCATTTGCTATTTACATGGCGGACTTCGTAAGTGGAAAAACTGAACGCTTCCCTAGCAAGAAAACAGTTAAACAGCCCATCTGCAGCGTGAGGATAAAGAACAAGCCTTCTCCATTCAGCCTCTTTACTTTCTCATTACTTTACTTTTACTCTTTACTTTACTCCTTTACTTTCGCTGATAAGGAAACTGTGTTGTAGACACTCCACTGAAGACATCCATTAGCCTGCATATTTCATTTGTTAGGCACAAAGATCAAGTTCTAATTTCTAGCTAACGAAAAAATAAACAATAATAACAAAGTGTGGTCAAAGAATTGAGTTACATCCAAACACACGTCTTATTCTTTTGCCCCATATGATGATGCATACGTCTCCAAAACCCGACAGCTAGACAAATCTAAACTTGTTTTCATTAAAACAAATATAAATATGCATGTAATAAATTATACTGCTAACAATAATAACATTATACAAATGCAAATTGTCATGAATAAACTAAAAAAGCCCTCCAAGATGAAAGCATGGAGGCTGTGGTTTTTATATTTTTGTAGAAAATAAAATTTTTTGTAACATTTCAATCCTTTAACTGTTTTCATATGTAAAGATATTTGTATAGTGCTGTACATCATGTGTGTATTAAGCAATGTGTAAACGTTTTGGACCTGCATAGGTGCATAACTAACGCCCTCTGCGCTAGACTTTCAGTTGGTCAATGGCGCGGCCTGTTTCATTCCCTCAAAATAGCAACGCGCCAACAATGCACCTTAATACCCCTTTTTTTTAGACCGACAGACCCATGAGTCCACAAAGTAGTGCAAATGGATTTGCTACCCAGCAGGCACAGGATGTCAACATAACATCAGATTGACGTTGTACCCTAAAGTCGTAGGACGCTGCATTTTGTTTGGAAATGAAAACCGGGTTGACGCCAGAACCCAACATCAGGCTGATATCAGTGTCAACCAAATATTAATGTCTAATGATGTTACAATTTGACGTTGTGTGGACGTTACCAATATGACGTCTATCAGATTTTGGTTGCCATACCTGATGAATAAATGTCAGTATTTGACGTCAATATGACGTTGGTTTAAGATGTTGGCTCGACGTTGGATTTTGGCCACTTTCCAACACAACCTAAAACCAACAAAATATCAACGTCATTTCACGTTGTTATTTGACATCAAAATAACATTGTCCTTAGATGCTGGCGACCCAAATCTAACCTAATATTAATGGCTTATGACATTGTGTGTCTGCTGGGTATTTAAACAACGTGGTGCAAAACATGAAAATTAGGGTTGCTCTGGTCTGAAAATAGTAACAAATCGTGACATACACGCCTTGTGCTTTATTGCGCCGGGTGTATGGGCCCATTGTGTGATTATTGTAACTACATATTTCCATGTAACTGCAACTTATTGTTGTAATTTAGCTTTATATCACAAACATTTGACTTTATTTCTTATAACTGTAATATTATATCTTTTGATTACAACTTAAAATCTCAAAATGTTTACTTTTATGACATAATTGTGACAATTTTTCTCATAATTGTGATTGTTTATTGTAAAAATTGTAACAATTTTAATTGTATCCTTGCCATTTTATTTTTTATAAAATATCATTCATCCATCCATCCATCCATCCATCCATCCATCCATCCATCCATCCATCCATCCATCCATCTATGTATCTATCTATCTATCTATCTATCTATCTATCTATCTATCTATCTATCTATCTATCTATCTATCTATCTATCTATAAAACTAACAAGAACAGCAGGCATTTGAAACAAACACTTTGTAACAACATTTATTTGTTTACTGCCATTTCTGTTCAATTTAACATTTCCATCCTGAACAGAAGCATTCATTACTTTTATCCAAAAATCTAACTCAGTTTAAACACGTAAAAAATACTGTACATTCTTACTGTGTGTGCCCTCACTGGAGTAATTATATGTGATATAGTCTATAAATATACATACAAACTCACACACGCATACACACATGCTCACACACACAAAAAGAGAGAAAAAAGTGTACGTGTGTTGAGACCTAAGAAAGTATTATTTTAATATTTAAAGCAGGACACATTTCAGGGTCTGCCTGTTTTTGCAAGGTACTGAAAGAAGATAACATCAGATCATTAATAAATCATGCAGACCATGATACAATATGGTCTTTTTGAACATCTAGTGCTCAGCTTCTGAAAATATTTTTTTGTGAACCACCGAGGTCTAAAACACGTGCTTAGTCAGAATTCATGAATAAATGGTCATCAAAAGAGACATGTTTCATGCCTGTGTGAATGATGCAGTTACTCTTGTCACCAGCAGGAGGCAAATGCCCAGTCTAAACAGCCTAACCTTGACCCCTGCAGTGAGAGTTGATTAACTCTTAATTAATCATCTAAAATGAATCCAGTCAATACAGCTGGGTGCATTTAAAACAAGAGTATGGGAAATTAGCGTAGCATAAGTCGTAGCACTTGGAATAATAGCTGTTTATTCAACCCGCAAACACTGATGCTGGATTAATGATGTATTTGCTGCAAATGGATGGCGACTATGTGGGATGTTTTTAATTTCGATACTGAATGTACACAGTTATTCACTATGATGTGCCGCTTTCACTTTATTACAGGCCTGCTTTAAGAGACAAGAGTGTGTGCACTCCGAGTACAGCAAGCACTGTGCTATTAGATGAAAAGCTCACTCCTGTGTCTAGAGCCTATAGTCATAACAGCGTCTCCCCTGCCTGGAGAAAAGAGGGAAATTGTGCGTGCGCACGATTGAATACTTCTATATGTGTGCGTTATAGAAGTGTGTGGGTGAGATAGAGAGGAAAATAGTATGTGTGTCTATAAGAGACAGACCCAGACAGCGAGCAAGAGAGGGAAGAGGGAATAACAAGGTCTGCGTGTGTTTGTCTGTGTCATTCGAGGTAATACAGGCTGGGGAGAAGTCGTTTCTGTCTTCACTCTAAGTCGATCAGACACAGCTCAGGACTGAAAATGAAACTTTTTTTTTTCATCTGTCAAATGCTTATCAAGAAATATTCAGGGTCTAAATGAAAACGCGGGAGCTTCACTGATTGGAAGCACTTTTTGATCTTTAAATACATCATGATTAAATCTGAAGTGAAGCAATCTACTGTATCTATTATAGATTAAAAATAAGCCAATTTAGACTATATTTTACAACTGCAATGCTTTTTCTCTAATTCTGACTCTCACTCCCACAGTTTTGTCATTTGTCACAGTTTTCTTGTTGTTTGCAACTGTAAATCTAACAATTAGGGCTGCACGATATTGGAAAAATCTAGCCTTGCGATATTTTTTTATTCTGCGATAGGGCTGGGCGATTAAACGAAAAATAATCGAAATCGACATTCAGAACCTATAATCGATCAAATTTTCCCAGGTAGATTTTTTTGATTATTTTCCCTATTGTGTATGAAGCAGAGGTGGGACAAAGTGATTGTTTGGCAGGTCACAAGTAAGTCTCAATTCATTGCCCTCAAGTCCCGAGTCAAGTTTAACATATTATTATAATTATTGTAAAAATGCTCAAAAATGTCTCTGTCAGTGTTTTCAAACAATTATATTTGATTAACCAAAGTCACACAAGTGCCGATTTCACATCTGTCACATCCATAACGGAGCTTTTTCCCTCATAAATGCAAACATGTTAAATAAAATAAAATCAATCATTTTGTTCTATACAGAGCTAATCCTTATCCTTTTGATTAGCATTGTTTATTTGGGTTGTGCAGTTTAATTCACAGAATTTCTACAAAGTATGTTGTATACTGTAAAATCACAGACCTTTTTGATCACATCCATAATGCATGTTTATTTCCCTCATTTAAAATATAAAAAGTCTGCAGATTTATATTTTTCTGACCCCATAACGCTGTGCTTAGTAGTTTTGGAATATATAAACAGATGTTTCAATATAATGTTAACATATTCTTATTCATTGAATTTATGCTTTGAATTTTTACTGCAAATGGCACATCTATAACACTGGAATTGCTCTAATAGTATTCCTCTAAAATACAGTTTCATTTCTAAGAACTGCATCATCTTCCCTTGTTTTTTTTTTTACTTGTAATTTTAACTTTATATGTCATATCTGAGACTGCATCTTCCTCTATTAACAACCATCAATGAATATCTCCCAATTTAGAATACACTACAGCGACACATCTTGTTTAGACCCTTCAGAAAACCATAGCTCTAAATCCTCATATCCTCTGTGATCATTCTCTTGTAACACGTACTGACCACAATCAAAAGGTCTTGATCACCACAAAAAATGCATATGCTTAATGTCAAAAGGAAACAAACGATTTTTGACAGAACATTTTAAAAGGTCAGTTGACTTGGCCGTGTGTACCAACGTATCTTGATTACTACAAGCCAACCCGCTTTGCTGGAGAGCGGCTCCCCTTCAAGTCAATTTCAAATCAGTCATACAAACCTAAAAATGCAACTCATTAAGCAGACTGTAGAATCTGCGCACCTCCGCCAAAGACAAATGTTCTTATTTCAGCTTGGCACGGCATTCAAGTTGTTGTTTAAGGTCCCTTAATACCCAATTTACTTACAGAAATTAAGTGAATTAATCTTTCAGTGACTGCCTTGCAAAGATGCCTTTTAATTGGAGAAAAGCGGTTGTGTAGGAATGAAACAAAACAAATAAAAAGAATTAAATGCATAAGGCAGCTTGTGCACCTTACAGAGTAGACTTAAACTGACTTGCTGCATCTACATGTTTTGTAAGGACAAGCAAATTGGCTTGAACTCAGGTGACCAAGCGTTACATCCTGAGGCAGCAGTCTTTATTTTCCCATAGGATGTGCAACTAAAGGAGTGAACCAGACGAGTGGGTTTAATTTCGGTGTTTTCCTTGCATTGTACTGCACAGTAATGGTCAAAGTCTTAATTGCTGTGCTTTTTTGCAAGTGCTTTGTTTCTATCTGTCAAACAAAAAACTCATTTAGTTGATTATGGGTAACTTCTTTTGTTCTAAGCAAGCGTTGCTTTTACTAGTGTGACAGGAGCGCTGAATTAAAATACATCAAGTGGAATCACAAAGAAGAGCCTATAGAATAGACATATGTCTTGTTTAATTGCCATCTCGAGATGACTCTTATATGAAGTCTCGGCCTCCGAGAAAAGCCTCGCTGAGCAACATCCAAACTGACATGTTCACATTCCGCTAAAATAACATAGCTCCTGATCAGGTCATCGAGCTGCCACTTTGACTTTCTAAGGCTGCTATAGAAAAAGCACAAAATGTAACAGCAAGCCACGCTGATCACATACATGACACGATTAAAGAAATTGCACTAATGCCATCCGTTTTCCGCACTAATTACAAATGCGACACTTAAGTGAACAAGAAAAAAAGTCTAAATTTCAGTTCTCAGCAGCAGCCTCCATATAAGCCAAATCAATCCAGTTACCTTTTCTTTTTAATCAGACCCGCGAGAGCTCGTAGGGAGATGGATGTTTATATCAAATGCTCCGATAGTCTTGGCTAACAAAGAGATTCCAAAACCTCTGCAGCTCAATTAACATTTGCAAACTTTATCTCAAACCTCCATCCATCTGTCAGCGGGAGAATCAACTATCTAAGCATCTCCGCTTCTCTCCCACATGTAGCCACAGAGCTGGAAAGATTAATTAAAAAAATGTCTGTTGGTTGGTTAACAATGTTGTTGATTAATCATAGTTTTGGCATGCTTTTTTATTTGAAGTGAGTCTTGGCTGCTGCTAATTTCGGTCTATTAAATGAGTGACTATTCCAGGATCTTAATCTCATTATTCCTGGCTACCTGTAGTCCGTCTGGCAATAAACCTTTTCTCTTACTTGCATGTTTGTGGGTAAGTGCAATAAATCAATAACGTTGAAATCAGTCATTCATAATTCTCACAGTTGGAAAAATGGTTGAGTGTGAGCGGCTTTAGGTGGTGATGCAGAACAAACATGGATTTTATATTATAAGACCTACCATCCAATTATTTCTAAGAACCTATTTCTCCTTGACTCTATTGATTTTGCAGTGCTAACTCTCTGCAAGGCAATTAGCCAAGTAATTAAATTATGTAGTAATATTAAAGTGGTGGGCGCTTCGGGCTATATTAAAACCCATGCCTAATTCTACAGCATTGTGTGTTTGGGGGAAAAATATTTCTAAAAAAGTGTTTCTAATATATCATTATGTTCTAACACCCTCAGCACAAGAATAAAAGACATACAAATACTGAATAGACTAATATAGCAAAGCCTTATATTAAAAGTATTAAGAAAATGACACATAAACAACACTAGTAAAACACCAAGCAACAGCCAAATGTGTAAGAGTTGAACAGACACTGAGCTGGCAGTCAGGTAAAGTGTCACTGTTAAGGGCAGCTCAACAGGGACGACAGCAGCTCACTTCCAGCTTTTCGTCTAAACACATGATTCATCAAACTACATTCTGAACAATAACCTGCCAATTTGTTCAGATGTGATGTAATGCATTTAAGCGTCAGTACTCCTTTTCAACTTATTTATATTGCAGGGAGTGTTGTGTTGTAACACTGGGACATGAACATCACTGGTGAAAAGAATGAGGACCAAAGTAAAATTGCCCATCAGGTTTATAATCTGATTTAATATATAACACCCACTTTTCAGCTTACTCGTAGAGGGGAGAATGGGGACTTTTGCATCTTAACATTGAGTGAGTTTTAATGAGCGCCACCAGAACATGAGAAGTAAATGATTGTATTAAGGACGTACAATAAAGCTGATATAAATTTGATGTGTAAAATGCACGGAAACTTTTCATATAACTTACAAGTGATGAAAACTACTGTAGCTGTCCAGTTTAACTTGCATGTTCTGGATCCTCCAAGATTTAACAAAATAACATAAAATATACATAACACACTATCTTTAATGCTTTTAGAGTTGTTGTTCTTCTATTTTATGTATATCTTTTGATTTAATTAGATATATTTTTTCAATTGAAAGTAAAAGTAAATTATTCTAATACCCTTTATTATGAATAAGAATACTACAATTAATGTATAATACAATTTAATGAAAGAATAAACTAACATTTTATTTGAAAACATTTATTTTTTATTAAAAACACACTATTTATTATCTAAATTAAACTATTCCTAAATGCAATTGTTTTTTTTATTACTACTAGTGTTTAAATGATTTCAAAAAGTTGTTCATGTTTCTGTTTAAATATGTTTTTTTTTAATCTGAATAAATTAACAGTAAAAAGAAAAGTAATTACAGAAAAAATATATATTTTTACTATCTGAAAACGCACACTATAAAATATCCGCAATAAATCCATTCATAAAACTTCCTTTCTATTACTGTTACAGCAGTGGAGTACACTGTAACCGCTGCACTTGATAACTTACAAAATGTAAAGATAAGCAGTATATTTATAAATATTAAATATGGGAATTTCATATAAAAGTTTTACAGTAGGTACACAGATTAATGCAACACTCCCCGGCTTCCTCTGAATTCCACCGGTCTGGTTTGACAAAACCGAAAAACCGTCGTACTTTTACATACAGGACATGAGAACCAAAATGCTAATAATCCCCTTGTCCTTTGGGTTAAATGTCTGAACCACCTAAATATTATATTTCTATCCCTATCTCGAATGACTGATCAATCCTTGCCGCCTGTGATAAACTGCAATGTAATGCAATGACAACATGAAAAGCATGCAACTCTGCAAATAATGCAAGTTCTTCGGAAGGATCCATACAGTAACTAACACCGGTTACATCAGCGAAGTAAAACCACCTTATTCACTAAAGCACCCCAGCGTGCCAAGATTCCTCCCGGTTCCCATCACCGCAAAAGAGTCACTGAATCAGCTGCAACTTACGGGAAGATGGAGAAGCTGCCTGAGAGATGCTGATGTGGCTTAAAATCCACAGCAAGAGCTTGAGTCCGATCCCGGCGGGTGGCTGCATCTTCGAGTGCAGTGAGATGAGCGGAGACGCAGTTACTTTTCCTTCTCGCTCGCGCGCTGTCCGGAGGAGCAGCTCCACACACACTGAGAGAAGCCTCTAGATGAGCGAGACCCGCACTAACCGACGCTTCTCGGCTCTGACACACAGCGTGGATATATTCAGCGGTTTTACTCCGGCTTTTCAACGACAAAAGACTACAGTGGTGCACTTTAAGGCGGTTTTTCAAGCCATGTCGAAGCGCGTGGCGCCGTGCGCTTCGGTAAATGTGACGCCTGTATCGCGGAGGTCGCTGTCCAGGTTCTGAAGTTACTACACGCAGCGCGCGCACGTCCATATAAACACAAAACCCCTCTGTTCTATGAGTTGGTACATTCCACGAAACAGTGGAGCAGCCCTCGCGGGACAGGGGCCATTGCTTTGAGCGCCTTCTCATGGGCAGCAGAGAATTGATAACATTTGAATGAGAGTGGCTTTTATGTTTATAACTAAAGTAATTTCTGCTAGACTGCTGATAATTGGTAAGATCTTGGCCGTGGAGTTCACTCATATTGCAAAGGCTGTGGTATTAGATGTCTTAAGTAATTATAAAAAAAAGTCATGCTGCTATATATATATATATATATATATAAGTACAACAGTTATGCCTGGTCCTAGAATCTGATTGACTGATAGTTGTGCAATATTCAGCAAACAACAGCACTCGTCCAGCCTCTTAACCCTTCACCCTTGTGTATTACTCCGCCCACATACAGCAACAAGCAGAGGACACTCTACAGTTTGACAAATATTGCTGCTGTTAAACAACTTAATGTACTTTAACCCCCTGGGGTCGAAGCCCGCGTATACGCGTTTTGACATGTTTTGACATGAAAACGCCGGAAAAAAATTAAATTACACTTTCAGTTTTGATCGTACAGATATGAGCAATACATCAATCGAATCTGTTAGGTGTATAGTTTTTTTGTGTACACTCACAATAACAACAAAAGTGTGTGCTTTTGCAAAATAAGGAAAATAAACAATGAATCCACTTTCTCTTTTCTCTCTCCGTGAACTGTTTTTACAAACACGTCAGTAAAATGCACTAAAACTCCGCGAAAACTAAACACACAGACATGAGACATATATCTATAGAAAGCTTGAAGTGTCTACTTTTAAATGGAGCGGTGCATGTTGAAAACAAATATTGCTTGATAAAGTAATCAGTATGAAACCAACGCGATGTCTAGTTTCTCTGTAGAAGCTCATTAGTTTTGATGCGACCACGCCCACGAGGCTTTGTTAGTAGGTGCGTTCGACTTCATGCAGCGCTGCGCAAACCGATCGAAATCTGTCTTAAAGCGGTGCATGCCGGTTAGAAATTTTGGCCGGATTAATGCTGCGCTGACGCCATGTGACTGTCACATGTGGCATCAAAGTACCGCGACAGCGCTCCGAGACCAGACGACTGACTCAGCCCGCGCAGCACCTGAAGAGCGCCTGCTGGAGCTGCGATGACGACACTGATGTTACACGATTGGCCGAGTTCACAGCATGACAACAACCACGTGTGTTTCGGGTTTATTACTGGACAAATTCGGTCTCACAAATTTCAAAACAAACAATTAACTGTTGCTGCAGTAAAATATTTGTAGTCTTTTAATAAGCATACAAGCATTACAAGATCGAGAGGGTATGAACATTTAATTGTTTGTTTTGAAATTTGTGAATCGGAATTTGTCCAGTAATAAACCCGCAACACACGTGGTTGTTGTCATGCTGTGAACTTGGCCAATCGTGTAACATCAGTGTCGTCATCGCAGCTCCAGCAGGCGCTCTTCAGGTGCTGCGCGGGCTGAGTCAGTCATCTGATCTCGGAGCGCTGTCGCGGTACTTTGATACCACATGTGACAGTCACATGGCGTCAGCGCAACATCAATCCGGCCAAAATTTCTAACCGGCATGCATCGCTTTAAGACAGATTTCGATCGATCTGCGCAGCGCTGCATGAAGTCGAACGCACCTACTGACGTAGGCTGCCCACACGCCCACAGCGCGCTAACTAGAACGTGACGCATGTTATACGTGTTATTAATTAATTTTTTATTTATTTTACCGTAGTTAAACCTGTTAAAGTTTGGAAAAAGTTAACTAAGGCTGCAACTATTTGGGCAAAATATATATAAAAGGTCTTAAAATATTATTGTGATTATTCTTGTGTTTTGTCATTATGCCAGACTCATTCAGAAATTATTATTAAATGCTGGATTAATGCACAAGAAATTTTTTATTACAACAGTTTTGCAAACACGTTTTATACCATTTCAAATATTTCCCTTTATTTCTCAGTGAATATAGGCAGTGTATTTTGATGCATTTAAATAAAACAGATGTATCAAACAGATATATTTATTAAAATAATATTTTAGTCACCAAATATATTCAGAAATTGAAAGATAATACAATAAAATTCAAGCAAAATATTGAAAAAAATTACAACCTACAAAATTTTAACTAAATGTAACAAGCATTTAGTTTGGGCTAGCTTTTCCAAATGGACATTGCTTTATAATGTCCTTGATGGGTGAGTGGGGGAGTGTCTTTTGTCTCTCCAGGTGTGAATTATGCATGACCATTGTCACTCACGCATAGACCTGAGATGAGCCAAACAAACTTAACAAAATGTAAATCTTTGTAATGTTTCCTTTGAATGAGATAATAAAATAATTTTTACATAATTGTGAAGTAAATATTCTAGCCTACCTAGAACACACACATTTAGTGTGTTTTTTTGGACCTTATTTCAGCTACATTTTTTTTCTCCAAATCCTTTTAACCACGCATAATATTTTTTTTCTAAAAAACATAAGCATGTACATCAATAATTGTCACATATTGTTGTAGCACAGTTTGTGCTGAATACAAATAAAATATATGTTGGCCAATACCATGTAATAAGTAGCTGAAATTAGCACAAATGTCAGGGCATGTCAAAACATCTCAGGGGCCCCAAAATCACCTCAGACCCCTGAGGGTTAAAGGCTTTTTTAGTTGAGAAAGTAAATGTTTAGATTGCAACTATGCAGTGTATTTAAGGATAATGCCTAGACCAAAGACAGTTGACATTGTCCATCCACAAGATGGCGACAAAGACCGCATAATAAGCCCTTAGAAGAGGAAAAACCCAGCACAATTTTAAACTACAGCTGATCAAATCATTATAAAACTGGTAAGTAACTTTTTAAGTCGATCTCTCTCTCTTTTGTATGTTGTAGTGCTGTATTTATACCATATAATTGCAGTGTATTGAGTTTGAGACGGGACTCATATATTAGGAATGTATATATGTACAGTATATAGTGTTGGCCACTATTTGTATAACCCTGAGTTACTTTTTATTTGGCCATCTGTTTCTAATGAGTCTCCAGTTTTAGTTCCTGCAGACTAGTTCAGTAAACAGAAAGAAAGAAGAAATGCCTGCATGTATTTAGCATTTTCTTTAGAGCAAACACAAGAGTAATCTGGTTCATAATGTTTCTACATGTGTTTCTTCTCATCTGTGGTAAGTTTGACACTTTTATCATTTTTGCGAAGCCACAGAATTTGCGCTGCTTTGGCTTTTTGGGGGGTAATTACTGTGATATCCAGATTGCAAGAAATAAATACTTGGAAATCTCTGTAGACTGTTGGCATTTTAGGTTCTTAGAGGAGAAAAACAGCATTTTCTCAGTGTACATTTTAACTACAGCTGCACAAATCATTGTAGAACAGGTAATTGACATTCTAAGTCTAGAGAATCATTTATAAAATAGTAGTTCTAAAGTGACGTTGTTGTAGCAACAATTTCTGCTGTTCTGACGATCAACTGCAGATGTGAATGAATAGTGGAAGAAAGTAAATACTCATACAAAAGGATTTTTCAGAATCTCTGTGTTTTATTTTCTTTTTTTATATACACAATTATGCCATCAAACTGTTGTATAAACACTACATCACACTCGTAGCAGTGCGCTATGATGGTAAGCTAACGCACGCCTTCCAGCAGTGCCAATATACAACCATATCTCACTGCTATATTCATGTGATATTACTCATATATATGTGTGTGTGTGTGTGTGTGTGTGTGTGTGTGTGTGTGTGTATATACATATATATATATATATATATATATATATATATATATATATATATATATATATATATATATATATATATATATATATATATTAGTTGAAGTCAGAATTATTAGCACCCCTTTGAATTTATTTTTCTTTTTAAATATTTCATAAATGATGTTTAACAGAGCAAGGAAATTTTCACAGTATGTCTGATAATATTTTTTCTTCTGGAGAAAGTATTATTCGTTTTATTTTGGTTAGAATAAAAGCAGTTTTTAATTTTTTAAAAGCCATTTTAAGGTCAAAATATTAGCCCCTTTAAGCTATATATTTTTTCTCGATAGTCTACAGAACAAATCATCACTATACAATAACTTGCCAAAGTACCCTAATCTGCCTAGTTAACCTAATTAACCTAGTTAAGCCTTTAAATGTCACTTTAAGCTGTATAGAAAAGTCTTAAAAAATATCTAGTCAAATATTATTTACTGTCATCATGGCAAAGATAAAATCAATCAGTTATTAGATATGAGCTATTAAAACTATTATGTTTAGAAATGTGTTGAAAAAATCTTGTCTCCGTTAAACAGAAATTGGGGAAAACAATAAACAAGGGGGCTAATAATTCAGGGGGGCTAATAATTCTGACTTCAACTGTATATATATATATATATATATATATATATATATATATATATATATATATATATATATATATATATATATATATATATATATATATATATATACTCATATATAATATTTAAGCCCAAATGGTTGAAAAATCATCAATATAAATTGAGTGAAATTATATTAATTATTATTTTGACCAATAGGTTGCGCTGTTATCAAATTGTTGTGGTATATTCAGTTTGATGATGCACACAAAGTTTGGAGTCAAAATGTTAAAAGCGTCGCAAAAAACATTGCACTATTTGTTTGCTAATAACAATAGACCAAAAAAATCATAAGTAACAAAAAACGTACCTTCGGGGAATTCTGTCATATAAATTATATTTTCTGTAATGATACACCAATGCATTTGTAAAATATAGTTTTTTACAAAAAAATTATAAATAGTCAACACCCAAAATGCCAGACATGGGAAAATCAGGCATTGTCTCTATGCTTCTCCAAATCTAAAAAGACAAGTCTTATGCTTTTTGGCAAACTAGTAAGAAGCAAAAACAGTCAAACCATCTTTCATTTCTCCTAATCACTAGGTGTCACTGTGGCAAAACTGTTCATGGTTATCATAACACAAATCAATCTTGCTTTGATTACAATATAGCGTTGCATAGATATATACTCGCAGCCCTTGACTATCAAATCCAGATAGTAATATCCTTGCAAAACTCGATTATCAAATTTGTTGCCACGTTATTAAAGAACATTTTGATTAATTTGATTGATTTTCCTAAAAATAATGTCTTGCAGTCTAAAAAAATTAGAAAAGGTTTGCATAACATCTTAAATGGTGAAAAGCTTTCTTTGAAAGGAATCTGTGGTTCTGTACTGTATATTTACCAACGCGTTTTTTCATTAGGCAAAACAATTTTTTCAGTTGTTTTCACCATATATCATAATAATAGCAGCTTGACAAGGAGCAGAGTGTCTGTTTTACACTGAATAACGCACTTTGTACATCTTTCAATGGGCACAGCAAGTTAACTATTTAATATTACTTACATGAGTTATTACATACAATGAACACAATTTTTGACAATTAGTGGCTATAAAGGGATTATAGACTCCTAATCGCTTCAATTAATGTTTATGCTTTTTTACCACATGTTTGTATTTGCTACCCCACACTCAAGAGCAGAACAATAAGATGGAGTAAAACAAGAACAGAGACAATACGTGCCCACACATCTTCAGTTCTTGACCCCTACATGCTGTACATGTTTTACAAACATATTTATTAGGAGCTCTATGAAATATAGAGACTGAAAAAACATACTCTTTTTTTTAACACCTACCAATATTGTTTCATTCTGTTATCTTAAGAGGGTTGGAAATCCATTATTATTTTATTCTACTGGCACTCCTAATTTTTAACATAAAGAATAAAATCTAAATCTGCATATTTTACCTTCCTCTTCACTGAAACCAAGTTTATTGTGAAAAGTGCTATGCAAATATAATTGAATTATGAGATAGTTGCTGTATATTAAGTAGCAAACGATTTGCTTTACAAACAAGTGTGTCCATGACTTTACACACAAAGCAGAATAATATAATAAGAAATTATCAGTTTGCAGCATTAAGCAGCATAACCAGCTGTTTTTAACGTCTAAAAATGAATGGAAATCAATACGCAAGTCCTGCTTGTACGCAAAGAATAAGGTCAATAGTAGATTATATATTATATTATCTATTAATGTATATTATAATATTATTTATAGTATATCTAAGCTGTGTATGCTAATTTGTAGCTTGACAAATTTTGTTGACCAAACTACTTTAATTAATTTGAGCTTGACTTTTTTTACATTTTAGTAGATATTTCTTACTGTAAATGCCGCTCATTAAGAATTAAGTAAAACATTTCCTTTGTAGACTTAAGCTGCTAAAATCGCAAGGCATAATAATAATATTGCAACTTAAGTGGAGCTTAAATGTAACTTTCTACAACCCCAAATCAAAAAAAGTTGGGACAGTATGGATAACGCAAATGAAAAAAGAAACAAGGATTTCTAAACTTACCTTGACTTGTATTTCATTGCAGACAATACAACAAACATTATTTAATGTGTTAATGTAGTAATCAGGTAAATTGGTTAAATGGTGATGCGATTTGAAACAGTTAACAAGTGATTGCAATTATGATTTGGTACAAAAGCAGCATCCAAGAAAGATCTAGTTCTTTAGGAGCAAAGATGGGCTGAGGATCGCCAGTTTGCCAACAAATACGTGAGAAAATTATTGAAATGTTTAAAAACAATGTTCCTCAAAGAAAGATTGCAAAGTGCTGGCTGTGGAGGAAGAGGATACAGGCACTTGACTGGCCTGTCTGCAGTCCTGACCTGTCTCCAATAGACATGACTTTTATAAATGACTTCTTTCTTTTTTGATTTGCGTTTTCCATACCCTCCCAACTTTTTCTCATTTGGGGTTGTACAGTATATTTGCTTTTGTTGGTGACAGATTCTATTGTGAATGTTGATTCAGTCATAATAAATAAATAACATTTTAGTTTATCGCCATGATATATATTTTATGCTACCTGACAAGCAGTTTTTATATACAGATCAAATAAGTGCATCACGATAACCTTATAGCACTTTCTAGCAGTTAACTTCTATATTTTTGCACATTACATAAAGTAGATTCACACTTAAAAAGATTGCTGCCTCTCTTTTTTTTCTGTCTGGAACAAAAGTGGTGTGCAATCCTCACCTGTGTATGCCTGGATTTTTTTGTGTGATATTTACCCACCTGTTTGAGAAGCAAACTCTCAGCAGAGTGTGAAAGAAACACCATCTGTGCAAAGGCAGAAAAGGACAGCAGATACTTTCACTTTCCTCCAGGTTCTCGTCCATCAAAAGCAGCGCTGTTGGAAACGCAACACATCTCATCCTGTGATTTTTCCTCTATGGCTGAGCAGGTGTTTTCCGTAATAACTTCAAGATGATATAAACATTTACTTTGCACCGCATCAACAGGCACTGTTTGCAAATGAAAAACTCATTTTAAATAAAAAAAAAAACATTCACTCCAAATGAGAATACTGTCATTATTTACTCACCATAAAGGCTAAATTTTCTTCTGTGGGTGGGACACATAATGAGACACTCAGTATAATGTCTGAGCTGCTCTCTCCTATACACTAAAAGTGACAGTATGAAAGTGTAAAGTCATTCACTACGCTCTACATTACAGTAGTTCTCTAATACACTAATATAGTCCACTTAAACTAGTGAATGATAATGAGAAATCAAAAACGTTGCTGTTTTGTTTGCTTCAATCCCTCAGACAGATTTCAGATTCCTGGTCAAACTCTGTGATAGTTATTTAACGCTAAGCAAACAGTCAATGTATTTTCATTTCTGTCATGTATACAAACATGAATATAAACATTTTATAATTTATTCATAATAATACTAAGAATTTTTTTATTTGTAGGTGCATTTCAAAACGCACTCAAGGACACCTTACAGTATATAGCAAGCACGTCATAAAAACACAAGCAGTAAAAAGCAATAGACAGCATACCAGCAAATCATTAAAAAGCTAAGATGCTTTTATCTGAGATTTCAAATTAATAGTGTCCACCTAGCCGATGTGCAAAGGCAGGGAGTTCCATAACTTTGGTGCTGCACACCTAAAAGCCCTGCCACAAAATTAATTCATTTTAAAGTTTGAAACAGATAACAATTCAGCAGATGATGATCTTAGGGAGTGCAAAGGTGTGTACAAATGAAGAAGATCAGAAAGATAGTGAGGTGGCAAGTTATGAAGAGCTTTGTATGTTAAAAGTAGGATTTTGTAATGTACACGATACTGAACAGGGAGCCAGTGTTGGTGAGAGAGATTTGGAGTTATGTGATCAGAAGCATGTGAGCAGGTAACTATTCTAGCTGCTAAATTCTGAATTAAATGTAATCAATAAAGTTGCTTAACAGGGATGCCAAATAGGAGAGAGTTACAGTAATCAATCCATGATGTAACTAACAAGCATATCACTACTTTGTTGAGATAGTGAAGAGCAAAGTCTTGCAATGTTATGCAACTAAAAAAACTAGAAACTTACAACAATATGGATACCAATGTGGACTCAGAATTTAATTTGTTGTGCATATTCTAACAGTGAATTATAGATATTCTCTAGCCGTTGAGTGTGCATACAACCCATGGTTCACAACTATTTGGGTGAGAATAAAACTGATTCCATTGGGTGTACTCAGGGCCGGCGCGTTCATAGAGGCGACCTAGGCGGCCGCCTAGGGCGGCATAATTGTGAGGGTGGCAAACACACCTCGCCGCCCAACCCAACGTGCTGACTTTTTGTACATTCACACCGAAAGCAGCGTCAAAGTAGCTGGAAGTCATTCATTTTCAATGGTAGCCGGCGGCGATAAGCGGCGAGGAGCAGCGCGGCGCGTCTTCGCCGGTGTGGGTGTCGAGGAGAGTTGAAATCAAGTCAACTTTATGGTAATGAGCTGTGACGCGGTTCGGCGGTAAGCAATCAGAATGTAGAAGTCCACCGCTTGAGAGGAGTCAGAGAACACAGTCACTGTGAACTTTGGTTCCGACCACAGTTGTTCCCAAGGGTTTAAATATTACGGTCGCTGGATTTCCAATTGTTTGCAATGTTTTTCTTACAGTAACATACATTTAAAAAGTACTGGTGAGTTACTCATGTGCATCCATGTTACATATTTTTTTCTTTAAAAAAGCGAGAATTTCATGCGACAATACAAAACAGTATTGCTGCTTCAGAATATTTCAGGCATATGGACACATTGGATAATTAAGTGGAGCAAAGTCACACCACATGCAACTAGATCTTCCGTAAGTAAATGAATTTAATAAGAAGAATGCAACATCTTCATGCTAGAAAGCATGTTTGATGCGGGAGTGTAACTGATTTGCTGATATGCTGCAACGGCTCCTTTAAATACGAGATCAATGTAGCGAATTTTGACGCTCTAGCCCCGGAGCTGAAGGCAGAGGCAGCGTCGTCGCCAGGGCGGCCAGAGCGACCTTTGACGCTCTCCCTACTTTCAGTGTGAACATACAGTTATCCGCAACATCAACACAACCCCCCCCCGCCCCCCAACACCACCCACCCCCCACCCCTTAACTTTATGAACTGGTCAGTTTCGTTTTCACTTTCGGTTTGAGGTCGGCATGATAGTCCTTTGCCTAGAGCGGCAGTTCGGCTTGCGTGTGGTCCCGGTATACACTACCAGTGTTGGGTAAGTAAAAAACATAACTAATTACTAAATACATCATTAAAATTGTTTTAAAAATACTTTTCTAATTTTGTCTGAAAAGTAGTAGTTACTTGACTACAAAACAAATCCACATAAATCTCCCCATTTTAAAGTATTAACACCATATTTCATTCATATACTTACTCCCTGGGCTGTTTATATCGAAGTTGATATGTAGCCTCACCATGTTGGTGTTTCAGAAAATCTATTTTTTTTTTATGAGGTGGGACGTTATCCCAACGCTCAACCCCCAATCTGGAGGACCAGGACATACACACATGCACTACAGACAATTTAGCTTACCCAATTCACCTATAGCGCATGTCTTTGGACTTGTGTGGGAAACCCAGAGGAAACTCACGTGAACACGGGGAGAACATGCAAACTCTACACAGAAATGCCAACTGACCCAACCGGGGCTTGAACCAGTGACCTTCTTGCTGGGAGGTGACAGTGCTACCCACTGCTCCACCATGCCGCCCTTTTCATTCATATATTGACATTAATTTTTAATTATTTATTAACTGTTTCTTAATTACACCCAACACTGTTCCTTATGTTGTGTTCAAGTAGTAAATATATATAATAAGAAAATATTGAACTTTTTCTGTGAGGGTTGGGTTTAGGTGTAGGGTTGGGCAAGAGGGCAGAATTTACAATCTTTCATAAAAAATCATTACAGCTATAGGAAGTCCCCATAAAACATGAAAACCTAACATGTGTATGTGTGTGCATACATGTGGTGAAGTTGTAATTCACTGGTTGCAATATACTTTTCAGGTAAAGCACCTCCAATGAATTATTTGTTTACATCAAAGATCTCATGCTATTTCCAAAACCATTCTGGTTTAAACTAGCTTTAAAGCCCATTGGCAATCACAGACAATAACTATAACAATAAAAAAATATTGATAAAGATACAAAACAATATGCAGAATTCAGACCACAGCTATAATGTTAAGAATAGACTATAGGAATTATATCATTGAGATCAATTACAGAATGATTATTTTCACAGCAGGTATTTATATAAGACCAAACACTGACAGCAAGCCAGAATCCATTCAGAGCTTTTGTATTTCAAGTGACAGACAACATTGCAGAGAAGCTCACCGCCATCAGTGCTTTAAAAGAAGTATTAAAAGAGATGAGATCATTAAGCCAGGCAAGCAAATAGTGTAACATAAAACATTAATGTAATTACCTCAGGTATACAGCTCTACTTTCAACATCTCTGTCTTGCCTCTTGTTAAGCTGCAGTGACAAACATACATTGTGTTGTTTTTATCATTAAGTATAATAGCTAATTTGACTATGTGATTGGATCAGTAAATCCAACAGCAAAACCACTTGATACCAATACAAATAATTATTAGAAAGATCTCATCTAATAAAAGGTGTTTGATTTCTCGTTTGGTGATTTTGCATGTGCATTGGTGACTAAGCAGAAGCAAATCCTTGACATCCGTTTTCATTACTTTAAAAATTTTGTATATAAAGAGTTCAGATGCAAAAGCCTCTAAGAGCCATCTGAAATGTCCATCCCAGGCTCATTCTGATTACGTACCCCTATATACATTTCTGGAGAGCGCAAAATACGTCCCAGGTGCTACTTTTTTTGCAGATATTGTTTTCGCAAATCCACCAGAGGCCTCTGTGAACGCTTTTTCATATCTCACATTTCTCTCCCGAGTGCCATTCGTAAATCTACGTAAATTTCACATAAATCTACCAGAAGCCAATGTCGACTGACTGATTTACTGACTGACCAACCGACCAATCCCCCACCCTTCCCCTTTCCATAAACCCAATTAAACGGCAAATTACAGGTTTGTAAACATTCAGGATGCGTGCTCATCATGGCTGCTGAAAAAAACGGGAGCGCTAGCATTTACAGCGAGGGAATGACATCCGATGCGGTACAGAGTTTGTTGTTGTATTAGTGATAAGTTTATTGATTACATATTTAATATTGATTACATATTATATATATACATATTATATATATTATTTACATAATGCTTTCAGCATATTATAGCAGCTTGTCACCCAGTGATAAGCACAGTTATTCGGCAAAATTAATGTTAAAGTGTCTGACAGGTCCGTTTGCGATAGTACCCTCCCAATGGATATTGGATGAGATGAAATGGCCAATCATCCAGTTCCTTGAAATATACAACTATCTTATTGAAACTTCAAGTCTTTTTACAAGAGAGAAGTTAAAGGCCTAACGTTACAAGTCTTTGGAATTTACAAGTCTTTGAAATTTTGTTCTGTGTGGTCATGTGCAAGAAATAATGTTCCAAGATTTCCAGATTCAAAACTTTGTAGTGCTAAAAACCGAGGTTCTGCCTAGCCAAAGACAAGGAAAAAAGACGGAACTGTACAAGGCCTGGGTAATCATTAACAAGCAAAACAACTGCATTCTGACAGTGAACTGCACCTGTATTGCAGGGTATGTGAACTTACATTTTTACATTTTATTCTTAGCATTCAGTCTCCGCAGTTTAATTCACTATATTTAACTGCTTTTGCTGAAATCATTGCTGCAATCAAAAATGAGTAATGTGTATGATTTAGCATAGCGTGAACTGATATAATATGAGAATTGCAGAGTCATGCATTTTTTATTAGGTCCTCTCTCCATTCAGCTCTTCTGATGGCTGTTAGCCAAGGACGTCTGTGGTTGGCATTAAAAGCATTGTGGGTATGGTATATGGTAAAATTTAAGTTTTCTATTTTTGGACCTTCTATTTTGACATGTTTGCTGTTTGTTTTTTGCAACCGGTATGCGCAGTTGAACCCGTGTGATGTAGGTTGGTAATTCCCATATAGTGTTTTATAAAGCTCCAATTGACCCGCCCACTCCCTTTCATTAAACCCAACCATAGTGTTTTAAATGCAATCATATATAGAAAAGCCTAGCCTGATTTTTACCACGTCTTTAGATTTTACCACACTATCACCCTGTTTTTTACTTGTTTATTTTATTTTTTTAACTTTTTGTGTTTGTCTTACCTGCTTTCAGGAATCGTTTTTCACCAGACTCGAACCCTGCTGTCACAGTAAACTCCGCTTTGCATCTCAAGTCCGCCGACGTACATGTTGAGCTACTGGACAAAAGCCGTCCATACGGAGGTAAGTGGTCAGCTAGTAAGCGTGAAAAGGAACGGCAGCATACCCCCATATCGTTCATTTTAAAGATGAAACACAGCCATATGTAGCTCATAATTAGCTAGCAATAGTACATAATTTGCGATCTCCAGAAATGTATATAGGGCTACATTTTCAGAATGAGCCTATGTTTCAACGTCTTTACAAAATTTGCATTTTTCTCGGGCTTCTGTGTGTAGGTTCAGTAGATTCATTTTTATGGCAATGAATACATTTTTTTCATTGCCTTTAAAATGAAATATCTCAACATAAACATAGGAGCCTGAGAAAACGCTAATTTTTAAAATCAATTTTAGACTTTTAGAACTCTTCAAATTCATCATTCCCTGGTGTGGACATAAAAATATAGACGTTGTTTTACTTAGTTATTGTTATAATTTCTGCTGTTAAGGAGCCTTAAGAGTACTCTGCTGAGTGATATATTTCTGAGAAAATATGTGTGAAATATTTAATAGCACAATAGATGAGAACAGTTCCAGTTGATGGTTGCAATATAGGCTCATTCTGAAAATGTAGCCGTATATACATTTCTGGAGATTGAGAATTATGTAGGCAGAAGTACGTATGGCTGCATTTTGTCTTTAAAATGATGCTGTTTCTTTTCATGCTTAACAGCTGATCGCTTACCTCTGTATGTACGGCTTTCCCACTGTTACCAGATTGTCCAGTAGCTTGCCGTCGACAGACTTGATATGCATTGGAGTTGACCATGACGATGGGGTTTGAGTCCGGTGAAGAACGATTTCAGAAAGCAGGCAAGACAAAAACAGAAGCCAAAAAAAAAAAATAAATACACAAGTAAATAACAGGGTGAGAATGTGGTAAAATCTGAAAACGTGGTAACAATCAGGCAAAGCTATTTTCTGGACTGCTTTTGAAAACTGAAAATTTTCTGTGCTTTTAAAAACACTATTGGTTGGGTTTAGGGAAGAAGGAGGGTAGGTCAGTTGATCGGTCAGTCAGTCAGTCGACAGTGGCCTCTAGTGGATTTATGCGAGAACAGCAGGAGCGAATGGCACTCTCAAGAGAATCTCAAAAAGTGTACACAGTGGCCTCTGGTGGTTTCGCGAAAACAAAAACTGTAAAAAAAACGTACCTCCTAGGACGTATTTGACGCTCTCCAGAAATTTCAAAATGAGCCTGGGTCGGATGTTTATATTGAGTACCATCAAATGAGATGTTATTCCCCTTGTATTGTTTTTGGCTTTGTTCTGATGGCTTTAATGATTTAAAAAGGAAACATTAATATTAACATTTTGTCTTCAATATGTACTGTGTGTGTGCTAACCATTTTTTTTTTTTAGCAATAAGCCCCTTGAAACCATGGTTTAATCTAAATCTACTGCAAACAGTGGCTTCTGAGGCTTATTGCTTTCATGCATCTAAAATATATTTTACTGTAAATGAAAGTATATTTATGAAAATCAATTATGTATCTGTTGGGTAAGACATGAAAACTCACATCAAACAGCATGACATAACATCCCAGTTAGATCAAGGAATACAATATGAACTCTTTGAAACGTTGAACTCATGCCATATTCATAATAACCTCATTAAAAAAAAAAACTAATTTTTCTCAAGCTTAAAATTCTTTTATAAGGTTTTATATCATTAGCACTTTTTAGAGCACAAATATGAGGAATATTTTATAGTCTATAGCTTGACATCCTCATTTATAAAACATTCTTGTATTCCACAAGATAAATGACCAAAATCTGACATCTTTAC
Source organism: Danio kyathit (assembly GCA_903798195.1). Classification (NCBI taxonomy): domain Eukaryota; kingdom Metazoa; phylum Chordata; class Actinopteri; order Cypriniformes; family Danionidae; genus Danio; species Danio kyathit. The sequence goes on from LR812542.1 coordinate 21,018,618, forward strand.
AGTCTAATAATCAAATTCCGGCATTATTTCTTTTGTATTCATAATGGATTAGCACATCTTTAGAGGTCAACAGTTCATTATATTCATATGAGAGGCCTCTCATATAAATCAGTGGAACTAAGAATGAAATCAGATTTGGAGGGTAGAAACGCTAATGCCATGGAATTATAAATCCTGAAAAGACTGACTCTTTGTGACCTATGAGCGGTGCAGATGTCTCCGAAAAAAATGGAATTACCTGAATTGCTGCGGTGAGCATATTCATTTGGCTGTTTGAGGGAATAATTGGTTCTTGAAATATTGCATAGAAATAATTAACCAAGGAGTCCTGGGGAAATAAAACCTAACACACACACCAAAAATATATAGTTAGATGATAGGCATCACAATGCCTCATCTCAAAGCTCAATAGTATCTCAATGAATGAACTGCGGTCTATTAAAATGGATTTTACATTATAAAATCAACATTGATCTTAGTTAATGATGTACAGTTCTAGTTATCCCATGATAGAGAGCTATTGTTTACAGCCCATTTTGCACACAATGGAATTATCAGATTGGTTGGATGTTCTTTCTCTTTAAGAAATAAATCTGTAAAAAAAAGTACTTGGTCATTACTTGGTTTTGTACAGTAATTTACATGACCAATGACATGACAATAATAATAATAAAAAAAAAATACTTGGTTTCAGACTTGAAGTGTTCCATAATGCATTTTGAAAGCATAAAACCAACCGTAAATCCCAAGTTACAGACATTTATTAATACATGTATTAATTCTATTTAATTTGGAAAAAGGTTTTTTATTTAATTTCAAAAGTTCACACTTAACTGATGATTGGTTATAAGCTTGTTTGGCATGCTGTCCCGATAGAGAACCCTGAGCTTAAAAGATCCTCGAGTCTGGGCTCCCTCCCGTTTGCAGGGCACGGGGAGATTGAGCTCAGGTAGATTTCTAGAACTCCCCCGCTTATGTAGCTAATAATGAATGCTTTAAGGGGAAAACATATTGTAGGCTAAGAACTTGACTATGGAACCTATTTAATTTGGCGACTGCGGGAGAAACCCACACGAGCATGGGGAGAACATGTAAACTCCGCACAGAAACTTCAACATGCCTAGTAAGGATTAGAACCAGTGATGTTCGTGCTGTGAGTCAACAGTGCTAACCACTTGGCCGCCATGCTGCTAGGATGAGGGAGGAATAGGGGAGGAAGGGTTGATTCTTTAAGACAAAGATGACTGGTATGGAGACTATGGTTATTTATAGTGACTTAGGAATCATCTGATTGAAGAATTGAAGTGATGGCTAATACGGGTCCAGCCATAGTCAATCATAAGCACAGGATCCTCTCGAAATTAGTTTATAAATAAAATTCACTTAGTAATTTGTAACACTTTAGAATAATGGTTTGTTAGTTAATGTTGGTTAATGTATTTACTAACATTAAGTATGAGTAATCTTAGCATTTATTAATTATAAATCAGCATTAATGCATTATTAAAATTAGGGATGCTCAGATCTATCAGCTGGAGATCGGTATCAGCTGATAATCATATTTAATGACTCGATCGGTACTCGCCAATCCAGTCGATCTTATGAACCAATCGCAGGGCTTTGTTCATGAGTTTACAAGCAGAAGACACACATGCGCACATGGGTTATACATGCAGCAGTTACAATGTGAGGAGGTAAATTATGCATGGGGGTGTGAGCAATCGCTGTGCTCCCGTCACAGCAGCTCAAATATATACAGATGTGGTGCGATCTCGGTTTATACAGTTTATTGGCGCGACTCACAGGAGTGATGGTCTCTTTGTTGCAACCATTGTATATTTAGTGATTTTCCACTTAAATATCATGCTTAAAGGGAAAATGTGCTTTATGCAGTGGCAAAGCTACATACAGCAAAGCTTTAAGCATTAGAAGAATCAGTACTCTGAACTGGCCAGCCACCATGACAAGAAATCCGTACTTGGGATCGACTGCAAAAATCCTGATCACAGCATCCCTAAGTAAAATGCAATGTTGTGCTTGTTAACATTAGTTAATGTATTCTGAGTTAACATGAACTAATGTAGTTTAACTTAAATAACATTAACTAACGTTAACAAAGATGAATAAATTCCATAATAAATGTATTACTAATTGTTTGTTTATATGAGTAAATACAATAAATAACATTGTCTAATTAATCTTTATTTTAAAGTGTTACAATTTATAATATATTACATCCATATGATATATTCTTTATATTCTACATCCTTATATGCCTGGGTTTTTCCATCTTTATAGATGCCATGGACCCTCAAATAGGTAAATAGGAGCATCTTTGCTTTAGGGATCCTCTTATAAGATGTATAAGATTTATATAATTTAAACTGTTAAAAAATATATTTACGAAGGTTTAAAAAATGTAGTTTGAAAAACTAATCGTCTTTTTCTGCTATTACAGTCTTGTATTTATTACTTTACACATTTAGTTATTCATTCATTCATTTCCTTTTTAGTTTTTCAGTCTCTTTATTAATCTGCGGTCGCCACAGCGAAATGAACCGCCAACTTATCCAGCATATGTTTTACACAGCGGATGCCCTTCCAGCTGCAACCCATCACTGGGAAACATCCATACACACTCATTCACACACATACATTATGTACAATTTAGCTTACCCAATTCACCTATACCACATGTCTTTGAACTGTGGGGGAAACCGGAGCACCCAGAGGAAACACACGCGAACACTGGGAGAACATGCAAACTCCACACAGAAATGCCAACTGACCCAGCCGAGGCTCGAACCAGCGACCTTCTTGCTGTGAGGCGATTGTGCTACCCAATGTGCCATAGTGATGCCCCACATTTAGTTAGATATTCAATAATTAGAATTTTAATATGGTAGCATGAGCATAACTTTACACAACACAATCCCTACTAGCAAGACCTATTTATATCTCTCATTTCAAACTACAATAGCAATAATTCAAAAGAGCTATGCAAGATCCAGGTTAAAGGGAATCTTTCCAGGGCTATATCTCAAACACCAGCGGTAGCCTGCCTGTCATGCACCTGCCATCATTCCAGTGAACTTCAGGCAACAATGGACATACTGTACAATCCTCTTTCAGACATCAAAAGGTCTGAATGACACTGGGATCTTGTGAGGTTACGAACATCCCTCCCTTTGATATCAGGTCAAGATTTTCCATTCTGCCGTTCATCTAGTCTCAGAAACATGGGAAGGCCAACAGGGCTGACATGAAAGATCTTCTTTTCAAGTTTGACTCCTTATACATTTTTTTCTCTCTTTCAGAGACTTTGGTATTCAAGTCAGAGTAAAACTTTTGAGAGTTATCTTCTGAACTGCATGTATTTTCCACACATGAAAAACTTTGTTGATAAATTATTTTTTTCAAGATGACAGAAGTGATGGTGTTGATCCTGAGCGAGTCAAACTTTGACAAAATCCTGTATTATAAACTTGGTTTCTTTCTTGACTTTCTTTCTAGACTTTTGAGAAGTGATTTGAGTTTGCTTAACTGTAATGATAGATTATTTCTTGCTATTTTAAATGTCTTGCAGAGAGCAGGTGCTTTAGATTACATGCTGTGCTTCCTTTACAACCTCTCATATGATTTTTGCTCATTATAAAGCAACAGATCACACAAGCTGTTTCTTCCAAGTAATCAGAGCCTTAATTTGCTTTTACATTGCAATTTGTCTTACAAATAAAAAGTTAACATTTTATAAATGAGGTCTACTTTTAACAACAACAGAAATGCACTCAGGAGGTTCAAAAATAAAAAACACACATTTTATTCTATAGGCTTTTATTAATCATAAAGCTATATGCAAGCTTTGAGGTTGTGTATGATTTTGTTGAACTCATCTTTTCATGTTAGTCGAATGAAATGTGATGCAGTAAAAAAAAAGTCAAATTTACAGTAGAAATATTTTGCTCCATTATCAAAAGTAGATCCAAATGAAGCCACAAACTTCCTTTTATTTTCTGAGCTATGTGGAAGTAGTATCAATTTTTATTTCATATTTATGAACACCAAATCTATGATTTGTAATCAAATATCTTTGCCTCATCTATCTATCGGTCCTCATATGGAGAACTTTTTCTGCCTTGATCAGTTTGCTCAGTAGCTCACTTTTTACAATGTTGTATTTGTGATGCAGAGCGTTCGGAATCAAGCCTGGTGAAGCACGGTTCCACAAAAGAGTTCAAGAACATTGAAAATCAAGGTAAAGCTATGTGGTCGCAATGTACTTTTCTCTTACATTTGCATTTGTTGGGTTTTTAGTAGGGTAAAGTCTACAAGAAGTCTACAGTCTACCTGCAATCTGTGTGAGTCTTAAAGGGGTGGTCCACTATGATATCATATTTTAAACTTTAGTTGATGTGTAATGCTGCTGTGTGGACATAAACAACATCTCTGAATGTAACTTTAATGCAAAGGGAGACATTGGCTTTTTGACATTTGGCAAAGCCTACAGCGAACAAATTTGGGGACTACAAAAAAATACATCCGGGCTAATGAGATCACTAACGTTCCAGGTTACTCAGTGCGCACACACCTCTAAGAGCAAAGGGGCGTGGCCACAGACGCTTTAGTAGAGAAAGGAAAATGCAGCCCTACACTGCTATTTCCATGGATTTTGTTCTGTTTCACTATTTGGCCTTCCAAGGGACGTGACACAAAGAGAGAAGTGGTTAAAATTCATTTTTAATTATGTTCCAGAATATTATAAAAAGATAAAGCTCTCTGTGCAAAGCATTTTGCAAAGGACAGCTTTCACAATTAGTCGTAGTTAAGTGCTGGATTCAGCCCAAGATAAAAGAAGAGGTTGTGTTTTGTGAGCCACATTCTTTAAGTATTTCTTTTTGTTAAAATTTATATCTTACACGCATAGTTTCTGGCGTTCATTGTAGGCTATGTTGTAGTAAGGAGGTAAACAAGGATATAAACAATGAGAAATGCGGTTTGTCATTAGCAATTATTATTAGCAATTTAGCTCATGCCTGCCAACATTTGTGCCCGAATTTCCCAAGATTGCGGGGTTGGTTTGGTGTGGTGGTCTCTGAGTAGCAAAGTTGAGAACCAGGGTCGGCACCAATAGCCTACCCAGCCGGCATTTCAACGGTGATTCAACGTTGAATCAACGTCAGGTCTATGGTTGGATCAACGTTGAATTACCTTTCGATTTTGCAAATTGGATCAACGTTTATATAGTGACGTTGTTTCACCGTCGGATCACCACCGGTGATTCACCGTTGAAATCACGACGTTGTTTCACTCTTACCTTCTTCATGGGTGAATTTTGGTCGTTTTCTAGACGTTGAATTAAGGTTGAATTACCTTTCGATTTTGCAAATTGGATCAACGTTGATACCTTGACGTTGTTTCACCGTCGTACATTTCAACGTAAGTTTAATAGAAATTACATATAACACAAAGTCCATAAATATAGCAAACAAATTTTTACTAATAAAAAAAACACCATACAAATACACAATTTAGCCTGTGTATCGATTTATTCAATACACACCACATTATTTTATTTATATTCTAAATATACAGCAACATTTACAGCATACAATTGTTCATTAAAACCATTCAGGTTACTGTACATGCAGTACACTCAAATACATAAAAAGGTATACATTTAAATGGTCACTTTTTAATTAGGTTGCATGAGTTGAAGTTAGTTAATATTTACTAACATGAACAAAGAATGAATACTTACAGCATTTATTAATCATTTAATTAAAGTATGTGCCAATGCTATTAAAATCAAAATGTATGCTTGTTAACATTAATGCACTGAGCTGACATGAACTGTATTTTCTTTATATGAAATATTTTTTTCAATGTAGGCTATTGTTCTTTGTTCATGTTAGTAAATACATTAACACTTACTAATACAACCTTATTTTAAAGTGTTATCTTCAGAAAGACAGATAATAACTAACTAACTAAACTACGCTTCAACCAACACAGTCTCCAAAATACAATTCTGTTTACAAAGTTTACAAAATACACATTTTTAAAGTGGCTGTAGTAAAAAAAAATCATAAAACATCACCCACAGCTAAGAATCACAAGTAAAATACAATACATCTGTTTAAGGATTTATATGTTGAGAGAAACTCGAGGTAAAAGCTGGCACTGGGGACAAAGAATTAAGTGTAAAACACTAAAAACATCTATATCTGTCTAGCAGTTAAATACATCTTTTATTTTCAAACACCAGGTGAGTATCCTACAAAATCAATAATGAGGTCTGCCACTCCAATTCATTGTGAATGAATGACTTGACTTTCACAATAGTGAAAACTCCTACTATAATCTATAAATCTGACATTGCTCCTTCACTTTGCAGGTCTGCATGCTAAATATTTAGTTGTTTTTGTCTTTTTGCATAAAGTACATCTATTGTGTTTCGCATTACTGCAGCAAAACTGAGCACCTGTGACAGTGGAACATCAAGAAAATGTGTAGAATATATGATTGGATTCTCTCTCACAAACACAACAGTTACACCTTGACATGTTCAGGCCTATTTGACTTATTATAGCCTATAAGTTAAATACAACAGTAATTTTTTATTCCATTATTATTAGTATCATTAAATTTGCATGTTCACATGGGTCCTACAATGATGGCTCACGTTTGTGAATGTACGACTCTTCACCTAGTAGATAAATTTCACTACTACATTGGTCTTTAAAAAAATGTCACATTAAGTGTTCACATAAGTTCTATTACTTGTGTCATCCCAGAGACCTGGTTATCTTCAGAACACAAATTAGAATATTTTAGATTAAATGCTCCTCATCCTCTACAGACAGCAATGGTCCCGAGATGGTCAGTCCAGATAAGGCACAAAAAACATTGTCAAAACGTTCCATGTGTGTTTAGTGGTTCAACTGAGAACATACCAAGCTCCAACAACACTTTAGTGAGGCAAAACAAAACAGTAAATACAAATTTGTTTGCGTATATCTCTCCCGCATCAGATCAGGGTGTGTGTTTACTACGAGCAGTAAGCGTACACCCTGACCTGTTGTGGCAGAGGCAAACAAGTTATTTTTACAGTACTTTTGATGCACAAATGTGTTTTTGAGCTTTGTATGATTACAGTTGAATCACTGAAGATAGAAGCAATGTTTTGACAAAGTTTTTAGTTCCTTTTCTGGACTTTAAACATCTTGGGACACTTTCTGTACATGGAGAAAAAGAAAACTATAGCTTCATGGCAAATGAGTCAAATATCACATCGAAATCACCAAAACAGGCACAAACCAATGTTTAGTTTGGAGAGAGAGAGAGAGAAGGGAGGAAGAAAAAAACATTTGCAAATTCTAAAAATAACTTTTCTCTGTAATTTTAACACAAATTTCACTGTAACAGGTTGCTGTTATTTTGCTCCAGTGACACCTTCAGAGAACACCGTAGTCAGACATCCATAGAAAAGCAGAGAGTTTGGTGTGGTGTAGCAGAACTGCAATAGACGTCTGTCCAGGCTGACACTGGTTTAGGCCATCGGTATGTCCTTGATGCCCTCAACTGGAGCTTCCAGAAAACCTGCAATAAATGAAATGCTAGGTTACAACCAAGTTGGTATCTGCTATTATACAAAGTGAAATTCAAACTCAAATTTATTTTTAATTGAATCCAAATTTGTCCTATAAAATCGTCACATTGAATAATTTTGACTCATCCATCTGAATATTCCTACTTCACTGATCTTGTTTGAGTTTCATTTACATTTAATTTTATAAGATTAATGTTGCAAAATTTCTATTTTTAAATTGAACGCACATACAAACCACACACAATTAGGTACTGCTACGAGTAAACCGCAGTATTCCAAGAGAGAGGAACAAAGACACATAGGAAAACAAAACACACACCAGAACATAGTATAACAATCAATAAAGAAACGAGGACAAAGCTGGTTTGTGAACACAGGCAATTATAAACAGAACATTACCAACCAAGGAAAAAAGAATCTTGACATGAAATTAACTTAGCAAACTTACATACGGGCAAAGCCTTTTCCATTCAATGCTGTGTAGTGCGCCTCTAGTTAGGAGAACATATCTAAAGTAAAAGGAAACAACAACAGTGAAACAACAGTAGTTCACTTTATAATAACCATTATATTGCATGTTTAATATATTATTGATAACATTGCTCAGTAAAAACTTAAGGTTATTTAATAACTGTTTCTCAAAGTCACAATGTGTAGCCAGCTTTTTTTTAGGATAATTCCTATAGTCATACATAAGATTTATCAAGAGGAATTTGCAACAAGCAAACAAAAAGTTGGAGAAGAAAAAATATTAATTATAAGAGACTCGAAGAACTAAGAGAAGTGAAGAATTAGGTGTGATATCATCAGGAGGCCTTTAGTTATCACCGGTGCCAGCATTTTCCAGAATTCAAATTTAAGATTCTCGAAAAAATAACTTGGCTGCAGTAAAGAATCATGAAACATTCACCACATCTAATAATTACAAGTTGTTGTAAACCATTACATGTACTGTAAAAGCGGTTTAAAGTTTTTTAGACATACAGGTTGAGAGAAACTCTAGGAGCAGCACTTTTGCAAAAGCCTGCATGTAGGACAGAGAAAAGTTCAAAAAAATAGTTCAAAATTTAAATTCTGTAATCATTTACTCACCATGTTGAACAAAAGAAGATAATTTGAAGAAAGCTGGAAATCTATAACCTATAAATCTATAATCTATAACTTCTACAGTATTTGTTTTTTCCTACTATGGATGTCAATGTTTACAGGTTTTTAACTTTCTTCAGAATAGCCTCTTTTGTGTTCAACAGAATAAACTCATAATGGTTTTAAACCACTTGGGGAGTAAAATGTAAGTACATTTTCAATTTTGGGTGAACTATCCCTTTCAGTTTGAAAACACCAGAATTCTTATGTAGACCCTTTTCACAAGACAGATGATGCATTTCATTTGTCATCTTAATCCTCAAGTTTTTAATATTTAGATTTTTTTTAAATAGCATGTTTATTTGGTTTTATGACTTCTCAATGACATCACATGTACTGCTGCTACACATATATCACTATTTTTTAAGAATACAAATTTCACTGTAACGGGTGTTGTTGTTTTGCTCCAGTAATACCTTGAGAGAACACCGTAGTAGTCAGACATCCATACAAAAGCATTGGCATGGTGTAGAACTGCAGTCTGTCCTGGCTGACAGGTTTAGGCCATCTGCATGCTCTTCATGCCCTCAACTGGACCTTCTAGAAAACCCAGAAAGTTAAAACCCATTACACCTCTTATCTGCTACTATACAAAGTGTAATTCAAGCATCCATTTCTGACTAAATACATATTTGTCCCATAATATTGTCACATAGTACAACCTCGCAACATAATATCACAATAATAATATCAATATAATATCACACAACATAGCCTAACAATCAATAAACAAACAGATTAGAAAGAGAATCACCAACCAAGCACCAAGATTTTTAACAGATAACTTAGTAAACTTACATATGGACAAAGCCTTTTCCATTCAATGCTGTGCAAGTTAGAGCGTCTCTGGAGTAAGTTACATCTCTAAAAGTAAACAAAAACACAACAGTGAAACGACAGCAGTTCACTTTGTAGTAACAATACAGCGTATAACAAAGATATTGTCTTATAACATTGCTCAGTAACTTTAAACCGCGTTTAGTGTTTATCGATGTGAATTTACCAATTAAAACAGGTAAAAACACTCATTTAGACTAAAGTAAAACATGTAGCATTAGCTCGAGATTAGCTGCTGCGTCACCGGAGCGCAAACAAGACTAAAAACCAAACTGTAAAGTTTTAAATGCTTCAAAATTCGAAACACTACAACTCAAAAGTCACCTTCAAGATTAACTGTGTGTAAAACAAGACTGGGGATAAATAAAACATGTAAAGCATCGAAAAACATGCTTACCTCTGAATTCTGTTGCACTGCAGGTGTCCGTAATTACGATCCAACCTCACAAGAAGCGCTGCGCGTGGCCGTGTGCGCCGAGTCCTCCAATGATACCATGGTAACCACCAAAAACGTTGTTGAAAATAGGGTGAAGCCACGACGTAAATTCAACATACAGATCATGATAAAAAAAATGTCAACGTTGACTTGTTTAATGATTTCTGTAACTTTTTTCAACCATTTATCATTCAACATTGTTTCAACTTTGAAACAACAACTGACGTATTTTCAACCGCATTTCAACGTTGAAGCCTGGTCATATGCAGGAAGTTTTTCAACCGTTGAACATTAAACGTTGTATCAACATTATTTCAACGTTAAAAACACAACTGACCTTATTTCAACCATATTTCAACGTTGAAGGTCGGTCGTGTGCCGGCTGGGTAGTGGTTAGTGGCGACCTGAGTTCGATTCCCGGCTCGAGGTCCTTTGCCGATCCTTCCCCTATCTCTGCTCCCCACACTATCCTGTCTGTCAATCTCCACTGTCCTGTGCATTAAAGGTGAAAACCCCTAAAACATAATAATAATAACAAAAAAATAAATAAAAATTGAGAACCAAGGGCATGGATGGGTGTATGTGGTGTTATCAACTGTAACTTACTACATTTTCGGTCGGTGGCGATCAGATGCTATACCAAAATTTATGACCTGGCATGAGGATGAAATTACAGAAGTTTTCCGGGAGAAATAACATAACGCGAGGGTGGCAGAAGATGGGTGTGAAATACGAGAGACTCTCGGGAAAAACGGGAGTTTGGCAGATATGATTTAGCTACAAACATATGTATCCGTTTCCCCCCTGTAAACATCCACAATCGTCACCAGCGACTGCAATGTATCTGTATGCGTCAGCATTCCATGAGCTTTACATTTAAAATAATGGAGTATGTTATGTACAGACATCCCAAGTCTCCCTGAGGTGCCGCCACTGCCCCCCCCCCTCCCACCAACGAACAAAAAAAAAAAAAATACATACCATTCAGAAACATCTCGCAAGAGTCACGTTTGCATGGGTTCAGCTGTGTCCTCTTCATTTTCTGTGCCTGACTCAAGTTCAAACTGATACGGCCTCACTGACATTTTTTACAGTCTATGGCAAGCCATTTTAGCATTTAAACCTTTGTTTTGACTATCCATATAGTATGGCAAGGTGTATTTAATGCTAAAACGGCTTGCCATAACAGTCTGACAGATCGCATGCAAGAGAGGCATGACGTTTCCTGGTTACGTGAAGCCGATCCACCAATCACAACACATTAGGATAGCTGACTAATCAGAGCCCTTTGAGGGCGGCCCTTATAGGAGGAACCAGGAAATATGATGGCCGTTTCCATGTTAGTTCAGTAGCTTTGTAAAATGAAGGTAAGATGTGTAACATGATTTTTTACAAATAAATCACGAACACATTATTTTGCACCCTATAAACACAATCAAATCTTAAAAAAACCATTGTGGACCACCCCTTTAATGCCCTAGTATAGTGAAGGGGACACTATACTATTAGTGAGCACCTTCTTTCGGATGAGATGTTAGACCAAGGTCTTGACTCTCTGTGGTCATTAAAAATCCCATGGCACTTCTAGTACAGAGTAGGGGTGTAACCCCGGTGACCTGGCCAAATTCCCTCTATTGGCCCTTAAACATCATGGCCTCCCAATCATCCCCATACACCGAATTGACTCTATCACTGTCTCTCCACTCCACCTATAGCTGGTGTGTGATGAGCACATTGGCGCCGTTGTCCTGTGGCTGATCCTTGCACTTGATCATCCAAGTGGATGCTGCACACTGGTGGTGGTTGTGGAGAGACCCTCCCCCTCATGATTGTGATGTGCTTTGGGTGTATGGCCATACGCAATAAATGCGCTATATAAATACACATTATATTACGTTAAAGATAATGTTTGTTATGCTGTCTGCAATGAAATACAAATCAAAGTAAGTTTAGAAATCACTACTTTTTTATTTGCATTTTCATACTGTGCCAACTTTTTCTGATTTGGGGTTGTACAACAAAACGTACCCTAAGTAACATATTTCAGATTTGCAAAAATGTAGACAGTGCCCTCTAGTGTATTTGTCATCTGAAGTCTGCAAAAAAGCATACCAAGAACAATGTATTTATTGTTTTGTGAAAATGCAGGCAGAGGCACATATTTCCATTGAGTTTTTTGTTAATTGTCACTAATTGCTACAAAACTGCAACATCAATCAAGCTGAATGAAGTCGCTCAGTTATGTTTTGTTATGGTATTCCTTTCACTTATCATTGTTAAATGTATTTTGTGGTTGCCACAGGATATTGTGTCATCTCTCATCTCCTGCAGTCTGTCCCAGAATAGCCATGTTTTATCTGCTGAGCTGTTCTGCTCTTGTTTCAGTTGTTTACATCTTATTACACTGGGTTCAGATGCGAGGGCAAGCATATTTGTCTTTGAAATGAGAGGTTTCAGAAGGCATTTGAGTGGAACGGCATTTCCCAAAAAAGCAGCGGTCTGATTGGAGCATTGTGCATGTGAGCTTCATTCCTGGCCTTTAAATATCACGCTGGCGAGTGCCACGCTTGTTATTTCCATGCTTCTGATGCTACCAGGCTTTTCATGGTTGTTCTTCTGGTGGCTTGATACACACGGCAAAACACAAAGATCCAGCTTATTAGACCGGCCTCTTAGTTTACCCATTCTTTCTTAGGAGGCCTTTTCAGGGTCAAGGAGAATAATAGTCTCCATGCATTCCCATTCATTTATTTACAATTCATTGTTTGGAATCATTGGGGGAAAAATGCATGCCTGAAGTATTTGAAATGCTGTTGTCTTTATTACCAAGAAGACATACTCATGAGCACAGAAGAGTCATTGTCAAAATATTTGAGACAACCAATCAAAGTAAGGGTTTACTGTTCAAAGACAGTGAATGACAGTACCAACCTGTTATCAAGTGCAAGGTAAGATGCAAGTAAAAGTCTTTTTTATGTTTAAAATGTCTTCAAGAGTTCACACTTAGCTGATGATTAATTATAGAGCGTGTTTAGCATGCTGTCCCGGGAGAGAGTCCTGAGCTCATAAGATCCTTGAGCAGGGCAAGAGAGGGGATCGAGCTCAGGTACATCTCGAAAACTCTCCTGCTGTTGTAGCTAATGAACAAATAGGGATTGCTATGAAAAGATAACTACTTACTAGGACCATGGCTACTGTATGGTGCCAATTTAGATTAGTCAATTAACTTAAGTTATATGTTTTTGCACAGTGGGAGGAAACCGGGGGACCCAGGGGAAACCTACCAAACACGAGGAGAACATGTAAACTCCGCACAGAAACGTTGACTGGCTTGGTAAGGACTAGATCCAGTGACGTTCTTGCTGTGAGGCAACAGTGCTAACCACTGGTCTGCTGTGTCACCCATCTAGGAAAGGAGGAGGAGGAGGGGTGGAAGGGCCGATTATTCAAAATGAAGATGACTGTGGTATGGAACTTGGACAATAGGAATTGTCTGATTGGTGAATCATGAATTGGCTAGGGCATGACCAGCCGCATACCTGCCATTCCCGTATTTCCCGTATTACAGACCCATCTCCCGTTTTGTTATTTCTCCCAGAAAATGCCTGTAACCCCCACCACACCACCTCCTTAGCTTTTTGGTACAGTCTGTAATACCTCAGGGTCACCAACTTTGGTATAAAATCCTATTGCAATGGTCGCCCGAAACCCGGTGCATAGTTACTTAGCTGTTTAAAATGCCAGGACACACCAAGCCAATGCCAAGCAACAAGTGCCAACAAATCCCAACTGTGTTGTCGCCTAATGTAGATCACCTCTAGACCAAAAAGCTGTATGTGAACACACTAAATGTACAAAAGCCAACTGAAACGAGAGCAGCGTTCTGCAACGTAGTGTTTTTTCACTTCGCAAAGGGAAGCCGAACTTCCGACACATACAGGGACAACGTAAACAAAGCAGCATTTAGTACTATTATCACAGTAATTATCACTCACCACGGAGGGATTCGCTTGTGAAAATATGTTCGATAATCTAATAATCTATATCGTTTGCAAATATTTAAGAAATGTCGGCTTGTTGTGGCCCTAAAACCCTGCACAGAGTCTTGCTTGCTACTAATAACTGTCATGTAGTTTTACAATTGTGTAAATTGATAAAGTCACCAGAAAGCATTCAATGCGAATAATTCAATGATTATTCATATGATCATATGTTCTTTCCTGAATGATTCGATCACAAAATCAACTGTTTGTTGCAATATGCTGGTGTGTCAATGTAACGTTACAAATTCTAAAATGTCATAGATTTTCATCCATTCATTCATTTTCTTTTCGGCTTAGTCCCTTTATTAATCTGGGGTCGCCACAGCGGAATGAACCGCCAACTTATCCAGCACGTTTTTATGCAGCAGATGCCCTTCCAGCCGCAACCCATCTCTGGGAAACATCCACACACACTCATTCACACTCATACACTACGGACAATTTAGCCTACCCAATTCACCTGTACCGCATGTCTTTGGACTGTGTGGGAAACCAGAGCACCCGGAGGAAACCCACGCGAACACAGGGAGAACATGCAAACTCCACACAGACACGCCAACTGACCCAGCAGAGGCTCGAATCAGCGACCTTCTTGCTCTGAGGCAAACGTGCTACCCACTGCACCACCGTGCACCGTGCAGCCATGTGAAAATATTGTTAGAAAAAATGTTTGACTGTTTTGCAAAACTGTGGATATTTTGTGACAAAGAGTTTTGGACAGTCAGGACATTAATTTTTGAGGTGTGATTTTCTTTCATAAAGTGGAGACATGTTTGAAAAGGTTCTGGTTACACTTTTAATTATAATGAAAAGTATATTTTTTGTGGTGATACATTTAAGTAAAGTAAAACTGTTTGAAGGGCTCTATTTTTGATCCTCTCTTCATCTGAGTACATGTTTTGAGGGTGAAGGCATGGTTTTTAGTTTAAGGATATATTTTAGTTTTAAACAATCATTTCAGGTGAAGACAATTTCAGAAAGTTAGTTCAGTTTTTCAGACCTGTTTTGCAATACAAGGTCAACTCGTTCTTGTGCAATATGCTGTGGAGACAAGGCGCAGCACTTTTTCAGAAAATTACATTTGTATTTTTATTTATCTGAGCAATGTTCTTTCATAAAAAAAGGTTTGTTTAATACATACAGATTTTACAACCATATATAATCTGTATACATTTTATTTTTCTGTTAAAAAGACTCGAAAGTCAAACCATAGGACTTTGGACTTAACTTGAGACTTGTTGGCCTTTGACTTGGGACTTGACTCGGGACTTGTGTGCAATGAATTGAGACTTACTTGTGACTTGCCAAACAATGACTTTGTCCCACCTCTCGGTATGATTCATGGATGGATTCTTAGACTTTTGGAATGCATCACAATATTCTCTGGAATAAATAATAACTGTCATGTAGTTTTAATTGATAAAGTCACAGGAAGCATTCAATGTGAACAATTTAATCATTATTCAGATGGTTATTTGTTCTTTTTTCCTGAGTGATTTGATCGCAAAATCAACTGTTTGTTTCAATCTGCTTGTGTCATCGGTTTTAATGTTTATGTTCTTTATGGACCCTTTTCACAAGATGTGTTTAATAGTCATCAGCATCCTAAAGGTGCCATATACTGCATTGGTTTAATAAGTTAAATTGTTCTCTGATATCTACATAGTAGGTTTATGGCTTTAGTAAGTTCAAAAATCTCCTGAAATGGTTTTGTAAGCTCATTTATTACTCCGTAATTACCCATATAATCAAAAAGTCCATGATTGACTATATATAGCTCGTGTCATGAATATTTGAGCAAATGTAAATATTTGTTGTATTTTTCCATTCACTGCACTCCGAATTTACCCAACTATGATGGCTACTGCTACTGAGAAACCCAGAAATGTGAAAATAGTCTATCAGGGATGGGACAATAAATTGTGCATTGTGATTAATGGATAGATTCTTAGACTTTTGGAATCCATTACAATACTCCCTGGAGTCGACTCTGATCTTAGCTTTAACGGTAGATGGTGCTCTTGGCTATCTTTTTCTTAGTGAGTCCGAAAAAGAGGGTTTGTGCTTTCTGTCATGTATTGTAAGTTGTCATGACTCGTTATGACTTGTTCCAGCAGGCTCACAACGTCATAAGACAATAAAATTAGGTTAGATTTAGGTCATGATGTCAGGTGACCAAAATTCAATATGTAGCCAGCGTCTAAGAACAACGTTATTTTGACGTCCAATAACAATGTCAAATAGTGGTAACATCCACACAACATCAAACTGTAACATCATTAGATGTTGACGTTTGGTTCATTTTAGGTTGGACGTTGGACATTGACCCAATTTGCATTTCCAAACAAAAGGCAGTGTCCCCACGACGTTGGGGTACAACGTCAATCTGACGTCATGTTGACATTCTGTGCATTCTGGGGTACATATTCTTGTGCTCACTGTTGTTTCTATTATTTAAAAGAAATGAGTACCATCTGAGTTTGAAGAGCTCTTCTTTCTGATTAAAACAACTTAGCATCTGCTCTCTGTTGATTTGTAGTGCTTCTTTTATCCTAATTTGTTATTAAAACTTTAGAAGGAATCTTATGCTTTTACAACAGTTTGAGATTAACACAAGGTAAATATTTAGGTCTGGGTCACTAAAGACCCAATTATGTAATAATGACACATGAAATGAAAACATTCCTGCATTTAACGGTAAAAGGAAAACGATTTCTCAGTATTTCTTATCACTCTTTGAGTATTTAAAGATACAAAACATATACCTTAGGACTTCATACAGAAGCTATTGCTCTTGACAATGTTTGAACACCCAAAGCAACAGGGTTAAAGTAAACTAAGTGTGAATTACAATTCAGAACACATGAATGTGGGCCAAACACCCGTCCATGTTCTCTATAGAGCAAAGCCTAAGCGTTTCTCATTGTCCTCTAAGCTTTATGGTTCTTTTTGCTGTCAGAGCACTTTCGCTGTTTACTGAGAGCTCCTGTCATTAATCTGGATTTATAAGGGAAAATGTCCTCGCGTTCGATAATTCTGTGTGTTTGTGTGTGTGTGTGTGTGTGTATGTGTGGGTTTATCTGTGTGTAAGCCATAGTATTTACTAGAATGTGCCTCTCACTTGAGACTTGCAATTTATTTCATGCCAAACTGCTGATTTTTGGACTGTGTTCAATAATTTAAATCCCTCTGCAAGCATCTAGTTTTGTGCATTTGGTACTTACATATATATATAGCTCACATACCTGTTTTTATCAACCCACAAACACTTACCGAGCAGTATTGATTTTAAAAAACAAACTAACAAAAAATCTGTCTAGTTAAATATGCAGTTCATAACTGCCGCAGGAAAATATTAGTGTGTCAAGTGATAACCGTATTGAAAGTGGTGAGCGAATGTGCCCATCCATCATTTCCTGGTGTGACGCAATTACAAAAGATCCAGAGATTCGACGGCGCATCTTTGCTGCCCTTCACTGTCAGCTAAACACCCACAAATATATTCATCACTTTTGCAATTAAAGGAACAAAGTTAATTTACTGTACGCTCAAAACCAATCTGAGGAGACATGTGAGCTCATTTGTAGCCATATATTGATTTGTTGGTATATTGCTCTTGAAAAAAAGGAGTTAAGTTGGTGATATTTCATAGCTCGCATTGGTTTAATATTGACTGTATATATATCAAACATTGCAGTGTTCACAAATAAATTCCACCTCAGCTGGTCTTGGAAATGGCATCAACTTGAAACATAATTTTAGCAGTTTCAGCCGACTGAGAACCAAAATGCACTGTCTCTCAACACGAGTGCTATTTGTTTCCGGTGACAAAATCTCAGATTGATGCTGAGATTTGTGGCACTCCACTGTAAACAAAAACAGAGGCAAGTAATAGAAGACACATATTGGAAAACGGAACTTGGAGTGGCGAATGAAAAACAGTGATTTCTTTAAAAAAGTGGAGCATAATATACTTCAACATACAGGTAGAATAAAAATCTAGAATAAAATCTGTTTCATCTGATTGGTAAACATGAAGCGCTACTCATACTTTCTCTAAATATCTGATCATAAATGCAGTCATAATGAAGAGGCTGATGCTTCACACACAAACACATTTTTTGCCTGTCTGAACCATGGGCAGATGGACCAACGACAGATGTTTTCAATTTTATTACATCAATGAATAAACTTGACAACCGAGACAATAGAAATCTAAAATTAGAAAGGAACGTCACATGCAAATTGCCACAGAATTAAAGCTCCCTCCACACAAAATCTGAAATATTAAAATGAAAAGTTACCATACAGAGTGTAGTATAGGTGTCAGTAGCTACGTTTAAATCCATCTATTTTTATGCCCATTTTGGATATGCGCATAAAAAAACGATTGATGGAAATGACAAGATGCAAATACAAAGCTTGTATGTTTCTAGATGTTTGCACACTACCTGACAATAGTCTTGTCATCAATCCCAGTTGTAAGAGCAACAAATAATAACTTGACCTAGTTGATCATTTGGAAAAGTAGCAGAAGGTAGATTTTTCAGATGAATCTTTTGTTGAACTGCATCCTGATCATCACAAATATACTGCAGAAGACCTATTGGAACCCGCATGGACCCAAGATTCTCACTGAAATCAGTCAAGTTTGGTGAAGGAAAAATCATGGTTTGGAGTTATATTCAGTATGGGAGTGTACGAGAGATCTGACAGCAGAGTGGATGGCAACATCAACAGCCTGAGGTATCAAGGCATTTGTGATGCCCATTGCATTACAAACCACAGGAGAGGGCAAATTCTTCAGCAGGATAGCGCTCCTTCTCATACTTCAGTCTCCACATCAAAGATCCTGAAAGCAAAGAAGGTCAAGGTGCTTCAGGATTGGCCAGCCCAGTCACCAGACATGAACATTATTGAGCATGTCTGGGGTAAGATGAAGGTGGAGGCATTGAAGATGAATCCAAAGAATCTTGATGAACTCTGGGAGTCCTGCAAGAATGCTTTCTTTGCCATTTCAAATTACTTAATTAATATTAGTGACCAGACTTTTGTCTAAGCAAAGTCAGACTGTCTTAATGAAATAATTAAAAATCAAGGCATGATCATATTTTATTTTGGTAAAATAAGTGTAATCTAGAGGCCTTTCCTTTCATATAAGCCACTTCTGATACCGAATGATCAACTATTAGTCAAGTTATTATCTGTTGATCCTAAAACTTGCATAGGTGACAAGACTTTTGGCAGGAAGTGTAGATGATATGCTATTTTTAAACAAACATTTTTAGCTTCATCTGCAGCTTTTTTTTTCTAATGCCGCGATACAAGCATGAATTTGTATTTTACCAGTCTCTTACATTTCTGAGAAAACTGAACATGCTTTTAAGAGTCGCCCTCTGGACATTTCACATTAAAACAGTCACAAATCATGCAAGAAGCAGTGTAATATATTTTTTTCATAACAATAAAAAACCCTGAATGACAAAGAAGTTAAAACCATGAGCCATTAAGATAAAGTATCTCTCCTTCACCACCACATTTTCATGCATGAAAAATTTAAATCGCTAAGCAATTCTTAGAAAAAGAAAAAACAAAATCATGGCAGAGACTGTTCTATGTACCTATTGTCAAAAATCCAAAATTTTAAGATAACCGTTGTGCTCAAACGTGCAGACAGAACAAGATGACCTTTAAATATTATTATATTTTATGAATTACAAATAAACCAATAAACTGTCTACTGCAAACCTTAGTAAATCAAATTGCATGATTTACTTATATTAGTACATGTGCCTAACTTGTTAATCTCAAATGTGAGTATATAGTTTAAAAAAGCTAAACAAACCTGATCTTGTATTTGTTAACCAACCTGGTGGTACACATGGTTTGGTCACCCTCTATGCAGTTTGTGAATTTACCCATGTATAGCTCAAGGTCTTTGTCGTATCATCTAATTATGCCATTGTTTTAGGGATTAAATACTTATATTCGGTTGTAGTGGCCAGCAATCAACCTGCATCGTCACCATCTGCTCTCCATTCACGTGAATCCTTGTGGGATTTACTGTCTGAAACTGATCCCTCTGATTATGCATAATGTATATTATTTGACACCATTTAATCTTGTTCAAACACATTCGCGTGCGTTGTTACATGCATGGACGATGGTATTATTGAATATTCCCAATAATTGCTTATGACAGCTTGGTGCGTGAGAAGTCCCTCAATTTGTTTTAAGCAGGGATCTCTCACTAGGAAATCCAACATCCAGAGGAGATCTGACATAGCTGACTCCACACAGCTCTGTGAAGCAGCTGCTCCCTTGCAGTTTTGTTGATCTTTATTTATAATTTTACTTCTTTTTCTGATATAGAACCTTACATATACATCACATCAAAGCACTACCAGTTCACAGTATCCTAAAGAGGAGAGAAATAGGAATGTATAGGTATGGAAAAGATCAGACAAAATCAAGTTCTTTAAGAAGACAAACTTTGTATCAAAAAGTACAAAGTTCCAGCACTATCTCATGGCAATTTATAACTTTTTGATTTAGTGGCTAACTTGTATGAATTTTTACAATCTTATTCGTACAATTTAGTATGATTTGCTCATCCCCCAATGGCTGTTGAGTTTAGGGGTGGTGATTGATGCCACGCCTTCTTTTTAAAAAATCGTATTCTGCGTCCCAATTTATACTTATACTACGCCCTAAAGCAGGGGCCTCAAACTACCAGCCTGTGGGCCATTTACGGCCCACCCTCCTCCTCCTCGCAACTGACCTCAAAAATATAACGAGATTCAGCCCACCAAAACTATTTTTGAACTTCTGTCATTGTAATTCAGTCGCATCTAGCCACTTGTAGTTTAGACCCCCCACCTAGTCGACATTTAAAGTATTGCATTCAGATTAGTTTTACTTTCATTTTCTCTCACTGTACGGTCGAGAGTAACACACATGCCTTTTAATTCTGTGGCTGATTTAAATGTTGAAATATATGTCCGAAAGTGCTCTATTTTTACTAATGCTCTATTTTTGTAAATATTCAAGGGTCGTTTGATTATTATCAGTTTTATACCACTTGTATTCTGTTGTACAAACACTTCTTCATGGCTTACACGTCATGCAGGTGGTGTAACAAATATGATAATTCTGCACGTTTTCGATTCAAATTGTCTCATTTAATAGATTTTCCTCATATGCTTATTAAGATTTGCATAAAAACTATGTACATCAGTAAAAGTGTACTGCTTGTTGAATTGAGCTTGTTAAAGTAAATGTGAATATATATGTACATATTTTTCCCCTCTTTGTTGTTTTTCAAAAAAGAAAGATATTGTGAACATTTGCCAGTAAAGTCACTTAAGTTACCCAAACTGCTTTCTGCTGTTCTTACGCTATTGGGAAAACAAATAACAATAATTATGCCTATATTTGTAGTATTTTCATAGCAGTTTAAACTACCCCTTCAATATGTACAACAAGAAACAAAAAGCTAGAGTTTTGACTGCATATACTCTGTAAAAGAGTGTGTGTCTAATGCTCGGTGATACACATCAACCACATAGATATTTCAACAGCTGATGTGTGACACAATAAACATGCTGATTTGCATTATCACTAGTGGCAGGTAATGCTTGGAATATAAACGTCATATCTGTTGTCCAAGGATGCATCAATTATGTCAGGTTTCCACTTTTTTCTTGTACTTGAATGTTGAAACTGCCATCCTATGAATTGTTAGTCACTGAAATGGCCTTTTTGAGACCCCTGCCCTAAAGGCATGTACTTTTTTGTGAAGGAAAGGTATATACTTTTGAGTGTGTAACAGAAGAGCATCCAAGCTTTGGGACATACTACCTCTTTAACAGATCGTTATGTTAGTTACGAGCCCTGTCAATCATCCACACATCATCCACATTTCTTTCATATTTAATTTCCTACCTTGTTTGAGAAGCAGCAGCAGGATAATCTGCTATTCATGAGTCTTTCATGTAGAGAAATCTCCTCAGGTCTTTGGATAATTATGCATTCAGACGTTAATGTCCAAACGCGTCTTTATATAAGTTCACGTTGCTGTTGCAGATGAAATATAACACTGAAAACATGATTTAAACATGCTTCAGTTGGCTACATAATAATTAATACTCATACAAACATAACCGAACTCTCTCTATTGACTGTTTGTTTTGTGTCCACCATGTTTGTAGTTTATTTACACTTTTCACCCGTGTTTGTAGTTATAATCAAATTCATGTCCAACGCGCAATGTACTGTGGACAATATCAGCGGTTAGAGTACACTTCACATTTTTACCGGAAATAGTAAACCATCTGGAAACCTTTGGCATACTCTTTTCAACATACTACGATTTGGGACATACTGTACTATTTCTATTTTCAAATACTATTTAAGACGGATAGTATGCCACTTAATACGCAGCATTACACTTTTGTATGACTAAACTTAATGTCACTAAACTGACAAAACATAAAATAGATATGTTTCCTTGTGAGATCTTAAGATCTTGTAATTAGTTTTCTTTGGTCTATGGTCTGGATCTGATCAAAAATGAAAATGATACAATATAGGTCTGGTACTAATTGTTTAGGCTAAACCTAAAGATACACTCACATCAAAGCTTTTATGACAAATATTTTTTTTGCAGGGGAATTTATTAAACATTCAAAACAATGCTGCTTGGGCTAAATATGATTGTTTTGTGCACCTACTACATGTAATTTGTATTTTTATCATAAAACAGCAAACACAAACATATATTTACTGTAAAAAGACACATTTTTAATGACCGTATTGAAAATTACTGAGCAACATTGTGACTGACCAGAAAAAATATGCTTAAACATTCTGTTCATTTTTTGTTTACTTTTCTTGCCTTCGTTTAGATGTGTGCAATTAATTAATATTATTTAGTACTTAAACTAATTGACACTACAGTGCTAACTTCGTTTCTTTTTCTAGACCATAAAAGGTTACCCTAGATGTATTTTACAAATAAATTCTACTGTTGTTGTTGTTGTTTTTTCTCCGTGTGACATTGTTACACCATTAGGTGGCAACAAGTGAATTGAGGAAATCAGATAATACAAAGTTTTCACTTTGAAACAAGTTTTCAAAGGTTGAATTTTCATTTCCAAAAATGTTGTCATGTAAAGTAATGGTATAAACACTGTGATCCTTCTCTTCCACCAAGCCAGAATATTAGTTCAGCTTTCTAAGTTATCTTGCAAACTGTTATTTTAAGAGATCACCCCAGAAAATGAAAATGTACTCACCTCAGTTGGTTCCAAACCTTTGTTTATTTAGTTATTGTTTGCTGAAGCTAAAAGAAGATATTTTGAAGAAACCATCAACTCCCATACAAAGTATTTATAACTTGACAGTACTTAAAATACCAAGTTTTGGCATCAAAACTTAAACAGGTGTGTTTACTTACTCATTAGGCAGCAAAAAAACTTTTAATTAATATTTTACGTTCTCTGAACTTAAAATTTAAATTTCTTTAAACGATTCACCATGTCTCTGTTTAAAATGATTGGTTGCGCTTGAAATTCTGCCTTGACAACCATGCTGGGGTGCGTTTCCCAAAACCATCATTAGCCAACTAAGGTCGCAAGTTCTGTCGTTACAAACATAGTTCGTTGATTTGCTGTTTCCCAAATCCATCGCTTCAACGAACATTCGCAAACTGCGTCGCAAACTTGAGCACTTGAAACAACACCTCTGGAGCTGTAGTTAAAAGCATAGTTCCTGGCTGTGTTCTATTCCCACTTATCCCCCCTATGCCCTATTCATTTAGAACATTCTAACATTCAAAGTTGGAATTATTAAAAATAAAAAAGCATTAAGGTCATCTCTCTTAGGTGTAATTTGCTTTCAAAGTATTTTTACAGTTCAGTTTTAGCGGTCTTCATGCTTACAATTGTGCACTTTGAAAACATTAATATCATTTAGAACACAGTCTCATGGCGAAAGCTATAGGTATATTTAAAAACGGAAATTATGTTACGTCTCCAAAGCTTGTGAAAATAAAAAAACATAGCATACATAAATTATAGCATATTAGGTTTCCCCCCAAGTCCAAAGACATGCGCTATAGGTGAATTGGGTAAGCTAAACTGTCGGTAGTGTATGAGTGTATGTCCTGGTCCTCCAGGTTGGGGGTTGAGCATTGGGTTAACGACCCACCTCGTAAAAATGACATGTTACGAAACACCAACATCGTGCGGCTAAATATCAACTTCGATATAAACGGCCCTGAGAGTAAGTAAGCAAAGAATATAAAAGCTGAAAAATTTGGAAGTTTAAACTATTAGCCATTTTAAGTTATCTGTAATTAAACATTTAAGTTAATTTAATGAAGACACCACATTTGGTCAACTAAATTAATTGAGTTGTCGATTTCCAGTTACTCAAACGAACTGAGGGAATCACTTTCCTCAAATCATTTGATGGTCTCAACTTATTAGAGATTACAGTGTAGTAGGAATAACAAATACTATAGAAGTTAATGGTTTTCACCTGTCTTCATAATATCTTTTCTTGCGTTCAACAGAAGAAAGAAACTCAAATAATGACAGAATTTTCTGTTTTGGGTGAATTATTCCTTTAATAAATATTTTTACAGAGTTCACTTGAATTCCACACACAATTCATTCATGTTGTCTCAACATAAATCAATTAAGTTAACATAATAAAATGTGGATGAGCATAAAAAAATATGCTTCCACACTGTAAAAAATGGCCGTGATTTCAACGGTAAAAATCTGTAAAAATGCTACAGTACAAATCCGTAACCTGGTTAACAGTATGTTTCCGTAATATATACGGCAAATAATCGTAAATTGACTTTCCCAGAATTCCCTGCATGGCATATCACTTTTTATGCTTTTTGTTGACATTACTATGGATCTTTTTAGTTGTTTCCCCATCAGTAATGTATATTAGTGAGTTATGTTACATCTAATGTTGATAAACAATGTTTATTTCATGACTTTAAATTGGTGTTTACTAGCTGTGTGAATGACACTGATACACTTTTCTGATTGTGGGAAAAGTTGTTTGTGATGAGCATTGGTTCGTTATGTATGAACTTTCTCATCACCACCTGCATATGGCTGTGTTATGTCTATCTGTGGAACAAAAGATGTGTAGATGTTGCTAATTTAAAATACAGATATATTACCTCTATAAATTAATAAAATACGGTAGTTTACTGTAAAAATGAGAATTTACTTTTACGGTTAAATACTGGCAACCACAGCTGCTGTTTTTTTACCGTAAATTTTACGGATTTATTTTTTACAGTGCAAAAAAATCTCCAGATTTGTGTTGTTTCAGCTCATTTTATATAAGTTTGTTGAACACGCAGCAATTTTATTATTTTTTTCTGAGTATCGGAAAGCAAACATGGACTCTAATATTGTTCATAAAAATATTCTAAATTCTAAAACAACTGTGTGATTTGTGATGCAAAGTAAAAGGTAAAAACAAGATAAATGTGTATTGCATGATAAAATCCAGCTTCATATTTGTGATTTTAAAGCACATTCTCTCATTTACAAAAAAAATAAATGTACTAATCATATCGCTGCACACTACAAAAAAAAAAAAAATCACAAACATGAGTTACACTCAACCTCCGTAAGACCTGACTAGATTGCACTAAATGAAAACAGAGATCAGGAAATCCGAATTTATTTCAATTAGAAATCAATTGTGTCTAGATTTAGTGAATGCCTGCTGTGATAATGAGGAACATTTTAAATCTTGACCAAACAATTGTGTCACCATTAAGGACCTGATCCAAACCCTAATAAGGAGAGCCAGAGACAGCATCATCCAGCACTTAAGCATTAACTGAGCTTGTGGGAGCAATTAAGTCCTATTAAATATACTTCAATGAGTATTGAGCCCAGCATGCTCCAATCATCCTTTACCACAAGAGAGATTTATTTAAGCAGTCGAGAGTGTATGTGACGTATACTGGTTTGCCCACACGGACACAGCACTTCTCAAGTTTACCTCCTGTTGAGCGATTTCATTCCTGCGCATTTGATGTCAGAAAAAAAGAATTGGAGTTGCATTGACTTTGATGACCAATATCAATTTGTTTACTCATTGATGTGTGTTTGCAATGCTTTGAGATGTGTGAGGTTTGATGTAAAGTACTATCAAATTACTATCAGAAATAAATGCTTTATGCTTGTTGTTTTGTTTTGTTTTTTAGAGTGTGACACAATAGTACGTGATCCCAAATTGCATACTTTTGTAGTATAAATAATGTAAGTAGAGCATTCACACTCTAAAAAGAAAATTCTAAAAATAATTTGTGTACTTTACCTGGATGATGCACTTATTGAACTGATAAAAAGAAGGTTTGGCTCCACTTAATATTAAGTATGCTTAATTACTATGTACTTACATCAGAAAATTAGTGCTATGTACTGTACTTATTGTGTTCATATAGTATTGCACAACATTTCTGGAAAACATAGGCTCATTCTGAAAACGTAGCCCTATATACATTTCTGGAGGTCGTGAATTATGTAGCCAGAAGTACGTATGGCTGCATTTAGTTTTTTTAAAACGAACGCTATAGGGCGGTATGACGCCATTCCTTTTTGTGCTTACCAGCTGACCGCTTACCTCCATGTGGACGGCTTTTTTCACTGTTACTAGTTTACCCAGTAGGTCACCATGTACGTCGGCTGACTTGAGACGCAGAGAGGAGTTGACCATGACGAAGGGTTTCGAATCTGGTGAAGAACAGTTCCAGAAAGCGGGTAAGACAAAAACAGAAGTCAAAAAATAAAATAAACGAGTAAATAACAGGGTGAGAATGTGGTAAAATCTGAAAACATATAAACAATCAGGCGAGGGCTTTTCTTTTTCTGGATTGCTTTTTAAAACTGTCGGTTCATCAGTGCTTTTGAAAACACTTTTGGTTGGGTTTAGGGAAGGAGGAGGGTGGGCCAGTTGATTTATGCCTCTGGTGGATTTACACAAGAACAGCAGGTGTGGAAGTCACTCGCAAGAGAAATTTCAGATCTCAAAAAGCATACACAGCGGCCTCTGGTGGATTTACGCGAGAACAGCAGGTGTGAAAGTCACTCGCAAGAGAAATTTGAGATCTCAAAAAGCATACACAACGGCCTCTGGTGGATTTGTGAAAACAAAAACTGCAACAAAACATACCTCCTGGGACATATTTGGTGGTACGTTTTCAGTATGAGCCTGGGTTGGTGCTCTTGAAGTGGGATATGGGTTAGGTTTGGGACAGGTATGGGTAGTTTTAAGGTTGGATTAAGGTCCCATCCCTTACCTTAATCCAACCTTAAAACTACCCATACCAACAGTGTAATAATAAATGCAATTACAGAAGTTAATTAAAGATGTAATTACAAGCAGATAATTTTTTTTAAATATCAGTACAATGTGAAAACTTGCATGTACATAAAAGACACACACAATATTTTTACAAAATGTTTCTGTCTTCAGCCACGATATTCTTAACCATTCCCTACATACTGTTAGTTTACTATGGGCAATGATGCATAAAAAAGCCCTGCCTCTCCTCAATAGTCTGTTTCAGTGGGCCATATGCACAGCAAGTGACTATTGTGATCTGACTATTTTCAATTTCATAAGCTACCATTTACAGCATCGATAATGTAATTAGTTTAGTAGAATAGACTTAAGTATTTATTCCATTGTTCAAGCTTAAAATAAGATGAAAAACTATTTAAACTCAAGCGTCATCAGAAGCAAAGACAAGCAGTATAACTCTATTTAAAATACTGTGGTAAAACAAATTTAAAAGACATGGTATGGAACCAACCCAGGCTTATTGTGAAAACGTACCACTATATACATTTCTGGAGAGCGCCAAATACATCCCAGGAGCTACGCTTTTTTGCAGTTTTTGTTTTTGCGAATTTACAAGAGGCTGATGTGTACACTTTTTCAGATTTAAAATTTCTCTCGTGAGTGCCATTAACAAATCAGAACACTCAGACGCATTCACATCCGTGCTGTTTATAAAAAAATAAAAGCATTTGAATATTTTTCCAGACACATTTAGCTCCTAGATGTTAGTCAATTCAATTCAATTCATCTTTATTTGTATAACGCTTATACAATGTAGATTGTGTCAAAGCAGCTTCACATGGAAGATTATAGTGAATTGAAACAGTGTCAGTTCAGTTTTCAGAGATTAAGTTCAGTTCAGTTTAGCTCAGTTAAGTGTGGGTTAATAATCACTACTGAGAGTCCAAACACTGAATAGCAAATCCATCGATGCGCAGCTCTACAGATCCCGAACCATGCAAGCCAGTGGCGACAGCGGCGAGGAGAAAAACTTCACCAATTGGCGAAAGCGAAGATTTAAAAAACCTCAAGAGAAACCTGGCTCAGTTGGGTATGACCATTTCCCCTATGGCCAAATGTCTTGTGCAGAGCTGCAGTCTAGGCGCAAGAAGTCAGATAACGTTTGTTCCCTTTTAATGCCAACTGTGTAAAAAAATGATCAATAAAGTTCTTATGATAAACCGCTGTTTGTTTACCCTTCAAGCTCTGCTTCAGTTGCTTGACGTGTGTGCACATGAGCCCCAGCTCCGGTGCTCCAGTGAGCGTCAGCACAAACACATATTATGTACATCTTGACATGTGAAAGTGTTCCTCTATATGTTTTCATCAAAGTTGTTCATACTTATCCATCCACAGAATTTGTAATGTAGTCAAATGTGTAAACATTTAGCTGTGGTTCGCGCTTCTGCCTTTAGATGTCTCTGGAACAAAGCAGCTGCATGAATGCTAAAGCTTTAAAGAAAAGTGAAACCATCAACAAAAGCCTGACCCCTTTTATGTTTACAAATACAAGCGCAGCCATTTAGAGGGATGTTGGAATAGTCTTTTCCGGAAAAATTCCAGAATGTCCTTGCTTATATGAACAGTGCTTTTTTTAATTTACTGGTAAAGTCATTCCGGAAATTTTCCAGATATTTACTGTGTGAAAGGGGGTTATATTGCATGGAACGATGGAATTTAATGCAGTGCTTTATGGTGTGAGGTGTGAGACTTACTTTATATTGTATCTCAATCAGGCAGTGAACATCATTGATTGCAAACAAACGAGATCTTTAATGAGCTGAGTTTATAATGGCAAGACAGTTCACTGGAAGTGCCTGTGCTGGCTTTTTCAAAATTAAAAGCCCCCGTGCATACTGTATACACCATTGGAAGTATTTCAAAATACTGTAAAAAATGTCTCAGCAACTTCCAGTTCACGTTGGACTTTAAATGACAAAGTCAGTATATTAGTTGATTAAAGTAGGAGAAAGCGAGAGGTAGAGGCAGGTAAAACAGGAGGGCTAAAGAGTCCATTTTTAATCACTCCATGGTAACGAGGCGAGCTGGCCATCACCCAGAGGTCCTCATTAAAGGCATCAGTGCGCTCGCTATTTAATAACTGTCTATTTTGACAGAGACTCACAATCTCGCGGAAGTGGAGGTAAATGGGAGTTGGCAGCCTATAAGACTGCTTAGCATATCCGTGAGAGAAACTGTTCTTACTGTTGTTTCTTTATTCTTGTCACAGCTAAAGCAATCAGTAGAATGTCCTAATTAGAGAAGTCTATAATTGTGAGAGCTTTGGTGTGAGAGAACTGCACATTTGGAAGCATTTGTGTAATGAAGATCTAGACAGTCGGATGAGGATTTGGTTTTGGGTTTTTGGTCAGTGAACATTTGGCCTGTGTACTGCACATTCCAATTAGCCGATAGTGTTTTGTGAATTGGACTTGATAGAGTTTTTGGCCTTTGTTAGTGAAATCCCAGATTGTAGAAATGTGGGAGTTTGTTCTGAATGTCACCAATATTGAGAAATTTAGAATAGGATAGGGACGTTTACTGACCAGTCACAGCACATTTGATCGATTTTGCTAACAATATTGAAATGAAAAGAAGTTCTAGAGTTTTTTGTTCATTTATTTATTTACTTACAGTTGAAGTCAGAATTATTAAACCACCTGAATTATTATATTTTACATAATTACATAAAACATAATAGTTTTATTTACTCATTTCTAATAACTGATTTATTTTATCTTTGCCATGATGACAGTAAATAATATGTTACTAGATATTTTTCATGACACTTCTATACAGCTTAAAGCGACATTTAAAGGCTTAACTATGTTAATTAGGTTAACTAAGCAGGTTAGGGTAATTAGGCAAGTTATTGTATAATGATGGTTTGCTCTGTAAACTATTGAAAAAATATATAGCTTAAAGGGGCTAATAGTTTTGACCTTAAATGGTTTTTTAAAAAAAATTTAACTGCTTTTATTTTAGCCGAAATTAAACAAATAAGACTTTCTTCAGAAAAAAAAAATATTATCAGACATACTGTGAAAATTTTCTTGCTCTGTTAAACATCATTTGGGAAAAATAAAAAAATAAAAAAATAAAAAATTTCAAAGGGGGTTTAATAATTCTGATTTCAACTGTATTTAATTTATTACAAATATGAACGTGGCGCGATGACGTAGTGGGTAGCGATATCACCTCGCAGCAAGAAGGTTGCTGGTTCGAGCCTCGACTGGGTCAGTTGGCATTTTTGTGTGGAGTTTGCATGTTCTCCCCGTGTCCATGTGGGTTTCCTCCGGGTGCTCCGGTTTCCTTCACAGTCCAAAGACATTTGGCATAGGTGAATTGGGTAAGCTAAATTGTCCATTGTGTATGTGTGTGAATGAGTGTGTATGGATGTTTCCCAGTGATGGGTTGCAGCTGGAAGGGCATCCGCAGCGTAAAACATGTGCTGGATAAGTTGTCAGTTCATTGCGCTGTGGTGACCCCTGAATAATGAAGGGTCCAAGCCAAAAAGAACATTAACGAATGAATGACATATACAGTATGAACACATGCATGTTAATACAATTATATGAACACACAAAGTTTTATTAATGTATTAGCAACAAAAAGAGTGTAAATATTAAAAATCTAAATGTACAAATATGTCACTGATTGATTTATGTAAATATAATATTTTATTTCACTTATGATATGAACACATGGGCATGAATGTACTAAAAAAAATTTATTATAAATATATATTTTTCCATTATTAACACATTATATAGCCTACACAACACTATTATATTAATGATATATATATATATATATATATATATATATATATATATATATATATATATATATATATATATATATATATATATATATTCATTCATTCATTCATTCATTTTCTTTTCGGCTTAGTCCCTTTATTAATCCAATTAATAAAGGAAGTATATATATATATACATATTGAATATTATCATTATTAATAATAATGTAATATGATTAGAATCATATAGTAATTAACAAAAAATGTTTATGTTTATTAGATTATTTAATAGTAGTATTAAGAGTATTATTGTGCTATTGTACATATAGGGCACCTATTTTACCTATTTTACATTTGTGTTCTGTAAGGTTTCAGCTCAAAATATCCATCAGATTATTTATTATATAATGTAGAATCTGCCCATTTTGCTGTCTGATTACAGTGTAGCTGTTTTTGCAGCTTGTGGCTTTAAATCCAAATGAACTGCTTCTCCCTGCCCATGTACCAAGTTTATGTGATGCATTTGTGGTGGAGTTTATTCAAGCCTTTCTGAAACGATGAGTCACACACAAATTCCATTTGCTGTACAGACACACACACACACACACACACACACACACACACACACACACACACACACACACACACACACACACACACACACACACACACACACACACACACACACACACACACACGCACATTTACACCATGTGGCCATGGTGATTATAGCAATTAAGAATTATATAGAGATTTTTCTCTTTATTACAAACATGCTCTGTTTTAAAAACGTTTTACACTTATAAAATTAATTATTGGGGTGCAGATGATCACAGAGACTTGTAACATATGTTTTAATCCCAGTTTATTTGCAAAACATGTTCTGTGAACATGCGTGTTCATGTTATTCTGGAGATTCTGTCAATCAATTTGGTGTGTGGGGAAAACCACACTTCTACATGTGGCAGTGGGCCTCAAAATCACCGGGATTTGGATCATATTTTTAACGTCAGTAAATTTTGAAAGAGACTTTTTGTGTTTAAATCACTGTAATAGGACAGTGAACACAATATACCTACACACAGTTCTGTTCAAGCAGCTTACAAATGTTGATCTTTTTCATAGGTGGCCTTTAATGTTCCCATATAATTATTTATTTTAATACGAGGCTAGACATTAATTGCTGTACATTTTGCATTTGTGTTCTATAAATACTATATATATATATATATATATATATATATATATATATATATATATATATATATATATATATATATATATATATATATATATATATATATGTATATATATATTAGTATAATATATAGTATATATTAGTATAATATAATAATATAATATAGCAGTAGTGATAATAATTACATAAATACATGCTGATTAATTATTATACACATATGTCAAATGTCATTATATTTGCCAGATGACAGAATATGCATGACTTTAGTGTTGCCTGTGTTTAATGAATGTTTCAAATTCAGTTATAAGGAAAATACCTTCTACAAAAATCCACAGCGGGGAGCAGTGAATGCTGTTTTTTAGGCCTTAGTAACAACACTGCTGCTGAATGTTGTGGTGAGGTCTATGGTGGCCAGTCTAGTCCAAACCATATTCGCAATTGCCCTTCTAAATAGTTCTGCAACAGCGGAGGGAGAAAGATCAGCAGTGCAGAAACTTTGACACTGAAGAATTACATTGAGCTGAACTTATACTATTGGGTCTCAAAGGCCACAACACCACAAATCTGATAACAGCAGCTGCACGGGAGGTTCTTTTCCCCCTGTGGCTGATGGGACGTAGCTCTGTCGGGATGGGTAGACAGTCAAATCTGCTGAACTAACGCAGTTCAAAGGCCACATCCAGTAATCTCCACACCACAGGGCCTGCAGCACTTTCACTGTGTCCTGAATCTCAGAGAAGAGCAGCTGGAGAGGAAAAAAGGTGCAGAGTCACTTCACACTGGCACTTTTCCAGTTTGTTCCAAAAAGAGGACAGGGTTGATACCCCTGCAGTGTTAAGCTGATCATAAAAAATATAAAGGAGAACACAGCAAGTGACAGAAACAAGCAGAGCTGCATGATTTTTAGATAAGAGAAAATAAAAAAATAGACAACTGATCAAAATATTTATTCATTGCAATCTAATTAAATTATTTAATTAATAAAAATGATTGTAATTATTTACTACATGTTAATAACATAAAAGTGATGATAAAGGATAATAAAAAATGACTGAATGTATTGGCATTTTTGAACAAATGATTCAATACTTTTTGTTTGAATGATTCAGTGACTTATAAAGAATCACTTGCTTTGTTGCTGGATGAATCAGTGTTTTTAAATGCATGTCTTCACTGACTCTCATGACTCTCACTTCTTTCTTTACTGAATAAATCTGTTGTTGAATGAATGATTCAATGACTCACTCATGCTTTTTGTTTAAATGATTCAGTGACTCATAAAGAATCACTTGCTTTGTTGCTGGATGAATCACTGTTTTTGAACTGACGTATTCAATGTTCATTATGAAGACTTCACTTCTTGCACTACTGGATGAATCTGTGTTTTTGAATGGATGATTCAATGATTCACTCATGCTTTTTGATTGATTATTCAGTGACTCTTAAAGCCATCACTTCCTTTGCTACTGGATGAATCAGTATTTTTGAACGCATTTCTTCAATGACTCTCATGAAGACTTCACCTCTTGCATTACTGGATGATTCTGTGTTTTTGAATGAATGATTCAATGACTCACTCATGCTTTATGATTGATTATTCAGTGATTCATAAAGAATCACTTGCTTTCTTACTAGATGAATCAGTGTTTTTGAACTGATGTAGTCAATGTCCCTAATGAAGACTTCACTTCTTACACTACTGGATGAATCTGTGTTTTTGAATGGATGATTTAATGATAAACTCCTGCTTTTGATTGATTATTCAGTGACTCTTAAAGACATCACGCTCTTTGCTACGGGATGAATCAGTGTTTTTAAATGCATATCTTCACTGACTCATGACTCTCACTTCTTTCTTTACTGGATAAATCTGTTTTTGAATGAATGATTCAATGACTCACTCGTGCTTTATATTCGAATGATTTGGTGACTCATAAAGAATCACTTGCTTTGTTGCTGGATGAATCAGGGTTTTTGAACTGATGTATTCAATGACTCTCATGAAGACTTTACTTCTTGCATTACTGGATGAATCTGTGTTTTTGAATAAATGATTCAACGATTCACTCATGCTTTTTGATTGATTATTCAGTGACTCTTAAATACATCACTTTCTTTGCTACAGATGAATCAGTGTTTTTAACGTATGTCTTCAATGACTCTCACTTTTTTCTTTACTGGATTAATTCTGTTTTTAATGAATAATTCAATGACTCACTTTTTTTTCCTTTGAATGATTCAGTGACTCTGTGTTTTTGAATGAATAATTCAATGATTCACACATGCTTTTTAGACTAAAAAGTTGAGTGAATCATATCCCTTGTTTTGTTACCAGATGAATCAATGTTTTTAAGTGTCATTAATGACTCTCATTACTGGATAAATCTTTGAAATAATGATTCAATGACTTATTCATTTCTCAGGACTGGGTTTCGGCTGGAAGGGCATCTGCCAACAAATGTCAGAATAGTTGGCGGTTTATTTTGCTGTGGCGACCCCTGATAAATAAGGGACTAAGCAAAAGGAAAATTAATGAATGAATGACTTATTCCTCGCTTGCTTTGTTACCGGATAATTAATTGTTTTGAAAGAATGATTCAATAACTCACTCAATAGATTCATAGATAATGAATAATTTTGAATGGGTATGGGATTAACAGATACATTTTTAATGTCATCGTCCTGTTTGGGTAAGTTACATTAACACTAATACTATTGTTTTAAGTGTCAATTTATATGACCTATAAACTGTTATCCCTGTACTTCTGAGAGAATGTGTACTTCTGAAACAGAAAAAGCAATACTGTGTGACTCAAAACAAAGAATAAATATGTTTTATAATAATAAGTGATCCTTCTCTGTCAGTGGCATTGTGAACACAGACCTAACCAAGCAGACACACAACATCATAAGACGTTAATATTAGGTTAGATTTAGGTCACCAGCATCTAAGGAAAATGTTATTTTGGCATCCAATAGCGACTTGAAATGACGTTGATATTTTGTTGATTTTAGGTTGTGTTGGAAAGTGACCAAAATCCAACATTTTGCCAACATCTTAAACCAACGTCAATTTGACGTCAAATACTGACATTTATTCATCAGGTATGTCGAACGTTGAACACTGATGTCGACCTGAAGTTGGGTTCTGATATCAACCCGATTTTCATTTCCAAACAAAATGTAATGCCTCACGATGTTGGGGTACAACATCAATCTGACGTCATGTTGATGACCTGTGCCTGCTGGGAAATATTGCTGTGATTGCACTTGTCAAAGGTTAGACATATGAATCATTGTTATTTACCAATAAGATTGTGTGGGTATTTAAAATTATAATATATATTTTTTTTAATCTGATCATTCAGCAATTATTCTTGCAGCATTAATAGCAAACCAGTTTTGCTGTGTTGTAAACCAGGTGTGATTTTGATAAATATGTTGCAAATTTCGCATAAAGACACTACATAAAATATTCTTCAAAATGCACTTCATTAAACATAAATCTGTCAAAATAAAAATGTCTGCTTGGATGTTAAGAGCTTCACACTTTGCATAAAACTTTAAAAAGCTTCATAAGAAAAGAAAAGCACTTTGTAAGCTTTTTGCTTAAGCACAATAACCTGAAAATTGGACGCATTTGTCTGAATCCAAAAAACAGTGGCGTTTCAACACACTGTCTGATTTGCTTCTGAATTTACATAACTTTCATAAGCCTGCTGCATTTTTTTCTATTCTCACCGATTTAAGACTTACTCACAAAATATGAATCCATGAAACACTTGAGAGCTTTATTAATCAAATAACTAAAGAAGAAAGGAAGAAAAAAATAATATTTATCTTTCTCCTCTAACCCAAAATAGTGTGATAATTGGATTATGAGTTTCCATAAAATAGCTCAAAGTGCAAGCAAAAGTAAGCTCTGATAAATCTGTAGGCATAACTTCTTCATCAGAGGATTGCTGGCCTTTGAGCTTGTTTAATTTAAGCATGAGGCTCGTTGGGCTGCTTCTGGATGCTGAATGCCGCCTGAGCGATAAGTAGCACCTGATCAAAGAGAGCTTTCTGTTTACACAGAGGGAATGAAGGGATGTTTCTGTCCCAAAGGTGTTGGGTGAGAGTACTCACAGTATACCTGAGGATTTTTTGCTTTTTTTTAGTCTCTAATGCAATTTCAAATAATAAAATAAATTAAAATAAATATGTTATGAATTAATATGCATATTAAATTATTATTATATGGGTTTTTGAATATCTATCTATCTATCTATCTATCTATCTATCTATCTATCTATCTATCTATCTATCTATCTATCTATCTATCTATCTATCTATCTATCTATCCATCTATCTATCTATCCCTAGCAGGCACACAATGTCATAAGATTTGTTACGATCACCAGCAATCTAGTGGCTACAGTTCATGGAGAACTACAATTCTGCCACAATGACCAAACTACAACTCCCAGCATGCACCTCACACAAACCGGTTCCTCGTTTCCACTGATTACACATAGCTGGTAACCCATCATGGACTGATATCCTGCACCATTTATACACCACACTTGCACACACTTAGTGCTGAGTCTTGTTTTATCCTGTAACATCACAAAGTGTTTCTTCTTGCCTTGCCGTGCTTGATCTTTGCTTTGTTTCTGATTTTGCTGTTAGCTGCCTGAACCGATCTCTTTGCCTGTGACTAGACTAACCTTTTTGATTGCCCTGTATGATACTGTTTGCTCCTGTGTTTGACCGTTGCCTGCCTGATCATTCTTGTTTAATAAAGACGCTGCAATTGGATCTCCAACCCTGTTGTCCAGAACCGTATGTTACAACTTGATATTAGGTTAGACTTGCATCGTGACATCAGGTGAACAAAATTCAAAGTCTAACCAGTGTCTAAGGATAACGTTATTTTGACGTCCAATAACGATGTCAAATGACGTTGATATTTGGTTGATTTGTGTTGAAAAATGACCAGAATCTATACTGGTATTTATTTCACAGGTATGGCAAACCAAAAAGTGGTCAAGCTGTAACATCATTTGACATTGATATTTGGTTGATTTTAGGTGGGACATTGGACATTAATGTCGGCCTGATGCCTGAATTATTGATTTTAATTCCCAAACAAAATGCAATGTCACATGACATTGGGGTAGAACGTCAATCTATCTATCACTATCACACTGCAATTGGATCCTTAACCCCATTTTCTAGAACCATATGTTACAACTTGATACTAGGTTAGATTTAGATTGTGACATCAGGTCACCAAAATTCAATTGTCTAGCCAGCATCGAAGGATAACGTTATTTTGATGTCCAATAATGATGTCAAATGACTTTGATGTTTGGTTGATTTGTGTTGAAAAGTGACCAGAATCTAACGTTGAGTCAACATCTTAAACCAACATCACATTGACATCAAATACTGTACTGACATTTATTCGTCAGGTATGGCAAACCAAAAAGTGGTCAAGCTGTAACATCATTAGACATTGACATTTGGTTGATTTTAGGTTGGACATTGGACATTGACCTCAGCTTGACGCTGGGTTCTGACGTTAACCTGATTTTCATTTCC
Organism: Danio kyathit; assembly: GCA_903798195.1. Taxonomy (NCBI): domain Eukaryota; kingdom Metazoa; phylum Chordata; class Actinopteri; order Cypriniformes; family Danionidae; genus Danio; species Danio kyathit. The sequence goes on from LR812542.1 coordinate 21,056,622, forward strand.
AAACAAAATGCAACGTCACACAACATTGGGGTACAATGTCAATCTATCCTGTGCCTGCTGGATCTATCTATCACTGTCACACTGCAATTAGATCCTCAATCCCATTGTACAGAACCGTATGTTACAACTTGATATTAGGTTAGATTTAGATTGTAACATCAGGTGACCAAAATTCTATGTCTATCCAGCGTCTAAAGATAACGCTATTTTGACATACAGTACAATAACGATGTCAAATGACATTGATATTTAGTTGATTTGTGTTGAAAAGTGACCAAAATCCAACGTTGCGCCAACATCGGAAACCATCTGAAAATCTATCTATCTATCTATCTATCTATCAAGATAGTACACCTGTTATGGCCCAAAACATAGACTGCAAAATGAAAAATCCTTTAAATTTTAGATGAGATGTGATTGATTGCAATGGGAGATCAAAGTAGAAATTAGTCCAACGATCTGCTCAACGTGGATGTTTATAAGATAGCAGAAGGTGTCTTACTTTCCCATTTAAAGACACTCAAATACTCATGCTTAGTCAGCAATAAATAAATAACCAAATCTCAAGATTAATATTTTTGACAAGGGATGCATTTCAGCAAAATTAAAGTGCAAACATGACAGAAAACAGCTCAAGACCCTCTTTATTATTTACTTTCTCTAATATGACCTATTTATCAATGTCTGTCCGGTACTGGACTCATGAGCCTATTGAATATTAATCACACAATGCCTTGTTTTTAATATTCATGAGGCAGGCTGATAAGTTTTACAATCATGTCATCCTTTCACATTTCAGATCGCTCCTACACCACTACTTTAGAGGTTACATTTTTTGACAAGGTCACTTTTCCCCCACTTGACATGTTATGAGTGTTTAAAGGGGACTCATTATGTCCCATGATACCCCACTGACCATTTATTACAACTTGTCAAATTTTCACCTATTTGGTTGTGAGTGGAAGCACATGTTGAGTTTTGTGTGTGTGTGTGTGTGTGTGTTTGTGTCCCTTTAAATGCAAATGAGCTAAGGAGGGCGGGGTCTTTATATTTTACTCTGACACTCTAGAAACAACTAAAGAAACAACAACCTTGTTATCTAGAGGAAGAGGTTACAATGCACTAGAATATTTCGGAATAAATAGTGAATACATTTGTGCAGCTGTTGTGGAGTAAAGTTAATTTATTTATCGACAAATCTTTATTCAATATGCTGACCGTTGCAAATAAGCATTACACACTACTTTACACTACTAGAACAATTCTCTTAAAGGCAGGGTAGGTGATTTGGTGGTTGAAAGTCTCTTCACATACCAATAGCACCAACTAAGTTAAGTGGTCTAGATCAGTGGTTCTCAACTGGTTTGGCCATGGGACCCACATTTTTACATGGTCATCAAGCCGCGACCCAAACTTTTAGGAACTATAATATAATTTTAGGAATTATAATTAATTTGTATTTATTTGTTAACATACACAAATAGTGACAGATAAATCACAAGTCACCAATATTTACAAATAAACAATATTTTATTGCTGTCATTTAACTAAATGTATCAAATTATAGAAATATTACAAAGTAAGGGTAAGGAAAAGTTCAGTTACCATGAACTAAACTGAACTGTTAATAAAACATTAACACTGATCCTGTTGAACAGAACAAATCAGCAAATTACAGTAAAATGATTAAAACAATCATAACCATTTTTACATCTAATATAACAGCAATTACAAACATCTGTTTCACTTAACAGTAATTTGGGAAGCTAATGAGATAACTGAGTATGTGCTTTACTCGTGATAAGAGTTTCAAAGTCTGGGGTGATGGTAGACCCATCATGCTCTATGTCCAACCTGTTCCTTTGCTTTGACTTAAGCTGCACTAAGGAAGAGAAGCCACTTTCACACAAATACGTAGTGCTGAATGGTAGGATGGACTTGATCGCACGAATGGCAAGGGACGAATACTCTTTGCGGCACCAAAACTGGGAGAGGCTTTACTTCACTGAATTTCTTTTTCAGCGTCTTATCACATGACGGCTCCACAAGCTGATTCCCTTTGTTGCTCGGCAACGTGACGCTTTCCACGTCGATTCCAAAGGGATTGCTCATCCACGGATCATCATAATGTTTATCGGGAAGTAGTCGGTACGGTTGTCGCGCGCGCATTTCAAAATAAAAGTCCGGTTTAAGCAAAATAAGTTAAAAAAATGAAACTTTTGTTGTTTTTTTGACCACACACTCCGCGACCCACTGAAAATGTTCCCGCGACCCACTTTTGGGTCGCGACCCACCAGTTGAGAAACACTGGTCTAGATGTGTATGTATGTATGCATTTATATTGTCTGTGGAAGTTGAATCTAATCAAATATTATGATAGGCTGTCCTACTTGCCTGCCAAGATGTGGATTTGCATACCTATGCACACACTGTTCAAGCAGATGGGTCACATCATCTGCACAATCCAACTATGCAGACTGACGTGTGAAAGTTGAAAATCTTCCACATGTAACTTGGAATTACATCTAAAATACGCAGCTGTTCACATGTGTGAGCTTCAAAAGACGTCAGACGCATGGTGCATCCATCCACCATGTGTTTACATTGAAAAACAATAGAAAAGTAGCACATTGGAAAGATAAAACTCTTTTTGTGTGTTGATATTGCAATATTAAATTCTCTGAACTGTAATGTTTTCTCACTGTTGAATGAGAGATGAGGTAATCTCCCTTATCTTGTCACGTCTGGTCTCAGTCAGGTCAGGTCTCCCTGTGCAGGTTCATGTGTTTTGGAGAAGGCAGTTTGGACAGTGATTATCCAGGGCAAGCAGGATCATTTGCTTTCTCGACTGCTGAAAACACCTACCCTAAATTTAAATTGACAGAAAGTGTAAAATGTCTCTCATTTGAATACACAGTGCATAATAAATGTGCAGTTTTGAATTATGTGACGGCGAGCATTTTTACGATATATTCAACAACAGCTACCCTGCAGGCACAGGATGTCAACATGATGTCATATTGACGTTGTACCCCAACGTCATGGGGATGTTGGATTTTGTTTGGAAATGATAATCAGGTTGACATCAGAACCCAACATTAGGCTGACGACAATGTCCAATGTCCAACCTAAAATCAACCTAAAATCAACCAAATATTAATGTCTAATCATGTTACACCTCGATGTTGTGTGAACGTTACCACTATGACATCTATCAGACATTGGATTTTGGTCACTTTCCACAACCTAAAATCAACCAAATATCAACGTAATTTGACGTCAATATTGGACGTCAAAGTAACGTTCGGTCACCTGACGTCATGACCTAAATCTAACCTAATATTAACGTCTTATGATGTTGTGTGCCTGCTGGGTATGAATACAGTAACAGACGATGGTAACTTTAGCCACATTAGCTGCACAGCACATTCTGAAAGGAAATTATGAAGTTTTGTTAAAATATGAACTGAAATATTTGTTTTTGGAAATAAAGTTAGAGCATGAATTGTTGACATTAACCGATTCTTCAGAAACAGAGTTGAATTTACTCTTTTTGGTGAAGCAGACTGGCGTAAAAAAATATATGTTGTGCAATGACATTCCGCTTCAACTAAGTCCATTTTAAGCCAAGTCATTTCACATGCCGGCCAAATTTGAAACGCTTCTCAGCCAGTATGCTCAGAAACTTGCTTGGCAAACTCAAAAACTGTTTGCCAAGCATACGATTAAATTTCATATTTGGAATCTCCAAAAAGGTTAAAGGTGCAGTAGGTGCATCTGCCAAAATACTAACATTAGCAACTTAGCTTAGAAAAAGAGGTTCCTCCCTACCATCCAAAGCCACGCCTCCTGAAGTCATGAACGCGCACCGAATGAACATAGACAAATTTATATACGCAAGATCATGTCATTCACCAGTTAGAAAACGTTATAGTACTTTATAATACTACAATTTCAAGCGTAAAAATCTTTTTGAGAAACTGTATAGCACGTTTTCAGTTGTGTAGCAAGCTAAACTTATCATAATGTGCACTATTTCATGCATGCAATGATTACTGGTCTCTGCTGTCTCTATGAAGATGTAAGCTTTGTCCAGTGAAGCGTAGTTGTTGACAGGTCAGTAGGGTGCAGGAATTATATTTATTACTGCAAATTTATATTCGCACATTCAGACTTTCTTCTTTATAATGTAATTTTAGAAACATATTGTTTGCAAATTCTAGTGAAATCAGATCATCTGCCAGTTACTATAAAATACAACATTGTTCACAGTCAATTAAATAGTGCTAATGTTGTTTTTTAAGTCATACCTACATGCTAATTCATACCCAATATTCAAAGTAACATTAGAGTGGGAGCGTCACAGGTTGTCACTATTCAAAAATGAACAAATGTGCGAATATAAATCAAACTTCACCTCAGTAAAGCTGATTAGGTGGAAGAGCACTATTTACTTATGTTTTGTTATTCAACTAAATAAAAACAGATCAGAAAAAAGAAAGTGCTAAAAACAGAAATGTTCTGTCATCTTTTAACATTAAACTTATGTTACCAAGATAACGAATGACTTTTCATTCTCTTGTTTTCATCTCCTTTTACACATGAACAACTAAATGAATGCTTCTAAGGTCTATTTAACCGACTATATTATCGATGCTGTAAAAGGTACTCCATGAACTTAAAAATAGTCAATCTTTTGCCGGACATTTTCAGTGGCTGAATAACTCCTCCGTGCCCATTCATAAGAAAGATCACAATCTGCATAAGCTTTGCGTGACTAAAATAGTTTTAAAACATACCTGTCTAAATTTATACTTCAGCCATGGCGTCATCTTTCTGATCGTGGTTTTGAACTGCAAAACGTTATTTCCCTCCAGCGTGCAAAATAACTCTGATATTGATTCAGGATTTAGAAAAGTTCTGATTCTGCATTTTTGGCAGAAGCATTTTCATAAACAATCTTTCTTTTCATGGATACAAGGCCACGTTGTTCTTTAAGACATTAGGTCATGTTAATGCTGAGTGTCAGCAGTCACTCTCTCTCTGTCAGCTGTAAGCGGTTATGCTTCACATGAACGCGCAAGTGGTGAATCTATCTGCGTGAAGAGGGTGCCCAGAAATACATATTTAAATTTGTTGGCAGACAGTTTGAGTTATCTCTCATAATTAAATCATTTACTGACCCGACAATTTTTAATTGAATGAACATTTTTTAGTCTTATGTCTTAACCAGAATATAAAAATACATATAAATATATTTAGATCATTTACTTTAATCAATACTATTGGAATGTGAAGAGACTTTCAACCAGCACAACAGAAAATGTTTCTGAACACAATCACCTACTGCACCTTTAAACATCAACTGTCTCTTAAGTTGTGTTTCTAAATGGTCAAATCAAACAAAATCTGCGTTTATTTCAGGTTGTTCGAGCTAATGCGCATGATCAGAAGAAACAAGATCACAACACCAACCTTTTTTATGGCCTTGTTACGCTTTATCTTCCTCTAGATCAGGGGTTTTCAAACTTTTAGGACCCCCCCCCCCCCATGTGCAAACACCATTCACATATTATTTGCTACGTTTAAATTGTGTAGCATTTATTACATTGAAACATAAATATGCAGCTTAACTAATTCAGTGTGATGGCTGAGCCTTTTTCCGTGGTTGGATTACAGACGCGACTAACCGTAAATAATCTTCCACTGTCAATAAGCGTGAGCTATAGTCTTCTTGCTTTTGATGTACATACAGAAAATGCTGCTTCGCAAAGCCAGGTTCGCAGAGCCCTGACAGTGTGGTTGAGTCGAACATTGAGTATGTTTGCATGGGCAACAATACTTTAATATGATTTTAATACGATTAAGACAATACTCTGATTAAGAGTCAACATGTATACAGCGACTAAAGTCATAACTGAACTAAACAGAAATGGAATTAAGACGTGGAGTATGCACATTTTAGTGGCATTATTGAAGTAAACGCCGCAATCAAACTATTACCGTCTTGTAGAACTTTTCGCTGCATTTTACGACAAGATGCACGAACAAGGCTGTCAGTAAAGGACCGCACACACACACACATCACGAACAGTGTTGCCAGATTGGTCGGTTTTGAATTTGCATTTTGGCGGGTTTTGCATAGCTGTTGGGCTGGAATCAGTCAGCCACATCTGGCAACACTGATCACGAAATGCGAAAGTTTTTTCTTTCTATTTGGCGTGCGCTATCAAATCCCAATAAAACATCTTCCACCATTCCTTACTAAATATTCACGTCTAATACCCCAGTTTGTCATGGGGGCATGAATGAAATATTCATGAGTGAAAGTGCCGAACTGCACATAAGTCGACAAACTAAAGATGAAACACCCGAAATGACATGAGACAGATTAAGGCAAATAACTGTTACTGATGTCCATGTAAAGGTGGTCTGTATGTCTTCACGTCGTATGACTTCAAAGTAAGTAAAAGATCCAGAAGGGCATACTGCTGATTTGATTCAGAAGGACACTTTTTTGTCAGACGCTCACCGGTTTGACTTTCATTCACCGTCATTCATTTTAAAAAGCACCCGCTCCATTTTATTTGCATATACTGTATTTTACTCGAACGCATAAACTTTACAGGTGCCTGATAGTTAGCTGTGGAACTAACGTTAATCCGATTCACTCTAGTGAACGCATAAAAATCGTCATCATAATTTACTCACGTGCACGCCTCAAATTCTTGCGCCCCCCTTAATAGGTGCTGGCGCCTCCTTGAATACCCCTGCTCTAGATAATGCCTTGTCCGATTGCGCTGGTCTTCTAAAGTTATTCCCAACTTGATCTTGATGGGAAATCTCCACCCAAAATGACAGCTACCTCTTTGTTTATAAGTTTGTGGTAGTTTCAGTAGTTTCTGTCATGTGATATGCATCCGACAGGACTGATTGTACGTTACTTTCAATTAATTCGCCATATTGGCCGTTACACTTTTTCCAATTATAGTGAAATATCTTGTGTATTATATAGTCTTTGACTTCAGTCAACATTCATTCAACATTCAACCACATTTCCTTCAAAAATTAAATTCAGCAACAAAATGGTGAACTGCTACAGCAGTATTGTGGGTGGAAACTTGTAGATTAAGAGATAAATAAGAAGATTCTTATGCTGCATATAAAACATTTTCAACAAGCTTTAAAAGAAAATCTTACCAAAACAAAGTTACTTGTTTCACATTCTCTGGATTGGTACTGTATGTGCACCAGGAACCAGATTATAGCATTTAGACATGGAAAAATAAAAGCGAAATAATTCTGTAATTTATAATAGTAATATCGCAATTTCAATAGCCCATCCTCCTTAACAGGGCACATTTTGACTGAATGTCTGCTAGTGAGCACAGGTGAATGAGAGTGTTTGTATTTACAGCTCTGTCCTGTTCTATTCTCCACTCAGTGCCCTTGAGGAGGAGCCGAGTCATAGAGCTACATGATAAACTCTAGACTGTGTGCTGCTTTTATGACTAATATATCAGACATCTGCTTAGAATAGTCCACTTTTACAGCCTACAGTGTGAAAAGGTGCAGAATCGTAGCAGAAAATGCCATTAGCCGAATGTGTTAAGAACAAACACTTCAAGAGTACAAAAGGTAAATGACGAGCAATAAAAGCAGCAGTAATCTACAAGATGAAGGACTTGTGCTTGTAAGCGTTCGATAACAATAACAGGAATTCAGCATAATTAAAAACAAATTAAGAGCACAATAACAAAGGATAACAGCATTATGAAACTTACAATGTTTACAGTTTCTTATGAATAACACTACTATTCATATATTAATTTATAGCAATATTCTGGTGTGTGTATTGTTTTGTTTTGTTCTTTTTTATTTCATTTCTTATAGCAATACTCATTATTGTTCATGTACAGTTGAAGTCAGAATTATTAGCCCCCCTGTTTATTTTTTTCCCCAATTTCTGTTTAACAGAGAGAAGATTTTTTTCAACACATTTCTAAACATGATAGTTTTAATAACTCATTTCTAATAACTGATTTGTTTTATCTTTGCCATGATGACAGTAAATTATATTTTACTAGATATTTTAAAATACAAATTACAAATTTGTAACTTTTGAAAAGGTACCATCCCAATGACAGCTTGCGTATCTTTATTTCTGAGAGTGTAGGCAGGTTAGGGTAATTAGGCAAGTTATTGTATAATGATGGTTTGTTCTGCCGACTGTCAGGAAAAAAACAGAGGGGGTTATATACAGGAGAACAAAAGGCTAACTAACTAACAAGGATGCAAGGGGGCGGAGACTATGTAATGTAATGTGTATTTTTCTACTACCAGTAACTAACATCTAACAGAGGTGTGGAATGGAGATCACAGGGACTTAACATATTTAATATTAATAAATGATTAAAATAATGGAATATATGAATACAATTGGCGTCAAAATGAATAGCCCTCCTGTGAAATTTTTTAAAAGAGCAAAGATTTTTTTCACAGTATTTCCTAATATTGTTTTATTTATTTTAGTTTGGCTAGTAAAATGGCTTTTAGTCTGGCTAGAAATAAATAGTTTCAAATGTCTTAAAACCTATTTTAAGCCCAATATTATTATTATTATTATTATTTTCGATTGTCTACATAACAAACCACTGTTGTCCAATGGCGTGCCTAATTAACCTAACCTGCATAGTTAACCTAATAATGTAGTTAAGTCTTTAAATTGCACTTTAAATCAGTAAATTATTTTGTACTTCTATCATGGCTATAAGACGAAATTAATTAGTTTTTACTATTATGTTTAAAATAGTGTTAAAAAAATCTGCTCGCCATTAAACAGCACTTGGGAAATCATTTTACAAGAATTCCAATTTTACAGGGGGGCTAATAGTTTTGACATCAACTGGATGATTATAGAATTGTGGTATCTACTTTGAGGTTAGCATCTTGCGCTAAAGCACGGGTGGAAAATGTAATTTCTGTTAGTGGTTTAGCAATAAGTTAAACAACAATTAGTAATATAATGATAATTCTTTCGTTTTCATGGTTAAACAAAAACATAGCACATTTCTCTGTCAATTAATAACAATGTTTATTATTTCAATTTAAAACAGATATTATTCATTCATTCAGTCATTTTCCTATGGCTTAGTCTCTATTTCAGAGGTTGTCAAAGCGGAATGAACTGCCAATTATTAACATAGCCTATCAACAAAGTCCATTTAAGGCAAGTCATTTCACTTGGCACCCATCATTGAAATGCTTCTCGGGTGTTCTTTTATCTGTTTTGAACATTCCTTCATTTTCCTTCGGCTAAGTCCCCTATTTATCAGGGGTCGCCACAGTGGAATGAACCGCCAACTATTCCAGCATATGTTTTACACAGAGGATGCCATTCCAGCCACATCCCAGTACTTGGAAACATACAAACTCACATTCACACACATTCATACACTAAGGCCAATTTTGTTTATCTAATTCACTCACAGCACATGTCTTTGGACTGTGGGGATAACCGAAGCACCCGGAGGAAACTCACACGGACACGGGGAAAACATGCAAACTCCACACAGAAATGTCAACTGGCCTGGGGGACTCAAACCAGTGACCTTTTTACTGTGAGGCGACAGTGACCACTGAGCACCGTGCCGTTTAGATATTATATATTTAATATATGACAAAATGTACATATATAAAAAATTACATATTTCTTTAAACCTTTTTCAACTTTACTATTTACTATTGATATTATTTTAGAGCTTTATTCTGGTTTAAATTGTGTGTTTTATATTGCTAAATGGAGCAGACAGGATGGATTTATTAGTCTGGATGTGCAGGTGTCCTGATTTCCCCTTCAGTTTTCCCTCATGGTGTCTCATGTTTTGATTTATGCTTAGAACTATCCAGTGTCGATCTTCTCAGCAGATAGAGAGGAGTGAGCTGCCTGCACTTATATCAATGATGGGACGATCAATAATAACAACAAAAAAAACTTTTTGTACCAGCTAAAATTTTGAACAAACCCAAAAGGAATGAAAGTAAAAAGAAAAACAGATGAACATGGCTGCCTGCAGGATTAACTTCTAAAGAATTCATGTTAAATGGATGTAATCTTTGTGCTCTTGAAGTTGTTATAATTGTCTTTCATTTATGATCTATTTTTTCTTTTCACTGTTCTTAATTTATAGATTATTTGTTATGTTGCTCTTTTTTATTCCGCTCAGTAAGAGCACAGCTGCCCTTGATGGGAAGAAACCTTTTGGAAAAAATGTATAATTTGATTTATTTTGTAGGTAGTCTGACACTACCTGAAATATAACCCTGGAATAATAGGAAAGATGTCATAAATTGTAAGAAAGTACGGTGGCCGAGAGAGCTTAACGCGCTGCAATTTAAGAAAGCACATGCAATAACAAAAAAACACCAGCAAATTAAGAAACGATCTTCATCAATTTGACAGACACCTGTTGCAAATTGATCACAACACAAACAACTGAAGAAACGCGCAGCAAATTGATCACAACACAAAGGAAGAAACGCGCTGCAAATAGATCACAACACAAAGGAAGAAACGCGCTGCAAATTGGTCAAAACACAAACAACTGAAGAAACGCGCAGCAAATTGGTCAAAACACAAACAACTGAAGAAACGTGCAGCAAATTGGTCAAAACACAAACAACTGAAGAAACGCGCAGCAAATTGGTCAAAACACTTGCAAACATCCACATAACACAACGGAAATCAAACGAAAAACAACTCACCTTTCAAAGAACACCAATCACTTCACTGAACAACAGTCACGGTACAATAACACCTCCGTATCTCTCAGCTGGGTCCGTCATTTTTTTGGGTCCTCTTGAAACATTTCTGTTGTGTTATGTGGATGTTTGCAAGTGTTTTGACTAATTTGCTGCGCGTTTCTTCAGTTGTTTGTGTTTTGACTAATTTGCAGCGCGTTTCTTCCTTTGTGTTGTGATCAATTTGCAGCGCGTTTCTTCAGTTGTTTGTGTTTTGATCAATTTGCAGCGCGTTTCTTCAGTTGTTTGTGTTTTGATCAATTTGCAGCGCGTTTCTTCAGTTGTTAGTGTTTTGACCAATTTGCTGCGCGTTTCTTCAGTTGTTTGTGTTTTGATTAATTTGCAGCGCGTTTCTTCAGTTGTTTGTGTTTTGACCAATTTGCAGCGCGTTTCTTCAGTTGTTTGTGTTTTGACCAATTTGCTGCGCGTTTCCTCAGTTGTTTGTGTTTTGACTAATTTGCAGTGCGTTTTTTTCTTTGTGTTGTGATCAATTTGCAACAGGTGTCTGTCAAATTGATGAAGATCGTTTCATAATTTGCTGGTGTTTTTTGTTATTGCATGTGCTTTCTTAAATTGCAGCGCGTTAACCTCTCTCGGCCACCGTAAGAAAGTCCTAATAATTGTTAAATCAAATGTAAATGAATTAATGCTTTTTAAAAATCTAAAATATTAAACAAAATTTGACCAGCCTATTGCAAATCACACGGCATTATGGGTAACATATCAGAATTCAAAAGTGGACAAATTGTTGTGCACCTTGCTGTCGCATCTGTGAATAAGACAGCAAGTCTTTGAGGTGTATCAAGAGCCACAATATCCAGGGTAATGTCAGCATACCACCAAGAAGGATGTGACACAATATGAAGCTGTCTGAAAGAGATATCTAGGTACTAATTCAGATTATACTCAAAAGACATAAAATGTGAACATTTTGGGAGAGTTATTGTGTGGATAAACCTCAAAGAAGCGTACCACCCAGACTGTTGCATGCCCAGAGTGAAATCTGAGGGTGGATCATTGATGCAATATCATGACATTCCCAAGGGCCAATAATTGTGCTAGATAGGCGCGTCACTGCCAAGGACTACCAAACCATTCTGGAGGACCATGTGCACCCAATGGTTCAAGCATTGTATCCTAAAGGCGGTGCTGTGTATCAGGATGATAATGCACCAATGCACACAGCAAGGTGACAAAGTGGTTTGATGAACATGAAAGTAAAGTTGAACATCTCCCGTGGCCTGCACAGTCACCAGATCCAAATATTATTGAGCCACTTTGGAGTGTTTTGAAGAAGTGAGTCAGGAAATGTTTTTCTCAACCAGCATCACAAAGTGATCTGGCCACTATTTTGCAAGATAAATGGCTCAAAATCTCTCTGGCCATTGTGCAGGACTTGTATCTGTCATTCCCAAGACCAGCTGAAGCTGTATTGGCCACAAAACGAGGCCCCATATCAGGGCTATTCAATAGGCTGCCCGCGGGCCGAACCTGGCCCGTGAGTCAATTTGTTCCAGCCCTCCAAATAGTGTGACCAAGACATCAAAAATAAATTTAGTTCAGTCAAAAAACGGTCGCTATAGTTATGAAGTGACGTGCGTCTGTTCAATACAACACGAGCTGCAGTGAAAGGCTGCATAGAGCGTGAGTCACCTGACATTAAGCGAGCGGCACGAGCAGCCGAAAACATTTGGATACTTAATCGTAAAGGCTTCTCAACGCAACGTTTCTGTTGCATGAAACGAAACTGCTGCAACTAAACAAAGTTATGCCACCTCTGTGCTAGTTTAAAGTTCCGAGCTTATACACCGAGGCTAATGCGCACGCACACTGGATTAACTATAGCAGCAGGAAATTCACATATCGCGACTTTTCCGTGCGCAAGTTCGTTATTCAAATGTAAGAATATATGCCAATATGTGCGCACCGTCCACACCCACCGAGTAGAAAAGATCTCACGCCGTAATGGTGAGAGTTGCGCGTGGCTTTCAGTGCAATGTAGACAAAAGATATGTTAGACGAATTATTACAAAAAATAAAAATAAAATTATGTATGTATGAACACAGATGATAATACGGAGACCCGGAGGGGACGTGATGGTGGAAAAAAAACTGAGTGGGAGAAAAAAAAAATGGGTGGGAGAAAAAAAAAAACAGTGATAGGAAAATATATATTTTTAAAAGTTTTTGCGTTCCCTCACAAAGATTGCGTTCCCTCGCAAAGATGTTTTGCGAGGGAACGCAAAGATGTTTTGCGAGGGCACGCAAAGATGTTTTGCGAGGGAACGCAAAGATGTTTTGCGAGGGCACGCAAAGATGTTTTGCGAGGGAACGCAAAGATGTTTTGCGAGGGCACGCAAAGATGTTTTGCGTTCCCTCGCAAAACTGATTTTCCACAAACACTTCCTGATCACTGACTGACAGACGCGCTCCGTATGATAAACTGATCCCAGATCAGCTTCTGTACACGCCATCTAAAGAGGAGCGAAATTGCTGGGCATTTTGGTATATTCGGGTGTATGTTTAGACAAGACAAATACTCTTAATAATTTGTAAACATGTCCGTACTGCGTGTTTTATTTTAAACACACCTAATGGCAAACTAATGCACAAACAGTTACGAAAGTAACGGAATACTTTCATTATAGATCTGTGCATTATACAGTGACACTGACACCACTGTAATCAAATAAAAAACGAGAGATTAATTTGCTGCTCCTCACTTGTTTGATAACAGAGGTGTAACGTTGGTGTGTACTGATCTGGGATCAGTTTATCATACGGAGCGCTTCTGTCAGTCAGCGCTTATACCAGTCGTTGGCTCATATGCATTCGCTGATACTGAATGATATGATAGCTGGATAGAATAGTAAAATACGGGATAATCCAGTCAAAAACGGGAGGGTTGACATGTATGAATTCATTGATGAATTCACTTAAGTGAAGAGGAAGTGTTTGTGGAAAAACAGTTTTGCGAGGGAACGCAAAACATTTTTGCGTTCCCTCGCAAAACATCTTTGCGTGCCCTCGCAAAACATCTTTGCGTTCCCTCGCAAAACATCTTTGCGTTCCCTCGCAAAACATTTTTGCGAGGGAACGCAAAAACTTTTAAAAATATATATTTTCCTATCACTGTTTTTTTTTCTCCCACCCATTTTTTTTTTCTCCCACTCAGTTTTTTTTTTCCACCATCACGTCCCTTCCGGGTCTCCGTATGATAACAACAGTACATTTCACTACTTACCTAATATAAAGCTTAAACTTACATTAGACGTGATAACCACAAAACCATAATTATTCTTCAGACTACAGTATATAATCGTGCAACCAAAGTCTATAATTGTTGCATCCATAGTTGTTACAGTTCAAAACATGTGAATGTGTCTGAATGTAGAAGAAGCCTACTTAAGCAATGCACTGCTTTTGTTGTGCTTTGAAATACAACATTTGAATGTTTGTAAAAAAACAAAAACAAAAAAAGGCCACATTGTACAATGCACTGATATTATGTAGTTTCAAAATACAATATATTAACATTTCAATGTAGAAAAATACAACGTGGGTGTCTTAAAGGTGCTGTATGTAAGTTTTTGACTCTTCTAAAGCATAAAAATACAATAATATGTGTGCAGATATTTAAGAAACATCCCAAGTGAACATACTTGTTTAACTGACAAACAATGCTGAAGTCAGATATTCTGCTTTGAAAATGTTTTTTTCCGTGCCGGAACGATGTCTTTGTTTAGGTAATTTTCACATGCACATGCCAGTTTAACCAATTATAATTCAGCACCCAGGGTTGCCTTGTTGGCAAACAGCATATTTCATTCATTCATTCATTCATTCATTCATTCATTCAGAAAGACTCTGAAAGCATGCGTCCATGAGCGAAATGCTACAGTGTAGTGGAAAGTATCAGATGTCAAAATGAGACAGATTCAGTTCCACATGACGTTAATTAGCAAATGACATAAATATTAGGAACGTGAGCAGGTTACATCGCGTGTCCTAACAACAAGCTGTGACGAGATTGTTATGAGTGATGAGCCATTTGGCTGTTTGCACCACAAAACACGGCAGAAATTTAAATACAGCCTTTCAGAAGCACAGAATATGCACTCACTCACAAAACGGTAAGGTTTAGAATCTATTTAATACATGTTAACCCTCTTTAACATCATTAAAGGTGAAGTGAACTTTCTGCTTTCAGTATATGGTAATACACGTCATGTAAAATGCATTCAAACTCGCATTGTTAGCATTTAGCACTGAATAAAGCACACGAGGCTTACCTGAGGTGATCTGTCATAGGTTTCTGTTGTTCAGCTGTGAGAAATAGAAGCCGCTTCTAATAAATCAATTCGAGGTGTTGGTTAGAACCAAAACTCCTTTTAATATGGAGAATATTCCCTCAATCGCGTGTCGTTGCTTTTATTTAGAACACAGTTTAAAATCACTCAAACTGGCAACCCGGCGTACCTTTATTATGATTCAGGACTGCAATACCTAGTTCAACCACTGGGTGTCAAACTTACATACTGCACCTTTAAGGAGCAAAAATACAACATATGGGCTCTTACATGCTGTTGTGTCATCACTTACTGTATATTGCAGGTCTTATCTCTCCGGCCCCTCATTTGGGATGCTCTTCATGAACTGGCCACCATGACAAACTAATTGAATAGCCCTGCCCTACACCATACTGAAATATTGTGATCTAAATTATGGTCTTCAGTTTCATTGTCCAACCTCTGTATCATTCATTCATTCATTCATTTTCTTTTCGGCTTAGTCCCTTTTTTAATCCGGGGTCGCCACAGCGGAATGAACTGCCAACTTTTCCTCGTTTTTGCACAGTAGATGCCCTTCCAACTGCAACCCATCCCTGGGAAACATCCACACACACCCATTCACACTCATACACTACGGAAAATTTAGCCTACCTAATTCACCTGTACCGCATATCTTTGGACTGTGGGGGAAACCAGAGCACCCGGAGGAAACCCACGCGAACACAGGGAGAACAAGCAAACTCACAGAAACGCCAACTGACCCAGCTGAGGCTCGAACCAGCGACCTTCTTGCTATGAGGCGACAGCACTACCTACTGCGCCACTGCGTCGCCCCAACCTATATATATATATATATATATATATATATATATATATATATATATATATATATATATATATACTGTATATAAATTCTGACCTTTACAACAATGTTATTTTGATAAAAAAGAAAAAATAATGGATAATAATGGACATAGTGAATGTTTTTAAAGCAAAGCTGGTAAAGTCTTTTCGAATTATTCTGAAGTGTGCAGCCTAAGTGACAGGTGTTATTGATTATTCGTTTCCTATCCTTCAAAATGGCTCAAATGAAAAGCACTCAATATCTGAGATGAAATGAAACACTTCCATGAGTCCGCAGAGCTTCTTTGGGCTTCTTCTCTAGCAGTCCGTCAATTCCACTGCATTATTAGAAGTGTCATAAAATGTTTTATTTATAAACTATCGCTTAGGATGGTCAAGGGCTCTGATAACCTTGGATAATCTCACAGATGGTCTTTTGTTCCATGGCACAATTTGCCCTAAAATGAAAAGCATTATTCTTCAGTCAATATCTAATTTTCTTGTTCCACCAGGTAGAACAGAAGAGATCTAGTCAGCTTTCTGCATGCAGTTTTTATTGAGGCTCGCCGGCGGCGGCGGTCCTATGCAAATGTGTGATTTATTTGTGAGCTTTAACAGTGTATTGCCATAACAGTGAGGCTCCATGTATTCTGGATTAAAATTGACAGCAGTTCATTAATTTTGATGCACCTCAGCGTGTGTGGGAGCTTTTCTCTTATGCTGTTATTACATTAGTTATGGTGTACTGTACAGCAAAATCTAAAATGTAAGCATATCACAAGGGCAACCCAAGGAGCCCAAGGCAAATGTGAAAGAACATCTGTTTCTGAAATAAGTGTGATTAATATCACTGACCTTCACATACAGTTTTACTTACATTAATGTATCAAATATTGTTCTGGGGGAATCTTAAAGGGACAGATCAGCCAAAAAGTCACAGTTGCAACATAGGCTCATTCTGAAAGCGGAGCCCTATATACATTTCTGGAGATTGTGAATTATGTAGCCAGAAGTACAAATGGCTACATTTCGTCTTTAAAACGAACACTATGGGGCAGTATGATGCCGTTCCTTTTTGCGCTAGCAGCTGACCCCTCACCTCCATATGGACAGCTTTCATGCTGTTTCCAGTTTGTCCAGTAGCTCACTATGGATGTCAGCAGTCTTGAGACGCAGAGAAGAGTTGACCATGGGTTTGAGTTCAGTAAAGAATGCTTAAAGAAAGCAGGTAAGACAAAAACTAAAATAAACAAGTAAATTACACGATGAAAATGTGGTAAAATCTGTAAATGTAAAAATCAGCCAAGGTCTTGCTTTTTAAAACTGTCGGTTGGGTTTAGGGAAGTGGGTGGGTGGGTCAATCAGTGCTTTTGAAAACACTATTGGTTGGGTTTACGGAAGAAGGAGTGTAAGTCAATCGATATGACAGTCAGTCAGTCTACAGCGGCCTCTGGTGGATTTACGTGAGAACAGCAGGCACGAATGGCACTTGTGAAAGAAATTTGAGATCTCAAAAATTGTACACAACGGCCACTTGTGAATTCGCGAAAACAAAAACTGAAAAAAAAAAACGTAACTTCTGGGATGTATTTGGTGCTCTCGAGAAATGTATATAGTGGTATGTTTTCAAAATGAGCCTGGGTTGCACATTTACATCATCTGCTTTGTTTTTTCTTTCAGGTAACATCAATGTTTAGCAGAATATCCAAAATGCACTTTACCATGCAACTGTTTGGATTTCCACATGAAAAATGAAAAAAGCTTCATATAGATTTAGAACATCCTGAAGGTAAGTAAATAGCAGAAGTTTTATGTTTAAGTGAATTGTTCCTTGACTACGGTGTGCAAGAGAGCTTAAATGCACTGCAAGTTAAGAAATCTGTATGCATGTACTGTAGAAAAACGCTAACCAATTAAGAAAATGTCTTCATCAATTTAAATACATTGAACATAAATGACCAAACATTTTCTTTCAAAGACTAGAAAAACATATTTTTGAAATATTTTATTTGACACATGTGGTCATCTTTCCCGGCATGAACATTTAACTCGATAACAATTTACATGAATTGGTAGACAATGAAAACATTTTGAAAACATGTAATGAGCATGAGATTTTCTGTAAGACCCCAGTGACAGACGAGTCTTCACATTGATTCTGAAGGGCCAGCCTTTACACCAGCCGGTGACCTCTCCCACCTGCATCCTCTCCATGATAGACGTCCAGTGTTCTCCAGTCTCCGGCCCCTAGACTGCAGCTCTGCACAAGAAGTTTGGCCGTAGGAGAAATGGTCGTGCCCAACTGAGCCTGGTTTCTCTCAAGGTTTTTTTCCTTCACTTTTGCAAATTGGTGACGTTTGTTCCTAACCACTGTCACCAGTGGCTTGCATGGTTCAGGACTTGTGGAGCTGCGACTTGTGGACCTGTACCGCATGCCTTTGGACTGTGAGGGAAACCGGAGCACCCGGAGGAAACCCACGGGAACGCAGGGAGAACATGCTAACTCCACACAGAAACGCCAACTGATCCAGCCGAGGCTCAAACCAGTGACCTTCTTGCTGTGAGGCAACAGCAATACCTACTGCGCCACTGCGTCACCATATATAAACACATTTTTATTAAAGAATATAATAGCACAAAAAATATTCTGTAAATTATTCAAAATAATATATTACAAGAGAATAAGTAAATATTTCAATTCTACAATTCCAAATTATATTTAAACCCATTTATATTATTAATAAATAACAATAAAAATTTAGGTCATACATCACATTATAAAAAAATTATTTTTACATTAATGATATGAGTCCTGGGCAATGCGGTGGTGCAGTAGGTAGTGCTGACGCCTCACAGCAAGAAGGTCACTGGTTCGAGCCTCGGCTGGGTCAGTTGGCATTTCTGCATGGAGTTTGCAAGTTCTCCCCGCTTTCGTGTGGGTTTCCTCCGGGTGCTCCGTTACAGGTGACATGCAGTACAGGTGAATTTGGTAAGCTTAAATTGTCTGTAGTGTATGTGTGTGAATGAGTGTGTATAGGTGTTTCCCAGTGATGGGTTGCACCTGGACGGGCATCCGCTGCGTAAAATATATGCTGGATAAGTTGGCGGTTCATTCTGCTGTGGCAACCCCTGATTAATAAAGGGACTAAGCCGAAAAGAAAATGAATGAATTAATGATATGAGTCCTTCAAACATCATATTTGGGGGTTTGTGTGGCGTCACGGTGGCGCAGTGGGTAGCACAATCGCCTCACAGCATTCTGGTTTGAGCCTCAGCTGGGTCAGTTGGCATTTCTGTGTGGAGTTTGCATGCTCTCCCCGTGTTCGCATGGGTTTCCTCCGGGTGCTCTGGTTTCCCCCACAGTCCAAAGACATGCGCTATAATTGAATTGGGTAAGATAAATTGTCCGTAGTGAATGAATGAATGAATGAATGAATGAATGAATGAATGAATGAATGAATGAATGAATGAATGAATGAATGAATGAATGAATGAATGAATGAATGAATGAATGAATGAATGAATGAATGAATGAATGAATGAATGAATGGGGGTTTGTGGCACTAAAAATGTTTATCTAAAAAAAACTAACTTCCAAATATAAAGACCCTCATGAAATAGAGAACCTTACAGTGAATATGGAACAGTGCTTATGTACTGTATATGATCTTTCAAAAAAAAAAAAAAAAAAAAAACTGAGTGAAATTATCACAGAAATGATAAGGCAATGAATTCAACATTCACTATCTCCAACTCTCCCAGACTGGCCATAGAGGAATCCAGACAAGATAAAGACACGCACGCCGGCCCCATTCATAAAAGCAGAGTGTCTGTTTATACAAGAATCTGACAAGCATCCGCCAGTGTTACTCTCCCCGAGGAGGAAAGAGAGGCCATGCTAAGAAAAGGAACGCAAGCTTTTAGGGGGAAAGAGAGTAGGTAGGTTTCCTCTGTAGCCAGCTCAGTACATCTTATGAATTATTGAGAAAGAAGAATATATGTTCGGCGGATGGAATGGGAGATGTGTAGCATTAGTAGTTTGCCCTATTTTCCCTCTAGCTTGTTAAAAGCAATTGTCCCACCAATTTGTCATTCTGCCCAAAACGTCTCCTCCAGCAAATACTGACGAGAAATAGAGGGAGGTGGCACCAAGATGAATGTCCTCCCCAACTACCTGCCCAAACCTCACATCCCATTTAACAAATGATAAACAAAGCAAAACAAACTCCACATGGAGCTCCAGTGCAGGTGATGGAATCTCAAGTGATGATGGAAGCAGTCCCCGCCCACTTTTTCATTAGCAGCTTGTTTGCATTTTTTGACACTCACACTTTATTTTAAGACCCATTTCGATTCATAATGAGCTGCTGTTGAGATCTCTTGTGTACTGTTATAAAAAGTCACCGGTGATGTTAACATTCATTGACTAAGTGTGAATTACACCCACCATAAGCAAACCTGTTTATTCAGATGTACTGTAGCTTGAAAACTTGTCATGTGCATCTTTTATCAGTAAAACATATGCAGAGTCACACATTTCAAAATGTCAAAACGCACATATCTTGTGATCTGATTTATTGTGTGTTACTCACGTGCACCACATACCTAATAAAGGTGATTTTGTTTTTTTATTCAAGCTATTTAGATGAGGTTTGGCTGTTTAGCACAGAATAGTAAGACTCTTGTGATATATGTCCAAACTACACCATGAATGTCAAAAACATTAATAGTCATGACCTAAAATGCTTTTACCACTCCTGCCAGAGGCCAGTGACTTGGGCCCGTCATTGCTGCTTGCAGTTTATACTTACTATTATTTTAATATTTTAAAAATATTTTTATATTATTATTATTATTAACTGCAAACAACCCATGTTGAGACACTGAAAACCTTGTTAGCAAAGCTGCTCCTATCAAAAGATCACAATGCCATATTTCACTCTTCACTCTTTCATTCTTACCTGTGAAGGCAGGAACTGGTCATTGTTCTGGTCATTGTCACACAGGACACATTTGCAGTGCGATCACTGACACTAGATATGTTTCCATCCAAAGATGCAAATTAAATTTATTGGCAAAACTGGAATATTGCATAAAAGATTCCAGTCCCACATGGAAAGAATATGAGGATGTATGCGCATATATGAAACCTATATGCAGTATATATGCACATAAATGATAATATATATGCTGTATATATGTGTATATATAGGCCACATATAGGCAGAATTGAGGTGCATATATGTACATATACAGGCTATATAGGTCTCCTGTATTGCTTCTTTATATCCACAAATAAGCCCTATATGTACATACAAGATATAAGAACTAACAAAGAACTTATGTATGTGCGAACACTTGAAATCGGTATCACATGTAATTGGCATGTTATGGAATTTAACTATGACAAATAAGTGAGAGGAGATGGAAAGCTTTGATGTCTACATGTTTTCCTGAAACATTTACAAGATTAATACTTTCTTGTATGAAGATAGTGGAAAAGAAGGAAATAACAAAATGATTTGTCGTTTTTTTTTTCTGTTCAGTTTTTTGCCTTATTTTTGTACTATATTTTTTCTTGTACTATTTGATTGTTCTTAAGTAAATAAAAAAATACATTTCTTTTATTTATGTTGTCTACCAGCTATGGATTTTAATAATTTTACTAATATATAGGTAACCATATGGGTGAACATATATCCACACATACAGTATATGCATGCATATATGTACCCATATAGGTAAATATATGCACATATACAGTTGAAGTCAGAATTATTAGCCCTCCTGTTTATTTTCTTCCCAATCCCTGTTTAACGGAGAGACGATTTTTTCAACACATTTCTAAACATAATAGTTTTAATAACTCATTTCTAATAACTGATTTATTTTATCTTTGCCATGATGACAGTAAATAATATTTTATTACATATTTTTGAAGACACTTTTATACAGCTTAAAGTGACATTTAAAGACTTAACTTAGGTTAACTAGGCAGGTTAGGGCAATTAGGCAAGTAATTGTATAATGATGGTTTGTTCTGTAGAATATCGAAAAAATATATAGCTTAAAGGGGCTAATAATTTTTAGCTTCATTTTTTTTTTATTAAAAACTGCTTTTTTCAAGCTGAAATAAAACAAATAAGACTTTCTCAAGAAGAAAAAATATTATCAGACATACTGTGAAAATTTCCTTGCTCTGTTAAACATAATTTGGGAAATATTTAAATAAAGAAAAACAAATTAAAAGGGGTTCAACTGTATGTGTACATATATTTGTACATATATACATGTGCATATATGTACACATATATACATATAATATAGGAAAACTGCCAATTTTATTTATGTCACATAAATTTAAAACCCATATCAAAACCTGTATTAAAACATATATTTATATAGTTTCTTTCCATGTGGGGTGAGTCATAGAGAACAAAATCGTCACTTCCTAATTAATTGGCACCAAATATTTAAAGTAAAAATGAAATTTGCTGCGGTAGGAGAAGCTGCGTCAATCTTTTCTTTATTTAACAAATTACTTGCGCCTCTGAAGACAGTATGCCGACACGCAATGAGCATGTGGTGGCGTTTGAAGGCGTGAGACGTGGAGCATGGATGCTCTTGACAGTTCTGGAGGTAATTGATAGTATAATAACACTAATACCGTAATGGTTAAGGTGTTTTATAATGACTAAAACAACATTTCAGATGCTTTACAATGTGTTCAGCCTGCTCGCTTGTCCATCCACAGACAGTTTTATCATCACATGACCTCCTATAACAAAATCACATGACTTTTTTTAACGCACATGCTGGAATTTGTTCGGTAAAAGTTTTTCCATCGAAGTTTATGCGCATCTTTTTTATTGAATAAGATGTTCATCCTACTCAGTTATGTGCATACGTTTTTTTGCGCAATTTCAAAATTTATGCGCATCTTGCTGTTTCCATCAACTGTTTTTTTTATGCGCATATCCAAAATGTGCATAAAAAAAGGTGGATGGAAACGTAGCTACTGACATCTAAATACATAAATACTGCCCGTTATAAACAAACACTTTAAAACTTGCCAAGGAAACCAATAGTCAAGGAAACTGCTTCCCAAGCCTTGCCCTTGGCATTCAAATCTTAGCACAAGACATTCTGCAGGACATGTCATAAAAATCTATCATTTTTCACCTTGATAATGACTGAGTATTGTCCATATCACATTGTTTTTTGAATAGGTTACCATTAGCAGAATGTCATGCAATTGCTCGCTGAAATGCGAGTGTCTCTCCTTTCTGTCCTTCAACTACATAAAACATTTTTCATGAGGAAAAATCATATCCGTTCACATCTTGCAATTTTTAGTAACTATAGAACATATTCCACCTTAATTATGCATATATGATGACACTCCTGATGTGAAACAATAATGTTCATTTTCCACACAAACAACCAGCTGTTCTTGGTACGCAGCACAGCAAAAATAGACATGGTGCGGAAACAATCTTCACTGAAGATAAAGTATGTGTGAAACAGGCTTATGAGACAATGTTTTTTGCCAAAAGCGGGAAACTTTTTATCCATTTTTTACTGTTTGTTTACATGTGAAACTGTGTTTTTGTGACTCTAAGCCCATCAATCTGAAAATGATTTTCAAAGTGGAAGTTTTTGAAAACACATAGTATTGTCGATTTAAGACCCAAAAACAAGAGCTTTAAAAAAACAATGACATCAAGGATATGGATATTACATGTTTAGGGAGCTGTAGAATAGCAGAATAGAAGACAAGCACAAACAAACACAAAACAATGCTGTAGAACATGATAATGTTGTTGATCAAGTGTTTGCTGGTGGAAATGCCTATTGGATAAGCCACTGTATCGTCACTTCCCTACAGGTACTGTATTCTTATAAGGTGACAGCATTAAATATGTGTCTGGCATATCTATAATACAACATTTTGGTCATTTTCACAGATGTGTAAAAATGTCTTATATTGTTATATATATATATATATACGTGTGTGTGTGTGTGTGTGTATATTTTTGTGTATAGATGTGCCTGTTCACGGGCTTGTTGGATGATTGTGGTGATTGGCTGCAGGTGTAATGTGTAGAGCTGTGTCACTATTTCCTGAGGATTCCCATTTGTATTGTTTTACCTGATGAAGACCATGTAGGTTGAAACGTTGTGTGAATAATAGCCTATTAAAGACTTTATTGAGAGCTAAAGTGGCAGTGTTGCCGATTTTTTTTATCTTTTGCTAAAAGTTCAAGAACACAGCAACAAAAACTTTTTTTCACACAACAGATTACACAGCATTTCTTTCTGTTTGCATTATTACAATTAATGGCTAAGTTAACTTTGATTCATTTATCTTTAAGCACTATTTTTTAGTGGCACAAAACATTTGTCAGGTGTTAATATTATGCCTGTTGGGGGACATTTAAAGCACCTGTGTAATAAAAAGTCAACAAAAGTGTCTGCAAGCAATATGTCATTATATTAATATAGGTCATCAGTCAATTAGTATTGTCATGACATCATTTCCTTGAGTTAGTTGCATGCCTAAAGTGACTGTTTTCAAAACACCTGGTGGAAGAATTAAGCACCCATAGGGATTATGCTTGTAGAGGGTCCCACAACAGCTGCCATAAAGATGAATGGGACAGCTAATAGTTAATGGTCTCTAGGTATTTCAAACTCTTTTGGTTAACTTATCTAGTAAGTATGATCCACTGTCTTTATTGTACCCTAAAGCATTAAACTTGGTTGCATTGTTTAGGGGGTACAAAAAACTAAGTATCTTAAGGGATTCACTCAAAACTGAAAAATTCTGTCATCATTAACTTACCCTTCACTTTTCAATAACTCACCCTTCACTTGTTCCAAAGTTTCTTTTGAACATAAAGGAAGATATTTTGAAGTAAGTTAAAACCTGTAACCTTTGACTTCCATAGGATTTGTTTTACCTATACTATGGATTTCAATGGTTACAAGTTTATATAATGTCAACCCAGGTTTATTGGGATACTTGACCAGGGCTACGTTTTTGCAAACCGTAATATACGTTGCTCCGGCGACATTCTTCCCTAGTTCGTCCATGAGAAGCCCCAGCTTGTTGTGCATATCACCTTGTGACTCACTCATCCGCATCCTTCCAAACCAACTGCATGGTTTTACCATGACTTCACATTGCTTTTTTGCAACACAAGCTCATTGTGGATATGTAGCCACGTCTACATTTCTGTAGTCTGCAAAATATGTATCCAGAGGTACGTCTGACTGCATTTTTCTGTAAAACGGTATGACGCCGCCGACAGCTTTAGTTCCTTTTCACACTACAGCTCAGGGCCCTGTGGCTATAGCAAATTCAAGGGCCCCATTTATTTATTTTTTACTTCACAAAAGTGTATATATATATATATATATATATATATATATATATATATATATATATATATATATATATATATATATATATATATATATATATATATATATATATTGTTTTTGTTATAATTGTTATTATTATTAAACATTTACTAATTAATATTATCTAATTTTTTCACCATTTAATTTTTATGTGATTATTAGATTTTTTCTATTTTATTAAAATACAAGTATGTAAATATACAAAATTAAGTAATGACCATAATTTGAACTTTAAAGTTAAAACAGGCTGCCAAAATTAGCAAAGCAAAAAACATTTGCAATACTTCCTAAATTAGTGCTTTGTATACTTTAAATAGGGGCTTACCTTTCAAACGTTTCTTTATAACTTTAGCTGACCATGAATCTCTAATGGTAGGATATCTTTAAAATCCATGGTCTTCTGAGTTACAGAAGGCTATCATCTTTATTTTATTTTGTATTTTTTGCATTAGATATATTGTTTGATGAAAGCCAGCACTAATATTTCATTGCTCCATATTATTTTTGTAGTTTTCATAAAGGGGAAAAGTAAATATTGATAAAGTTTGCTTTCTAACTGCTTCAGTTAGACTTATACTGTAAACCATAACTGAGTGTATTTACTCCACAACATGGAACGTTTTGATAACTGCTTGTGTAGGCTATTTGATTTGTTTGCGGACTGTCTTGGTTATACTGTGTGATGTAGGGATTGCGCAGGCACGCGCCAGTTTCTTAAGTCCAGCTGTAACCACTGAGCGGCCGAGACTGAACTTCAGTTTGGAGTCCATTCAGGATGATTCCACCTATCCCAGCTTCTGTTACTACAAGTACAAATTAATCAATAACGAATACTATTTAAATAAACATTTTTGTTCTTTGACCAGCTTGGTTAGCCTATACCTTTGACTGGACGGTTATCACGGTAGTGCCAAAAAAGGGACTGTCCTGGGAAAATTAGGACATTTGATGACTTAAACAGGGCTATTCAATATGCGGATTGAGCTACTACCACTCCGAGCCCCAGTTTAGCATTGGTGTCACTGTTTTTGAGAAGCAGCAAACCGAAAGGAATACTTCACATTATTCACATGCAAAAGCATAATGCAAAGAGGGGGTTCCCGGCGTCAATACACAAATTAATTCTTCAGCCAATTCATTGCTCTTGAAAACACTATCGGTTGGGTTTAGGGAAGGAGTGGGTGGGTCAGTTGGTCAGTTGGCAGCAAGCTGGTCAGCTGAAATGCATATTGTGGCCTCTGGGGCATTTACATGTTAGAACAGGATGTGCAAATGACAAGTATGAGAGAAATTTGAGATAATCAAAAATGTACACAGAGGCCTCTGGTAGATTTTTGAAAACAGAAACTGCAAGCACTCATAGCTCTGAGTACGTATTTCGCAGTCTTCAGAAATGTAGACCTGGGTATGTATCTACAATGAGCCTTGATTGCTTTTTTACCTGGTTTCTGCAACCGTCTTATGACAGAACAATCCCTGTCCGCTTCATGTCCCAAATATGACACCGTATGAGGCAAGCTAATAGCAAACTGATAACTCTGGAAAAGCGGTTCAAATAGAAGTAAGTGGGTGGGGCAAACACATTCAATTACAGATAGTCTTTGTTTCACCCAGAAACCAGAAACTGCAGACAAATGTATGTTGAAGTATGTTTCAAAAATGAAGGACTTGGCATGTATTTTTTTATATTTCTATGTATCAAATATTGTTTTTAAATACAATTTTATATAATTGTATCCTGTGCAAAACTTGTAGCGTAGGCCTAATAAAACCTCACACACTGATTAGCAAAGGAAACGTTGTGTTTTGTCCATTTAAAGTTTTAAAGCCCTTAGGAAAAAGATTAGCACATTTGTCCTTTCACTGGACAACCTTTCTTGTTATTTCATTGAAGATGTCCTGCGTCCACTTGTAAGAGAAAAGTATAAAGAAAGAGCTTCATAATGAGATTTTGTAAAGCCTCAGGCTATGAGCCATTGGCTGATCAGAGGCAATCAGCAAAAGCTGATGCATTACTGTAATTTCCTTTGATTTGCAGTGAATTTGATCATATAAGCACTATAAATCTCCGAAAGGCAGCAGAGGAGTAGCCTGGGTTGTAATCATGCCTTTTTGATGACCTTCTGTTGTATAAAGAGTAAGAGGAGAAATGGAGATGAATGGCCATGGTATGTGATTTACTATATATATATATATATGACTGTGTTATTTACAGAGCTCTGGTAGGGAGAGGTTTCTCCAATAATGCAAGGAAGGTTTACGTTAATGTATTCAAAATAATATCCTGCTCTGGCATCATGGAAATATTTCTTTTAGGAAACGAGATGATTGTGAATATCATCTCTGGCCATCCTGAAAAAACAACATATTCTTGAAAGAAGAATTTATATTCTGTCATCCTTTAGGTTGCTCGAAGATTTTGTTCCAAAAACTTTGCTCAGTGGAACACAAAATATTTATTTTATAAGAACATCCTGGACAATCCTTGTCAAAACATATCTAGCAGATACAGAGATAGCAAAATTTTCTTCAAATATGCACTTTTTGTGTGTTCCACAAAACATGGAAACCAGTAAAGTTTAGAAAAGCATAACTGAGTATATGATGGAATTCTCCATTTTAGGCTTTACTTTAATAGAAAATGCTAAACTTTAATGAAGTCTAATTTGGTGGTTAGCACTAATAGTTTTGAATAAAGATGGGATCAAATTAATTACATATTTGAGAAACTAATTTCTTAGAAGAGCTGATTAAGACTGAAATATCCATATAAAACAATTCAAAATTGAAGATGCGAAGGTATTATTTTTGAGATGCTAAAAATACCTTAAAATTACAATCAGTGCCAAAAAATCTAAGGTTTTTTAGAGAAATGGTAAACCTTATGGCTGTTTCTCAGTGTTGTTCACAATAATGTTTTTTAATTATTATTTTCTACATTTTAATAAATACTAAGGCACTAAAAGTTAATAATATACTCAGAAACAATGCTGTTTTTTTTAAATTATTATTGTTTAATATCGTTGTATTTTTATATAAAATATCATACTGTACGTTTCAAATATTGATATATTATAACTGAGGATTCAACATGAAGTAGAATAATAATGAAATTATAATAAGTTGTAACAATCTTTTCCATGGTGTCAGTAAATGGCCATATATATATACAGTTAAAGTCAGAATTATTAGCCCCCTGAATTAATAGCCCCCCTGTTTATTTTTTTCCCCAATTTCTATTTAACAGAGAAAAGACATTTCTAAACATAATAGTTTTAATAACTCATTTCTAATAACTGTTTTATTTTATCTTTGTCATGATGACAGTAAATAAAATTTCATGAAATATTTTTAAAGACACTTCTATACAGCTTAAAGTGACATTTAAAGGCTTAACTAGGTTAATAAGGTTAACTAAGCAGGTTAGGGTAATTAGACAAGTTATTGTATAACGATGGTTTGTTCTGTAGACTATCAAAAAAATATAGCTTAAAGGGGCTAATAATTTTGACCTTAAAATGGTTTTTAAAAAAATAAAAAATGCTTTTATTATAGCCCAAATAAAACAAATAAGACTTTCTTCAAAAGAAAAAATATTATCAGACACTGTGAAAATGTCCTTGCTGTGTGTGTGTGTGTGTGTGTGTGTGTGTGTGTGTGTGTGTGTGTATGTGTGTGTGTGTGTGTGTGTGTGTGTGTGTGTGTGTGTGTGTGTGTGTGTGTGTGTGTGTGTGTGTGTGTTAGTGTTGTGAACCTACACTGGTCTCACGGTTCGGTTCGGTTACGATTATTATGTCATCGATTCGGTTCAATCCGATATCTCGGTGCATCACGGTGCATTGACGATGCTTTCCATACATAATTAGATTTTTTCTTTACAACACAAGAAAAAAAAATTGTATTAAAATCTATGAATAGGTTTATTCATTCATTCATTTTCTTGTCGGCTTTTGTC
Organism: Danio kyathit; assembly: GCA_903798195.1. Taxonomy (NCBI): domain Eukaryota; kingdom Metazoa; phylum Chordata; class Actinopteri; order Cypriniformes; family Danionidae; genus Danio; species Danio kyathit. The sequence continues at coordinate 21,085,938 of LR812542.1, forward strand.
CCTTGCGGGGTCGCCACAGTGGAATGAACCACCAACTTATCCAGCACGATTTTACACAGCGGATGCCCTTCCAGCCGCAACCCATCTCTGGGAATTGAATAGGTTTATATTTATATATTATTTGTAATACAATTTTGTCCTTTAATACAAGCAGTAATATATATGAACTGTACCTTTAATTTTACCTGCTCAAAAAAGAAAAAAAAACACTCTTTGTGAATTCAATACATGCACAGAAGACAGCACGAGCATTCATAACAAATAAACTAATGTAAATATGATCCCGCTTGCTTTTTGAGCGCTGGCAAGTTCTTACACCCCTATGTTTGGTCATTGTCTTCACCCGCTCGGCTCAACAGAAAGAGCTGCGATTAGAAACGAAAGCCTTCCCATGAGTGACGCGGGAAAAACAGCCGCGGGTCAAGGCCGTCACACACCTGATGCGCGCACATGACCGTTGAAAGTATCGCACACCAGACGAGCACATTTGCAGGCTATTTAAAACGAAACTAATCAGATGGCGCTCTATGGCGCGGCAGAATTATGAACAGTGTCCTGAGTCGTGGCTGGGTGCATTTAGAATTTCTGAAATGCTTCTGGCGTGCGACCGGCTTCAGTCTATGTGCATAATACATAATCAGGTAATCCGTAATTGAATAAATACAATACAATAAAGTCGCACCACAGGCGAGTGTCTGGATCCACAAGTATCGGGATCCACAAATATCTCTTTAACAGCCGACTCCGAGAGGAGAGGAAACTTTACCTCACGAACATGCAAATGGGTCAAATGCTCAAAGTTTGTGTGTGTGTATGTGTGTGGGAGTGGGAGAGAGAGAGAGAGAGAGAGAGAGAGAGAGGGGCAGTGTCTGTGAAAGATTTGCTTTATAAGTAGTAGGAGTGTTTTTATTTACTCACCCTCGCCATAGTATTCTACCGCGACATCGCGCATAGGGGGTGACGTCAGTGCGTAATAACCGGTTATGATCTATTACTGAACCGATATCGAATTGTCCCCATCTGCATCGCGGTGCACCGAAGAATTGATTAATTTTGACACCCCTAGTGTGTGTGTGTGTGTGTGTGTGTGTGTGTGTGTGTGTGTGTGTGTGTGTGGTGTGTGTGCGCGTGTGTGTGTACTGCAAACGGCATTTGTGTGAGACTCATAATTTCCGAAAGACTTAAATACTGTAAACTCCACCACAAATACATGAAATAAACTTACTTGGTATTTTTGACTAATGAGCTGTATTTCAGCTTCATCCTTGTCAGTCTCTATCACTGACTGCTGTTTATCTGCTGTAATGCACAGTGAGTTATCTAAACTCTAAACTGAACTAAAGCTATTTAACTTAACCCTCTACAGCACAGCCTTGCCCTCAAGCAACAGAAAGTTTTCTTAAGGCTCGTGCTAAGCGCAGATTTTTAAAAATGATTGCAACCAATTAAAATGTTAGAAAAACTATCAATAAAACATCCAATAAGGTGTAGGAGTCACTATCTAGCACCGTTTGAAGGTGGAACTTCATTTTCTGACAGGAGACACATGGTATGAGAAGAAGTTAAGATTATTTGCTTAATTAACCTCATTTAAAGTAACATTCATTCATTCATTCATTCATTCATTCATTCATTTTCTTTTCGGCTTAGCCCCTTTATTAATTCAGGGGTCGCCACAGCGGAATGAACCGCCAACTTACCCAGCACATGTTTTACGCAGCGGATGCCCTTCCAGCTGCAACCCATCTCTGGGAAATAAAGTAACATAAACTGTACAATGTGTGTATTTGTGAAGTTGTAGAGAAGACTTTTGTCAGGTTTTATGATTTTTTTTTGTTATTTTACATGTTCAGAAATTCAATTTTTCTTTTTGTTGCCTCAGGGCAACGTTGTGCGATAAGTGGTACTTTTCAAGATGTGTTTACTTACATTACATGTGGGCATTTTCACATATTATCATTAATACATATTGTATTATTTTTCATTTAATTTGACTTTTTTAACATATTTTGACAGAAAAATGGATGTAAGCTCGTTTTAGGGAAGTAAAGAGCAGGATCCCAGAGTTAGGCAAATCCCATCTGAGGACAATGAGATAGACTGCAGTGATAGTGAGAGAACAAGGTTTGAGCAGAAGTGTAAAAAATATCTTCAGAAGTTCAAAAAGTAGCACTGACTATCATTTATAAGTGATCAGTTTCCACAGCATGCAGCACACAAAATAGTGGTCAAATATGTAGACCAGTAACAAACCACTATACACAGTGCTCAGCATTTATGAGTACACCCCTCACAAATCTCTCATTTAAATTCACATTAGATCTAGGGCTAATCTAACAAAATAATTTATGATGCAAAATTAGTACACCTGAATTAATATGTTAGAGAAAAATATTGAACAACAAATGTAAAAGAAACAAAAAAAAAAAAAAAACAATTATAAAATTTAGTTAAATTTTGTAGTTTGTAATTTTTTTTTTCAATATTTCACATTAATTTATATGTATTATCTTCTATTTCTAAAGATGTTCAGTGAATAAAATATTATTTTAATAAATATATCAGTTTAATAAATCTGTTTTGTTCAAATGCACCAAAATGTATGACCTACAGTATATTCACAGATAAATGGATAAAAATATTCATTTTCAAAATGGGGTGTGCTCAGTTATGCTGAGCACTGTATATGTTTTATGTGTTCTTCCCTATTACCTTAATGATTCTGTTACAATTTGAAAAAGATTTGTAAATTATTATTGGTCTCTGATCACTGACTCATGATGTTTCATATATAATATATGAAGAATTTTCTCTGTGATTTTGTACCATTGTTGCATAACGTTGCCTTAAAGCAACAAAAAAATACTTTGGGGTTGGGGTGGGGGGTCAAACCAAAAACAACTTTTAATAATAAAATGTTCCCAAAAGAACCAAAAAATCATGTGGAATCTCATGATTTGAGATGAATCTCATGAATCTCAAATTTTCTCATGTACCATCAAAATATGTGCAGTAGAGGGTTAAATAACATTAACTAACGTTAACGAAAATGAATATATACAGTAACAAATATTATATATTATAAAAACTACCATAAAAATATCTGATTTGACTTTATATCAGACAAAAAGGCAGAATTTGTATTATTTTAGTTGATTATTTTTTATTCTTTTTTTTATGCTAATAGTGTCATCTTCATAGCTCCAGTTTCACATTATTACTGGGCTTTATGAAATGTTGCTTTTCTCAATATCACTCTGTGTACCATCCATTTCTGATGAGCTCTCAAACAGCTTTAACAGACTGTGGTGCTCACAGATTTGAAGCCAAATGTCAGTTAAGTGTGAAACGGTCTGCTAAGAGCCCTGCTTATTAATTCAAAAGAGAACGCCATCTCATTTCTACCACCTAAAAGTTCTAATGGCGTAGAGTTTATTTGTCATCAGCAGCCTCCGAGTGGATGTGACTGTTTAATTTGAGTGAAATAATAATGCACTAAGAGTTACTCATGAATGAGAGAGAGAGAGAGAGTTAAATGCAAGTTAAACACAATACACGTTGTTTTGGGTAATTGCCTTTATGTCGGCAGCTCACAGTGGGAACACTTTGGGCAGGCCAGTGTTGTACGGCTCTGTCGACATGTGTGGGTAATTATAAGGCAGCTCAGTCTGCGTTGTGACAGACCCATAATGATTGAGTCAGACAACTCTTAGTGGAACTGCAGGCAGACTGATTGCCTGTTCCCTCTCCATCAGAGAGCAGTTAGCAAAAGACCTGCCAAATAGCCAATCACAGTTGTGCTGGAATCAACTTGGGGCCGGCGGTGTTATCTTTATCTAGATTTAACACAGTGAGGTTAAAGGCTGTAACCAATGATAACATTTGGGGTAACACTTTATAATACTACACACTATTAAGCATTAGCAAATAGTTAATTCATTATCTGTTAAGCATTAACTCTACATTAATAGACGTTGGTAAGCAGTTTATAAATACAGCTACAAACGCTGTATTCTTGACTTAAAGCATATTTATAATGTGCTTAATGATTGTGTTTTCATACATTGTTACTTATTAATTGTCCATTACTAAATTTAATAATGCATTATTTACAAACCATTTGTATGTAAGAGACCTTGTTGGCTTTTACAATCATTCTGAATGAGTTTGTAAACTATTAATAAACTATTCAAATCAACATTTATATATATTTTTTTACTCCGGCATATAGTATTGGTTACTATATATGTTAATAAATGCTTTATTAACTCACCTTTATCCAATTTTGTGACCTCATCTAAAGTGAGGACTATTTATGCTTTGTAAATCTTTTATAAATGACAATTAAAGGCTTACTATCAAATGAACAATACATGTTTGCAATCTTATCTAAAAAATAAAATGACTGTAAACTTTAAACAGTTAAACAGGAGTGTCAAAATACAATTAGCAATAAATAAATTAATTATTATTTTTATTATTTTAATAAATTAAATAAAACTGGATAAAACAACAACAATACATAAATTTAACAATATATTATGATACAATTCAGTGTTATTTAGCGATATTTAACTGCACAGTCATTTTATTTTACATAAGATTGCAAAGATTTATTTTTCATTTGATACAGTTTCATTTGTGTATTCAAATGAATAAAACATTAATAGTCATTTATTTTCTCTCTTTTTTTTCCTGTTTAGAACATAACTGAGCGTTTAATTGTCATTTATAAGGGATTTATAAAGCATAAATAGCCCTCACTTTAGTTTAGGTCACAAAACTGGATGAAGTTGAGTTAATAAAGCATTTATTAACATACAAATTAACTATTAGTATATGCCTGAAAAATAATATATATGAATGTTAATTTGAATAGTTTATTAATCATTTACTTCTGCATTCTGAATGATCTTAAAATAGCACCAACTATTCTTAAATAAGTAGTTTGTAAATAATGCAATTCTTTAATCATTAACAAAGTATAAAAAAATACAATTATTAAGCACACTATAAATGTGCTTAAAAGGCAAGAATACAGCATTTGGAGCTGTGTTTTTAAACTGCTTACTAACGTTAGTACTTAACAAATAATGAATTAGCTATTTGCTAATGCCTAATAGATGATTCATATCTTTAGATATTATGAAGTGTTACCAAAATGTTTTATATTTGTACACTGATTTGGACTAGGCCTGTCACAACATCAGATTTTTCACTACACAATTATTAAAAACAAAGTATTTAAAGTAACAATTTATTGCGGAAAATAAATAAATAAATAAATGCAACAATAACAACAATAATAATAATAATAATAATAATAATAATAATAATAATAATGCCAGATTAAAACTAAGAATAAACCATTTTTACTTGAAATAAATAGAAGAATAAATTCATTAATTCATCTTCAGAGGTCGGCACAGTGGAATGAACCACCAACTATTCCATCATATGTTTTATGCAGCGGATCCCCTTCCAGCCGCAACGCAGTATTGGGAAAACACCCATACTCTCTCATACACCCATGATGGACGGAGGCCAGTAGGCAAATTTGGCCAGGATGCCGGGGTTGAACCCCTACTTTTTTTTCAGTCAGGACCTCGGTTTAACGTCTCATTCAAAAGATGGCACACACTAAGCCGTATAGAGTCCCCATCATTATACTGGGGCATTAGGACCCACACAGACCACAGGTTGAGCGCCCCCTGCTGGTTTCACGGACATCACTAGCTTTCCCATGTGGTCTCCCATCCAGGTACTGACCAGACGCAGCCTTGCTTAGCTTCAGTGGGGATGTGACAGTTGCAGAGAGCTAGCTGCCGGGTATTTAGTTTAGAGCACCCGGAAGAAACCCACGTAAACACAGGGAGAACATAAAAACTTCACACAGAAATGCCAACTGGCCCAGCCAGGACCCGAACCAGCGACAGTGTGAGGTGACAGTGCTAACCACTGAGCCACCGTGCCACCCTATAAGAATAAATATATAGAAATATAAAAGATAATATATTTATATAGCTCTTTTTATTCATATTATGCATATATATATTTTTATATTCTTTCCTGTATATGGGATCTGGATAAACATTCATGACATTACAGTTTTTCTCGGTCGCTTTGGTGCATTTCTCACAACACTTTTTACATTTGCACAACAGTTAATGCATTTCTCAAAACAATTAGTCATTTGTGCACATCATAGTAGCAGTTTCTCATTCTTTCCAGCAAATTGCAAATGCTTTTGGGCATGCATCAATTGCTTTCATACAACTCTCTGCTGTTTATAACATTATCATCTGCTTATGTCATGTCAGTCAAAATTAACTAAACTTGCGTCTGCTGAATAGTCACTCCATATAAAACTAATAGTCCTCATTTCATTACTGGAGTCATTACATACAAAAATGTTGAACTAGTTGTCAAAATATGTCAAGCTCATTTTATTTAGAAACTTTAAATCTTTTTTTTTTCTGAAAATGTCTTCTAAATTGAACAATTTGATGAATGATTTACAGACCTGTGTATGTTGTAGGTTCAGTTCCAATATGTCCTGCAGTATTGTTTACAGTTGTGCACAGCTCTACCCAAAGGAAGTTTGTTTGTTGTAAAAAAGGGTGTGTTTATTCTTTTGCACAATGCTGTGAATAAATTAGAATTGTAAAGAGCAAATGCAGTAAACATGTGAAACATACATATTCAGTGTCTTGTACTCAGATACCTCACTAAATGCAGTGATGTCTAACTTTACTGTAGTTTTCAAATGGCTGTGCAAATAGTATACAGTGCTGTCTTGAACATTTTCAGGAAGTGTTACCAAAATTTGACTTTTTTGCATTGGAAAAAACGTACAGAGTAAAGTGTCATAATGAAAACATGACAAAGCCATCTGACTGTCTTGTTCATAAACAATGGTGTCAGGACTTTTCATTTTGATGACACTGACACTTTCATTGACATGAATACTTGCTTTTGAGGAATGAGCTCTCCATTTTGAGCAAATGACGCACTTTTGCAGGTTATCCACTAGGTTTTGCAGTTTGCACTAATTGTTTTGAGAAATGCATGAACTGTTGTGCAAATGTATATAGTGTTGTGAGAAATGCACCAAAGCGACTGAGAAAAACTGTAAATGAGTCTACAAATGCAGCTGATGAGGAACGTTTATACGTTAGCTTTTACCATGCTTTTGTAAAGTATAAGTGTAAGTGTATTCATACTTATTCATGATTCAAAATGAGGAAAAACATTTTTTTGGAGCGATTGAAAAAGTTTTATGTGGTAATTCATCATGTTGTTCAAAATACGGAATGAAAAATGCAAGTGCTTCATTTCGTGAGTCACTGGGGCTCTGAAGATGAGAAACTCATTTCGTTTTACAGATTCCCTGTGTGGTGGATACAGACAAACACTAAACATGTCAAAATATGTATATATGTGATTTTATAAAACACATTTTGTTTACAAATTCACATGGGCTTATTTTCTTCATATTTTCATCTTGAATTCCAGATGAGAACTCAGTAATCATGTTATGTTCTTTTCTTCAATGCAATGAGCATCCGTACATTTTCAAGAGTTAAAAGCAAAAAGAAAAAAGCTACAAAAAAGTGCCACAAAACTCCAGTAGCTTAATAAATATATAAAATATCACAGTATGACACAATGACATGTGCAAATGTTTCTGCTATTTGCTTCAGAATCCTCTGACAACTCAGCCAACCGTCTTTGCTCTTTAAAAACAGGGGGATTTCAGCATATTGAACTCAACCAGTCACCCTGTTTAGTATTCTGTTCTCAAACTGAGCCGAGCATATGTAGCTTAACTTGACCTGCCAACATAGATTCTATGCTTGAGGAAGCACAGGACCTGCTACAAGTCAAAATTATTTTTAGGTTCTCCACGGCATTCTGATATAGAATGTGTAGAGAAGCCTTGGGAGTCTTAAATATTAAAAGTGCAATTATGAAAAGAGTAATTGATAACTCACTGTTGAATTATTAGAATATAAAGCACAGTAGGCCTGTGTCAGTGCCCTATAATCAGTAGTTCAGTTTACATCAATAACACCTAAAAATGTTGTTTTATTTATGAACTAAAATGTTCAGCTGTGAGTGCTTCTTCAACTGTCAAAGCATTTTAAAAAGTAAAAAAGCCCGCTCAATGCCTGGTTTCACAGCCAGCATTTTAAAAAGGCGGCACTTCCGTTGACAACAGTATACAAAAATATTTGCGTATCTGCAGCACAAAAACACCAGCTTAGCTTTTTTTTCCCCTGTTGTTAATGGAAGCGCTGCATTTTAACACATCCAAAATAATTTGAGGATACAAAACATTAATAGGTCAAGATTTTAGCTGTGTAACCCTGAAAATAATATAACAACATCTAAAAATAAAAACTCATTCAGTTTCTTAGGGTAATTGACTTTTAAAAATAACTGATAAACCTTTAAACACCGATCTGATATGAGGTCTGAGGTTGTTAATGGATTTTATTGTGTACACTTTAGTTCTGTTTTTCATTCATTTAACTCACCTGTTTTTATTAATTTAAGTTACTTCAAAAAGTCATGTTTTATATGTGCCAGAAAACTACATTGCCCATGATGCTGTGCAGAAAATTCCAATAATTGGGGAGGCGATAGTGTCAACGGCAATCAAGATTCCAACAAGTTGAGAGTCAATGGCAGAACATTCCAAAAATCAATTCAGTCAATTCAGTGGTGCAAACTGCACCAACAAGGTCTTAGGCTGCGTCCAAAATCGCATACTTCCATACTATACAGTATGCTAAAACAGTATACAAGCCAAGTAGTATGTTCAAATCATAGTATTCGAAAAACAGTATGCGAAACGTTTCCGGATGACCTGCTACTTCTGCCGAGATTATGAAGTGCTACGCTACGCTCTCCCATGATGCCACGTGAGAGAATTCATAAATGGGAGTGAAGTGATAGGGATGTATTATGTCCAAGTTCAATTCATACTACTAACATTCATACTGTATAGAACCTACTTTTCTAATAGTTCGTGTAGTAAATTCAAATTCAAATGTAGTAGCTACTGAGTAGTAGGCGATTTCAGATTCAGCCTTAGGCTTTTTGCACATGACTTCATTGCTGATGCATGAAATTCAGATGGAGAGCAGGAAGTAAATCTTTTACTGGATATAGAAATTACTATAAGAACTTCCAAATGTGTTGAACCAGGTAAAAAAAAAACTCTTTAACCAGGAAATGAAACCTAAAAAAAGAAGTGTGAGATCCAGGTAGAAGCAAATGACTGTGATGGCTTTTCTCTCCTAGTTTGCTTTTGAAAAACACGGTTGGGTTTAGGGAAGGGGGTGTATGGGTCAGACGATAGCAAGCTGAAATGCATGACAAGGCTACCATCTTCTCTTGCGGACACTTGCAAGAGGGACGATAAAGCCTGATTTATATTCGACGCGTTCGCTTGAATATGAATCACTTTAAAAAGATTTTGTCTGAAACAGGTACGACTGTACAGACATCTATACGATCTGTTCATGCAGACCAATAATTCTTGGCTAGAAATTGCAACAGCTGTGGGAAAGGAGGAAAGTTATTGTTAAAAAGTTTAGAAAAACTTGAGGGATAAGTTTGTTAAAACTAAAAAAAGAGGCCTTGACACAAGTGGAGACTCGTGGTTTTAATACACAATTGCAGAATATGTTTTTCCACCATTCATAGGTTTTAAACTGATGTATATATTACAATTTTGAATTCAAAGCAATTTAATAATTACAAAACTAAAATTAAGTAACAAATTTCTTTCTTTGATAACTGGAAAAGAATATTTAAATCTATCTGTTCACAATATACTGATGCTCTATTTTTCTAGACTTCATTAATGATAATGGTCAGGAATGTTGGACCATTATTGCCTCGGCATATAAACAGAGGACACAAACTAGCCAGAATAGCATGTGTGAATTGTGGAGTGGGCTAAATCTATTACAAAAAAGTCAGTATTTTTTAGTAAGTGTACTTTTTTTAAAAACCTTTATTCCTGCCATAATAAAAAATATATTTGTAGAGCAACCCATGTTCTGTTGTCATTGATATTTAACTAGGTAGAACTGTCCAAGATATGAACAAAAGCAAGTGATGCATCAAAGTTTGATAAAAAAAAATCTTGAATGGTTATGAAAATCTTTATAATCATTAATAAAAAATAATAAAAAAATTTGTTTAAAATTCTTGAATGATATTAATAGTATGACGTAGTTCCGGACACTTCCTACTTCTCTGTTTATCCGTCTGACTTCACAGTGGGTTTCTTTTGAACATCCCCTGTCGTTTTACAGAATATCACTACGGTGATTGCGTCAAGTATAAAAGCCTTGTCCATTTTGTGAGGTGCTCGTGCAGTCAGCGGAGGTCTGCGACGCAGTACCAGGCGAAAGTATAAATCAGCCTTTAAGATGGACAGAAATGTATACAGCAGCTCTGGTGGATTTACAAGAAATATTAGAAAGCATGCCCCAGAAACAAAAAACACGAAGATGTAGTCCAGGGCTGCTTTTTTGAGAATGCTGGACTTCATCTTTTTGCAGTTTTTGTTTTCCCAATTCTATTAGAGGCTGCCTTGCTGCCTTCATCCGACAGTTTACAGGTGTCAGATAATTTAAAATGATAGGAAATATAAAGAAACAATGCAGAGCAGGGCTCATTAGACAGTGAGATTTGATTAGTTTGTGAGCAATTTAATTTATCTGTGATATTGTATTAGTTTACATTCTCCTCACACACAGCTTTAGTTGCATTAAAATGTTCTGCATGAAAACAAACCCTGTATATTTCATAAGAATAATATGCAAAGACAAATTGTGCACACACCAAGGGCATGTGTTAAGAACATAAATACATAAATGCATGATTTTATGATATTTTAAAATGATTTCAGACTAGCTGGAAGAATATGTGCTCAAAATTTCGACTCCTGTGTGCATTAAAGACGTGAAATTAGCATTTAGGTGTTGAACAATTGAAAAGTCACACAGTATGGCTTGAATCCATTCATGAGATTTGCCATTTAAAAGGAACAATATGTACATACAGAAGAGGGGAAATTGAAGGGTAGTTAAGACATTTATACATAATACATGAAGCTCTATTACTTTCTACGAAAAATATTTTCTTTTAACAACGAGCAATGAAGGGTCACCGGACAATGTTAAATTGGATAATGAAGGTCATTCAGCCTGCTGTCAAATAATGTTAAACTTATGCAGCATTTATGAGAGTAATACAGCTGATAGCATCATCAAAGATGTGATTTTAAATATTAGGAGGTTTAATTTCCTCTGCATTCTTTCTCAGATATGAAGTATTATGCCAAGACAAAGCTATTTTAATCTTACACTATGTGCCTTTTAAATCTGAATGGTTGACAGATAGGTGACAGATAGATGAGGTGTGCATTAAAGTGTTATTCCACTTTTTAGCAGCACTGGTTCTGGAACTTTTCAGTTTTAGTTTTGCTTGTTTTTTATTATCATTAGGTTGAATAAAACCAGACTGTGACTTTAAGAGCTTTAATGGGCACCTATGATGAAATTCATCTTTTTGGAGCTGTTTGGACAGAACTGTGTGTAGTAGAGATGCCACAATTCTCAATACAATATTGAACCGTTCGGTACGACATCCACGGTTCAATACGCGCTTGTGAATTGCGTTTTTTCCGGTTTTACTTTTAAATAATTTATGTGCGTTTTATTTCTCTCCGAATAGACTGTTTGTGTGTGCCTGTAAGTCTACGAGCTGAGATGAGGAAACTCCTCCCCGCGAGTAAATATTCAATCACTATGCTCTAAAGTTAGGGGGCGCTCCACCATCATTCCACACTTTAACATGGCGAGCGGCAGTGAAGTGAGGGAGCAATAAGAGTAAGTGTCTTTCAAATCCGCGGTGTTGGGACATTTCGGTCACACGTATAGACTAATCAAACGGAAACACTTCCAACATGACTGCACATCTGCGGCGCCATCACCCAGCAATATCACTGTCTGAAGGCAGAATAGCAGAGAAGGTAATAAAGACCTCCATAAAACAACAATCCCTCACTGAATCCTTCCAGCAAACATATCCAACTGGTTCCGAAAGACAAAAATAACAAAGGCAGTGTTAAGTTTAATTAAGATGGTTTATTTATATTTACTGAAGTACAAATGTGTTTATTTGAAATGGTCAATTTATGTTCATTAACTTCACAAGCATGTTTATTTTTAAAATGGAGGAATTTATGTGTTGCCCAGTTTGTTCTACCAGCAGCTGTGAGATTTCAGTGGTAATTTTTTTATTATACAATACACTAGGAACTAGTGTACCTTTCTTGGCTTTGAAGTAAAATAAAGGAGTATTGCAATAAATCGTTTTTATTTTTTTCTCTTTCTTACTGTTCCTATTGCCTAAGCATAGAATAACAATAAAAAAAAAACACTTATGTGTTAAGCCATCAGAACCGAACCGAACCGAAAACTAACTGTATTGTTGCATCCCTAGTGTGTAGGTATAGTGAGTCCACAGTTATACTGGAGTGATATAAATACAATAAAGGCTCGTACACACCGGAACGCTTTTCGTTTGTGTTTATCGACAGTGTTTTTTGAGACATTTTTCCGGATTCAAACCCAAGCAATTTTCACTGGCGTCGAGCAGAAGAGTATGCAAAATCACTCCCTGACGTTAGTTGGCGCTACACAACTTTAAGCTTCTGACACCCGCTTGTAACACAGAAGAAGAAGAGAGAAAATTGACACGCTTGTTGTTAAAGTTACTGGCCATTCGAACAAGCATGGATGGTTCAAGTAGCAGCTCTAGCGGTGAAGAAATTATAATTGTTCACCAACGCAATAAGCAGCTCCACGTTCACGTCTTCTTCAATGTGCACTTGCATTGACAGTTCTGCGCTTGAGCGCCTCCATGTGCTGTTTACTGTAACTTCAGCAGCTCCGTGCACGTGAACAAACGTGCCAATCTGATTGGGGGAGAAGGTTATGATGCGGCGCGTCAAAACAAAAAAACGAGCATGAGGCGTTTCCTTAAAAATGACTCTTTTACGCCTGGCGTTTTGCGCGTTGGTGTGCACGATCACATTACTGCCCTTTATTTAGTCACGAGGCGTTAAACGTCAACGGAAAAAGCGAACAAAAAGCGTCCCGGTGTGAACGGGCCTTAGGTCTCTTTTTTTTAATTTCCTGATGTTAAAATAGGATCCAAATCCCTTCCATTTTAAGGCCGACTGCAACGTGACATAGGAGTGCGGTTTCCCCGTTCACCGAATTTATTGACAGCCCTGTATTAACATGTTTCTGTAGTAACATGTATAATCATATCCACAAGACAGGACGTGGACGCAAAACAACTGGAATTAAAAGATCTGTTCAGCTCTCTGTGATCATCAATCATCATCAAATGTGATCAAGAATAAGTTTTACAAGTTTACAACATTTTTAAAACGGTGCATGTTTGTAACAAATTACAGCGATTTTAACGTCTTTATCACCACAGCTTCATGTCAGTACAATTAAAAAAGAAGATGTTTCAATCCCGGTTTGTGGACAGTAAATCAGGTTTATTTTGTACATCAACAACGGATATATACGGTCACATTTGCCGTGCAAAAACAATGCAAAGTTAAACGCGCGCGCTGTGTGTGTGTGCGTGAACTTTGTAACGACATTGTGAGTGACTCACCATTGCAACTCCACAACAAATAGATCAAATAATCATTGGTTATTACTGTAGTATTTCTCACAAACGTTACGTGAGATCTGCTTCCTGCATGTCTGACACTGTGCTGTTTATCTGACGCACACAGATAGGTATAATAAATATTCTGATGGGTGTTTTGAGCTGACACATTCTGGAGACACAAAAGACTTATTTTGAATCTTGAAAAAGGGGTAAAATAGGTGCCCTTTAAAGACAAAAAAACTACAATACCATGTAGCATTGTTATAGACAGTCAAATTAAAAATGAAGGAGCATGGAAGAATAATAGAATGCAATCGCTCTGCAAAATTAAAAAATAATAAGTAAAATAATCAACAAATAGAGGAACAGATGAGAACATACTTTGAAATTATGACAATCATGCAAACGGGAGCTAAACTTATAGGACTAAAGCAGAATCAAAATAGCCCAAAAATAAAAATCCATTGAAATAAACATATTTGTGACAATGAGATGCAACATTACATTAGTTAAATGTGTCATTAATGCTTTTTTAAAAGATGTTTTTAAATCTCATTGTGCTGTTTGCCGTTTTAGTTGTAATTTTAATAGCTTGAAAATGCCATTAAAGGTTGATACTTCATGGCTTTTAGTAATCTTATAAGAACTGATTATAAACAAAATGTCAACTTAATAACACGCTTCATCCGTTCTCCACAAAAATAACATTATTTGTGTTTAGGGTCTCAGAGATCTCAGATATAAAGCATGAATGAACACGCCTGGTGGATTTTGAACATGAAAACACAGTCAATCTCAAGCAGATATGAGGGTTAAAAGCTTACAATTAAGATGCAGTGGACACTAATGCTATTACTTCTACTACTGATAGCTATGATGATTTTTTTTTTTTTTTTGAGGGATTGGTCAATGTTTGTGATTTCCATTTCGTTATCTACATTGTAGCAGCACAATGCACAGCATGTGAAAGAAGCTCTTCATAATTTTCTGAGAAGATGTTTGAAGCATTGCCATTACACTATGAAACTGTCTCTGGCGCAACATGAAATAAGTTTTTGATATAAAAATGGGGAGAATTTAAATGACTGTGAAGACGATCACAAATTTACCATAAAATGCAATTTTGAAACAATTTTCAGGTCTGCTTATTGCAGTGGCGCACAATCTGAGAGTTCAGTGTTTCATCTACACATACTTTCAGTCTCCTCGGATACTTCAATCTGTGTGTGTTCCGATTCAGTAATATCAGTTACCCGCAGACAGGATCCATTAAAACATGTCTGATGCAGAATCACCGTTGCAGCTTAAGAGGCACTATAAGCGTTATTGACCTGCTGAGAGCATGCGGTTGTGGAAATTGCACTGCACGCTTCTCAGACTCTAAGTTTGAATTTATATTAATGTTTATGACTTTTTAATTTTAAGATTTACCACATATAAACAATTGTTTTTCTCAAAGATGATCAGTATTTTGGTCTGCACAAGTGTGCTGGGGGTGTTGATGTGAGAATATAGAAACATATTATTTAACAAAGCTTACTTACTCACAGGGCCATTTATATCAAAGTTGATATTTAGATGACATCTCATTTTTACGGGGTGGGTTGTTAGCCCAACGCTCAACCCCCAACCTGGAGGATATACACACATACAGTACACTATGGATATTTTACCTTACCCAATTCACCTATAGCACATGTCTATGAGATCATGCAAACTCCACACAGAAATGACTCAGCTGGGGCTCGAACCAGAGACCTTCTTGCTGTGAGGCAACAGCGCTACCCATTGCGCCGCCATGCCGCCCATTTAACAAAGCTACAATGCAATTAATTATTGTGCATCTCTGAATAACACATGTGTTGTGATTTAACCCAGTGGCTTGGTTTCTCCATACTAAGCCTTAATTTGAGTTGAAGCAACCCAGAATGTTTGATCCAAAGTGCAGGAATAAGTAGGTGTGGCTGTGAAGCATTGAAATCTTCACTGGTTCATTTTTTTCTGTTCAGTCTGTTATAGTCAGACATCTGTGAGTAAAAACAAACACTTGTAAAAATCAAATGCATTTTTTATCATTATCATTATTATAACAGAACTCTACTGTACATTGACAGGAAGCAAACTTGGAGAGCGAGAGTGATATGGGATAGCTAAAAAGGTGCACGAGTCTGGACTTGAACTTTACTGAACGCATTTCTAATTGAAAGCGAAGCTGGCACCATTTTTTTTTTTTTTTACTGCAAATCAGGTTGCTTAAATGCAATGCACTTTGTAAATACTGCAAGTGCAATTGAAATAAATGTGATATGACTTGATTATAGTGCCAAATTGCACAGATCATGCAAGCATCTTCACTGCTGTAATAATAGTTGAAGCTTGTTAAATGTTGAGCTTCTGAAACAGTATATTGATTTCATGGCCTACAAAAAAGAAAAAAAGAAAAAAAAAAAAAAAAAAAAAAAAAAATGTCACGCTGGTATACAAAGAAGTCAGAGATGGTTATCTTTCCATTAGGTTTATTCAACGTAAGTTACAAGGGGATATCACACAGTGCAGGGCAATGGAAGATCATCCGAGGAACACCTCACAAGTCTTCGCCTTGTAAACCTGGCGATAGTCAAGAATGGGTTAACAACCCAAAACCTCTGTTGGTGGCAGTGGGCACAAAGTGCATGTAGGTGAATACAGATCTTCGGATATGGTAGGATAATAAAGACACTTCCCTTTATCAGTGCGATGGTTACAAAGACTCAGAAGGAACATCCATGGAAGAAGAGAAGACGAGGGAGCTTGGGTGAAGACAACCATGAGACTTCAATACCAGACAATGAGTGAACGGAGGAGGTGAGTATTTATAGTGTCCGGGCTAATGATGAACAGGTGCAGATGGTTAGTAGTCAGGGGAAGGTTCTCGTGATTGGATGGGACTGGTGTGAGATGGTGAGACTGGATTGGGTGAGTGGGAACAAGCCGGGGATGTTACAAAAACAGAGAGAGCTTTGGTGATAAATGCTTGAATATTTAATAAATATTTTGCTAGAAATTATAACAAAAGTGATAAAAGTTTGCCAAAAACATATATTTAAATTACTTCCAATTGCAGTTTTCAGATACCATCTTTCATTTTTACCTTAAAGGGGATCTATTATACCCCTTTTACAAGATGTAAAATAGGTTTATGAGTGTGTATGTGAAGTTTCAGCTTAAAATACCCCACAAATAATTTTTATAACTCTTTGAAACTGCCTCTTTCAGGCAAATTGTGCCATTTTTTTAAACTTTGCTTTAAATTCAAATGAGATTGTGCTTTTTCAAAAGAGAGCAGAGCTACAGACATCTGTGAGTCATTATGCAGGGTCTTAAAAAGTCTTAAAATGTCTTACATTTCAAAAACTAAATTTTAGGCCTTAAAAAGTCTTAAATTTGCTGAATTTGCTCATATTGTTTTGTAGGTCTTATTTTTCCTATCCATGTAACACCCATCCAATCATTAACATTCCATCTCAATAAAAG
This sequence comes from Danio kyathit, assembly GCA_903798195.1. Lineage (NCBI taxonomy): Eukaryota > Metazoa > Chordata > Actinopteri > Cypriniformes > Danionidae > Danio > Danio kyathit. Next base: position 21,103,173 of record LR812542.1, read on the forward strand.
TTTTAACAAAAGATTATTTATTAATGTTACTTCCTTACAACATAATTGTTTTTTTAATGGTTATTTAAATGTTTTAACTGGGCCATTAAAAAAAAATCCTTAGCGTTTAGCCTTGGGTAAGTTTAAATTTCATTTAAGTCTTAAAAAGTGTTTAAAACATCTAACTATCACTAACTATCTCAGTGAAAAACTAAACATGTCAAAAGAAGTGTCTCAGAAGAAGGCAGTCTAGACTTCTGTGTTCGTTTGTGCATCCTAAAACTCCACATTTAAAGTGCCTCATAGTAGCAGACAGCTGCTTCTCACTCAGGGCTGTCTATGCAAATGATGTAGAGATCGTCATTAATAAGCGAGGCTTTTCCCTTCTGATTACATGTGCAAACGGAGAATGTCAATCAAAGTGTTTCTGTAGACTGTTTTTATGAAGTGTGATTATAAAAAATAGAATTAATTCATTTTTACCATTAGAGGCTGGCTATATTTACACACTGCTGCCACACAACTGTGTTTAAACCACTTATAAAAGTGTTTTTGCATAATAGGTTCTCTTTAAATGTTGTGGAATCGAAGGCATAGAATTGTGGGATATCACAGGGGTAAATAACAGATCCATGCTGCCTTGAAAAATCAATCAGATGAAGGTTTCTCTGTAAACAGGATGTGACATGATTAGATTCAGACATGCTGCCTTCCACTTCCAAAATTTCAGTTTTCAGCAGCAAGTTTTTTTTTTTTTTTCAAAGAATCGACTGACTGAATGATTCAGTGATTGACTCATTAAGATGGTTGTTTCTTAAATCTTTGTTATGAATGAATCAGTCAACTAAACCATTATTTTCTTCACTCAAAAAAAGTTTATTTTTTCCTGAATTTAATTTCAATATTGTTTTCAACTAAAACATCTTTACAGGATAATTGTGTTTTAATGAATTTCTCCTGCTCCTGCACTCAAAAACAACATCCCTTCACACTAGTATAGTTCCCACTGTTTAAGCAGGCTCTGCTTCATAAGAAACCTACTACAAACCACTTTTGGAAAACTTCAGACTGGTATCCCTAATTCTGTTCATTGCTAAAACACAACCAAGTATTTTCCTTTCTTAAAAATAACAACCTCCTGGGCAGCCAACAGTCTGGCTTCAGAAGGAGACATTGAACAGAAACTGCCCTGCTCATGTAGATGTTTAAGCCCTGAGATTGGCAAAAGCAGCTTTCAGACCTTCGGTACTCAACCTGTCTGTTGCATTTGACACTGTTAACCACCAAATCCTCCTATCAACTCTCATGACAAAGGCCATCTCAGGAACTGCACTCAAGGTAGATCCTTCAGAGTCTCTTGTAGGGGTGAAGTGTCTAAATCGCAGTATATTGCCACTGGGGTGCCTCAGGGCTCATAGCTTAGACCACTTATCTTCTCTATCTAAATGGCATCACTGTATTACTGTATTTTGATGACACAGAGCTCTACCCCTCATTCTGGCCTGATGACCTGACAATGGCTCTATATACTGTGCATCAGGTACAATTGATTGTACCTCATTGATTATGATTCTGTGTTTTGATCAAATCGGCTGACTGAATAATTTCTAGATCCACCAGTGTAGCAATATGTGATGCTTTATATCTGTTAATTAGGTGGCAATAGGTGCGTAGACACCTATTGTATTCATTCCGCTTCTTCTTATTATTCTTCCACTTCTCCTTCTTCTTCTTCTTCCACTCTGGGAGTTAATGGCAGCCCTATGAACCTTTTGCAGCATTTGCGCAAACTTTGGCACACTAATAGTGAACAGTCTGATCTTCAACCAAAACAAATTTGGACTCTCTAGTGCCACCACTTTTCCAAAATTTAACAGTATGTTTTTCTTTATAATGTTTGACCTCAATGGGCTACCATCAAAATTTTTTCCTCTGATTCCTTGGCTCAAGTCGATTCAAGATGTCATTTTCTGCTATTTACATTTTTTTTTTTTTTTGCAATTAGAATTGCGTAAAGGCGTAACGTTTTTGTGTAGTTTTAGGTTTGTCATTGCCGCCTCACACTGACCCCACCATAAACATTTATAATCTGTATATAATCACCATAATCTGTCAAACTTCCTGTCAGCTATTTCAATTTTATTTAAACCGTTCTTTTTAACTAGACCGTTGATGCAATCGTCACCAAATTTGACTCAGATCATCTTCAAACCATGTAGACCAAAATTTATGGAACTTATGATGATAGACTTAGCTGTTGTCATTGATGTAAACTTGATGTAATGCTGCCAGATGACATTACAGACTGAATCACTGCAATGGTTTGAAGTATTGAAACCAAACTTACAGTTTTTCTAGTTTGCTTTGACCTGGTTAAAGAAACTAGGATTCACTCCATTTTTCTCATCACTATCCCATCAGATCAGAAGACATGTCTTGCAAATGTGCAAACTCTTTCTCATTGGATTGACACATTTTCCCCAACATTTTTCAAAACAGTTAACACGGATGTTATTCAACCAGTCCAAAATCCATTGTTTTAGCTATGGAAACCAAACAGAAACCATCTATTCCTAACTATTAGAAACTACCAAGATCAGTATGAATTCACTGAACCACTGGTTTGACACTCCTTCACACAAATCTTCAATTAGCAATCAGTCCGCAAACCTTATAAAAACAGTGGAAGGTCTTTGTTGTTCTTTGCCAGCATGGATGGAGGAGGTCAATAGTGGCTATGAATTATACTCTGATAGATTTGGCTGTATATTGGTTTACATGTGTTTCCTCTAATATTTACAGTATTTTATTATTTTTGTATGTTTTGTTTTTTAACAATATTTTTTCAGCCACAGTTTGAAAAAAATGTCATAAATTCAATATAAATTTAATCAAAGCATTTCTTATTCTGCATTCAATTCTTTTGATTTGACAGCCCAAATAGAAAGACAACAAATGGCATGGGCAATAGGCTACAATGACAAGCAATGGTGCACTGATTCACACTGAGTTCTGTGTTTTGTTGTCCATTGTGTAGTGATTGATTAAAAAAAGCTTATATATTTGTTTGCAAGTTGTATTGTTTAATGGTAAAATTAGCTTTTGTTGCATATTTTGAATGTTTTGACACGGTTAGAGCATTTTGCAAGCAAAATGTGTCATTTTGACCATGAGTGCCGCTGTTAAGGCCTGTGTGTTAACTGTTTTGAAAATGTGGAGTTTCAGTTGATGGCTGCATCAAAGCAATCAAGAAAAACTGTAATGTGTGTGATTTAGACCTGACATTGACCAAACTATGTCAGTTTGCACCACCTTCTTGCTAAAATTGACAAACAATTACATTTTATCAGTAGAAATCATACAAATGTATCAAATGACTTTTGAATAGTTTTGTCTATTGTCATGAGACTGCTCTTGCAGATTCCTTGGATCATACAGAGAACATTGATATAATTTATTTCCTAATTGACACAACTTCCTGTCCACCATCTTGAATTAGTATGAAAATCTGTTGTTTTGAACTCTCCATAGATCGCTAGCCCAATTTCCACCAAATTTGGCTCAGACCATGCTAAAAATTATCAAATTTCCAGTTGCTCTGTAGCTTGTTGCTGTGCTTGTTTATGATGTGGCCGCTGGGCTGCTTGACCACGATAATTGCTGCTTGCAGCTATATTTATAACTGATATTAACATATTAATACAGTATAATAGAAATTTTAACAAGGTACACTGCTTTAAAGCACAGATGTTTTCATTCTCACATTTATTATACATTCACACAATCAAATTTCACATCTCTCTCTCTTTCTCTCTGCACCTTACATTTACCGTACCATAATGTTCTGCATCTTAACAGCATTTTTTTGTTGTATATTTGATTTATCCCCATGAATATTCTCTATAACTTTGCATTGTTTAAAAGTCTCATATTGTTTGTCTGGGATTGTTTTTTATCTCAAAATATTTCCAGTTGGCAGAGGTTAACCTTGGCTAACAGAGCCTTAAGCCCTGTTATTAATGCATTAATCAAACACTTAGGAACTTGAGTCACATGGTTTTAGTTTTTTCACTTTACATAAAGCTGATACACATAATCATACATTATTTATTTCTGAAGTATTTATTATTTAGAAGAATTCTAACACAATACAATACCTGTAACAATCTGATAGACCTTCTACTATACCTGACAGACAGATAAAAACATCTTTTCCAGCAAAAAAAAAGAGTCAATTTGACAACTGAGAGCTTTCAATAAATCATTCAAAAGAAAACACTGAGATTCTCTAAGATTCAGAGGTCAGAAATTGGCTGACATGAATGACTGGAGCTTTTTTGCCATATGTGAGGTGAAATTGGTAGTCTTGTCCTTGCTGTGTGTTTTGTTTACATGCTTTGTGCTTCAGGTCATTTTAGTGACAAGCTCCAAAGGCTCCTTTGAACTCTAAGTTTCTAAAATACGTATTTTTTGAGTACCATAAGAACCAAAAACATTGGTATCAGACTGTCAGCAGGGAATTTTCAGGTATATACAAGTATTTTAATTTCTTTATATTTGTTTTAATACTGTGTGTTGTTGCCTGGGTGATCCATGACTGTTCTTACTGTTTTGTTGTTTTTGACTATCTTGTTTGTCTTAAACAGTCCATAATTGTTCAGTGAAGTCCTCAAGCTTCATTTGTGGATTTAAAGCGTATAATTTTGACATCCATCTTTTCACATGCTCTTACAAAAGATGAGAAAGAAAGAGAGTGAGTGAATGAGTGAGTGAGTGAGTGAGTGAGTGAGTGAGTGACTGAGTAAGTGAGTGAGTGAGTGAGTGAGTGAGTGAGTGAGTGAGTGAGTGAGTGAGTGAGTGAGTGAGTGAGTGAGTGAGTGAGTGAGTGAGTGAGTGAGTGAAAGATGGTCGCTAGTTGAGTCCGGGATGGGCCAGTTGTGTGAAGTTTGTATGTTTTTCCCATGTTTGCATGGGTTTCTTATGTCCAAAACATCCAAAAACATGCGCTATAAGTTAGATTCGATATATAAGTTATAATTAAATTAACTTAATTGGCCGTAGTGTATGAGTGTGTATGTGAATGAGAGTGTGTATGGGTGTTTCCTAGTTCTGGGTTGCAGCTGCAAGGGCATCTACTGCTAAAACATAGGCCCCAATAGTTAGTGGTTCTTTCCGCTGTGGTGACCCCTGATAAATAAGCCGAAGGAAAATGAATGAATAAATAAATAAAGAGATCCTGACCACAATGAAAAACCACACTGTTTTTTGAAGTTGTAATCTACTATTTGTGCTTTAAAATGTCTTTTTTAATGGGTTATTGTCATTTCCGGGGCATTTTCATCTGCTTTTCATGGGGGCAGCAGTCTCAGGAGAGAACCCTATACTCCCTCTCCTCAGACGATTCCTTTAGCTCCTCCTGGAGGATCCCGAGGTGTTCCCAGGCCAGCCAAGAGACATAGTCCCTCCAGAGTGTTCTGGGTCTTCCTTGAGGCCTCCTCCTGGTGGGACATGCGGGTCCCAGTGGGACCCCTCAGGTAGATGTCCAGGAGGCATGCGAAACAGATGCCCGAGCCACCTCAGCTGACTTCTCTCGATGTGGAGGATCAGCGGCTCTACTCCGAGCCCCTCTCGGATGACAGAGCTCCTCATCCTATCTATAAGGGTGCGCCCTGCCAACCTGCGAAGGAAACTCATTTCGGCCGCTTGTTTTCAAGATCTTGTCCTTTCGGTCATGACCCAAAGCTCATGACCATAGGTAAGAGAAGGAACATAGAAATCGAGAGCTTTGCCTTTTGGCTCTGCTCCTTCTTTACCACAATGGACCAGTACATCGACCGCATTACTGCTGCCGCTGCACCAATCCGCCTGTCAATCTCACGTTCCATCCTTCCCTCACTTGTGAACAAAACCCCAAGATTCTTGAATTCCTCCACCTGGGGTAAAGACATTCCTCCAACCTGGAGAGATCATTTTTGTCATTATTGTCATCATTTTCATTTTAATGTTTTTATTGGTGAAATGTATTCACTCATTGCTGAGTGAAAATTATGTTGTTATTGTTTTTATATTTTATTTATTGAACCTCACACAAAAAAGGTCTGTTTCTAATACCTCTGTTTAGGACACTTTTATCTGATGCTAAAACTGTTGTTGGATAAAGTCATGCTTTCATCTAGATTGTAATTAGCTTTATCTGGAAGCCATTGCCCAGAGAAACCAATGGCAAATTGAGGCCAGTTGTTGAAGATAAAGAATTTGATCTTATCGCCCAGCAAAATTCAAGCACGTGGTACATACAGAATGACAAGAGAGATTCACAGAGAGGTTGGATAACTGCAGCAGCCAAAATAATAATGTTAATAATAACACATTGCACCCACTGACCACTGCATTTGATTCAACATTTTTGAGTTACCAGTAAAAAAGTTACAAGGGCACGTCAATGATACAGCACTGTTATTGTTCCAAAACCGAGAAATGCTTTCTTAATCACGTATCACAGAGACACATACCCCAGAAAAACTTCTTCACTGGAGTTCTGTGACTCAAATGATCTAGTTATGTTTATCTGTTTCTCACCAGGCAGGACGTATCAATGTGTACGAAATGGCAGGCAACTCCGAGGATACAAGCTTTTGCTTTTCTTACCAGCTTGTCTCAGGAAATCGGCCTTATCAGTCCTGCCCAAGCTGTTATACAGCAGAATAATTTTACAGCCGGCTGAGAAAGCCTTGGCGACCCTGGATCATGTGCTGCGCAGGCAAAATTTAACCTTGGTGTCCCTTATCAAATTAGAACTGCCTTTTGTTTACCACCGGCTGACAGAAAGCCATATTTGTGACAGGCTGTTTTCTCATGGTGAGGCCAAGCGGCAGTGGAGTCATTGATGGATAATTTATGATTTATGTATATGTGACAAAAAGGACTGCTATTTGTATGCCTCTGACATGAGGCCAGTCTCTGGAGACCATGTGCTTTTTTTTGTTTGTGATGTGTTATACTAAAGGTTTAAGAGCTGTTTGGAGGTCGTGACTTCAATTTCTTGTTTGAAAATGTGAGTATGATGCTGGGGATTTGTTTTAGAACCCTGGTAGATTTTATTCTCATAATGTAAGGATAGATGATTATTAAGGTAAAATAAGACCCTAAAAGTTTAATTTAGTCTTTATCAGTTGCTGATAAAATATGGAAACTACTGTATGTAACAGGTATGGAATGTAGTATTTCACCTGCTATATATTAATTTCATTTGTATTTCAGTTATAGATACAAAATTTTTATTAAATATACCCGAAGTGTGAATCATTGTGTGTGTCTTCTCCTTTACATTTTTATGGACACTTAAGTTTTAATATCCTGTTTTGCACACCCATCTTCCCTTTTTGCACTGATTGCACATGGGAAAAGTGGGTTTCTGCTAAGCTCCATCAATCTTACATCTTAAAATGACTTAGTTATTAGTATATATAATATATATATATATATTCATTCATTCATTCATTTTCTTTTCAGCTTAGTTCCTTTATTCATCAGGGAATGTGGAATTCCACAGCGAAATGAACCACCAACTTATCCAGCATATGTTTTACACAGCGGATGCCCTTCCAGCCACAACTCAACACTGGGAAACACCCATACATGATGCACTATAGACAATTTAGCTTATTCAATTCACCTATAGCACATGTCTTTGGACTGTGAGGGGAAACGGGAGCACCCAGAGGAAACCCATGCCAACACACAGAGAACATGCAAACTCCACACAGAAATGCCAACTGACACAGCCGAGGCTCGAACCAGCAACCTTCGTCCTGTGAGGCTGTGGGGCGATCATGCTACCCACTGCCTAATCGTGACGCCCATATATATATATATATATAGTTTCCCTGACAGTCCAAAGACATGTGCTATAGGTAAATTAAATAAACTAAATTGTCCGTAGTGTATGTGTGTGAATGTAAGAGTGTATGGGTGTTTCCTGGTGCTGGGTTCCGGCTGGAAGGGCATCTGCTACATATAATATATGCTGGATAAGTTAGCAGTTCATTCCCTAATTAATAAAAGAACTAAGCAGAAAAGAAAATGAATATATATATATATATATATATATATATATATATATATATATATATATATATATATATATATATATATATATATATATATATATATATATATATATATATATATATATATATATATATATATATATATACAGTTGAAGTGTGAATTATTAGCCCCCCTGTTTATCCCCCCATTTTCTGATTAACTGAGAGATTTTTTTTCAACACATTTCTAAACATAATAGTTTTAATAACTCATTTCTAATAACTGATTTATTTTATCTCTGTCATGATGACACTACATAATATTTTAGTAGATTCAGCTTAAAGTGACATTTAAAGGCTTAACTGGGCTAATTAGGTTAGGCAGGTTAGGGTAATTAGGCAAGTTATTGTATAACGATGGTTTGTTCTGCAGACAATAGAAAAATATATAGCTTAAAGGGGCTAATAATTTTGACCTTAAAAAGTTTATAAAAAAATAAAAAAACTGCTTTTATTCTAGCTGAAATAAAACAAAAATACTTTCTCCAGAAGCAAATAATATTATCAGACACACTGTGAAAATTTCCTTGCTCTGTTAAACATCATTTGGGAAATTTGTCTCATGGATGCATGTGAGTGTTGAATGCATTGCATTTTTCCTTTAACAAAAAAGCTAAAAGGGAAAAGACACTCTGTATCTCTGTATCTGTAAATCTATGCTTTGTTATTAGGTATGTTTTGTCACTCATTGTTAGCTTATTGATTTTGTTTGAGTCTATCTATCTGTCTATCTATCTATCTATCTATCTATCTATCTATCTATCTATCTATCTATCTATCTATCTATCTATCTATCTATCTATCTGTCTGTCTGTCTGTCTGTCTGTCTGTCTGTCTGTCTGTCTGTCTGTCTGTCTGTCTGTCTGTCTGTCTGTCTGTCTATCTATCTATCTATCTATCTGTCTATCTGTCTATCTGTCTGTCTGTATCAGGGGCGGACTGGCCATTGGGAGCACCGGGACATTTCCCGGTGGCCTGACGGTCAATCTGGCCTGCCGCAACCAACACCCTCCCCGCTAGAGCAACAACAGCCCCGCTGCCAAGGCAACCGCAGTCAGCCAGCCAGCTTCGCTCATGTTTTCACGCGCGTGTCGTGCTGTTGTTCGCGTCCTCGCAGCCGACTGTCTCTCCCTCCCGCGCGAGCTGCGAGACGGGCGCATGACAGCGAGCGAGCGAGCGAGAGAGAGAGAGAGAGAGAGAGAGAGATAGAGCGAGCGCGCGCGCGAGGAGAGGAGGCTCGACAGGCGGAGGTGTGTGCAACCAACTTAACTTTCTAGATCGCTTCAGAAGTGGCCTGAATGACAGGCACTTTGGCCCGCGCCCCCATCCAACAACCCCCCCCCCCCTCCCGCTCATCAAATTCTACATCGCTTCGGAAGTGGCCTGACTGACAGTCACTTTGGCCCGGTAGAAAATGCGTTCCCAGTCCGCCCCTGGTCTGTATGCTTATGTATAATATATTCTCGCAATAATTGTATTTATTTGCTTTTTTTATTCTGTCCGTTTGTTTATGTATTTAGTTTATTTAATCGTATATTTCAATTTTTATTATTCTTTTTTTATCTACTGATCTCTCGTTCACTCATCGCTGTCTGTTTGCACACTAAGGAATCAGTGTAAGTGTTCAGTCCACCTCTAGATGTCGCTGTAACAAACCCCAGACGATGATCTCTAGCTCGAACGCTTGTCTTCTGCACTCGTTGACAGCAGACAGGACACGCGCTGCTGAAGAAGACTCATTCACAGAGTAAGTACACTACGTATACTGTACACATGTTGTGTCTGTTCATTTAGTGAGCTGACAACTTAGAAGGTGATTTTGAGCATCATCTGCGCGAATGTCAAATTCAAGCTTTTCTACTCGGCCGCCGAACGCGAGTGTGATTTTAAGAATGCTGTCTAGTTAGTCAGCTTTGGAGGTTTTGTGACACAACCAAGCTGTCTAGCGTTCCGTCAGTGCTTGTCGCTGAATTCGCTGTACTTTTTGATTACATTTTTAACTTAACGTACAGGTTTATAAACAAACTATTTCTCTTTGTTCATCTGTCTAGTCTTTGTGATACAATAATTACTTTTCGATACATCTAGAGGTTTACTTTGAGGGACTCAAGTGTGAAGAAGTTTATGAAGTATTGAGCTGTGATAGAAATTGGAGTGAAATCGTACCAGCGCTGAAAGCTTCAGATAATGATGTTTGACTTTCATTAAAAATACATTCTGTCTCCGAAGAAGCACTTGCTGTGTGATTTACTTGTGCATATAATGAGGGAGTTATTAAAGTTTGTAAACTGTAATTTGGGCACTCAACCTTAGAATGAACTCTGGCTCTTCTTTAAAGTACAACAAGAACTGATGTCAAGCAGAGAATTTCCCCAGACTAAGTCAGAAAGCCTTGAAATTTCAGTCAATAGAACTAATTACGAAAACACCCAGAGGGGAAGAACTACACAACGAGGGCCAAATTAATTAAAGACACAATGGAGGAAAGAAAGAACTTACTTCAGCCATTGACAAGGCAGATTTTTTAACTGTAGACAAGCAATCAAAAACTCACTTCTGCAACCCTGTGTTGTGAAGATAATTATGAATTGTTTACCCTGAGAATCACCTTTAAATTGTGCTCAATGCGTCAACAATTTAGTGATAGTAATTACAATTATTCCATCTGTTTCATACATTTTGTGCGAAATGTATCATTCTCAGAAGCAACTAATACAACAAACACAGATGTATGACTATTTTTGTTTTCTGGAACATGAATAGAAAATTGGGATTAAGTGGACTGGTGTAACTTTTGAATGCCATTACAATAAATAATAAATTTTCAGGCTTCAAAAATGACTAAAAGGATCATTAAAACAGACCAGATGACTTATACCATACATTCCAAGTATAATGAAATCGAGATAATTTGCTTTGAAAAATCGACTGAATTTTCTGAGACTGCATCTGTGCAAGAAATGAATCCCATGTTCTCTGCACTCAATGGCTACTTGTTCAGATTCATAATTAGGCTGCTGTGAATGTTTTACAGTTTATGTCTTATTGTTGTTTAAATATAACCTAAATCTGTGGTATTCTGTATATCTATGGAGAAAACTCAGTAAAAATGTCATCGGTGTATTACTTCCATACAGGCCTAATGCAGTAATGTTTTTAAATGTATTGCTGCTTTGTTCACAGTTACAGTGTTTACAAGGGCATAAGTGGAGTGGTTATTTCTAATAATCAAAGCAAAGATTTCACAAAAAGATGCTTACATCACATGAGCAGTATATTCACTCCTAGCAGCTTTCTATTGTATGAGTTTTTTGTATGCATTTTGTTTTCTTATAATTCAATTCATGTTTATATAGCGCTTTAATGCAATAATAATGCAAAGATTAAAAAAATCATGTCAAGATGTATTTTTTTTATTTATACATATCAGTGCATCCTTGAGAGTTTATGGCCCAGTTTCACAAACAGGGCTTAGCTTAAGCAAGGACTAGACCTTAGTTAAATTAGGCTATTTAAGCCACATTTTTAAAAACAGCCTTAAAATAATACATTACTAGTGTGCACATGTAGACAAAAAATGTCACTGACATGTTTTAAGACATCTCACTGCAAGTTATTTTCAGTTGAGACAGCTCAAACATGCAATTTAATCTATGACTAGCCTTAAACCATGTTTGTGAAACTGGGGGTATATTTTCCTCTTATATGAATGAAATTATTTTCCAAACGTTGCTTGCAGTAAAGACTTTTATTTTGACATCTTTGTGTTGAGTCATTGGCAACTTAAAGTGGACCTATTCTGCCCCTCTTGACAAGAAATAAATAAGTCTCTGATGTTCCTAGAGCATGTATGTAAAGTTTCAACTCAAAATGCCCCACAAATATTTTTTCATAACTCTTTGAAACTGCCCCTTTTAAGCTTTGATGAAACGTCCGGTGAAAGATTTATGTGACTATTTTCAATTTTAGAAGGTTTCTTTTACAGCATCGATGTTGTAATGTAATTAAAATAGAATCAGTCAAATAAACTTAAGCAATAATTTGGATGTACAAGCGTAAAATGAGATGAAAGACATGTAAACATAAGGGCCGTCAGTAACAGCAGGCTAGTGCAGAAACTCCATTGAAAATACAGTACTGGGGTAAAATACATTTCCATATTTTAAAGACATAATTCGGAAAAATGGAATTTATTGCAGTGCTACTTTATTTCGTATTTCAGGGAGTGAAGATCACTGATTTTTAAAGAATTCAGAACTTAAACATATCGATTTTGTAATTGTGCGACAATTCACTGGAAGCACTTGGGCTGGCTGACTGAAAATTAAAAGTCCGTGTGCATATACCTCATTGTGATGTTTTGGTGACTGTTGCTTTGAATTCAAATGAGATTATGCTCTTTTCAAAAGAGGGCGGAGCTACAAACACCTACTGTGTGCATCAGCATAGCAGCAGATTTAAAACGTACATTCGTATGTGCATCCTAAAACGCCACATTTAAAATGCCTCTTAGTCGCTGACATTATCTTAAGCGGGTATGGCGTGAAAACTAATGGCGGATGGCTGCTTCTCACTTAGGGCTGTCTATGCAAATAAGGGAGAGATTGTCATTAATGGGCAGGGCTTTCCCCCTCTGATGACACATACAAAGGGGGAATGTCAATCAATGGGTTTCTGCAGACTTTTTTTTATGAAGTGTAATTCTAAATTACTAATTTATAAATTTTAACTATTAGAGGCTGGCTATATTCACATACTGTTGCCATATAACTGTCTTTAAACCCCTTATAAAAGTGATTTTTGCCTAATAGATCCCCTTTAAATCACTTAAACTAGTGGTATCTAGTTTCTCTTCACATATATGATTTTGTTTTCTCTTTAGACATTGCCGCACATTTTTAAAACAGTCTTTCAAAAATAACAGAAAAAGATTTAATTTACATCCTAGCGTAATTGCATTGATGACATATCTTAAAAGAAAGCTTGTATATGTCAGAATAATAGGGTATATGCACATAGACTTTTAATTTCAGTCAGCCAGCCGCAGGGCTTCCGGTTAATTGTCATCCCATACAAGAATCGACACGTTTAAGATCTGATTTCTTTAAAAAACAGCAATCTTCACTGCCTGGCTAAGATACGATATAAAGTGGGTGTCAGACCAAATAAGAAGCACTGCATTGAATTATATATTTTTCCACGCCATGTCTTTAAAATATGGAAATTAGTTTCATCCCAGTATTTTCAACAGAGTTTCTGCAATAGGCAAGGCAAGTACACAGTGGCAATTCAAAGTGCTTTACATAAACAGCCTGCTGCTAATGACGGCACCTGCGTTTAAACAGACTTTCATCTCTTTTTACGTTTTAATAAACAAATAGATGCTTAGGTCTATTTAACTTACTATATTTTAATTACACTACAACATCGATGCTGTAAAGGAACCTTATGAAATTGAAAACCGTCACATAAAGCTTTCCCCGGAAGTCCATCATTGACTGAAAAACACTGGCTGTGCATATAGCCCATTGTTAAATGCTGGACTGAGCAGTTTATGTTAAGCAAATAAATGACTATTCATAAACATATGTAAATGTATGCATTATTGCACTGTAAATATGAAAATTATTTTTATAATGAAAAATAATGAGACTTTAGTGTTTACATATTTATTTTTAGTTTGTTTTTTTGTCTCTTGATCAGATTATTTCAGGTCAGCACCAGCCCTTTCAATCTAAATTTAATTTGGACCGAGCTCAATTGGATTGATTGAGGTGTTTACATGAAGGCTGCTCAGCATGATTGAGCCATCAATCCGATTTTAAATGGATCATTTGGGTGCATGCAAATGTAGCTATTGTGACTAAGACCTACGTTCGTCACATAAAACTATTAAATGGCTTCAGAATAATAAAACGCATGAGTCATATGAACCAATTTTTCCGGTACATGTATCCTCTTGAAGCAGTAAGCTCCATCCTCCTTTAATTGTAACTGCATGAAAAAAATACCAAATCCTTAATCAAACCATATCCTTTTATGTTTATATTCAAAGTCAGTTGATAAAAGAAAGTCATGCAGGTTTAATATGACATAAGGCTAAATAAATAATGACAAAATGCACTGCCCGTCTCAAAAAAAAAAAAAGGTTTTTAAGTAAGCAACCATTTAAGAGTCAGATTTTTATTGAAATATGTGATATTTGATATTGAGTGTTGCAATTAAAGATGATTATGTTAAAAGAAACAATATATTGTGCAGCCCCTGCAGTGATTAATATGGTTTAGCTTGTTATTCTTTTAACCCTATGTGATGCATAAGTGTGGTTTTTAATTTCCTAAACAAGCACATCAGATAATGTATCGTGGTCATATTCCAGGATGACAATGCAAAAATTCATCCAACTCCAATTGACTGGAGCCTATTGACATCTTTGAGATGTGCTGGAGTCAATCAATGTTACAGAGTAGCTCAGGCAAAAGTAAAAGCATCTTTAAATGGAAAGAAACTTTGTGACTTTGTATAAGATTGTTGAAAAAATACCATGTCAAATGTATACTCTAATAATAAAGGCTAAAGATGAACCTGAGGAGAAACAGCTCTGTAAAGTATACTCTATATATCCCAAAGGTGTTCAGAGGAAATGTAGCCTGCTTTCATGATACATCTTCCTACGTGTTTGTTTAAAAAATAAAAAAAGCTGCAGACTACAGTTATCAGTTAAGATTATAAAAAATAGTCAAACTTTTGACAAGTCAGAATGACATTAATCACTGCAATAAAGAACCAGCCATAAACTCTGGTTGATCAAATAGATAGATAAATAAATAATAATAATAATAATAAATAAATAAATAAATAAAAATGTTATCATTGTTTAATAACCAACAAGTTATTTATACGAGGAAGTTATAATGCTTTTGTTTCAACAACTGGTGAGAAAATTTGATATCCCCCAGAAATATTTTTTTTAAATATCTACAGGTAAGAAGTTTTCTACATTCAGAAATGAAAACTAGAAAATAGAAGATCACACTTTAAAACATTTAAGAGATAGGGGTAATCTATCAATGTTTTATAATAAAGAGGGATCAAGAGATCACTCTTTATCCTACTTAAGGATCAGCATGGAAAAATGATCGTCAAGAAGACATATCTAAAGAAGAATGGATAGATTCTTGTTTATTTGTCCCAAATTAATAGTATTAACACAAAATGTAAATTACTGCAATATTAATGACTCCTACAAACTTACATTACAACAGCTAAACTGCATAGATTTAACCCCAAAATTTTCCTGATAGTTGTACAAAATGCAATGAAGAAGTGGGTACCCTTTATCATTGTGAATGGGAGTGCAATGAGGTCCAAACATTTTGGAAAGAGATCCTTATCATGATTGGTAAATTAATTGAAGAAAATATACATTTGGTTTCCAAATTATGTTTTGGTTTCCAAATTATGTTTACCCTGTAAACATGGATCTGAACACAAGCAAATGCAAACTAATAGATTTTAGTTTACTCCAAACGAAGCATGTTATCACTTTACATTGGAAAGAAACTCCAAGGCCATCCTGTGACCTGTGGATTAAAGAAATGACTAGAAATCTTGCTCTGGAGAAGCTGAAATTGCAAGATTTTTATAAAATATGGACCTCCTTTCGACACTTTCTTAATCAGGTGGACCATGCAACATTTTTTGTTGTTTGAGTTTTCAAACCCTTGTTGGTGTCTTATTGTATTGTTCATACGTCTTACATTTCAGCAACAATTAACAAAATTGTTTAACCAGCACACACTGGAAAGCTGTGAAATACAAGGTACAAAAATTTACTGAACGTTATTATTTATTTATTTTTGAATTATGTACTGTTACTATTTGAATTTATGTAATTTATTTGCATATTTATTTTCACCATTTAAACCATTAGTCTTTTTTTTTATTTATTTGAATATTTATTTATTTATGTATTTTGTTCTGTATCAAACAAAAACCAATAAATATATTTTGAAAAAAAAACAACAAGTTGTTCCAAAACAATTGACAGTTATTTTCCTGTTTAACAAAAAATAAGATATTTCAAAGAATGTTGGAAAGCAGACATTTGGTATACATTAGCCATTCGCCGTAATGGGTTTCATTATTCCCTCAAAAAATTACATTTCCTGTTCAATTACTCAATCTCGAGCAATTCAAGGTATAGATGACTACTGAAGAGTTTTTCTTTTTCAGTAGAACATTAAAGACGATTTTAGAGTTTTGTGGTGAACTAGAACTAGCAGACTTCAGCAGTTATTATAACCGTCACTCTAAAAAATGCAGGGTTGTCATAACCCAATGTTGAGTTGTCCATATTTGACCCAACACTGGGTTACAACAACCCAGGATTTTTTAGAATATACAATATTCCACTGAATGTCACTTTTGTCAGGTCATATTTACATTTAAAACTTCTAGTGAGGTTTTATGAAACCTTGAATGTCTGTTGTTATATTTTACCATCTTTTTTTTTTTTGCAATCTTTTTTTATATATTACTTTAGAGCTGCTGCCTCTGAAGGTTTGTGCCTTTGTGTCTGGCAAGCAAAGTTATATCACCACAACCTAAATGCCAGCAAATATGGATTAAAGTAGAATATTTCAGTACCTAAAAACCTGTTGTGGATTTTTTAAATGATAACATCTTTTTTCGATATTTTTTGAAGTTTGGACTTACTGGAAACAATATTATGCAGCCACAACTAAAATATATATTTTTTATGTTAGGATGGGCAATAATAATCTTTACGACACAAAACTGAATTGAATTAAAAAATTGAATTAAAGTGAAAATGTATTAGTTCACCTAGAACCACAGCACCTGTAATTGTAAAATATTGCAGCAAATGTATAAAAAAAAAATCATCAAAATCCATTTAAATGCACAGTAAAAACTTTGTAGTTTCAAGAATACAATTTAATAGGCTTCACAATATTGGTCAAACTACACATTGCAATATTTTTTTTTTGTTATTCTGCGATATATATTGCGATATGAATACAATTTAACCTTAAATATCTATTTGGAAAGAATTACTTATTTTAGATTGATTGGTATAATTCTGTAGGGCAGTGCATCTGCATAAATATAATAAACAATCTATAAGCATAAAAAAATTCAATAAAGAAAAATATAAAAATTAAATACACTGTTTTATTGCTTTCCAAGGAGTCTAACTGTATTCAGCTATACAGTAATTAGTCTTCTTTGTATAAACAAGTAAATAAAATGTATTGTTATTAAAGTTAAAAACGGCACAATATCTCATGCCTGAATGCTTTAAAAACCCTCATACACTCTCAGAACTCAAAAAAAAAAAAAAAATTATAATACAGACTCAACATTGCAGATCCTGACTATTGTGAATGATCAAAATGTACACATATTCAAAAAGATCAGGGTATATATAAGGGCTGCACAATATATAATTTTAGCATTGACATCGCAATGTGTGAGTCTGCAATAGTCACATTGCAGGGATCTGCAATGTAGTCTGGATTATAGTTGACCAGACATTACAGTTAACAACATTAATTTCAGTAATTCAAGTCATTTCACATTTTAACCAGAATGAAATTATTTTTTTGCATGTGTTTTTAAGGCCTGTGACTGTATTAATTCAAAGCAAATTTAAACCATTTGGGCACAATAAATTAAACGTTTGTAGCTTAAAGAATAATTGTACATTATACAATTATTTACTCATTATTTCATTATTTCAATTATAAGCCAATTATTTTTAATGCAGTGTTATAATAATACTTTACTTTTTAAAAAGGTGAGTAAACGTTCCTTTTAAAGCGATTAGTTGAGTTTACTTGAAATAACGAGTAAACCCATTGATTTTGAAGCGATTAGTTGACTTTATTTTTAAAAAGTGAATAAACCTATTAATTTTAAAGCGACTAGTTGACTTTATTTTTAAAAAATTAGTAAACCCATTGATTTTAAATGTGATCGGTTGACCTTAGTTTAAAAAAAGGGCTAAATCTGTTGATATTAAAGCAATTGTTTGATGATGATGATTATTATTATTATTCAGTCATTCATTTTCTTTTCGGCTTAGTTCCTTTATTAATCAGGGGTCGCCACAGCGGAATGAACCGCCAACTTATCAGCATATGTTTTACGCAGCGGATGCCCTTCCAGCTGCAACCCATCACTGGGAAACATCCATACACACTAATTCTTATTCATATGCTACGGATGATGAAGCCTACCCAATTCACCTATACCACATGTTTTTGAACTTGTGGGGGAAACGGGAGCACCCGGAGGAAACCCACGCCAACACAGGGAGAATAATAACTCCACAGAAACGCCTATTATTATTATTATTATTATTATTATTATTATTATTATTATTATTATTATATTGTGATTATTTAAGTTTAGCTGACTCCCTAAAAATCATCAATCATTGTTTATTTGCACCTTTTCTTTGTTTAACTTTGCTTGTCATTTTTTTACTATATTTTATTCAGAATCATCCAAAATTAAATTATTTAAAAGTTATTCAAATCATCTGGTGAAATTGAATTTATATCGCACTATATATTGCAGTGAATGAAAATATTGCAATGTCAGTTTTTTTCCAATATCATGCAGCCCTAGTATATATTGCAGTTATATGGGTTTGAAATTAATAATTTGAAAGCCTCCATAGTTTTAGTTTGTGAGTTTGTGGTGCAGTCTCTTTGTGACAGCTCTCTACTTCCATCAATAGTCTTGTGGGTGTCAGGTTGGATTAGCCCCTTTTAGTTTGTGTGTTGATCCATTTTGGCAGAGTGTTAGGGATACACCTCTCTACCTGCATTGATCTGTTACTCTCAGCCGGATTGATCCGAATAATGACATTTTGCACTGTGGGCTGAGTAAATGATTCTATATTTATCTTGCATATAAAGCTCAGGCCGCTGTCCTCTCAACCGGTACTGTCACAAAAAGACAGGATGAAATATCTGCTCCCGAACGAGACGCTACAATCAATGGAAATGTCTTTTCGGTGCTGCAGCTTGAAACTTTTCACTTTATCTTTAAATAAGATGTTCTTCAAAACTAGTTATTCACTTTTATAGAAAAAATAAATTTTCAGATTTTTCATTATAGAAAGATGCAATGTTGTTGGACTCTCATGTTTAATGAAAATGCATTGTACTTTAGTTACAGTAGCTGTGGTTTTTTGACTCGCCTACACATCTCAATATAAAGTTTCATTATTGAAATATTGTGTGGTTATGTGAAACTGAAATAATGTAATTTCATGCATAATGTTATATTGTTGTCAAAATGTACTTGTAATTACAAAGTTTTCATATAAAGTACTTCATTACAAAGGTATACTTCAGAATAATTAGCAAAACATCTTGCTAAATGTACTATGCAGTGTGCAATACATATTTATTTATTTGTCTATTCGTGCAGCTGACCAAAAACAAAAAGCTTTAAAACAGTTGAACTCAGAGCAAAGACAAAAATGCTGTTGAGTTAAAACGTTAATTTAATATTAAAAACTTTCATGCATTAAAGGCCCAGATCATAGTTTGATTATTAATCAAGTATAATCATAATCAGACCTTATATTTTGATCTGATATATATTGTAATCCAAAAGTGTTCTCAAATGTGACGCATATAAATCATTCCAGAATTTGTCCATTATCATTATCCAGAATAAATTGAATGAATTTTCCAATATTTTCCTTAAATGACCTAAAACAAATGTATTATTTACAGAAATCCAAATGTCTTTCACTCAAAAAAAAGCTCGTTCAAATTTAAAATGAGCTGAAACAACACAATTCTTGAGATTTCTTTGGGACAACTTAGTTTTTTTTTAATGTTCAATCCACATAAATTTGTTAAAAGTGTTAAGTTAACTTAATCAATTTGTGTTGGGACAACATGAAGGAATTGTGTGGAACCCTACATTTTTTTTACAGTGTTTCATTAATCTAAAATAATGCAAAATGCTTAAATGTGACAAGGAACATTTGATTGTTTTACTAAAAGTTTTTTTTAAACAAGTAGGTTAAGTAGTTTAGTAGTAGTAGGTCATCCGAGTACGTCTCGCATACTGTTTTTCGAATACTATGAATTCGGACATACTAACGTTCTAGTATGGAAGTATGTGATTTAAAATGTCGAGACAGAGTTGACATTTTCCACCAAGATGCAAACCTCAAACCAGATATCAGATGGCATATCTAAAAGATGTATCTTTCAGCATAATATTGTTTTTATAAAGCTAATGAGAGATTCACTCTGAAGTATTGTGTATCCTAAACATATTGTACAAATTAATGAGAGAAGAATAAATGACACACACTAATGCCTTCTAGAGGACGTGACCACTTGGAGGAAGTCACATGCTTTTTCTATCAGTGCTTTAAAGATTGCTATGCCTTTTTATAACTAATGGAACAGAGTTGACTAGAACTTAGGTACAGAGACAATTGTTTTTTTTATTATTGCAATTTTATTACTTACAAATAATACTAAAAATAGATGTTTCATGCAAATGTTTATTTAAATGAGTAGAGTAAACACAAGAAAATATGAAAATTAGACTTGCTTAATGATTAATAAAGCTGAATGTATTATTCTGGAGACAGAGAGAGAGTCAAAATAGATATAGTGGGAGTCTTTAAGTTAATATTTTCGAGACAAAATTACATAACATGATATAATTTGTGCTATATTATTCAATAATACACCAGTATAGTCTATTTAATCATGTTTTAATAACTGCTCTACTCTTGATTTTCTCTTCTCAATTCTTTACTGAAACACCCACATAAACTACATATTTTCTGCACGGCTTTGACATTCTCTGTGCTGAAAGTTGTGTTGATAAAAAGTCTCCCGCGGGTGGTGGAAAAGACACAATTCAAAGTCTAAATTAATGGCCATCTTAAAAGCAAATGAGTATCACGCTTGCAATTGTGCACTGTTGTGTTTTCTTATCCAAATTGCTGAATCTTAGGCAGAAAAGGCTGGAATGTGGACCAGACTTTGTGCTTAGTCATTAGTCAAGCTATAGGTTAAGCTAGAGGTACACTTGTAATGTATTACACAAGCACAAAGGGGGAAGAAAAGTAGTATTCAGAGAACAGAAAGTTCATATACAAGGGTTTGGAAGGAGGTGAATGATCTGATACTTTTAATAACTCATTTTTATCCATTTCTGTGATTTTATTAAGTATTTCAGAGACTTTAAATGTTCTGTTCTGTTTTAGTTTTCAGCGTGTTTCTTAATCTGTCACAATAGCAAGCTGTTGTTTTGATGAAAACGTCTCATTTGTCAGATATTCAGTCTCCCGAAATGAAGCCTATTTTTTTTTGTCTTTTAATATTCTGCATTTGTTTTTGTGTTTGTTTTCCCTCAGTTGATGAATCCAGCTTATTATAAACAGAACCATGGATGAATTCACTCCATTAGATTGCCTTTTGCCTTCAGGTATTTATTCATTTTATACTTATTTAAATGCGAATGTGTTTATTTTAGCCCATGCATGCGTTTACACTTTATCCTGAACTACAACATAAACATAGTTATTAAATATATCAAAGACGTTCAACGCAGTTTAAATGGAATGTATTGTATTTTTCAAATGCTTTAAATTTGCCACTCTCGATGTTCACAGTTAAGTGAAAATTGTTTATGTATAAGATTTTTTTTTTTTTAAGAAATGAAATGGTTTTCTGTGGCCGCTATTTCAGTTTTTTCTTTGCATCCTCACAGTGTTTATTCAGGTGTAATTATTTTTTAATCATTGACTCAGTTGCACAGATGAGACTTCACCAGCATGAGCATATTGATGATGCCAAATGTTGTTTTGCATATTTCATCACACAACATGGGTTTCTGGGTGCAGTTTTATTAAATCTGCACATGCATTATTGGTGCTATTAATAGAGGAATAGAGCAATTGACAATTGGTAGAAAAAATGATGTTGGCAAGTTCTCTATGTTGTCAAATGCAGTTTTTTTTTAATGCCTGAAAATGCATATTGTACAGTATAGACCATTTTAATATGGCGATGTCACTGGTCCATAAACATTTCCTGCTTGTCATCAAACTATTTCATAACTGTAACAAGGGCCGATTCAATCATAATGCAACGTTAAAACAGCTGTGTTAACATTATTTATTAATATATGGACCTTTTGGGATTCCCTGAAGCTATGAAAATTAAAAATATGAAACAGGAAATACGTTATGTTATTGTTTACATGCCTCAAAATGGTCTATAATCATATTTCTTTATTGATTTGTTAAAAGTTTCATAATTTAAACTATTATTATTATTATTATTATTATGTTTTTGTTATATGAGACAATATAATTGTTTATAGTTTATATAAAAAAACACTGATAAATATTAGTTTTGTTTAGTTAGTGTTGGTAAAATAAAATTTGTAATTATTAAGTATTATTATTAAGTAAATTATTGTGTAATCAATTATGATTAATTATAAATTAAATAGTTATTTTGTTAATAAATACTTCACAGTTAATATAATAATAATAATAATAATAATAATAATAATAATAATAATAATAATAATAATTAGTTGTAGTAGTATAATTTTATAAATGATACTTAATAATAATAATAATAACAATAATAATAATAATAATAATAATAATAATAATAACAGTAATTATAATAATATTAAAATAATAATATTTATTATTCATATTATATAAATAATATGAAAAATAATAATAATAATAATAATAATAATATTCATTAATAATATTTATTATTTATATTATATATAATATATGTGTCATCCATATATATATATATATATATATATATATATATATATATATATATATATATATATATATATATATATATATATATATATATATATATATATATATATATATATATATATATACAATTGAATCAGAATGATTAGCCCCCCTTTGGGTTTTTTTTTTTTTTTTTTTTCACAGCATGTCTGATAATATTTTTTCTTCTGGAGAAAGTCTTATTTGTTTTATTTTGGCTAGAATAAAAGCAGTTTTTAATTTTTTAAAGACCATTTTATTATTAAAGCTTTAAGCAGTTTTGAATTTTTAAAATCTATTTTAAGGTCAAAATTATTAGCCCCTTTAAGCTATTTTTTTTTTCGATAGTCTACAGAACAAACCATGAAAAACGTTTGTTATTCAATAACTTGCCTAATTAACCCTAATTAACCTAGTTAAGCCTTTAAATGTCACTTTACGCTGTATAGAAGTGTCTTGAAAAATATCCAGTAAAATATTATGTGCTGTCATCATGGCAAAGATAAAATAAATCAGTTATTAAAAATGAATTACTAAAACTATTATGTTTAGAAATGTGGTGAAAAAAAATCTTCTCTCCGTTGGGTTGGGAGCTGGGTCTATTCTACGCAAGCTATGATGACTTTCCAAATGGAAAGAAAAAAACTTCCACATTTCGCGATGTGTGTGTGTGCGCGGTCCTTTACTGACAGCCGCGTGTGTGGATCTTGTAGAAAAATATGGTGAAAAGTCCTACATGACGGTAATAGTTTGAACACGGTTTTTACTTCAATAATGCCACTATATATGCATACTCCACGTCTTAATTCCATTTCTGTTTATTTCAGTTATGACTTTAGTCGGATTAAGGTCATCAAAAATCGCTGTTTTGAGCTTATAGGCCTACAGTTCAACATTCATGTTTAACTGAATAAACAGTTAGTAAACACAAGTACATCTTATTGAACATAATTTATTTTGATAATCATAACAGTTATTATTATTTTATTATTATTATTTGTATTGTTGTTATTAATAATAAGAATAAATAAAATGTATATATTATATAAATAATATATAATATTATTTATTTTTATTATAATTATTATTATTATTAATATTTTTATAAATAACTTTTCAAGGGTGAAAAAAATGTGACCGTTGCAGCAAGCTGTTAGTTTCACTCTCTGGAAGACTGTAAAATTCACTGTTCACTTAAACGAAAACAGGACCTATTAAAACAAGTTTAATTAACACACAGCTTTTTTTATTTCCAAGGTCAGCCAATGCTGGCTGCTGCTGTGTCATTTTTGGGGGGCTTTTTTAACAGGATGCCAGGAGCAGTTTGGCAATCAGCTAATGACCCCAGTCAAGTTAACTTCATGCAGAGACCAATAACAGCCTCATTTCTAAGAATACAACCAAATAATAGACATTTTCTGGGGTCGTTTTATTATTCAAAATTATATCCCTCTCTTGGTAGGTGCTCCATAAATACATGCGCATAAAGTAAGTAATCAGGCTGTAATGATTGGCCAAGAATTGCAGAGCTCCTGTGCTCATTACAGTAATGAATGCATTCGCAACACATCAATTTTATATATTTTTTTCCTACTGTTATCTTCATTTTCACCTGTATGATTTGGTGAAGAAGAAGGTTTTTTGGCAAAGTTGCTAAACATTTTCATAGTATTTCACTGCGAATCTTGTGTCATCTTCAGAAACAGCACACATTAACAACAGCAATGCATGGTGAGATTTTTTACACATGTTTTTTTCTGTGTAAATTAGACTCCGCTATTGATGAGATGAGAATAATTTAATGTGTAGACAGAAAGTGCGTAGTTAAGGTGTTAATGTGCAGACTGTATATATTCATGTTTTTGTTAGTTATTTTAGTACCTTAACTTGTTTCAACTTTTAACTATTCATTATGTGTAAATGTTTCATCTAATGTTTATTCACTATTTTTAGTAAATTTAGTTTTATTCTTTTATCAATATGTATATAGTTTGTGTGTGTGTATTTATGCACATTTATTAGGCTTAAGATTGTTGCATAATTACATGAGTATGACCTTTAACTTTATAAAGGTGGTTTGTGATGGCATGCTTTGTGTCGTTGTGAATCAAACTGCTTAAAAATTGAACTTAATGGGGTCTTTTGACATTCAAATTTTGCCTCAAGGTTTCCAGTGAGGGTTGAGTTTAGGGTGAGGCAATATAATATAAAAACGTTTAAAAATATAAAAGCAAAATAACGCATTTTTACAGTATAAAATAGATTGCACCTATGGATAGTCTTTATAAACCATGTGTGTGTATGTGATAGTAATACCTCAATTTTAATTAGTAGAAGAATTAAATCAAACCAAACCTGATTTAATTTGATGCAAACTACAGAAACATACACTCACCGGCCACTTTATAAGGTACACTTTACTAGTACCGCGTTGGACCCTCTTTTGCCTTCAGAACTGCCTTAATCCTTCATGGCATAGATTCAACAAGGTACTGAAAATATTCTTCAGAAATTTTGGTCCATATTGACATGAGAGCATCACACAGTTGCTGCAGATTTGTCGGCTGCACATCCATGATGCGAATCTCCCATTTCACCACATCCCAAAGGTATTGGATTGAGATCTGGTGACTGTGGAGGCCATTTGAGTACAGTGAACTCATTGAGACTCATCAGACCAGGCAACGTTTTTCCAATCTTCTATTGTCCAATTTTGTTGATCCTGTGCGAATTGTAGCCTCAGTTTCCTTTTCTTAGTTGACAGGAGTGGCACCCTGTTGTGCGTTCAGTGATGCTCTTCTGCATACCTCAGTTGTAACGAGTATTTATTTGCGTTACTGTTGCCTTTCTATCAGCTTGAACCAGCCTGGCCATTCTCCTCTGACCTCTGGCATCAACAAGGCATTTGCACCCACAGAACTGCCACTCACTGGATATTTAGTGTGTGAAAATCCCAGCAGATCAGCAGTTTCTGAAATACTCAGACCAGCCCGTCTGGTACCAACAATCATGCCACGTTCAAAGTCACTTAAATCACCTTTCTTCACCATTCTGAGGCTCCGTTTGAACTGCAGCAGATCGTCTTGACCATGTCTTCATGCCCAAATATATTGAGTTGCTGCCATGGGATTGGCTAATTCAAAATTTTCCTTAACAAGCAGTTGGACAGACGTACCTAAATAAAGTGGCCGGTGAGTGTATATTGACCTATTTTTACTATTTAAAATAACTTTTCTATTAGAATATATTTAAACATAATATATTCCTTTGATTTCAAGGTTTTTAGCATAATTACTCCAGTCACATGGTTCTTCAGAAATTATTTTAATATTTTGATTTGCTGCTCAACAACAATGATAACAAAGACAACAACAACATCATCATCATTCATTTTCTTTTTGGCTTAGTCCCTTTACTAATCCACAGTGGAATTAACCGACAACTTATCCAGCATATGTTTTACGCAGCGGATACCCTTCCAGCTGCAACCCATCACTGGGAAACACCCACACAAATATATTATGGACAATTTAGCTTACCCAATTTACCTGTACCACATGTCTTCGGACTTGTGGGGGAAACTGGAACACCTGGAGGAAACCCACGCCAACATGAGGAGAACATGCAAACTCCACACAGAAATGCCAACTGACCCAGCCGAGGCTTGAACCAGCAACCTTCTTGCTGTGAGGCGACAGCACTACCCACTGCGCCACCATGCTGCCCACATCATCATCATTATTTTTTTTTTTAAATCTGAGTAGATGTTTTTTATGTTTGATAAATAGAAAGTTCAGAGAAACAATATTCATCTGAAATGGAAATCTTTTGTGAAATTGTAAATGTATTTATCATCACTTTTGATCATTTAAAATGTTCTTGCTAAATAAAAGTAATAGTTTAAATAATGTATTTGCTAAAAAAAGATACTTCAGATAAATCTGAAATAAAAAATCTGAAAATCTTACTATATTTTTAATAATTTAAATTCTGAAAAAGTAAACTGTCAATTAATAATAATAATAATAATAATAATGTGCTTCTTGAACAGCAAATTGGAATATTAGAATAATGATTTCTGAAGAATCATGTGACTGGAGTAATGATGGAAAAAAAATACAGTTTTGAAATCACTGGACTTAAATGCATGTTAAAGTGTATTCCTATAGAAAACAGATATATTAAATACAAAATAAATCAGAATTCTACTGTTTTTGCTGTATACTGTGGATCAAATAAATGCAGACTTTGTGAGCAGAAGAGACTTCTCTATAAAAAAGACATTTAAAAAAAAAATCACTTTTACTGTAAACGTTTTGACCAGAAGTGAATGTGACTTTTAAATTGTAAAAGCTGTAAAGTTTCATCTTAATCTAATATTTATCTTTTATAACTCAAAAATACATGTAGTTCATGCAATGTTATATATGCCTAATGCTTTATTATCATTCTTTTTTTTTCAGTAGAGGTCTTTCTTGAAGTACTGTTAAAGTTGCTTTCTTTTCTCTTTTCTGTCTCTTGCTCTGTATACAGAACATCTTTTGTATCCGGTAAAGAACTGCCTTTAGCCTTGCTGTACTTAACTTTCACTTTGTATCTCCATAAGATCTTCAAACTCCAGAGATTTCAAGACAAAAGACTCAAGAGAACAAAAATAGCTTGGAATAGATGACCTTATACTCCTCAGAAAAATAAAAACTGAAGAAGAAATGGCCCAGATATCTGACCCAGTCCAAAAATATGCCATTCTCAATACTCCAAATCCTTCCATTCATACATATTCAATAAATGTATTTTTAATGAGGCTCTGTTTAGAATAAGAAATTGCTCTTCATGTCATATTCGATCCAATTTGTGAGCTAATCAAAGTCAGTTTATTTATGCGTTGACTTGCAAATTTGCTGTGTCCTAATGAACAGCAAAGCTCTTAGCTCATTTGGTCTATGATAATTTCTGTGAATTTCAATTGATAATTCCCAAAGAACAATATTCAAATATGGTAAAACGTCCTTGGTGCTCTGCTAAAATATGTGCTGTCAAAAAAAATATATATATATAATAATTATAATAATAATTTACAGGAGACAATCTGTGACTAAAATGTAAAATGTTGGATAAATCATAAATTAATTCTTAGAACTGAGAATTGGGGCATTTTTATGAGGGCAATTTTTAGAAAAACCATATTAACTGTTTCTTGTGTTGTCTGTTATGTCAAATGCTTTGATTTAATTAATTACTTTAATCAATCAGATCAATTATTTCTATGTAAATTTCTAAATTGTATGTAAAAAGCAGCTTATTAAAAGGCAAGGCTGCAATTTTATGACAAAAATATCCCTATTATTTCTGTTGACATTGAATTTTGCATCATTTTAGCACCTGATTGTGGTTTAGTTTTAGTCCTTTTGCTCTGTGCTTTTATTTATTTTTGTTAATATTTCACACAAACAGCAATGGACCCTTTTCACAAGCTTGTTATGATGTGTTTATTGGTCATCATAATAAACACTGGAAAGTTTTTAACATTTGGATTTTTTTTTTTTTAACGTATGAACATTTATATGTATTTCCATATGTATTATGTCATCTTTGCATCAAATTGCAAAAAAAAAACTAATTTCCGCTTGTGCGAAGAGTTTCTCATGCAGTGTGTATGGAGCAGGACAGTAAATTTAATGTTATTCTCTCTTCTGCTTGCTGTTATCAGTCTCATGCTATTTTGTCTTTTTTATATTTTGTCTGGATGACTCCATCGCTGAGTTTTTCTTTTATCATTTCAGCAAATAAGATTGTAAAAATAATTATTTTTTGTACTCTCTTATTCACTTTGTTTTAAGTTTACCCAACATTGACGATTTTCGCTATACTGAGAAACCCGAACATGTGAAAAGGGTCCAAAGTTCACTGTGTAAAATAGTAATGTTTCAATTATTAATAATGGCAATGTGCCTAATATAAATAATTCATATTATTTTCAAAATATTTTAAAAATGATTCATGTGTACTTAATTAAATGAATGAACGTTTTTAAGTTTAAAAATAACTTAATCTTATTACAGTTTGTTCAATTAATACAGCGTTCCTATTTTCAGTGTAGTTTTCATTTTTTCTTTTAATTTTATAAATGCTATCAGTTTTAGTAACTGCACTTATAATTTTTCTAGTTTAATAATGATTCATTTGAATTTACATATTAAATATGAGTATTTACTAAAGTAATTACATTTCTATTATTCTTTAGCCTATTTCTGGTAAGGCACCATTTTCTTTCCATATTGTTTTAAAGGTGCTGTATTTAATTTTGTGACTCTTCTGAAGCATAAAAATACCATAATATGTTTGCAGAAATTTAAGAAACATGCTAAGTGAACATTTTTTCTGAAAAACAATGCTGAAGAATATGCACTCACTCACAAAATGGTAAAGTTTATACTCTAAATAATACATATTAAACCTCTTTAACATTATTAAATGTAGATGCTGAATCACTGTGTTGGTTTTGAGTCACAGTTTTAAAGTTCAATTTCAAACGGTTTATTTTATTTTTAAGATCTGAGGTGAACTATCTGCTGCTGTTTTCAGTAGTATGGCAATAAATGCCATGTAAAATGGCATTCAAACTTACCTTGTTAGCATTGAACACTGAATAAAGCACATGAGGGGTACCTGGGGTGATAACAGTTTATCCTGTTGTTCAGCTGCAAGAAATAGAAGCTGTTTCTAATATATCAATTCGCGGTGTTGGTTAGAATAAAAACTCCTTTTAATATGAAAAATATTCCTTCTATTGAGTGCCATTGCTTTAATTTAGAACATGACTTAAATCAGCCTTTATTCATCAGACTCGCTCCTCAATCTGGCAGCCTGCGCTTGTGTTTGTTTTGATCCAGGAATGTAATACCTAGTTCAACCACTGGGTGTCAAACTTACATACTGCACCTTTAATTACATTTTAACAATGTTTAAATTATTCTTCTTGTTTATATATTTTTTATAAATATTAGATAAAACAACACCACACATTAATAAGCAAGGCAATGCATTATTCTGAATTATTCTAATAATTAAAGTACACATGAAATCAAATCTAACCATATTGATTTTGTTATGTCACATTGCTAGTTTAGTGGTGAACAATTCATCTGTGCATGTCATTAAAAAAATATTTGCCCTTGTAATCGAATATTGAAATCTGAAAATGCACATTTTGTTTGTTTTCAGTTAAATTCTCAGATTATGTCTGTCTGAGGTATTGAACTTGGTTAACATAATTAACCACGCCCCTCTATTTGTCAGTTTGACAGCACTACGACAACAAACAGAAATGATGTGGACAAGGTTTCTGTTAGGTCGTAACAACTCTCATGAAACTCTTTTCCGATCTTCTTGAATTAAATGCCTATTTTACTATACATCCAATCAGCTTGCAGTAGAAAAAAACAACCCATGAACACTGTTTTCTCATTTAATATTCCATTTCTCTAGGAACTTCATCATATAATGAAAAAAAGAAAAAATGGTTGCAGCTTCCAATTTATCCAAACTTTAACACTTGTAAATTGAAAGAATACTTAAAAATCTAAATCTAATGCATTTGATAAGCTCAACAAAAACCTGCCTTATTGGTAAAGTATGAAGTAATATACACAAAATTCTCATTTTTTAATCACAATGGCCATATTAGTTTAATTTAATTGTGTAGGTAGCATTATTTTACTCCCTTACCTGAAATTTATGGGGCATTTTCATTGATTTAGTTTTTTTTTGCCACAGGCCCTCATTATTTTATTTGATCTACCATCACAGTTACAGATGTTGTTTCCTCTTGAACTCATCAACCTTTCTCACTACCAAAGGTGTTGCGATCTCTTATTCATTTATACACTGCATTCGCACCTCAGGACCTTGATATTTCCTCAGTCTGTTCTGCAAGATGTGCATCAGGATTCGACAAGTACACTGTGTGCTCATTATTCACATTCACCGAGATGTTAGTGTTTTAAAAATGATGCTTTGTTGTTCTTTTGTGGCCTTAATGTTGGCAGATTTTTGAAATGTAGAGACTTAAGAGATGTTAATAATCGTATTGTGCTGAATGGAAAAAAAAAAGGTTTGATCAGTTTCAATGTTAAGATACTGTAATTAAAAATGTGTGAGCATCAGCTTGGCTCTGGAATGTATCGCAATTAAATGTGTGAAGCCGATGCTGTGTATTTTGGATGGTTTGGGGAGCTGGGATGGATGTCTTGCAGAACAGTATGAAATGTTGATCATAACTTTGACTGTAAAGTAACTAAAAAATAACTGAATGTTGGAACTGTAGCCTAGTAAATGTGAACTTAAAAAATTAAAATAATATTTCAGGGTTCAGCTTCAACAAACAAAGAAAAATGAAGTAATATAAAGACAAATGTAAAAAGTTTATGATATTTAATGCACTTTTTATTACATGTAATCCACCTATCAGCATTATTTATTTATTTGCAATGAATGATAAATATTCTTATTTTAATATCCTATAAAACAAATTAAATATATTTTCAAATATATATTTTTATACTTTTATACTGTAATTTTATACTGTTATATATTTTTTTATATTTTGCTGAATTTATTTTTTTAAATGTTCTTCACAGCTTTTAGAAATTGTATACTTTTTTTTAATTAAATGACGTTTATTTATATATAATAAATATTAAATACATACATTTAATTTAATAAAAATAATTGAATAAAAACAATAACATATGAAATGCATTTTTAAATTTTAAAACATCTTTAACATAAACATCTTTAAATTGTTTTAAAACAATTAAAAAAAAAGTCAAATTTATTGTCATTTAATGCATTCATCATTGATATTAATTAATTTATTTATTTATTCATTCATTTAGAGAGACATGCGTACAATTTAAACTGTGTATTTATGCTTATAAATCAGCAGAGGTGAGATTTTGTAAGCAATGTTGTAAAATATATTAGTTTTTGTTTAGTTATGTTTGTTTATTATGTTTAAACACACTCAGATAAATTTTAAACAGAAAATGTAACAGTAATTTTCGCCAAGTTGGTGTAGTACAGTGTTTCTCAACCACGTTCCTGGAGGACCACCAACACTGCATGTTTTGGATGCTTGCTTTGTCTGTCACACCCATTACAGGTGTTTCAGTCTCTCCTAATGAGCTGATGATATGAACGAGGTGTGTTTGCTTAATGAGACATGAAAAATGTGCAGAGATGGTGGTCCTCCAGGAACGTGGTTGAGAAACACTGGTGTAGTACATGGTTTACCCTATAATACTTTCTTTACTGGCTGTAACTGATTTTCCAGAGCGTCACCAAGAATCAAAATCATCTTTTACATTTAAGTTATTAAACAATCTGTAAAATGAGCTGAAATTGCTTTGTTAGTATTACACAGATTGCTTTCTTTGCTGCACATTAAACACATCTAGCGGTTGTGGAGAAAAAAAAACATCAGGATTTGTGTTTGGCCAATTACCAAAGGCATTAGCCTCTATTATCACAGTTATTATTCTTGCTGTTTTCATTATCTGCTTCTATTAAAGCCGCATCTCGCCAGATGAATCCAAATATTAGCATGTGTTTTTCTCAGTTTCACACTGTAAATGAAAGCATGGAGACCACATCGTAACCACAGGACGCTGTCGAATCATATCTGCCCATTAATGCGTACTTTCTATGTGTTTCTTCTATTTTCTCTCCAGGAAAACAACGGATTTGCTTGGTTATCCTAAACCAGCCGTTGGATGAGCACTACTTTCATGTACTGTGGAGTAAAGGTATTGATTTTGTGGTGAATAACACACATCTGACTTTGATTTGAGTCTTGTTTATGTATTTGTGCTATAGATAATGGTCACTT
The DNA here is from genome assembly GCA_903798195.1 of Danio kyathit. NCBI lineage: Eukaryota > Metazoa > Chordata > Actinopteri > Cypriniformes > Danionidae > Danio > Danio kyathit. The sequence goes on from LR812542.1 coordinate 21,135,997, forward strand.
ACTTGCCACAGGAAAATACATACAAGCCTAATTGGTGATAGATACAGTGTATAGCGCTGATAGTATTGAGTGTAATTATTCAAGGTAACTAGATAAAAAATTTAAATTACTTATCTGCTGAAAAAAAAGTCGTGTAAAGGATTACTTTTTATTTTAGGACATTTATAACAGTTACTTATAATGATATAAATCATTTCAGAGAATCAAATTTCTATAGATAGATAGATAGATGATAGATAGATAGATAGATAGATAGATAGATAGATAGATAGATAGATAGATAGATAGATAGATAGATAGATAGATAGATAGATAGATAGATAGATAGATAGATAGATAGATAGATAGATAGATAGATAGATATTTTGTGTAGTATTGAAGCAAGTAAATCCCATTAAATAAAATACTAAATAAAGTAAATAAAATACTTTTTAGACATAGTAATTAAAAAGGTAATGTAAAAATAATTTTAATTGTGTAATTAGTAATGGATAAACTTGCACTATAGGCGCTGCATGCAATAAAAGTCCTTTAACCTATTATTCATTCATCATCTGTTTTTCAATCCCTCTCTGGATAATCTATGATTCCATATCTCTCCTGCATTTTGTTTATCTTTATTGCACTGGGTGCATTCAGGAGCTTTATTTGTTAATCATAACTGATTTTCAATTGCAGACTGAATTACACAATATAAACATGCAGGCATCCACACAATTCATTCATATTGTCCAAACACAAATCGATTACATTAACTTAAACTTAAGTAGATTGAACATAAAACGTTTAAGTTGTTCCAAAAAAAAAATGGCAAGAATTGCCATTGGTTAAAGTTAGGTCACAAATGACAAACATTACTATAGACTAGGTTCCCTTTGTAAACATGGCAATGTTGTTATTGTTAAAGTGTCTTGTTAGACATTTTAAATGTTTGTAATTGTGTTTGAGGTTTTCTACAAAAGCTTTACATTTATTCAAATATGATTACAGCAGTTGCAGTTTCACCTCTTTTTTCAAAGTGTCTGAAACAGTTTGTTCTGTGATCCAGTCTCCCCAAACCCCTTTTTTCTGAAAGTTACTCTAACATTGTGCTAATGACAATCACAAATAAAACATTTATTAAATTTATTTTGAATAAACATGCATTTTTTTGCTGTGAAACCAAAGATTTATTACATTTGACATTATATTACTGAACCGGACAAGAATTTTTTTTTTAAAACACTGTAAAAAAAAAAAAAAAAAAAAAAAAAAGGCTGTAAAAAACAAATTACTCAAATTAAAATGGCAAAATTGTTACTTTCTGCAGTGCTTTTTAGTTGATTTAATTAAATCGCGTCAAGTGCTTTTAACTTTGGTTAAAAGTTGAGTCTACTCATAAAAGCTGTATAGCAAGCTGCCTTACAATTGTAAGTTAAGACAACTTTTTTTTTTACAGAAAAATAAAATATAAGAAAAAAAATTATATAGTTTTAGGGCAGAGATGCCCAAAGTTGCCCCATGGTAACGTCTTATTTGGCCCAACTTCCCATCTAAAAAGAGAAGTAGAATGATGGGGAGGTGGTTGGGACGAATGCTTTTGACAGAGATTACCATTTTGAACTTAATGTAACCTTTTGATTCTTTGTCTTATTTTTGAGCTACAGAAAAAAAAAACAATTGAAATTAAATAATTTAATTAAATGTTGTAATTGAATCAGACCTTAAAATGTAAATAAAAATGTAAAATGACAATGCACAAGACATCAGGGAGCAAATTAAGGTAAAGGCAGGAGCAGCTGAATTCCATTGTGTTATAAATGAGACTGTTTATGTTTTTACTGTAATACGTTCATTATAAAATGTTACAAATGATACTGCGTTAGTTATATGATTTAAAGCAACATTTTCTATTTCTTTTTAAATATTACCCAATGAATTAGGGGGAAAAATTATTTATTAAACCCACGTTATTATATATTTATTAGACCCACAATCCTCAATTAAGTTTGGTTTTTGGGTTTTTGCAGTGGTGTAATTTAACTAATTACAATACTCAAGTTACTGTAATTAAGTAGTTTTTCTCAGAAATTGTAATTTACTGAGTAGTTATAAAAATGTATACTTTTACTCTCACTTGAGTACATTTTTAGTGCAGTATTCGTACTTTTACTCCACTACTTTTGTTCAACCTGCAGTCACTACTTTATGATTCTTGTCCAATCAAATCGCACATTGAACGTAATTTGCATCATGATGAACTACAGTACATCAAGACATAGGCGCTTTACATTGCAGCAAACTGGAAGCATTACAAGTGTCCAAGAAGATGGTCAAAATCTTTACACGCAATGACCCAGGGACTGTTTAGACGCATGTCACTGATGAGAAGATAATGGATATTTGTATGATGACTGTATGATGACCGAAATGGCCTTAAACACCCAGCAGGCACAAGACGTCAACCTGCTATCAGGTTGACATTGTACCCTAACGTTGTGGGGATGCTGCATTTGGTTTGGAAATGAAAATCAGGTTGACGTCAGAACTCAATGTCAGGCCGACGACGTTGTGTCAATGTTACCACTATGACGTCTATCAGACGTTGGTTGCCATACCTGATGAATAAATGTCAGTATTTGATGTCAATATGACGTTGGTTTAAGATGTTGGCTCGATGTTGGATTTTGGTCACTTTCTAACAACCTAAAATTGACCAAAAATCAACGTTATTTGATGTCATTACTGGACATCAAAATAACATTGTTCTTAGATGCTGGCTAGACATTGAATTTTTCTTCACCTGACATCACAACCTAAATCTAACCTAATATTAACATCTTATGACATTTGCCTTCTGGGCAATAACTAAATGCACTACAGAATGTTACGTTTACGCATACACATAAACAAATTACATGTAAACGCATCAGCTTTTTACAGCGTAATACTCACTACTCATGAGTAATTTTGAAAGGACTACTTTTTACTCGTACTTTAAGTAATATTTACAACAGGTACTTTTACTCTACTCACACTACATTTTTAGGCAAGTAATGGTACTTTTACTTAAGTATGATTTTTCAGTACTCTTTCCACCACTGGGTTTTTGGCATTTTATACAGTGTAAAACCTAACAGTCAACTTTACCAAATGAAATTAGTGTATTTAACTCAAAATTGACTGAAAGTTAATTCTACTCATTTGAAAAGAGTTTTGAACTCAGTGTTGAAAGTAATGAGTTAAATACCTCATTACTTCAACTTAAATGGAGTAAGTTCATAGTACTCATATAGATTAGTTTTTTTTTCAATCGGTTTCCTCAAATGGTTTGAGTTGCCTTAACTTTTTTTGTTTTTACAGTACTCCGTTGGTTTGAGTTCTCTTCATTTATTAGGTTTTACTGTGCTCAAATTGCTTTATTTACTCAAATGGATTAAGTTCACAGTACTCATTAGGATTAGTTTTTGAATTTAAATGGTTTGTTGCAATCGGTTTCCTCAAATGGTTTGAGTTACCTTAACTTTTTGGTTTTTACAGTGTAGGAAAAAGTTTGGGCATCCTTGTTTTAGGACCATGATTAGCTGCATTCATTTACCACGATCTTTTGTAATTATTTGGACTAAACTTAATTTGCGTTAACTGGATTACCCTGCTTTACATTTTTGTAGAGCCCAGAAAATGCCTTTTGATTTGTTTTCTACTTTTTTTCTATCATTTGGTGCATATTCCTATCGGATGTTTTTACAGGCAAATGTTTACGTCAATTATGTTGCACTTCCTTTTAGTTTCCTACTCATTAGTTAATCTCACATCACTCTTGATCAGAAACGCTGTGCATTTTTTTTCTGTGGCTTTGCTCTGGAGGCGAAGCAGGTGGGCACTGAATGCGTTGCTGGGAGCAGTGTGAACAGATCCAGATGGTTTTCCTAGAGGGGCTGGGGCCCTGCGCTCCACCCCTCCTCCAGTGAGCCTCAGAAGTGCAGTCCTGTGGGCCCGGGGCTCCACCAGCGCTCTGCACGACTGCATGATCAAAGACATACCAACACATTTCTGGACTCTTTTCAAAACGGCCTTCATAAGTACACTTTTTTTTAATCATGTTGTGTCTAAGTAGTGCAAATTAAGAGCACAAATGCTTTGTGTGTCTCAGCCAGAGGAAGTGAATAGTGGATTAGTGCTATAGAATAGGTGCCATGCTTAATTTAACCAACACAGACAAGGCTGTGAGGAAGGGAAATGCAGTTTGTTCATTGTTATGTTATGGTTTTGTACCTGTGGCTTCATAGTTTATCCTACTGTGTTTCTGTTCTTCACTGAAAGGTTTTTGTAATTGTTGAATGGTAACTACACTGACTCTATCACTATTTTATGTCTTTATGGCTAATTCGTACGAATTTGTACAGTTCAGTCGTATGAAAATGTACAATTTAAAAAAAGAGGCGTGGCACCCAACCCCACCCCTAAACCCAACCATCTTTGGGGGGTAAGCAAATCAAACTAAATTGTACTAATGAGACTGTAAGAATTCATACGAATTAGCCTCTAAATCTAAAAGTTATGAATTGCCGTGAGATTGTGTTGAGCTACTCATGTTGTTGAATGACTTGTATATATATATATATATATATATATATATATATATATATATATATATATATATATATATATATTTTTTTTTTTTTTTTTTTAGTTGATCATTATTTTCTTGATCAACTAAAGCTGTATTTATTTGGTCAAAATACATAAATTATATTGTGTGATATCATTCATTCATTCATTTTCTTTTCGGCTTAGTCCCTTTATTAATCTGGGGTCACCACAGCGGAATGAACCGCCAACTTACCCAGCATATGTTTTACTGGAAGGGCATCGGCTGTGTAAAACATATGCTGATTAAGTTGGCAGTTCATTCCGCTGTGGCAACCCCTGATAAATAAAGGGACTAAGCCGAAGGAAAAGTAAATTAATGTAAGATATTTATTTATTTAAGACTTTTTTTGATCAGTTTTATCTGGCCTTGATCAGTAAATTAATGTGATAATTAAAGTTTAATACTCAGAAAATGTATATGAAACATATATATGTATGCAGTAGATGTGAATGAGTGTGAGTGAATGGATTTAGATATGAATTTGTGTGCAAAGTCACTTACAGTACAGTAGCTATGTTTCCATCCACATTTTTGTATGCGCATTTTGCATATGCGCAAAAAAACCCTTTGATGGAAATGCCTTGATGCTCAAAAAATTCGAAAATGCGCATAAAAGATATATGCGCATAACTGAGTAGGATAAACTTTTTATTCAATAAGAAAAGATGTGCATAAACTGTGATGAAAACACTTTTATCGCACAAATTCCAGTATGTGCGTTAAAAAAAGTTCATGTGATTTTGTTATAAGAGTTCATGTGATGATAAAAATGTGTGTAAATGGACAAACCAGCAGGCTGAGCACATTATAAACCATCTGAAATGTTGTTTTGGTCATTCTAAAACGCCTTACTGTTTCAGTATTAGTGTTGTTATATTATTAATGACCTCCAGAATCAAGAGCGTCTCTGCTCCGTGTCTGATGCCTTCAAACGGCACCGCGCGTTCACTGCGTGTCAGGATTGCCTTCTGTGGCGCAAGTCATTTATTAGATCAAGAAAAGATTAACACAGCTTCTCCTACTGCAGCAAATTCAGTTTTTTTCTGTTGATATTTGGCTCCAGATAATCAGGAAGTGACGATTTAGTTTGCTTTGACTCGTTTTATGGAAACACTGCTTTATTCGCATGTCTTTATGTGATAATCCAGTTTTGCGCATAAAGTTCATTCGCATTTTTGAATGGAAACATAGCTAGTGTGTCCTGCACCTTATTAGTTCACACATGTCACACCAGACCTGAGCAGAGGAGAAACATTAGCACTTATAGCTGGACAAGCCTCTTGGCATTCTGCTGACATCATCAGTGATGTTGATCACTCCTGACATTGACTACACTGTCAGAAATGAATTTCATCACTTGTGAAATGATACAGTGGACAGTCAGTCTTAAAGATTGAATTTGAACGCTAAAATCAGATTTGTTGAAGCCATAGTCCTGTTCTACTCTCCCTTTTTCTAACACTGGCATTTATTGAAGAAAATGCTTCATACTTCCTGCTTTTCTTGTTAAAGAATTGACATTGCCACAGAAATCAGATACACTCTACAACACCATTTCTTCTCCTGTCCAGAAACTTTTTTCCCACCCACTGTGTTATGTGAAATCGTTATCTTTGCTTCTGTGTTTAAAGGTGTGCAAAGGACTGTTTTATTTGACAGTTTGAGTTTGGCAGGGCTCCTTTTTTTTACTTTTTGAGTGTTTGGTTGTTTGTTCACTGAAGTTTTGTAGCAATAGAAAAAAGGTTATATTTAAAATTATTAAATTTTTACAATTATTTAAAATATTTTACATTTATTTATGGAATTAAATTGACAATAAGTAGCCATTTTTCCATCCAAAGATGCAAATTAAATTTATAAAACTGTAATATTGCATAAAACATTTGCTAATAAAGCACAGTTTCCATCCAACGAGTCCAAGAGAACGCTCTGGTTACTAAAGTAACCCTCGTTCCCCGAGGGGGGGAACGGAAATGCTATGTGGAAAAACTTCCACTATGGGGATTTCGTCAGAATCCAATCATCTGAAAGAGTATAAAAACGGGCCAATGAAATGCCAATGAGTTGGCGGCGTCAGCGTGCACAGCTGTCTTGAATGACAATCAGCCTGGCATAAAAGGCTAGCATGTGCTCAGCAACGACATCCTTTTCTAGCTGAAGAGGCTTTCACACTCAACAGCTAAGGGACAATCGTTGTGGCGAAGGAACATAGCATTTCCGTTCCCCCCCTCGGGGAACGAGGGTTACTTTAGTAACCAGAGCGTTCCCCTTCGGGAGGGGAACTTCAATGCTATGTGGAAAAACTTCCACTATGGGGAAATTTATGGAAAGCGCCACAACGAAAGAACCTTACCATGTCTCCAGTGAGGGGCGCGCCACGCAGCAGTACGAGCGCACCTGCATCGCTGGAGACACAGTCCTCCAACGTGTCCCCTGGCCCTTACTTACCTTACTTACCTTTTCTGGTTTAGATATATTTTTCGGGGAGTCGTAAAATACACCTAGTAGTTTCTAGGAATTTTTAAATACGACAGTACGTTGGGAAAGCGTTCAGTCCCGATAGGGAGGACGCTGCGGAGGTCACCTGCTGCCCGGAGGGGGAGACCTGGTGGCAAAATAGCATATGGACTAGCCCTGAGAAGGGGGAGTGCACATATGAAGAGGTGGTTAGCGGGGAGGGAAGACACGAGCCCGCCTAGGAGGGGGGACTACATCGTGGCTGAGTGAGCGTATGGGATCGCCAGCGGGGATCGCACATAGCAGACACCTATACCCAGAACGCGGGATGACCAGCGGGCATACCTACAACGTAATGGGCCAACATTTGACTGCTCCGCTGAGTCAGATGCTGGGGGCCTCGGAGGAACTCTGCAGGGTTCGCCGAGTGGGGAACTCAACTGACAAAGCGAGAAAAGCGCACGTATCTCTGTGTTAGAGAGAAAGGCGCAGCAAGCGTTTTACAACACCTAACCGAATTTCCTCATTCACCGCTCGTGAGGAAATCAGTTCACTCGAAGATAAATCTCACAAATGCTCAGGTGTCGCCCAGCCCGCAGCTCTACAATGTCTGTTAGAGAGGCGCCGCGTGCTAACGCCCAAAAGGATGCGCGCTCCGAGTGGAGCGCGCTCCTCCTGGGGGACACGGCTCGCCCTAGCTCGATGAGCGAGGGAGATGGCATTCACTGTTCAGTGGGCCAACCTCTGTTTAGATATGGCACTTCCCATCTGCCAATCACCGTAACATATAAGAGCTGCTCAGAGGATCTAAGCTCTTAGTACGGTCCGTTATAATACGCAAGCGCGAACAGGACACCGCAATAAAGGGGCTGGGTCTGCCTCCTCCGTGGGCAGCGCTTGCAGGTTCACTACATAGTCTAAACGAGCGCTGTAGGAACCTAGGGCACCTAGGTGGGCCGGGGTCTCAGGTAAACGTGAGAGTGGGCCGGCCCAAAACGCTGGCACATTTCGCTGACCGAAAATGCCTCCAGATACCCGCCCATTTGACCGATGCCAACGCGACCAGCAGAGCTGTCTACCTGGACAGAAATCATATAGATACTGAGTCGAGTGATCGAGCAGACCTCTCCTAAGAGAGATCTTCAAATGGGTAAGAGAGGGGACAGGATATATATCCACGTCTCGCGCCTCTGGGGACTGGATGATGAGGCGATGCTTTCCCAGCGCGCCGCCATCGCCGCATCCTCAGAGCGGGGATGATCGCCACGCCAACCCCTCAGTGCGGAGGGGACAGCCTTGGCTCCAGCCAACTGAAGGAGGATAGCATCACACTGATCTGGCATGTTTGGGGTTTCCTTCTCGGAGAGAAGTACACCACACAGCGAATAGACTCCACATCAGGGCATAGGCATGCCTCATAGAGGGTGCTCTAGGCCTGAGTGATGGTGTTAACCACCTAACGGTAGGTCACCTAAGTCCTCCGAGCTCCATCTATGGGCCACACGTGATGTCCATAGAACTGGGCGCGGGTGCCAAACGGTGCCTATCCCCAAAGAAGAAGTTTCTTCCATGGGACATGCCAGGGAGGGGCCATCACGAGGAGAGAGCTAGAATACAGGTTTGATTGGGCCTGAGAGGCGCAATGCATAGACCTGTTCCTCGTCCTCCCTGACTTTACACAGCATCTGTGCGAGTAGGCTCACTGGAGAAATGCGTATTACGCACGCCCCGGGGCCAGCTGTGTAGCCAGTGCGCAGAACGCACCCATAACAGCTGGACAGTCGGGGGTGGAGCCTCCATTCTCCCAGGCGAACTGCCGTGAGAGCGCAGCGGCTGCACGGCTGAGCTCGGCGGGGAAAAATGGAATGCAGCGATTGCACCGCGTATGACTCCGGGGGAGCAGACGGCGAGCGAGCTGAGACATGCGGCGACAGCGAATATCTCCCTTGCGGTTGATATACACCATCGCCACCATGCTGTTCGTCCTAACCAGCACGTGTTTCCCTTCTAACACCGGTAAAAAACGGTGCAGCGTGAGATACACTGCCAACAGCTCCAGGCAGTTAAGATGCCAATGCAACCAGTTTCCTACCACGGAACCACAGCTGCATGCCCGCAACACACGGCCCCCCAGCGCGAACTGGAAGCATCCGTCAAACGACGACATGCCTGGACGCTTGTTCTAGAGGCCCGCGGGCCTGTAGAACACAGGGTCCATCCAGAGGCTGAGGGCGCGGCGACACAGCGGAGTGACAGTCACCCGGTGCGCGCTCGCGTGCCATGCGCGTCTAGGGACCCGATCGTGAAGCAAATGCTGAAGTGGTCTCATATGGAGCATCCGAGCGGCGAGACCGCGGCTGCGGATGTCATATGCTCCAGGAGCCTCTGAAATAATATCAGTGGGACCACATTTTCCTGTCGAACTCTCTCAGACAGGCCAGCATCAGCCCGGCGCGCTCTCAGGGGAGGCGCGCCGTCATGGTGATCGAGTCCAGCTCCAACCCGAAAAAAGAGTTGCTCTGCACGGGGGCGAGGCTGCTCTTTTCTCGGTTGACCTGAAACCCCAATTGGTCGAAGTGCCGAAACACCCTGTCTCTGTGCGTAATCAATTAATCCCGCGAGCGCGCTGAAATCAGCCAGTCGCTTGAGATAATGGAGTATGCGGATGCCCGCAAGCCGAAGCTGGGGCACCCTCCGCGAGCTTGGTGAAAACCCGCGGAGACAGAGAGAGCCAAAAGGGGAGGACTTGTACCGCCAGGCTCGACTTCAGACGCAAACCGCAGGAAACTGACGGTGGCGTGGAAGTATGGAGACATGAAAGTACGCGTCCTTCAGGTCTACTGCTGCAGACCAATCCCGAGGACGAACGCTCCGGAGGGTGCGCTTCTGCGTAAGCTTTCTGAACGGCAGCTTGTGAAGCCAGCGGTTCAAAAAGCGCAGATCAAGGATTGGCCGTAGCCCACCGCTCTTTTTGGGTACGATGAAGTGCGGGCTGTAAACCCGCTCTCCATCCCGGCTGGAGGGACCGGTTCGATTGCATCCTTCGCCAGGAGGACAGCAATCTCCTCTCGCAAGACAGGGGCGGACGCAGGGCTGACCCTGGTGAAATACACACCCGTGAACTTGGGAGGCCGTTTCGCGAACTGAATCGCGTAGCCGAGTCTGATCGCGCGGATGAGCCATTGCGATGGGCTGGCCCGCGCTAACCAGGCAGGCAGAGCCCTCGCAAGTGGCTTCGTCCGCACGATCGCTGACGTACCAGCGGTGGGGCAGCGCGGAGTGGGTGGGCTCAACCGGGAAGCACTGGGGTCCCACAGGAGAGCAGGAGGCAAGAGCTTCACTCTTGTCTCGCACCCGTACTCCGGAGGTGGGGCTGGGAGGGGGAGAGAAAGGAGACCGTTCTCTCTCGCTCCGCGAGCCACTGGCGAAGTGCACCGATCCTGCGAGCTGGAAAGCATAGCGTCCCAGACTGGCAGTGTTCGGGCTGTCACATCCGGGGAAGGGAAAAAATGCTCTTTCTCTGAGGTTTTGATAGCGTTTTTTAACGCTGTTTAGAAGAAGAGCCCCGCCCTCCAGCGGGGAAAGAGCAAATTTCCTCCTCTCCAGATGGCCCGTCTCAGGGACGCTTCGCGGTTCGTTTACCGAACTTAGCGGCGCCCTGGGGCTGGGAGCGCTGGTTGCCTGCGAGATGCTCGGCGCAGCCGCTTGGCCAGAGGCGCAGGCGGGGGCGACCGAGCAAAGCCGCAGGCGGGCGCTCTCGGCGTGAAGCAGTGGATGTGGATGGCTCGGCGGGGAGGAGCGGTTTTACGATCCCGCCGAGAGATGGTATTACCCATCGCCTCCGACTGCTCGCTCACCGGCGTGAATTCCTGGGCGAATTCACTGACGGTGTCGCCGAACAGGCCAGCCTGGGATATGGGTGAGCTAAGAAAGCGAACTTTGTCAGCATCACGCAGATCACCAGGTTTAGCCCGTGGTGGCGTTCCTGGGCCACTAATGTGACCATCGTCCTTCCCTGGGGCACACACAGCCGACTTCAGTCGATAGCTGTGCGGAGCTCATGCTCAGTCCTGGGTCGGAACCATCCCCGCGCAGCTGGGCCAGCGCCTGCGCTAGGGAGCGCTGGTAGGTGGCCGTAGCATGCATGGTGAGGGCGGAGGCGCACGCAGCGCACTGCGTGGGCTTCCTGTGCACATCCAGGAAGAAGGGGACGTGGAGGCTTAGAAGGTCTTGCCTTCTCCTCCACATCACACCCCTCTAGTCGGTCCGTCCGCGGGGCTGGGGGATAAACCATCTCCAGACCCACGGCCGAAACAGCCTGGGAAGCACGGCTGCAAAGTCTGCTTCTGGATTCGACGCCACGCCCATCATCCCGGAGGAAAAGAGCAGGTTCGAATCCTCATCAGACAATGACAACCAACCCTCTAAGGATGGTGAGGATGAAAGCGCACGCAGATCGGGCAGAAAAAAGTGCCCTCCAAGACTGCGTGAGCTTACTGCGCACTTTCCGGGAAGAAGGGGACGGAAGGCTTAGAAGGTCTTGCCTTCTTACATCCTCCACATAACACCCATCTAGTCGGTCCGGCCGCGGCGCTGGGGGATAAACCATCACCAGACCCACGGCCGAAACAGCCCGGGAAAGCACGGCCATCATGTCTGCTTTTTAGATGCCAACACCGTGCTCTCCACCCCGGAGGGAGGGAGCGAGCGGGTTCGCATCCTCATCAGACAATGACAGCCCATCCTCCGATGCAGCGATGGACATCTGATCCTCGGTGTCATCAAGTGAGAGGGCGACCACCCGAGGATGGAGCGCTTCTCTCACCTGAAGCTTGGATGGAGCGCGTGGAGGAGCGAGAGGTCCGCGAGCCCGAGGGCGGCGGATTTACTCCCACTGAAACCCTCAGATCTGCCCGAGTGCCAACCGCAGTGCGGGGGACAACTGGGGTGGGTCGCTCTTTTGCAAGAGCGAGCCGCGATCTTAACTGCGCAGCAGACATGACATCACAATGATGGCATGCACTGCCCGCGAGCACCGCATCAACATGCTGGACCCCCAGACATGAAACGCAGTGCTCGTGCCCATCATCCGGGGACAGGAAACCACCGCAACCAGAAACGCACGGTCGGAGCGACGTCTTGAAAAAGACGCGCTGCACAACCGTGTTGCTCTTTTAGGAAACTTGCTTCCTATATACATACCGCTCTTGGAGGACCGGACCCAAAGGACGCCAGGCAAGGGAGAACAACCCAGCTCGACCATCTGCCACTGCGTATACACGCTCTGGACCGGGAGAAGCTGCTTCTCGATCTCTCTCTGTAGACACAGGTTGGAGATACCCTCATAGACTCTCTCAGAAGCTCGTGAAAGGCTCTGAAAGCGAAAAGGATGTCGTTGCTGAGCACATGCTAGCCTTTTATGCCAGGCTGATTGTCATTCAAGACAGCTGTGCACGCTGACGCCGCCAACTCATTGGCATTTCATTGGCCCGTTTTTATACTCTTTCAGATGATTGGATTCTGACGAAATCCCCATAGTGGAAGTTTTTCCACATAGCATTGAAGTTCCCCTCCCGAAGGGGAACCAAATTGTCACTTCCTAATAATCTGGCGGCAAATATCAAAAGAAAAATTGACGTTGCTGTATTAGGAGAAGGCCTTTTTTGTATGTAATAACTTGCATCTTAGAACACGTAGATGTAGCATATTATTGTCATATGCTTTTAGAATCATCTCCACTGGCACTTATTAGATTTATTCACTTAATTCATTTTCTGGTATTACCTACAAATGTTACTATAAAAAAACTCTTCAGTTAATTACAATACAATAATGTTAATTTGGAGACTTTTCTCATGATTACTTGATCTTGACAGTTCAATTTTTTTATTCCAAAAAATATAGTTAACAACAAAGGCTCATCAGAAAAATGTGCGTTAACCTACACTTTTTTTTTTTTTTGTAAAACTGCAAAAATAAAACATGCATTCGACTGCAGTTTCTATGTAAAATGAACAGTACGAGCAGTATGATGCTAAATATTTGTATAACTTTTCACAGTCATGACTTACTATTGACATAATAGTGCAATTTTTCATGCAATACTTAATTAAAAAAATATCACAAAAGAACTTAACAATATCAATGATTTGTAATCGAATATGTTTATCTCACCGATCTGTCTCTATATGGACAATCGTTTTTACCCTGGTCAGTTTGCTTGGTAGCTCAAGTTCAAATCCATTGAATCACAATTCCACAAATGAGATAAAAGCAATGTAAAATAAAGGTAAACCTATGTGGCCATGGTGCATTTTTCTCTTACGCTTGCTTTTGAAAACACTATTGGTTGGGTTGAAATCAGTTATTTAAAATGTGATCTGTACAACCAACCCTGACTGTAAAAAAAATTTTGTAATATCTCATAAAACATTTGCTAATAAAGCACAGTTTCCATCCAACCAGTCCAAGAGAACAAAATCGTCACTTCCTAATAAATTGGCGCCAAATATCCATAGAAAAATGGAAGTTGCTGCGTTAGGAGTAGGCTTTTTTCCATGTATAATAACTTGTGTGCATCTTAGAACATGTAGACGTGGTCGTAGTCATGTGCTTTTAGAATCATCTCCACTCGCACTTCTTGGAAGATTTGTGAGTTCTGCCGATATTTTCCATCAAGGATGGTTGGCACTTCTTTTTTCATATATAATAATAATAATTCCTTACATTTATATAGCGGTTTTCTGGACACTTAAATTGCTTTGCACATTTCTGGGAGAAATCTCCCTGTCCACCACCAGTTTGCAGCATCCACCTGGATGATGCGACAGCAGCCTTATTGCCCCAGACCGCACACCACACACCAACTGATTGGTGGAGAGGAGAAAGTGTGATGAAGCCAATTATGATATGGGGATGGTTATGAGGCCATGATGGACAGAGGCCAGTGGGCAAATTTGGCAAAGGTGCCAAGGTTAAATCCCTACACTTTTTCGAAGGACACCTTGGTATTTTTAATCACCACAGAGAGTCAGGACCTCAGTTTAACATCTCATCTGAAAGATGGGATATTATTAATAAATTTAACATTTAATAATGTTCAGATCTCATTGTCCACACAAACATACCTGTCACTTTTTGCCATTTTTATCATCCCATGGTCTGTTAAAGAAAAAAAAATGACTTGTGATGCGTACTGTATGCTGGAATTTATTCTGTAAATGCATTTCCATCACAGTTTATGTGCATTTTTTTTACTGGATAAAAATGTATCCTACTCAGCTGTGCACATAATTTTTGTATGTGCATTTTTTTAATTTATGCGCATCTTGGCGTTTCCATTCAGGCTTTTTTATGCGAAATTCCAAAATGCGCATACAAATAGGTGGATGGAAACGCAGGTAGTAACAGTAAAGTAGCCCTTTATAATTGTACAAAACATTTCAGCGCTAAGTCAACATATTAGAATGATTTCTGAAGATCACACATCTGAAAATTTTAATAATAATGTGTAAAATTCAGCTTTAAAAATAAATTTGGAATAAAAATGTATTAAAAAGAGGTTTGATGTATTAAAATGTGAAGAAAGCAATGTATGGAACTGTAAGCTGTAGTGTTGTTTTACTGATTTTACTGCAGCTTTCATCAGCTTAATACATCCTCTGTTTAAAATATATATATACATTACAAAAAATGTGAGTTATAATTTAGATACTTATAGTTTTGTCTTGCAGGGAAACGTGAAAAAAAAAAAAAAAAAAAAACGTCATGATAAATATCTCCGTTGGCTTTCTTTTTTTAAATAACCTACAACCAGCAGCAAGTATACTGTCCAAAGTTTCAAAAGCAAAATTGTAGACTTAAACGAAAAGTTTCACGACTCTTCTAAGCATAAAGAAGCCAGCTTAAAAGGTGAACTAACCTTCCATTTCACCCGTTGACCATTCACCCACTTTGATTTACAGAGGCCACAGGCTTCACTTCACTTCCACTGCCAAAAGACATTAAATCAGCGACAGCAAAGTCTGCCTCATCAATATTTGTCCCCCATAAAACACGGGCCGAGTAGCAAAAGTTCATGACAGGAAGAGGAAGCACCGCTGGTGGATTATGAAGTGTTTATTTACAAGGTTATCTGTCCTGCACCAGGGCTTCGGTGAAAGAGCATTCGTGGATGATTTACCCTCTTTGGCATCTCCATTCAATGTAATTCTACCTCGCTAAAAAGTGAGAAAGCTTGATTGGTTACTATTGGATGTCTGATGCCAACACTTCTGTAGTTTAAAAATCAGTTCATTAATTTTGGCTCTTCATTAACAAACCTCAAAAGGGATAATAGTTAAAGGGATAGTTCACCCAAAACAAAATTTGCTCACCCATCACTTATCGTGAAACCTGTTTGAGTTTCTTTCTTCTATTAAAGACAAAAAAAAGGTTTTTTGAAGGATGCCGGAAAACCAAAACCCCATATATGGAAGTCAATGGTTAATAGTTCCAGCTTTTTTCCAAATGTTGTCTTTTGGGTTCCGCAGAAAAAAGAACCACATGAAAAGTTTGGAACCACGTGAGGTTGAATAAATGGTATGGCAATTAAAAGTTTTGGATGAACTCTAATTCTCTTTCATGCATTCAGAGCTGTTTACACTGTTAAAGTGTTGGACTTTCACGCTCAAGCATGGGTCAAGTTCCAAAAAAAGATTTTTGGATGTAACAGAGTAATTATTTTCTACTGGGACGTAACTGGTTTAATTTTTTTATTTCTTTCTTTTTTTTTTTTTTTTGAGTCTGTGTCTTGTTTACATATTTGGCTGAGAATGACTCCCATAAAGTGTACTTTTTTTAATGTGAGCTAAAGCTGATTTTATGTAGTTATAGCTCATTTTACCCTTTCACATGTCATTTTTAATGTGTCAGATGACCCTCCTTTGTGAGTTGTTTAAAACTCATCAATTTCATGTATTTTCGTGGTGACAAATTTGGTATATGACATGACACTCCACCTCCCTATGCACTGCAATGGTGATTCTGGATTTACAACACATCAACTAATTCAACTGCTCCTAAACTACATGCAAGTAAAAGACTTTTTAAAGAGCCTTGAAACCCCCCACTGTCAGTTCAAGTCTAGCTTAGAATTTTTTCAAAAAATGCTGCAAGATGGGCATGGAGCTCTGCGTGGAGCACTCCTGGATGGGGCCAGCAGAGTAGAGGAAAAAGAGGGAGGAGAACAACTGTTGTCAGTTGGCTCACAAAATGAGATACAAACCATGAGGAGACCCATGATTTTATAGTTAACAAAGTTAAAATGCAAAGAAAATAAATATTAAGTAATTTAATGTGCTGCTTCATTTGTTATTCATAATTTCATATACACATAACCACAATTTGTTATATCATTATAAAGATAATCATGTTTATATGAACACTATAAATGAGGAGGACTTCTCTCCTCCTCAATCCACGGGTCTGAATGCAGACACAGTGGATAGCAGTGCAGCAGGTCTCTTGCCCTGTCTATTCCAACCATTAACCTTGCTGGTAATCTGGAGATTTTAAATATGTGGAGAACACACCAGCATGGATATAGGCAATGTGTCTGAATGGCAACAAACTCAACTGATAAAAGACAAAGTCCGCCATTCTCCAATTCTTGTACAGCTCTCCCGACAAAAATGATTGCTGCAAACCAACAGTTTTGCTGTATTAGCCCTGACAGAATCGTGGGGAAAAACATGCAACAAATCCTATGGATCATGGAAACAAACACAAATGCCCTTGCTGTGCACAGACGCGGTCTCACCTAGTCATTGGGTCACAGCTTGGCAGTTCTGCCTTGCCTTTGAAAAGCATATGCTCTCATGAATGATTAAGAAGCAGGATCTTCTTATAGAATAAGAAATCTCCGCTATGAATAATAATGAGAAACCAACGCATTATCACCTCACTAGCAGATTCGCACTACGTCACCGATTTTGATCCCATCCCCAAAATTACTTTAAACCCGTAAGATGAAATTAGCTGACAAAAGCTCAAAATTATTTAGTTTTCCCCACAATTAAAGCTGACTGGTGCTAACGTTGTCCTAACTGATGCTCAACACACACAAATCTGTTAAAATTTCAAAAAAAGTACTCAAGGGTTTCTTGAACCTTTATCTGGGGGAAGGATAAAGTAAACATTCTAGTTACCTAAACCGTGTGCAAGTAACCGCATTGTATTAGTATGTGTAAAATGATTATTACTGCCGTCTTCCATAGATATCAGCTTGCATTTTACAAAGGACATTTTTGCCAGTAAATGTGTTTATTAAAATGTCTTTATTAAAACTTAAGCAAACATTAGCTCATTGAAATCTTTGAAAAGTGTTGTTCTTCTCTTTCTCTTACTTGGCGACAGCCATTGTGGTATGGCAGATTTAGCAACTGGTCAATGATGTACTGACTGCACTGACCAGCCAAGACTGATCACATCTCTGTGATTGTATGCATTACACAGTTTTTCCATTTTATTTTTTAACAGTGATATAAGGATGTAGTCACTCATTAAATTGAAGCTGCCGCAATTGTGCACTGTTGACTCAGTTGATCTTCCCACAGCTCACCTCTAGGCACTCATTTTTAGAGAATCTGAAAGATCTAACCTTGTCTTATAAGTATTTTAAAAAGAACTTAAGACTTTTTGCAGGAACGATGGATGCAGTACTACTCTATAGTTACTTAAAATTAATATGAGCTTGGGCAAAGCGATAACTCCCTTTTAAATTCAAAGTCATAAGCAAAGCAGTTCACGATCTAACAGTTTTCAATGAACCAAAAGGTAAGATATTCACAGCACATTAAAAACTGAAAGTAGTTTAAGTGCTGTCAATTCTCAAGATTCATAGCATCGGATGTTATACTATTGCCTATTTTGCTCTGCTTGTGGTTAAGTCTTCATTTTATTGAAGTCTTCACATTAATATATTTGCCTGGTGTCGAAATAATGAGTCATTTGCATTCAGGCGAGTGCTTTCAAGTCTTTCTCCTAGCTGGAGTTCTTGGCTATACTGAATTACACCCTGTTTTCCGGTTAGAGATGTAGCACGCTGTTTACTTTGATGGGATCTTTACAGAAAAGCTTCTTTGATTCACCTTTCGAGACTGCATTGAAAACGCCAGCATAATCACACTATGAACAAATGATGATGTCTTTGCCAGACCAATTTAACTGTCTGGGAACTAATGAATGACCGGCCTGGATGCATCATCATGAGGCATTATTTCTGAACTGAAGAGCAAATGATTTTGCAGTTTACTCGTGTCTTTGTAAGTATGTCTTATTGGGGTCATTATAGAGGGAAGTGAACCTTGCACCGTTGTAAAAGACCTTATGAAATGTGTTTTATTGCATTTTGATTACTTGTTTGAAAAGGGTGATCATTTGACCCTTATAAATCACTATTTTTTTTTAAATAGTCATAAATGCATTAAACTTAAAGGTTGTTTTAAAAAACATTAATATGGAATGGATATGTTTGTATTAAATAATGTCTGAAAACCCCAAAATGAAAATGTACTCATTGTAAAGTGGTCCCAAACCTGTTTCTTTATTCTGTTGAGCACAAAAGAAGATATTTTGAAGAAATCTTAAGACCTGTAGCCATTAATTTCAATACTAGAAAAAACAAATATGGAGTCAATGTTTACAGGTTTCCAGCTTTCTTCAAAATATCTTCTTTTGCGTTCAACAGAGAAAAAAAAAACTCAAGCCGGTTTGGAACAAGTGAAGAGTGAGTAAATGAATGGAGAATTTCTATTTTTGGATGAGTTATTTCTTTAAAACACGACACAGACCTAATTCTGCTAAAATGGATGTAGAATAAAAAAAAAGCATACTCTTATAAAGACACTTTATTTGCTTCTTCTAGGCTTTTACCTTCTAGGCTTTCTGATTTGTTTTCTTGTCGAGTTTTGCTCACATTCATGTCTTAAGTTAATGATGCATTTATTACATTCATTGAATTCATATTCTGGTATTAACTACAAATATTACAATAAAAACTCCGCCAACTTATCCAGCATATGTTTTACGCAGCGGATGCGCTTCCAGCTGCAACCCATCACTGGGAAACACCCATACGCTTCCATTCACACACATACACATACATATACATTCACATATAGCGCATTTTTTGGACTTATAGGGGAAACCGGAGAACCTGGAGGAAACCCACGGGAACACGGGGAGAACATGCAAACTCCACACAGAAATGCCAACCGACCCGGCCGAGGCTCGAACCAGCTACCTTCTTGCTGTGAAGCGAGCGTGCTACCCACTGCGCCACTGTGCTGCCCCTTTTAATGGTTTTAAAATCTTAAATTTTACTTGGTGAAATCTGCAGAAACCCAGGAATGACTTACAATGGACAAATAAATAATTATTTTCATGTAATACTTAATGAACAAGTATATCACAAAACAACTTTACGGTGTCAAGGATTTGTAATCAAATACGTTTACCTCACCGATATATCTCTATATGGAAAACTGTTTTTGCCCTGGTTAGTTTGCTTGGTAGCTCAAGTTCATGTCCAATGAAGCACGATTCCACAAATGAGATAAAAGCAATGTAAAATAAAGGTAAAAATGTGTGGCCATGGTGCACTTTTCTCATATGCTTGCTTTTGAAAACACTATTGGTTGGGTTGAGGTCGACGAATCTGTGTATATTGTGAAGGCAATTTGACGCGCGAATGAAGCGAATTTAATGCGCGAATGAACCGAATTTAATGCGCGAATGAAGCGAATTTGGTGCGCGAATGAAGCGAATTTGACGCTCGAATGAAGCGAATTTGACGCTCGAATGAAGCGAATTTGAGGCACGAATGAAGCGCATTGGACGCGCGAATGAAGCGCATTGGACGCGCGAATGAAGCGCATTGGACGCACGAATGAAGCGCATTGGACGCGCGAATGAAGCGCATTGGACGCGCGAATGAATCGCATTGGACGCGCGAATGAATCGCATTGGACGCGCGAATGAAGCGCATTGGACGCGCGAATGAAGCGCATTGGACGCGCGAATGAAGCGCATTCGACGTGCGAATGAAGAGAATTAGACGAGCAATTGAGTAAGCGAGTAAATCAAAATGTTAATGCGCCTATTTACTCACGAATAGCATGATTTGTTCACGCGTGCTGTGTCTGGTGTGAACACGGCATGAGTATTTCGGAATAGCAAAAATGTGAACAGCGCCCTCCAATAGATTTGGCATCTGAAAAGTGCAGTGTACGTACGCTGAGCAACATATTTTAAGTTTTACAAAAATGTATTCTGTCTACTACTGCCGATTGAACAGCCTGTAGACTGCAGTTAAATAACACAGAATACAACATCAACCTAGAGTTGATTTGTAGAATCTCGAAGGCTTTTTTGTTTAGAAGTCTAGACAGGTGGGAGAGTTATTTTTTTGTATGTCATCCAGAGCATGTTGACCCGTGCAAGCAGTCACAAAGCATATTTTCACGCTTTCAAGAGTAGAGAATCTTATTGAGCCATTGAAAGTGAATTTTTTTTTGTTTCTCAAGTGCTTCACATCTGCTTGTGTCACCAAGCGGAGAAGTGGTAGTTAATCTGTTTCAGGTGTTTAAAATGTTTCCTCTTGATCCTCCTCGCGCTAAAACAAGTACTTTTTACCAGTAAACCCAAAGCCATCATGTCCATTAGGATTGCAGTAGAATGCATTACAATATTCATGAGACATATGATGCTATTCTATCCCCTTGACACTTGGTCATAAACCAACTGTGCTGACAAGATTACGTTGGTTTTTACACGATCTTTGTGACAATTTCTCACTCTCATAAGCATAACGTTTGAGTGATTGTCCCAGAAAATCATCTTTGTTTTGTGCAGCTGTGAAAATGTTCCCTCCTTTTCACAGCACATATTTGGAAAAAAAAACATAAAAGTCACCTCTGTTTGTTTATAAATGTGGCGCTGTGCAGTTTTAAATAACAGGATTGCAGGCGTATAACCAAGCTGCTTGATAAATGGGGGGAAGAAAAGTCTTCAAAGGAAAGGCGTCATTCTCAAAGCACCTGGTTTAAAATAACTAATTTATTCAGTGAAATTGCGCAGTGTTTTAAATTCATGTTTGTTACTTCTCGGTATTGTCTGGAGAGTGAATCCCACATTAGTGTGCTTTAGTTCATCAGTTACAAAAAGTCAAGAGCACTTCGACTGAACTTTTGCTCATGTTAGACTTCAAAGTTGGCAGGATTATCATTTTGATGTCACTTTTAGAGGTTTTAATTTCTGTGTGTTTCCTGCTGAGCATATGTTGCAACATCTTTCTGAGATTTGTCAGTCTGTGGTGAATTAACAAACTCAAACTGACTCTCAGGAAACACTTTACTTGAAGCTTGTTTGTTTAGCACTATAAAGGTTGCCATATTGCCTTATGTACATTTTCAGGCATTTTATATACACTGTAAAACCCAAAAAGTTAGGGTAACTCAAACCATTTGAGGAAACCGATTGCAACAAACCATTTAAGTTCAAAAACTAATCCTAATGAGTACTGTGAACTTAATCCATTTGGGTAAATGAAGCAATTTGAGCACAGTAAAACCCAGTAAATGAAGACAACTCAAATCAACTGAGTACTGTAAAACCCAATAAGTTAAGGCAACTCAAACTATTTAAGGAAACCGATTGCTACAAACCATTTGAGTTAAAAAACTAATCTATATGAGTACTGTGAACTTAATCCATTTAAGTTGAAGTAATGAGGTATTTAATTTAAAAGTCATTACTTTCAACACTGAGTTCAAAACTCTTTTCAAATGAGTAGAATTAACTTTCAGTCAATTTTGAGTTAACTACATTCATTTCATTTGATGAAGTTGACTGTTGGGTTTTACAGTGTATATTTCCCCATTTTAATCATTAGTGATAAAATATTTTATATGTATGTTTGTTTGTTTGTTTAATTATTCTGATTTTATTTGATTTATTTGTTTTTGACTTTATTTATAAATTTTTTTTAGATGTTAAGCATTTATTTTTAATTTATTTATTGCTAAATAGATACTGTATATTAGGGCTGCACGATATTGGAAAAAAACGAACATTGCAATATTTTCATTTACTGCGATATATAGTGCGATTATAATTACAATTTTGCCATATGTCTTAAATAACTTGTAAAGAATTCATAATTTCAGATTGGGATGATTCTGGAGTGTAATATGTGGGGATTTTCCGATCGATTGGCCAGAGATCGGTATCAGCCGATAATCCCATCTCATGACTCGATCGGTACTCGCTAATCTGGCTGATTTTATGAACCAATCAAAAGTGTTTGTTTACGAGTTTACAAGCAGTATTTATTGCAAGTTACAACATTACAAGTTAATTAAAACCTGGCTGGAAATATTAGAGAAATAAAAATAAACTTAACTCGAAAATTTAATAATACAACTTATCGTAATAAGCGTTTAAATAAAAGTGGTTTATAGGCCTATTTCCTTTTAGCAAGAAGTAATGGATTTACAGGTGCTTTTAAACTTCTTATGCATCAAATACAGTTGAAGTCAGAATTATTAGCCCCGTTTTGAATTTTTTTTTCTTTTTTAAATATTTCCTAAATGATGTTTAACAGAGCAGGGAATTTTTCACAGTATGTCTGATAATGTTTTTTTCTTCTGGAGAAAGTCTATTTGTTTTATTTTGTCTAGAATAGAAGCAGTTTTAAATTTTTTAAAAGCCATTTTAAGGACAAAATTATTAGCCCCTTTAAGCTATATTTTTTCGATAGTCTACAGAACAAACCATCATTATACAATAACTTGCCTAATTACCCTAACCTGCCTAGTTAACCTAATTAACCTAGTTAAGCCTTTAAATGTCACTTTAAGCTGTATAGAAGTGTCTTGAAAAAAATATAGTAAAATATTATTTACTGTCATCATGGCAAAGATAAAATAAATCAGTTATTAAAGATAAGTTATTAAAACTAGTGATTCGAAATGTGTTGAGAAAATCTCTCTGTTAAACAGAAATTGGGGGAAAAAATAAGCAGGGGTGCTAATAATTCAGGCGGGCTAATAATTCTGACTTCAACTGTATGTGCTCAAAACTTTATTGAGACATGATGAATTTTTTTTCATAATTTGCAATGTTGCCAAATTGCTTTGTTAGTATTTTTCTTAGCAATTTTATTTATCTGTATTATTATTTTCTATAAAGCTGCTTCTGATCATTACATGTCCACACAAAATGTTTAAAAGGGACATGTTTAAGAGATTATATGCAACATCTTTCATTTATTCTATTAGGTAAGTCTCATACTTAGAGTGAAAATGTACTTTATGCATTATAAAGCTTGAAGTGTCAGAATCGGTACTCTGTATCGGCCGATCACCATGACAAGGAATTGGCACTCGGTATCGGCTGCAAAAATCCAGATCGACTCATCCCTAGTAATATGATTTAAAAAAATGACAAGCAAAGTTAAAAACAACAGATATAAATAAACAATGATTTATCGCAATAATCACATTGCAGATCCCTGCCATGTGACTATTGCACACATTGCGATAGCGATGCTGAAATGATATATTGTGCAGCCCTACTGTATATGTGCCCTTTTAGGAACTAATTAAATATTTATTTATTGTAAATTGTAAAATTGATATGTATTGCTAAATAAGTATACCTTATACACCTTCATATACCCCCAAATCTTCATACCTGCCTCTCAAATCTGATATGTATTGTATAATAATTTACTATAATACTAAATCTGTATTGCTGTATAATGTATGTATTGCTGAATATAAATATATGAAGAGTTCAGATGCAAAAGTGCCATCTGAAATTTCCATCGAAAAAGAAAATTTTTCTAAGCCTCCTTTGTTTATGTTGAGATATTTCACTTTAAATACCAGGAAAAGGACTTATTTTTTGCCATAAAATTGATATTACTGAACATACACACATGAGCCTGATAAAAATGCTAATTTTAGAGGAAAATTTTAGACAGCATTTAAAGGTTTTAGCATATAAACTCTTCGTATGCTTCATATACCTTCATGCATTATTATTTTCCCCACATTTAAAGATTTATTAAATGTGTTTTTATTTTTTTTAGCTTGCTTGTAATGAATATAAAATGTTTAATATATTTATTGTATTAATTGCATATATTATTATATATTGTAATATTAAATCTGATGTTTTGCAGAAATAAATAATGCAATACATTATAAAATATAGACAAATATACAACATTGCTTTAATTAAGAATTGTTAAATTATTATGTAGTATGTAAATTATTTAAATGCATTATATATTTGTATATTCACAATTTTAGTCAGATATAATACAAACGATTTATCATGGCTTTAATAAATAAAAGATCTAAATGCTTTGTCATAAAGTATACTGTATGTAGTATAACATATAGTGTTGGTTAAGACTTATTATGTAAATGTGTCTGTCATATCCCTCATCAAAACCAGTGGCGTGTTTAACTGGATTTAGCTTCCCAGCAGCCTTACCTTGAAAATGACAAGACTCACCATGCTTATCAGAATCGATGATGATCCTGACAGGACAGACTGACCTTCATCCTGGAATGATTAGTGCTTTTGCGAAAGGCACAAGGGAGCCATTACTGTCAGCCTGGCCATGATCTAGAATAATCTATTTGTTTTCATTTCAGCATGTCAGCAGTTACCGAGATGGGCTCTGAAATGACTTCAAACGTATAGCGTATAATGTGATTTCAATGATATTTATCTCCTCACTCGTTTTTGCTTCAAGATCGGAGTTATAATGAAGCCCACGCACATCCTGAGATGCAGAGTTAAAGATGTTCTCAGATCAGCATATTTTGCCGATCGTCATTATCATCAGTCTTGCCCAAAATTTAATCAGAAACTAATCTCTACTCTTAAACCTAACCCTAAATATAAATTACTCTTTAAATAGGAGGTAAATAATAGGGGAATAACTATGATGAAGCAATTATGAAGTTTTTGTTATGGTTTCCAGCTCTCCAATTAATGAATCAAACTCAGACTAGAGGTTATGACTATCAGAAGAATATACTTTATTAGAATATTTTCCAAAAAAGCAGAGACATCCATAAGCAGACCCATCTCTAGTCTCTTCCCAGGACAATCTAAAGTGTCCGTGTTCTTCACAATCTTTATACACATTTTCTCTCCCCAGGTGTTTTTGCTTTAACTTCTACCATTTTAGGATGTTTTCTCTTTACTGAGAGGTTTAGTACACTCTCAGAAATAAAGGTACACGAGCTGTCACTAGGATGGTACCTTTTGATAAGGTACACATTTGTACTTGAAGGGTTCATATTGGTACCTCAAAAGTATATATTAGTACCTTATAATTTTAAGAGGAACACTTTTGTACTTTTTAGATACTACTATGTACCCTTGAGGTATTAATATGGACCTTTTAGGTACAAATTTGTACCTTTTCACCCCAGTGGCAACTTGCGTACCGTGCTCATGTTATTCTGGGCCCTGTCCCCTGCAATGGAAACACCTGTTTTCAGACCAACGGTATGCAATCTCTTTTGAGTGTTTACATTAATTGCCATCATGGTACATTCATTTTATAATATGTCATTTCCATTCCTGAAAGCCTCTCACAGATATAACCTCATATGTGTGTTTTTCATATACAATCAATGTTTTTAGGGGTTTCCAAAACTTCCAGGCAGGTGTGTTGAAGGAAGTTTGAGCTACATTATGCAGGACACCGGCCCCCAAGGGCCGAGTTTGGACACTCCTGTTTTACATTTAAATTAATTCTCCAGCAGTTCCAAACAAATAGTGACCCAACACATTCCTCAGCATGACACCCATTCTGCACACAGCACCAGTTGTTGCCCTTTTTTCTCAAAATACATCTATATACATCTGTAGATTGTTATACTGTACAGGTTGACGTGTTCATTGCACACTTTTAAAGAATAAAAAATCTTCTTCATTTTTAATCACATTTTTTAATTTTTAAACACAAAATAAAATTGTACCTCAAATGTTATTGGATCAATTGGGACATTGTTTCATGATCAGCAAAGAAACATGATGCACATTTTAAAATGATGTGTTGTGAAGCTGATTGATTAACCCCTTTTTTTCCCCGTCTTTTTTAGTAGCACCAATACAATACAATAAATTTCAATACACTGTAATGTCAAAACACTGTTTATGTTATGAGACCGAGATTTTTATCAAGACAAATAAAAAAAAAATAACTTTTACAATTTCTATATAAAGTATATTTAAATAATATTTAATGTTTTTATTTAGTTTGTAATGAACCATTTTTCATCTTATAATTGGAGTAGATTTTTATAACATTTTGTGATCGTACATTGGTACATTAGTTTGGGGACCATTAACTAACATATGTTTCAAAAACATCATATTTGCTGCTTATTAATAGTAGAGTGCTGTTTAGTATTAAGGTATTTGAAATATGGTCATGCTGAATAAAGAATTGCTAATAAACAGTGTACATTATAGTGATATTCTGATAATAAGCGAGAATACTTAATTAGTTTTGATTTTATTTTATTTTTGATGTTATGTTGTTAAATGTTTTAAAGGTTAGTTTACTTCCAGAAAAAGAAAAAAAAACCTTGTCATCCAAGATGTTCAAGTGTTTGTTTTTTCAGTTGTATATATGTATCTAGGTTTTTGAGGAATACTTGCAGTGTTTTTCTTCATATTATTGACTTCTATGGTGTTACTTAGTGAAATTACCAGTCATCTTTGGTAAAAACTACAAAAAGTAAAACTTCTAACCACAAAATCTCATCTTGCACTTGCTCAGGGATGTGTGTCCTTGAATTTACACATTACGTAGTCACATTGAAAGGTCAGACTTGATGTATAAGGAACCACCAACCCAGTGTTTACAGAGTGAACGTGCAAATACTAAGTCAAGTGCCTTTTACAAACAAAAAAGCATGATTTTAAAGTTGGAAAAGATAATGAGATGGAGTTTATCATGCTTTGAAGCTACATTGAAAATGTCATTTGGAAGTTTAAACCACTGAGCTCCATAGAAGTCCACTATATAGAGAAAAATGGAAATCCTGAAAATAAAAATTCTGTTATTAATTACTCACCCTCCTGTTGTTCCAATCTCCTAAGACCTTCATTCATCTTCAGAACACAAATAAAGACAGTTTAGATTAAATCCAAGAGCATTCTCCTTGGACAGTAGTGGTCTTGATACTTTCAAAGTTCAGAAAAGGAACCAAAAACTTTGTCAACCATATGTCACATTCTATGTGACTTCACTGATTCAACTGTATTCATACAAATCTCTAAAAACACTTTTGTGCGCCAAAAAGAAAAATGTAAAATTAGCTTTGTTTGCCAATGTCTTATCTTTCTTCTTTTGTTTACTTCGGACGGTAGGATATATTGCCATTAGAGTCAACTGTCTGAAATGCAAGTGTCATTTTGCCCATATTAAATGTGCTCCCTGACCTGTCAACGTAGACTTAAAATATACAGTTTTTGGCACATAAAATTGTAAAACAATAAAACAGTTGAACCACTGAGGTCACATGGAATCCTTGATAAATTATTTGGTTTCTTTTCTGGACTTTTGGTTTCTTTTCTTGAACTTCTTACCACCCTTGCTGTCTATGGAGGGTTGAGAGCTCTCTGATTGAATCTAAAATAAAATCTGAAGATAAACACAGGTCTCAGGAGATTGTACAGACAAGTAAATAATAACAGAATTTTCATTTTTTGAGTGAACTAACCCTTTGCTCCATGTAATAGCCAACAAAGTTGGTATAACAAAACACATAAACACTCCTACATTTGTTGTTACAGCCCAGATCCGGGCCTGTGCGGATGGAGGTGCCAATCACCTGTACCGGCTCACAGAGGGCCGTCGCGAGAGGTGAGAACCCCATTTTAGCTCCCATCACTATTGACTCTGAGGGCAGAGATGGATCTGGCGTTGTCAAGGTTTTGGTGTCATTGCACATGTTCATTCTCAGAAGTGCTGGACTTGTAGGAGGCCTCAGGAGTATCCAGAGTGCTTTCAGAGGACTTAACTCCTAATCCATCACCTTTTGTCAGTGGCTGACAGGCCAGATTCATCTCCAGGCCTCTAAATTGGGTACCTCTCTCCTCTCCTGAGCGCTTTTCAATTGTTTTCTTTTCTTTGGGTCCCCTCCTCATTCTGCCACCTAAAAATAACGCAGAATCCCAAACTCTCCGAGCACTAAAATCACAGCTGAGTTATGGGACTTTACAGATAAGTGTGAGTTTGTTTAATTAAAGGGATAGTTTTCTTGGAATATGAAAATTCTGACTAACTAATAATAATATACAGTTGAAGTCAGAATTATTAGCTCTAGCTATAGTGATGAACATCATCTAGCTGCTGTGATAGAAGTGAATAAGGCAGTTTATATTGCAGAAATGTGAAGCTTATAATTAAATCAAAGCACTTACAGTTCATTAATTCTGTTAAGCAAAATTGTGAAATTATCTTGGATTAGCAAGAGTTTTCACATTTAAATTGTGTTAATATACGTGTTTGAGTGTATTATTGGTTATGGTCCGCTCCATTCACATTCATTGTAAATGCTTTATGTCAGGGGTTCTCAACCTTTTTCATTTTGGGGCCCACTTCTTTATCAGATCAATTTTTGAAGGCCCACCTGTCTGACATTTTCTCTAAAATGTTTGTATGAATGGTTGTTGTGCCTTCTATTATTTTGTATTATCAGCATTTTATAAATAAATATATAATTTTATTTAAATTTAACTATATATATAAAACTAAAACTATATATAATATATCAAAATAAAAAATAAAAAATCATAAACAGATTCAAAGATGCAAAAGACCAGCTTCTGCTTTAAACTGGACTGACTGAATATCTACTATTAAATATCTACTATTCGAAAATATACAGTCAAATGTAAAATACAGTAAAACACCCTAATCTGTTGAAACGCGTCGATCTGATGGCGGTTGAGTTTACAGCTGGATATTATTGGGAGATTGCTGACAGGAATAGTGAACAGCTCTGCCAGAGCATGGCTGATGCTCGTATGCAAGTTTATTTTACATTCTATGGCAGAAACATCATTGAGCCTCGCTAGATCCTCCTGTATGGGTGCGCGTATGTGATAGAACACTCACAGGACATTTATTTGGACAACTATGTGGCTATATTAAATAGTTCACACAAAAACACACAAAGAGAGACTTTCACTTTAAGCATAGTTTGGGAATGAACAGACTTGCGTGTAGTTGCAGACACGATCATGAGGCTGTTTTTGCGCCGAGTTTGAAGTAATCAATCAGAGAACAGAAGAAAGTGCAATACTTTAATCATTTTAATATAGCAAATTAATAATGAAATTCAAAAATTAGAGTATAATATTAAGAGTTCATTTTAAGCTATCTCGCGGGCCACCTGCAGGATTGCTGAGGCCCACCGGTTGAGAATCCCTGCTTTATGTAACCCATATTTTCCTATTTTAAAGAAACAGATAGTGCTATTGATTGAGATTTAATTATGTTGCACCATACAAAAAACTGTTTCAAATGAAGATCGGGTAAAATACAAACAATCTTCTCTGCTGTAATAAATAATATGCTGTAATAAATAATAATATTAATTGGGTTTGTCTAATTTTTACCGAAGTTATGGGTAAAAGTTATTAAGTTAAACCCGAATTTATTAAAGCATATCAACAAAAATCAACTCATTTAACTTTCACTTTGTTGCACCATTAATAATTATTAAATTAATAATTAATAAAGCATGCAACACACTCCATCTAAGTCAAGTGCCCTTAATTCTTTACATTTAAAATTAATAAGCATTATATTGGCATTAAGAAATCTGAGTCCGTAAAATGGCTTTGAATAGAGTTGAAAACAGCAAGTTGGAAGATAACGTAGATATATATTCAGCTACATATGAAGACTGAGCTGCTGCTTCACAACAGCTGGTTTATTGTGACGGCAGGCATATTTAAGGGAGTGCAAATGCCTTTGCAGGGAGCTAATGATCCATTCAGCGCACTGCCAGTAAAGTATGTTTCGACTGCGATCGTCAGAAGCTTGTTGTTTTGAGCTTATCAGCTTGCAGCAGCTCTGCCAAAGACACCTCAAAGGACGCTCCAAAAAATAAACAATATCTTTTGAATGCGCACATGCAGCCGGCCTGGTTCCATGTCACATCCATCAATTCTCTTGTACCTGTCATTGCTTTACTCCTTATGCTTTTGTTGTCATCTGTAGATTTCATTCAGAGCTGCCAGAACGGAGTATAGAAGTTTTCTCTAGACAGTTCTAGCCATATGCAGTGTCAGCAGGGAATATCTACTCGCTGGAAATTTAATTGGGTATGAGAAATAAGCAAATTATTCCATATTTGTAAATGAATATGATTAACAGAAGCAGTGCTTTTTTAGTTCTGCTTTGATAAAGGAAAGAAATTATAGTTTTTCTTTTTTAAGGAATTTAAGGAATAAGCCAAAGTTACTCATGTCGAATAAAGTAAAATAATAATAATATACTCCAGTCTTTAATTAAGTTGGTTATTCTGTTTACAAAACCAACATAAATCTGTTGATGTAGGTTATTGGTTTGAATTATTCAAAGCCTTTTAATAAATTGGTTAATGTAAATAAATGTAAATATTTCACATGCTTTATTTGTAATACTCTGATTTATTCAGATTTTAAAGTGAATCCTGATTATAAATTAGTTATTAATTGATTAACCTGAACATGGTCTGAATGTTTTAGTGAATTAGTTGATCGTGTTACTAAATCTAATCTTTAAACGATTCACATATTTGAATGAATTGTTGAATAATTCACAGTTTTTTATTTATTTGTAGAATCAGGTTATCTTAATCAGTTGATCCAAATCAAATCAAATCAAATCACTAATTGTCACATCATCAGCAGCACTTTTACTATGATGAGTGAAAAGCTTAGGTATAAAATATAGACAGTGCAACAACATACTCCAAAAAAGTACCTAAAAGACAATAAATACGTGAAAGACAATAAAATACACATTACACACATGTAGACACAGATAGAAAAGTACACAGTCAAAAAGGAAATTTCTTCCTTCTTTTTAACCCTACTGTTGGGGATGTTTGCATCCACCCTGGGTTCTTTTGAGGCCATAATGTTTTCTGTGTTTCAGCTACCAGAATGATTTTTGGTGACAAATCTTATTTTGACACATATTTTGAGAAATATTAGCCGGCAGCTAGTTCTCTGCAACTCTCACATGGTCGCCCACTGAAGCTAAGCAGGGCTGTGCCCGGTCAGTACCTGGATGGGAGACCACATGGGAAAGCTTGGTTGCTGTCGGAAGTGGTGTTAGTGAGGCCAGCAGGGGGCGCCCAACCTGCGGTCTGTGTGGGTCCTAATGCCCCAGTATAGTGACGGGGACTCTATACTGCTCAATGAGCGCCGTCTTTCGGATGAGACGTTAAACCGAGGTCCTGACTCTCTGTGGTCATTAAAAATCCCAGGATGTCCTTCGGAAAAGAGTAGGGGTTTAACCCCGGCATCCTGGCCAAATCTGCCCACTGGCCTCTGTCCATCATGGCCTTCGAACCCTCCCCATATCATAATTGGCTTCATCACTCTGTCTCCTCTCCACCAATCAGCTGGTGTGTGGTGTGCGGTCTGGCGCAAAATGGCTGCGGTCGCGTCATCCAGGTGGATGCTGCACACTGGTGATGGATGAGGAGATTCCCCACAATATGTAAAGCGCTTTGAGTGTCTAGAAAAGCGCTATATAAATGTAAGGAATTATTATTATTATTATTAAAATGCTCAACGATACACTCTGGGCAAATTTACTACCCTTGTTATGAAAACATTAACTAAATTGAACCGCTGTAAAACTGCATAAATATTGCTTTTAAATATTTTTTTTGCATAAATCTGTTAATCATCCTCAGTCCTGATCAAAACTACTAAATTGTTTAGAAAATTGCAGGATTTTAACTCTTTAATTGCCAAGTTCACAAATAATGTCACTGATTTGGTAAGAAAAACAACAACAAAAAAACACACAAAATGACATATTTTCAATATAAAATAATTGTGGACTGGATTTTGTTTTACCTTTTATCAAAGTCTTGGACGTGTGAAACAACATTGTCTTTGATGCATTGTATTTGATTGATATTCATTTTTCTCTCTAATTTACTATTGGTGGCTGTTTCTGCCTTATTGACTTCCATCATAACCACATTTTTTTTGATTATAAAACCATGACACCATATACTCATGCATTTTTTATTGTTGGTGGTTTTCCCTGTTGGCAAGAGAAAAAAAAATGTACTTTTACTTTTGATCATCTGTTGGCACCATTAACCCTTTAGATAGGTCTGTGCAAAAAAAGCTTAGTTTCTGGAATTTATATGGAGTAAAACAGCAAAGTAAAGTGTCTGTGAGTGTGTGAGTGTGTGAGAGTGACCTTTATGCACTTACTCTGCGAAAATCAAAATATCTCAGCTCTTAGTCCTACATGGAGCAATTAAAAACAAAGACTGTGTATTTATGCACTATCAAATGTGGTTATAGTGGAAGTCAAAGGGGCAAAAACAGCCACCAACAGTAAATTAGGGAGAAATAATGAAAATCTAACAATGCATCAAAGTGTGTTTTCACCAAATCAGTGATATCATTTTTGAAATTGGCAATTAAAGAGTTAAAATCCTGTAATTTTTTCAAAACATTTAGTAGTTTTGATCAGGACATAGGTTAAAACAGATTTCTGCAAAAAAATAATGAAAAAAAATAGCTTTTTTACAGCATTAATTTAATTCAGTGGATGTTTTCATCCCTAGCATAACAAAAGAATAGTAAAGTTGAACTGTGCACAAGGGTTAAATGCCCTATGAGAGCAATGAATTGTTATTTTGTCAAAGTTAACCAGTGACTTAAAGATTTACTTATCTGTTAGGATGTAATCAAAAGTTATCAAAAATATTGAACAAAACCTTGTTACCAATCACACCTGAGTATTTATCAATAACAGGGGGGAAGAAAAGTTCAGGAAAGAGGGCAAGAATGTGACAAAGTCTATCCTGGGCTTTTTCTTTAGATTCCAGATTGTGGTTTTATTACAGGGCACATTTTAAGTCTGAGTAAAATCCATACCTACAAGTGCTGTATTTAAATATGTCTGTCAAATTTCTTGTCACTGTAATCTTGTCACATTGCATGTTGTTAGGACATGGTGTTACAATGTAACCTGCTTAGCTAATGTTTACATTTGTAATATTTATATAATTTGCTAATTAAAAAAACACCTAATGTGGCAATATAATTGGGTAAACTGGCAGTAGGCAGGTTATAGAGACCAAAACAATGACAGACATTCTGACGCGGAAAGCACATTTTAAACTGACTTTAGCATTGTTTTTCAGATAAAAAAGTATGTTCACTTAGCATGTTTATTAAATATCTGCAAACATATGATATTTTTATGCTTTAGAAGCATCAAAAACCAACTTTATTTGTGGTCTGTTTCTTATGCAGAGTTTCAAATGAGTTCTCCATTTGGTTTTACACTGCTCAAAAGACATTTGGTTAAATAAATTATGAAGAAAAAGGTTGTCTTGACCAAAACCTTCAGTGTGCACCTAATTATACTTGCAAATTAGACTGCACATAAAATAAACATATTTGCAAATTGACCTATAACTGTGACTTAGTGCAAACCAACATGTGTTTGAAACCAATACAGGTTTAATGTGTATTAATTATATTCTAATTATCATTTTGTTGAAGTGCAGTGAGTGCACTATTCTGTTCTTCTCAATGGCTGCTTTTAAATATTTCTGTCGTGTTGCCTCTGGTGCAACAGAGACTGACAAATTTCTTGTCACTGTAATCTTGTCACATCGCATGTTGTTAGGACATGGTGTTACAATGTAACCTGCTTAGCTAATGTTTACATTTGTAATATTTATATAATTTTCTAATTAAAAAAACACCTAAGGTGGCTATATAATTGGGTAAACTGGCAGTGGGCAGGTTAGACACCCAAACAATGACTGACATTCTGACACGGAAAGCACATTTCAAAGGAGAATAACTGACTTCAGCATTGTTTTTCAGATAAACAAGTATGTGCACTTAGCATGTTTCTTAAATATCGGCAAACATATTATGGTATTTTTTATCTTTAGAAATGTTAAAAACCTAAAAACCTAGCTTGTTTCTTATGCAGAGTTTCAAATGAGTTCACCATTTGCTTTTACACTGCTCGAAAGACATTTGGTTAAAGAAATTATGAAAAAGAGTGAGATGTCCCTTTAAGTGAAAAAAGATTGTCTTGACCAAAAGCTTCAGTGTGTGCCTAATTATACTTGCAAATCAGACTGCACATTGTGGCATCCAGTTGTTTTACCTCATTTGTGAGCAAAAGCTGATTGCTTTAGAGCAGCGGTTGTGCATTCCCAGAAGTCTTTTTGATGCAGGACCAGAACACATTTCATATGTCTGGCGGACCTCTGGCCTTGCCTAATTACATGCATCCACAGTGATTATTCATTTTTAATCTGCCTGTGCAAACAAGAGCTGACAGGGAAGCAAATCTTCAGAGGGGCTGGTGCCCAGATCAAGACATATCCTGTTATTATCTCACTGTGCCTTAAATGTAATTACTGCACTTGACCTTTCCCGGTACACTTTGATTAGTTTAGAAAGCTCAGCTTTATTTGAACTGGAGCAGAGAACACACTTTTGCAGAGCTCATGAAACATACCACACTTTATTCTGCCATTTGCAGATGATATCAGCCATTATTATAAAATAGGTTTCTATTCTCATACTTGCTAGATTATCAGCAGCGATTGCTCCAAGGGTATCCAATGATCAGGTATTTTAATGACTGTTAGATTGACCATATAAATACATTTCTCTTACAGTTTTTCTCAGTCGCTTTAGTATGTACATTTTCTCAGATCAGAACTAATCATAATTATCAAAACAACGTGTGCAATCTTCACATCATTGTGTCACTTGTGCACATCAAAAAAAGCAGTTTCTTATTTCTCTGAACAAGTTGCAAATGCTTTGGTACATTCATGCAAATGGTTGTGTAAAAGTCTGTGCTGTTTTCTACATTATCAGTTGCTCAAAATGTATTATGAGGTCTTTGTCTGAATAGTCTCATTCCCACAACATTTAGGCATTAGTTCAAAGCATAAGTCTTTACATGTAAAAGGGTTAAAAAGTCGTCATAATTTCTCTCACGACCTGATGCGAAGAGGCTTATCTATGCCTTTATCACATCACGTCTTGATTTCTGTAATTCACTTTTTGGGGGGTTACCTACAAGTTCTCTCAGAAGATTACAGTATATTTAAAATTCCGCTGCACGGGTTCTGACACACACATCATCATGCCACCATATATCACTTTTGTACTTCAACAACTACTCTGGCTTCCTATTAAGTCACCGATTGATTTCTAAGACCTCGATTTTAACCTTCAAAGCAGTGCATGGGCTAGCACCTGGTTACATTTGTGACCTGGTGACTCTCGCCACTCCCACCCGCAGTCTTCGTTCGGCATCGGGGCTTACCCTGTATCAGCCACGCTGTAAACTCAAGACCATGGGTGGTAAGGCTTTCTTATACAGCCTTAGCTGTGGAATGGTCTACCAATCAGCATTAGGAACGCCACTTCTCTGGACCGTTTTAAGACACTTCTTAAGACTTACCCGTTTAGCATTGCTTTTAACTTAGGATGATTATTTTTGTTAACTTTTTTTATTCAATCTTATGGTTTACATTTTTATTGTTTTGTTGTGTCTTTTTATTGTTGTGCTGTTTCTGCTGTTGTTAGTATTTTGCCATGTAGCACTTTGAGTGTAAGAAAAATGCATTACAAATAAAATGTATTATTATTATTATTATTATTATTATTATTATTATATTTTGTAATAATGCATTTTTCCTTTTTTTACTAAGTTTGTCCTCAATTGGTAAATCGCTCCCAGATGAATCTTCACTTTCTCTAATGAAGGTGCATCTCAAAGGAGATTATTCTATGTTCACATTTCTACTTTTGTTTTTTGTTGTTTCTTTTCTTTGTGTTATGCAGTGCTGTCTTTTCCTTTCTGCACCACAATGATATGGTCTGTCAACAAATTACAGTACAAACAATAGAGTTCTTGTGAATCTTTTCCAGCCTCTTGCAATCAAACTCCCACATACGCCAAGGTGTAACCTGCAATTTACAATAAAAACTTTCTAAAATCTAAATTGTAATCAAAAGTGTAGCCATAGTTTACATCAGAACATCTCTCCGGAGTACATTGTTATATTGACAATATGACTATTCAAATTGACAGCCTTAAGGACTTGCATTCTGAGGGCACTGACGTGTTCATTGACACTGATATTTATTTTTGAGCGATGAACTAAAAATTAAATTAAAGACTAAAGGCAGGTAATCCATGGTGTTTTGCTATTTGTATGTGTTGATTTGAGAAATGCACTTACTCTTTTGCAAATTCCAAGGATGATTCGAGAAATGTACCAGAACAATTGTGGAAAAACTGTATAATTCATTCAAAAGGATAATTCATCCAAAATTGAAAGTTTACTCTCCCTCAAGTAGTTCCAAACATTTATGAGCTCCTTTATTCTATTAAACACAAAAGAAGATATTTGGAAGAAAGCTAAAAGCCTGTAGCCCTTGACATTCATTCATTCATTCATTCATTTTCCTTCGGCTTAGTCCCTGATTATCAGGGGTCGCCAAAGTGGAATGAACTGCCAACTATTCCAGCATATGTTTTAGGCAGTTAATACCCCTCAAGCCGCAACCCAGTACTGAGAAACATCCATACACTCTCACATTCACACACACACTCATACTCTATGGCCAATTTTGTTTACCCAATTCACTTACAGTATAGCACATGTCTTTGGACAGTGGGGGTAAACCAGAGCATACAAAGGAAGGCAATGCGAACACTAGGAGAACATGCAAACTCCACATAGAAATGCCAACTGGCCCAGCCAGGACTCAAACCAGTGTCCTTCTTGCTGTGAGGCGACAGTGCTCACAGCCACCATGCCACCACATTGACATTCATAATAAAAAATAAATAAATATTATGGAAGTCAATGATTACAGGTTTCCAGCTTTCTCCAAAGAAATCTTCTTTTGTTTTCAAAAGAATAAAGAAACTCAGACCGGTTTTTTAATGTGAAGATTGAGTAAATGACAGAATTTTGGTGAAGGATCCCTTTAAATGTTCTGTTCTTTTATATTAACTTGAAGTGAGCTATATTTAGCCTGAACAGCTCTCTGAAAAAAATGTAATCACTTTGATATGATTTTCACATGTAGAATTTTTTTATGAATTTATAAATTAAGCTTGTATCGATTTAAAGCAATAATGTGTTAAAGAAGTTTTTAAAAAAATGTTAAATTCATTTACCCTTAGGTCATCTAAGATTTGACTTTTTCTTTATCAGTACTGTAGATCATTCAAGAGGATTTTTAGCTAAAACTGGTCATTGGTGATTCATAAGATGCTAGTCAATGGCTATCAGCACTTAGAGAGTCAAACATATACAGACAATACAAAAATAATACCAGTGGCTCATGACAATACATCAAGGTATTATAAAGACAAATGATCAATCTGTGCAAAAACTGAATATTATTTAATATTCTCTATTACTTTTAATTCACAGCTTTGACAAATGATCCTGAGTCCATTCACAATAGTCTGAAGCTTCAATAATTGCATAATCACATATTATGTATCCTAGATAAGTGGTTCCCAAACATTTCAGCCCATGGCCGCGAAAATAACAATTCTCACGACTCCCACTATCCTCTGAGGTGGTTATAAACATTCAGACATTAAACACAAGGATTCACACACACCAATAGGCCTATATAAGCTAACATGAGCATATTGACAACACAAAAAAATGCAATAGTCTAAAAACCTTATAATTCTTTGTAGTCCTTTATTTGTTTAATTTAATATCAACCTCCTATAACAGGGGTTACCAATCTCGTTCCTGGAGGTGCAGTGCCCTGCAGGGTTTAGCTCCAACTTGCCTTAACACACCTGCCTGGGTGTTTCAAGTATACCTAGTAAGACCTTGATTAGCTTGTTCAGGTGTGTTTGATTAGGGTTGAAGCTAAAATCTGCAGGACACAGGCCCTCCAGGAATAAGTTTGGTGATCTCTGTCCTATAATGCCACTGGTGGGCACAGTGTACAGCAAGTCTATTCTTGGTTGAATTTTGGAGATTATTCTCCATGTTCAGTCATGGCCTTTATTTTAAATGTATGTGAGTGCCATAAAGGTGTCAAAGTTTAATATGGTGTCGTAAAATCAATCTACTGCAACTGATACTATTGCTGTGTGGTTAATCTAAAGTAAACACGTCATGCAGTCCTATGGGGGGAAAAAATCAAAAGGCTAATGGCTTTTTATTTGCATGTTGTTGTTTTTTTTATGTAACTATTAAATACTATTTAATCTTCTGTAGGTTATGGATAAAACATGATAATTCTTATAGTTTAATCAAATTTATTTGGTTTTTGTATCACCAAGTGACCCTTACCGCTTGGTGATTACCAAAAGTCAAATAAATTTTATTAAACTATAAGAATTACTATATTTTAAGTATAGGTGGGCATATATTAATTTTTTTAATCTAGATTAATCTAGATTAATTTCAAAATTAATCTAGATTAATCTAGATTAAAATGGCTCATTTGAACTCTGCCGAAGGTATTTAGAATATGTGTGCTACCCAAATAATAAGTCTTTGAGAACGGGTTTCTCAAGCCGGGGTGTCGCATTAGACCAGTGTCTCATCTCCAAAATGTTTCCAAAATGCATCACAAACTGCTTGAGAAACTGTTCTACTATGATAATTGGTGATGAAAATAAATGATGTTCAATAAGATGTGTTTACTAACTGTTTATTCAGTTAAACATGAATGTTGAACTGTAGGCCTACATAAGCTCCAAACAGCGAATTCTGATGAGCTTAATCAGACTAAAGTCACCACTGAACTAAACAGAAATGTAATTAAGACGTGGAGTATGCAGATTTTAGTGGCATTATTGAAGTAAACACCGTGGTCTTTAGGACCTTTCGCCATATTTTCCGACAAGGTCCACACGCGGCTGTCAGAAAGGACTGCACACACACATACACAAACACACACACACACACATCGCGAAATGCGGAAGTTTTTTTTTTTCCTTACCAATTGCGAATCATGCGTTATTAAACTCCATAACTCTCTCACCTGTCCTTACTCCGTATTTGCATCTATATTACCCCAGTTTGTCATGAAGGAATAAATGAAAAGTGAAACTGCAGTTAGAGTCAGGCATCCTGCTGATTTGATTCAATAGAGCAGACGGCTCACCGGTCAGGTATACATCCGCGGTAATATATCAAGGTGAAAGTCATCATAGCTTGCGTAGAATAGACCCAGCTCCCAACCCAACTTTGAGAATAGATTAACGGCGATATTTTTTTTATCGCGCGATAAGAGTCTCGCGTTAACGCAGCACGTTAACGCCGTTAACGGCCCAGCACTAATTTTAAGCATAACCCACAGAAGATAAAAATAGTAGTTTTTAATAAGAATAAACAACAACATTCAAATGAAAAGCCATAAGCCTTTAAACTATTTCATCATAGGATTGGTGTGTTTATATTAGATTAACAACACAGCAATAGCGTCAGCTGCAGCAGATTGATTTTATAGCACCAAGTTTAACTTTATGACACCTTTATGGCAACCAAATACATTAAAATTAAATACAGGCCACAACTGAACATTGAGGACGATCTCTGATTGGCTCCAAAGTTTGGGAATGCCTGCCCTAGATGACCTGAAGGTGAAAACATTTCCAGCGGATTTTAATTTTAAGGTAAACTATCTTTTTTTCGGTTATAATAAATGACCAGTCGTTAGTTTGTACTAGTGACATCGTGGCTATGCATAATATAAATTGGAAGTTCAGCATGCTCACTCAAGCAGAGTACGTCATGAATGTGCAGTAAAGTACAGTACTTCAGCTCAGTACATGTTGTGCGGCTGCAGTCATTCCAAAGTACTTGTGTGACCTTTGCTGATTATGAAGGAGTCGAAAATGAACTCTGAGGCATAATCAAAAGCTGATCGTCTGTTCAGATGATCCACTCAGGAGGGGCGGCTTTATGATTTCACCAGCCTGTCTGTAATGAAGCAACAGCTGAAGAGGTCTCTTGATATTCTGAGGGGTGTGTGAAACTGGCAGGCGGAAAGCAGGCGATCTGTTATTTAAGTCCTGAGTGGGCTTATTGACGTAAAAAATAAAGCAAAATTTGTGCTGTGCGAAATGAAGCCCATGCAAAGCACCTCTGTTTGATGAACAGTCACATCATTTATTAGCAACGAGAAACTGCATCAAGACGCAAGACGTTTAAGGATTTGCACATCATTTTGTTCCTAAATGTCACTTGGGAGCCCAATTTTCACCTCCCCACATCCTTATTGATGTTATTTTAGAGTGTGTAACAAGGCAAAAACAAGAAAGCCGCAGCAATAACTGTGATCTCGTCTGTCTGTCTTGTCTCTTTGGACTGTGACAAACCGAATAAAACATCTGATTCGACAGGGTGTCTATTCTCCAGATCTCCCATTGGCGTTGGTCTTGACCTTCTGGAATTACTTCAATTCTTAAT
The DNA here is from genome assembly GCA_903798195.1 of Danio kyathit. Lineage (NCBI taxonomy): Eukaryota > Metazoa > Chordata > Actinopteri > Cypriniformes > Danionidae > Danio > Danio kyathit. The sequence continues at coordinate 21,176,872 of LR812542.1, forward strand.
TCTAATTTTCTCAGTGCCGGCCCAAATCGAGTTCTTTTCCAACGAGGTATAGTCCCTGCGCTACGATTAACTTTAAGTGACACTTTAATTTGAATGTAAAAGAGGTGTATTTTGCCTCCAATTTGAGCTCGGCGGTGGGAAGAACTGTTTTGCTGATAAAATGTCAAAAGGAAAGGTTTCATTTAGCTTCACCTTAATGTGGCCGCAGAACTGTCACTGCTGAGGGTTATTTATGGTTTGCTGTTTAACTGGGAGTCTGCTGGAAAGCACACAACGGGAAACTTAAAAATGCGTTTGTTGCCTTGAATTGCTTTTCTCGCACATTGAACCTTGAATCAGTGCCAGAAGTGTTCCAGAGATGATCCAGCTTTTTGGCAGAAAGATTAATTGAGCGTCATAAAACAATTATTAGAGGCACAAATTATATAACCATGTTGAATCTTAAGGTAGAAAATGCTTGATCACTACTTATTATTTAGTAAAACTGAAACAGTGATACTAAATCTGCAATTGAAAACAGGAATGATTTTTATAGCCTGAAACCTGGCCAAAATGTATTTATTATGTTAGTAAAATACATTTAGAGTGGCTGGAGTATTTAGATTCCTGAATAAAGAGCTTGTTTCAGTATTTCAATAACAACACTTAAGCAGTGTAGTCTGATGACTGAAGTTAGTGACTTTTGTGAGTCTTTTTTTAGTTGGGTTTTTGTTGTTATTTTTAGTGAAACAAAGACTGCAATCAGTGTAGACTGATTTCAGTATGAATCTATAAATCGATTCCTTTGTGATTCTTCAGTGTCAGTGCTTTTTAGTCAGTTAAACAAACACAGCTCAACCAGTGTAGTCTAGTTTCCAAGCAAATTAATCTTGGGATTGCACATTGGTCGCAAATAAAATGGGCCCTATCATACACTCGGCGCAATAAGTTGCAAGTGCACGTGTATGGTGTAATTTGTTGCTATTTTCAGACCAGCGCAACTCAAATTTTTATGTTTTACACCACATTGTTTAAATAGCAAATCCATTTGCGCCACTTTGTGGACCTATGGGTGTGTTGGTCCAAAAAGGAGGTGTGTTAAGGCACATTGTTGACGCATTGCTATTTTGAGAAACTGAAATAGACCACGCCATTGACCAACTAAAAGCTGGTATAAAGTCCAGTGCAAAGCACTTTAGTTATGTGCCTTTGCAAGTCCAAATGCTTACACATTGCTTAATACACGCAGGATGTACAGCAATACACAAATATCTTTACATATGAAAACAATAAAAAATTAGTGTTACAAAAATTATTATTTTCTACATAAATATAAAAACCACTGCCCCCATATGGGGCATAAGAATAGTGCATGTGTTTGGATATAACTCCAATTAGAACTGAATTTAGAAATAGTTTTAAAGCAAATCTTTGCGCTTAACAAACAAAATTAAACATGAAGGCTAATGAATGTCTTCAGTGGAATGTGTCGGCTATAACACCGTTTTCTTATCCACAAAAGTAAAGGAGTAAATTTTAGTAAAAGTAAAATAAAGACAAAGTAAAGAGGCAGAATAGAGGAGGCTCGTTCTTTATCCTCACGATGCAGATGGTCTGTTTAACTATTTTCTTGGTAGTGAAGCGTTCAGTTTTTCCACTTACAAAGTCTGCCATGTAAATAGTAAATGTGCCATGGTGCAACGCAATTGACTCTTAAAGGGAATGGGAGATGGGTCTCTGATTGGTTTAAAGCACAACCCTGTTACACCATGCACGATGGCACAAAGCATATTTTTCTGTATTTAAAATAACAAAAGTGGATTTGGACACACCATTAATGCTTTTGTGCCATGCCCTTTAGACTTTGCGCCTTGATTGTTAACCCCCAGGGGTCGAAGACCACGTATACACGTTTTGAGGCGTCTTCTCCTGATAACCTAAATTACACTTTCAGTTTTGATCGTGCAGATAAGAGCAATACATCAATCGAATCTGTTAGGTGTCTCCTTTTTTTGTGTACACTCACAATAACAACAAAAGTGTGTGCTTTTGCAAAATAAGGAAAACAAACAGTGTAGGCATTATTTCCTTTCTCCGCGTAGTGTTTTTAGAAACGCGTCAGTAAAATGCACTACCAACCACACATAATATTTTTTTTCTAAAAAACGCCAGCATGTACATCAATATTTCTCACATATTATTGTAACACAGTTTGTGCTGAATACAAAAAAAATCCATGTTGGCCAGTACTATGTAATAATAGCTGAAATAAGCACAAATGTCAGGGCATGTCAAAACATCTCACGGGCCCCAAAATCACCTCAGGCCTCTGAGGGTTAAAATAGAGCCTTAAGGCTGTGCCCAAAAGGTACTTCCATACTACTGTATATAGTATGCTAAAAACAGTATGTGATCTAAGTGGTATGTTCAAATTCATCGAATTTGAAAAACAGTATGTGAGGAGTACCTTGATGACTACTTCCAGCAAAGTTCTAAAGTGTGCATCCAATGGACGCTACACTATCCATTATTCTTCATGAGTGAATTTATTAATGGGAGTAAAGCAGCGCAACTGACGTGGGTAAGTCACATGAAAATCCAAGTTCCATTCATACTACTCACATTCATACTATATAGAACATACTTTTCTAATGGTCGAGTAAATTCTAATTCAAATGTAGTACCTACTGAGTAACAACGTAATGGTAATAGTGGTTAGAGTTATAACCAGTTCGCGCGTGCCTCACATCTGCGACTTGTATCAGAGTCGCACATCTCCATTGATTCACAAACTATGCATGCTCTCTTTGTGTGAACTTTTTAGAATTTCAGCATAGATGTCCAAATTAGTGTTTTATAACGCGAGTGCGAGTGTTTTATAACGGACGCGCACCCATACAGGAGGATCTAGCGAGACTTTGTGGTGTTTTAGTGAACAGCTGTTTACTACTGTCAGCGAACTCCAATAATATACTAAAAACCCAACCGCCTTCAGATTGATGTGTTTCAACAGACTTAGAGTGTTTTTACTGTATTTTACTTCTTCTTTTTTTTCTTGTTTTTTTTTTTTTGTTTATTTTATTGGATACAATCAATAGACGAATAGTAGTCAGTCCAATTCAAAGCAGCATTTTTTTTAGCAACATTTCCTATTTAAACATTATTTATTATATATATATATATATATATATATATATATATATATATATATATATATATATATATATAATTTTATGTTTTTTATATATTTCCCAAATAATGTTTATTTAATATTATTATTTAATATTGTTTTATTTTGCCTAGAATAACAGAAGTTTTTAATCTTTTTATGAACCATTTTGAGGACAAAATTATTAGCCCCTTTAAACAAATTTTTTTTTTCCAACTGTCTACAGAACAAGCCATCGTTATACAATAACTTGCCTAATTACCCTAACCTTCCTAATTAACCTAATTAACTTATTTAAGCCTTTAAATGTCACATTAAGCTGTATAGAAGTGTCTTGAAAAATATCTAGTAAAATATTATTTGCTGTGATTGTGGCAAAGATCAAATAAATCAGTTATTAGAAATGAGTTATAAAAAAATGTGTTGAAAAAAAAAATCTGCTCTCTGTTAAACAAAGTGGGGGGAAAAATAATCAGGGGGGCCAAAAATTCAGGGGGGCTAATAATTCTGACTAATAATTCTGAGCCCATGTGGGGCCCACCTGAGTTTGCGCATATATATATATATATATATATATATATATATATATATATATATATATATATATATATATATATATATATATATATATATATATATATATATATATATATATATGTGTGTGTGTGTGTGTGTGTATATACTATACATAAGATTCCACCAATGTAAGACTTTTAAAAGTAAAACAAGCCTGACCAAAGAAGCTTTTCTAAGTGGAACAATGCAATCAGCTTAGCTCAAATATGTGAAACTGTTAAAGGTGCAGTATGTAAGTTTGACACCCAGTGATTGAACTAAGTATTGCACTCCAGGATCAAAACAAACGCAAGTGCAGGTTACCAGATTGAGGACCAACAAGTGCGAGTCTGATCGAGCCTAGCGGCTGATTTAAATCACGTTCTCTATAGAAAGCAACAACACGCGATAGAAGGAATATTTAACATATTACAAGGAGTTTTTGTTTTAACCAACACCTTGAATTGATATATTAGAAACAGCTTATATTTCTTGCAGCTGAACAACAGAAAACTGACAATGATCACCTCAAGTACACCTTATGTGGCTAATAATGTGAGATTGAATGCCGTTTTACTTGACATTAGTTAGATACTGTAGTTCACCTGAGATCTTGAAAATAAAATAAACCATTGGAAATTGAACTTTAGAACTTTAGGATCAAAAACAACACATCGTGTACATATAATAATGTTAAAGAGCTTGAATATGTATTAATTAGAATGTAAACCTAACCATTTCGCTGGAATAAGTGCATATTCTGTGCTTCTCAATGGCTGTATTTAAACTTCTGTTATTTTTCGTCTGGTACAAACAGCCAAATTACTTATCACTGCAAATCTTGTCATGGAGCATGTTGTTAGGACAGAGGATTACAATGTAACCTGCTCACCAATTTACCATTGTTTATATCATTGTTTACGTCCTCGCTAAAACATACCATTAACGCTAGAAACTTTGCATGTAGTTGATCAATTTTAACAAATAAAAACATTTACAGGTTGTGGCTCACAATCTACAACTTCGTCGGTTGAAGGAGTTTTAACGAAATTCAGCACTGAACTGGGAGAAATTCTGGAAGCTGTCCTTTGTCAAATGCTAGAGATATATATTTTTAATAATTCTCTGGAACATTTAAAATATTAAATTGTAAGCACTTCTCTCTTTGTGTCATGTCCTTTGGAAGCCCAAATACAGAAACAGAACAAGCTCTGTGGAAATAGCAGCGTTGAGAAGGCATTTTAGCTTTCTATGCTATAACATTACAGCGCCTCTTGCCATGCCCCTTTGCTGCACACGGTGTGTACGCGGGGTGTATGCGCATAGTGAATGAGCGTAATCTGAAGCCCTTGTGATTCGTAATATTTATATTATTTGCCAATTAATAACCTCATGTGGAACTCTGAATCTGCGTCTCATTTCAGAGGTCGCATTTTGGTTGTGGACGCATGCTTTGAGAGCCTTTCTGAATGAATAAAATACGCGTTTTTTATGAAATATAATTGGCTAAACTGGCATTGAGTGGGTTAAAAGAACCAAAACAAAGACAGACGTCCTGGCACGTAACAGACATTTTCAAAGCAGAATCTCTGACTTTAGCATTGTTTTTCAGAAAAACAAGAGTGTTCACTTGGCATGTTTCTTAAGTATCTGCAAACATATTGTGGTATTTTTATGCTTTAGAAGAGTCAAAAACTTATATACAGCACCTTTAATTATTGAATATTGTACAGTGTATTTTTTTGTATTGTTGTTTAATAAATAGTTTAACAATTGGATTTCACTCATGCTGCCTTTAAAGAGGCTGTAAAAACTGTAAAAATGCATTTTTAAGAATTGTTTGACATTTGTTTTTTTATTATCTTTTTTTATTATTATTTAAATTATTTTTCCCCTAGTTTAAAGTAGATTATAAAACTATTTTAAAATATGCCCATTTTGCAATTACAATTGGCTTAACATGCTTATAGTGTAAGTTTATTGTCAATGAACTGTTCTTATTCTTTTCTCTCCACAAAACCTGTTTTTTAACACAGCTACAGTTGTTCTCCTCGTCAGGTCTCAGATTCATCCGTGAGATGAAGATAGTGCTCCGGTAATCCACTGCAGTGTTACTCTTAAACCAGCTCGGCAGCGCATCTCTGCTCATTCAGCGGCGACATGCACCACCCAGCAGAGCGTGAAATCGTGACATCAAGTCTTTATGCTTTAATGCCTACCGATACCCACGCTGCCTTTCTGCTCTCAGGGAATAAAACGAAAGAAGCCGCGACATGATCCACCTTTCTCAAAAAAGAATACTCTGCCCATTTGAGCAAAGAAAATTTTGTCATTGTACACATACACACATACATATATATGTGTGTGTGTGTGTGTATGAATGTATATACAAATACTGTATATAAATATAGTGAATCTGTGTTGCAAAAAGTTATGGGTGAAAGATACGATGTGATGCGTATCAATTCTCTCAAACCCACACTGTGTCAAGAGGCTGTCTGTGTTGCTTTTGTCATGTCGTAGGACAGATAGTGGCGTGACTGGCAGGCGTTGAATGGCTCTGGTAGGGTCCTGTCACTGAAGCTTTCCATGGCCCGTGTCAGAGACGTACCTTCATTTCACATGAATAAAGGATCTGATGGCTGCGCAAATTGTGCTCTTTTTGCCCATCAGCCCCTCCTTGTGCTCTCTGTCTCACATCAGTTTTTCTCTCTGTCTTTCTTTCTCTCTCCATTTGAAGTTTTCTTCCAGACTACATAAATGGAGACTTTGATTCGATTCTGCCAGAGGTCAAGGCGTTTTATGCAGGAAAGGTGAGTTTACGGTTTTTGGGAGTCTAGCATGTTGTCTCTCTCTTAATTTCTTTACATTTTTTACATCTTTTATTTCTATGCTTTATTTTGTGTTGTTTTGAAGTTTGTCAAGTCTTAAAATTCAAACAGTAGTAATGCCATACAACTGCCATTTTGGTTTCCACAAATAGCCTTTAAAAAATATTTGAATAATCTAGATATATTTTTCCAGTATACACAATAGGCTGAATTTTATGTGAAATGACAAGTTTAAGGTTCTATGTTCAATGCATTTTGATTTAATTTGTATTTTTAAGGCTCGGTTGTGTTTATAAGATGCAAAGCAATGTTTCATGCTTCACTTGTAGAAAATCACGTTATTTTTTCATATATCTTACTTTGACTATACAGCTACTCCGCTAACATGAAAACGACAGTCATATTTCCTAGTTCCTCTGAAAGCCCGCCCTCAAGAGGCTCTGATTGGTCAGCTAACATAATGTGCTCTGATTTGCTGATTGGCTCCACGTCACGCTCCTACAAGCATGCACTTTTGCGCTGTGTAAACAGCCGTTTCAGTTTGCCTGAATCAGACAGAAAAATAAAGAGCACACAGCTGTACCTCAGGCCTGCTCTCCAAAATAAAATCTGAAGTGTCTTTCACATATATTTGGGTTATAAGCATGTGTAAGTAATATGTAAGTAAAATGTTCTCGTATCTTTTGCAAGTTTGTTATTTGAAATGTAGAACACAGGGAAAGCGTTCGCATAGAGGAACACTGCACATGCTGCTGAAGATTGTGTGTCTTTACAGCAGTTTGACTGATAAATATGAATTTGTAGCTAAATTGTTAGTGGTGCCAAACAGAATTTCCCATTGTTTATATCCTTGTTTACATCCTCGCTACAACATACCATTAACGCTAGAAACTGTGCATGTAGTTGATCAATTTTAACAAATAAAAATACTTACAGGTTGTGGCTCACAATCTACAGCTTCGTCGGTTGGAGGAGTTTTAACTGAATTCACTGAACTGGGAGAAATTCTGGTAGCTGTCCTTTGTCAAATGCTAGAGATTTATATTTTTAATAATTCTCTGGAACATTTAAAACATTTACTGTAAGCACTTCTCTCTTTGTGTCGTGTCCGTTGGAAGCCCAAATACAGAAACCGAACAAGCTCTGTGGAAATAGCAGCGTTGGGAAGGCATTTTAGCTTTCTATGCTATAACATTACAGCGCCTCTTGCCATGCCCCTTTGCTGTGCACGGTGTGTATGTGGGGTGTATGTGCATGGTGAATGCACGTAATCTGAAGCCCTTGTGATCTCACTAGCCAGGATGTATTTTTTTGTAGTCCCCAAACTTAGTTTGCTGTATAGGCTTTACTAAGCTAACTCTGTAAAAGCCAATGTCTCCCTTTGCATTCAACTTTGAGCGTATTACATTCAGAGATGTCGTTTATGTTCACACAGCTACATTACACATCAACTAAAGTTTAAAATATGATATCGTAGTGAACCACCCTTTTAAAATTGTAAAAATCGAAATAATAAAATTCTTAAATATTGAAAAAATGTTACACACTTCAGTGAACACAGTGTGACAATACACAATATTGGGATTGCTAGAGTGATACAAGACCAGTATTTTAAGAAAAATAGTGTTTTATTTGACTGAATGTCATACAATTAAAAAAAATAAAAGTGCATTTTAAAATATTTTTAATAAATGTAATTTCACATTTCTGAGTGTGAAGGATGTACAAAGACAAAAACACTATAAAACAAAGTTTTTATCTTGACAAAAAAGGTTTTAGTATCACAAGATCATGTAGCATGAGTTCATGTATGTTTTAGGACTATCAAAGTTGATTTGAATGATTAATATTTTAGCATCATGTTTTAGTATGTAAGGCTTGAAGCTTCCGCTGCTATTCTGAACCAATAATCGAGAACAGAAAGCAGTTGAATGATGTGTTTAAATCAGTTATTTATCTGACTCCACTGTAATTAATCTGACTCCATTAATGTTGTTATCATCATTGATAAAGAGAAAGAATCTCAACACCTTAAAGCAGACAAAGTTGTTTATTAAGTGACATTTAGTTCTACAGACAGTAGAATGAAGCAAACTAGCATGCTGTATAGAGAACCTTAGCTGTAACATATGAACTGCAGTGTAACAAAGACTACCTTTGTTAGCATGAGGCTTCGTCCAGGAGCATTTGTGTGCGGGAGACGCAGAGTAAAAGCCATTCTCCCAGATCAGCAGTTAACTTTCCTTCTTATGCCCTGAGCAAAGCATTGTCAAACAAAAGTGAAAACCAACCCCCAAAACCAGCTGAAAATGAAGGCAAAGTTGAGAAGATAAAGTCGGTGAGAAGTACATTACATACTCTCCTCAGGCCACGACTCAACAATAGTAAATAGATTGTATATTGATATACATCAATGTTCACTACAAAGCTGAAGTCATAAACTGTCAAATGACACTAAACAAGACAAAGTTATACAAAGGAAGATCACAAGCTGATGAATTGTGTGTGGTGATAAGCACATGGTTTCTGTAAGCAAATGGCAGAGATGTGTATTGGAGCTGTGAGGAACTCTGCCACGCCAGGAGGATCCATCCCAAGCTTGGAATGTCCCAGTAGTCCTTCATAAGCATAGAAGCAGGGCTTAATTTGTGCTGGAACACGCCGGATCCGGCACCTCTGAAATCTGATCCGGCACCTCATTTTACTGATCCCCTCCTCAACCACCCTCCTATCCGCTGTACACTTTCACTTTCTTCCGCAACTCGCCCCTCTTCACTTTCATCCGCGACACCCCCGCCCTGCTCCCTTTCGTCCACGAGACCCCTCCACCATCCACCGCACCAGTTTTACAGTACTCGGTTTGAGTTCTGTTTATTTATCGGGTTTTACTGTGCTCAAATTGCTTCATTTACTCAAATGGATTAAGTTCACAGTACTCATTAGGATTAGTTTTTGAACTTAAATGGTTGGTTGCAATCGGTTTCCTCAAACGCTTTGACTAGTAACTTTTTGGCTTTTACATATTCTATTTCAACCTTTTTAATGGTAATAATTTTGCTTGTTAGTTCACATACAGTAGGAAGTTCATTGTAATATACTGTAAATGTAAAATCCAATGTCCATTTGTCCTATTGTCCAGCACTTTTTGTACTTTAGTACAACAAAAAAAGTTATTCTTGCATGCTTATGCACTGATATAAACCTGTCCATTCTCCAAACTCCTATAAATGCCAGATAATATTTGTATGGCACACAATTTTGAGCAGACACCCTTTGTGATTAAGATTCACATTCTGTTCTTTCCCACCACTCACCACATGAAGTCATGTAGATTTCACAGATTCACACCACTGCTTTCCTGTCATTCTGGAAAGGTGCAGTGTGGTGTGCTATCAGTCTAGTGGCTAAAGCTCTTAACAAAGCTGCTGAACCTGTGAAGTGAAGTGTTACAGAGAGGCCTGTGCTGTGCCCTTGAGCAAAGCACTTACCCGCACTCTTCTCCTGTGGGACTGTCTCTGAAATTAGTGTACTGTACGTCAGTTTGAATGAAAACCATCTGCTAAGTAATGAGTACCTGAGGTTATTTGCATTGTTATAATCCTGCATACATACATTTTTATGTCACTCCTAAGCCGGTGCATGCGACTTTCTTGGGGGAACCGAAGTTTGACAGACCATGACGCCTGAATTTAAATGGGTTTGAGAAGGGATAAAAAGCAAAATGATGCTCTGTGGAGGATAAAGGGAAGATCAGGCCGCAGCAGAACGATTGACGTTTGGATGTGGGTTTTGGTGGTACCTGCTGCGATTGAGAAGTCACCTGCGACGAGCCTCTATATGCAAGCATTCAAGGGAACTGAGACTGGAAATGAGCGGAAACTTTCACCTCTGACCTTCCTGACACTCCAAGAAATCTCACAGCAAGAGATCTCATTTACAAAACACAAAATGTGACCAGATGAAAGGCGACAGGAACTTTTTACATTTGGAGAGACCGTTTTCTTTTACTTTATCTGATCATATCGGATTCTGAATATAGTGGTGGTTTTTTTTTTTTGCATGTTTGTCACAATTTAAGCTTTCAGATCATCACAATTTAGTCAAAGATAACACAAGTAAACACGTCATGCAGTTTTTAAATTAAGGTTTTTAGACAGAAAAGAAAATACAAAACTGCACCTGAGTTCAATTTCTTTAGCAAAACCCAGGCCTGATTACTGCCACACCTGTTTGCAATCAAGAAATTAATTAAATAGGACCTGTCTGAAAAAGTGAAGTAGATCAAAAGATCCTCAAAAGCTAGACATCATGCTGAGATCCAAAGAAGTTCAAAAACAAATTCATAAATTGAGATATGCAAAGGTTATCAAACCATTTCTAAAGCTTTGGGCCTGCAGCAAACCACAGTGAGAGTCATTATCTACAAATGGCAAAAAGATGGAGCAGTGAAGAACCTACCAATGAGTGGCCAGCCAACCAAAATTACCTCAAGAAAGTAGCAACAACTCAAAAAGAAGTCACAAAATAACCACACCAGCATCCAAAGAACTGCAGGCCTCCCTTGCCTCAGTAAAGGTAAATGTTCACGACTCCACCATAAGAAGAGACTGGACAAAATGGTTTGCATGACAGAGTTCCAAGTCAAAACCACTGCTTAGCAAAAAGAACATATAGACTTGTCTCAGTTTTGCCAGAAAACATCTTGATGATCACCAAGACTTTTGGGAAAATACTCTGTGAACTGAGGAGACAAAAGTTTAACTTTTTTGGAAGGTGTGTGTTCCATTTTATGTATGGCGTAAAAGTAAAAACGCATTTCAGTCAAAGAGCATCATACCAACAGTAAAATGTGGTGGTCGTAGTGTTATGGTCTGGGGCAATTTTGCTGCTTCAGGACCTGGAAGACTTGCTGTAATAAATATATATATATATATCCTGAAGGAGAATGCCCGGCCATCTTTTAGTCATCTCAAGCTGAAGCAAACTTGTAGGACAACTTGTAAGCAGCAGGAGAATGATTCAAAGCACACCAGCAAATATACCTCTGAATGGCTGAAGAAAAACAAAATAAAGACTTTTAAATGGCCTAGTTAAAGTCCTGACCTGAATCCAAATGAGATGCTATAGCATGAATTAAAAAACACAGTTTATGCTCGAAAAACCCTTCCATGTGGCTGAAGTACAATTACAACAACAGCAACAAAAAGAAATCCATAAGGGGGCAAAGAATTTACACCACTGTATATTATGACGGTCATCAGTTATTGTTAATGTCGCAAGCAATAATGCCAATCTGTAAGCTTATAGATGTTTTTTTATTGTCAGAGACACCATTTTCATCTTTATCCAAGTACTTAATCTGATTTTGTCAGTCACTTTGTCAGTTTAAGAAATATTAAAACATGTTGGACATCAATTTATTGTTTTTTAATTAATTTTTTTTTTCTCCATTATAAAGACATGACTTGGAATGGCTTAAATATGTAGAAAAATTCCGTTTCAGATTTTAATATGATTCTTATGTGTGGTTTAATTTTCTGAGTGTCCTTTTTGAGTGTGTTTTTGGGCTTGTGTAGCTGGATTTGGCCCATTATTGATAAATAAGTATAAGAAAGAACCCCATCTTAATGAGGGATTTGTTCATTCAAGGAGTTCATTCAAAATGGTTGATTCATTTCTTTATTATTAACTCATCAACACAAATGATTTGTTTAAAAAAAAAACAATTTCTGGCTTTGTTTGAAATATTTTCATTTGCTAAGCAGAAAAAAAAGATAATATTAAGTCTAAATTGTAACTTAACTCAGTATTAACTTGTTATTTAACTGTATAAAATCAGTATCACATTTACCGTCGCAGACAAGGAAAAGGGCCATAGTGTTTGTGTGAAATAAATATCACAAAGATATCATTAAATATCATACATACATTAAATATCATACTGTATAGATATTGAAAACAATTTTGCTTTTATAACTTCCATAGGGCAATTCGGTAACACTTTATAATAACTACACACTATGAATCATTTACTAAGCATTAGCATCTAGTGAATTAATTATTTGTTAAGCATTAACTCTACATAAGCGTTAGTAAGCAGTTTATAACTGCAGCTACAAATGCTGTATTCTTGACTTACAACCACATTTATAATGTGCTTAATAACTGTACTTTCATACTTTACTAATGATTTATTTTTCATTACTAAATTAAGTATTGCATTATTTACAAACCATTTGTATTTAAGAGTAGTTGGAGGTTTTTAAGATCATTCAGAATAAGTTAGTAAATGATTAATAAACTATTGAAATCAACGTTTATATATCTTATTATTCACACATATAGTAATGGTTACTATATATGTTAATAAATGATTTATTAACTCAACTTCATCCAGTTTTGTGACCTAATCTAAAGTGAGGACTATTTATGCTTTAAAAATCCCTTATAAATGACATATAAAGGCTCAGTATCAAATGAACAATAATCTTTACAATCTTATCTAAAAAGTAAAATTACTGTAAAGTTTAAACATTGCTGAATAACAGGAGTGTCAAAATACAACAAAATTGGATAAAAAAACAACAATATAATAATTTAACAATATATTAGGATGCAATGTTTAAACTGTACAGTAATTTTATTTTAGATAAGGTTGCAAAGATTTATTTTTCATTTGATACGGTTTGATTTGTGTATCTTTAAACGAATAGAAATGAATAATGTCGTTTATGTTCTTTTTTCCTGTTTAGAATTTAACTGAGCCTTTATATGTCATTTATAAAGGATTTATAAAGCATAAATAGTCCTCACTTTAGATTAGGTCACAAAACTGGATGAAGTTGAGTTAATAAAGCATTTATTAACATATAAATTAACTATTAGTTTATGCCTGAATAATAAGAATTATAAATGTAAATTTTATTGGTTTATTAATCATTTACTGACTCATTCTGAATGATCTTAAAAAACAACTAACTATGCTTAAATAACTGGTTTGTAAATAATGCAATACTTAATTTAGTAATGAAAAATAAATCATTAGTAAAGTATGAAAGTACAGTTATTAAGCACATTATAAATGTAGTTGTAAGTCAAGAATACAGCATTTGTAGCTGCAGTTATAAACTGCTTACTAACATTTATTAATGTAGAGTTAATGCTTAACAGATAATGAATTCACTATTTGCTAATGCTTAATAAATGGTTCATAGTGTGTAGTTATTATAAAGTGTTACCGGCAATTCTAATGGATTTCTATTAAGCTTCATAACAGTAAATACTGTTAAAAACTGAAAGTATGAATACAGTGTACTAGTACTTTAGCTTAAACAAATATCAGATTTCTAGAGATAATCAATGCACTTTGATATACAGAATGATATATACAGATTGTATATAAATTAAGTCATCATTTTTGACCAATCACACAATTCATACTTATTGTAGACATTCATATATAAATTTTGTCAGAGTTCATGAGCATGAATTTAAGTCTGTTTTATCTGTCAGCTGTCTTTCAGTTTTACCTATTTTGTTCCAGAACTGCAAGCTAATGGAAACACCTGACCAGGATCTGACAGACTTCACTAAGTGCTTGGTCATTATGGTGGAGGAGATCAAAGCAAAGAAACTGCAGGTTTGACTTCATCTCTTCTCCGCATATATCTATATATATTGATCTATCTGGATTTTTTTTTTTAACTCTCTTATACTTTAAAACTGATTCCTTATATTTTAAAACTGAACTTTTTTTACTCAATTTGAACCCTGCTTCTTAATTATTTATGGGAGCATGTGCTTTACGAAGGCAAGGCAGACCTGCCAAGCTGTGAGACCCAATGACTGGGTAAGACTGCGTCCGCGCACAAGGATTTGGCTGTTCATGAAGGCTTGTATGTGTTTGTTTCCATGATCCACAGGGTTTGTTGCATGTTTTCCACATGATTCTGTCAGGGCCAATACAGGAAAACTGCTTGTGTGCAATAAGCATTTTTGCAGAGAGAGCTGTACAAAAATTGGAGAATGGCGGATTTTGTCTTTTATCAGTTGAGTTTGTTGCCATTCAGACACATCGCCTATATCCGTGCTGCTGTGTTCACCATATATTTAAAATCCTCCAGATTACTGGCAGGGTTAATAGTTGGAATAGACAGGGCAAGAGACCTGCTGCACTGCTATCCACTGTGTCTGCATTCAGACCCAGGGATTGAGGAGGAGAGAAGTCCTAATCATTTATAGTGTTTATATAAACATGATTATCCTTATGTTGATATAACAAAACGTGGTTATGTGTATATGAAATTACGAATAACAAATGTACAGGACATTAAATTACTTACTATTTATTTCTTTGCGTTCCCATGCTCTGTCGGCCATGCCCACTCCTCCCTCTGCTCGCAGCCCTCCACGCCCATCTCGGAGCGTTTTTTTTTTTTATTCTGAGGTAGACTTGAACTGAAAGCGTGGGGTTTCATGGCCCTTTAATAGAGAGTACATTTTTATTTTGGGGTGAACTATCCCTAAGTGTAGTTATAGCTATGATAAGTATGAAAATAAATGATTTTAAATGTAACAACTTTATTTTATTAGTCTGTCATTATTATAAAAATGTAACTTAAAGATATAGTTCACCCAAAATTTAAAACTGGCTCTTAATTTACCCACCCTCCGGCCATCAAAGATTTAGGTGACTTTTTTTAAACTCAGTTAAACATTAAAGAAGATTTCTAACTAAACTGTGGTCCTTGGCGATTCATAAAATGCAAATCAATCATTACTGGAATTTTTAGAGTTAAAAAAAAACTGATTCAGGCCAAACAAAACTAATACCTTTCACTGGTATTACGAATTTGAACATCCAATCCACATCCTCAGTTAACAGTCTTTAGGACCTTTAGGTCCTTTAGGATAGTCTTTAGGACCTTTCCTGGACCACCAACACCTCCAGCCAGGTCAAGAAGGCTCACCAGCACCAATTTTTCTTAAGGCAACTTAAGAAGAACCAGCTGTCATCAGCGTCTTGGTGAACTTCTACCGTTGCACCATAGAAAGTATCCTGACCAACTGCGTCACAGTCTGGTATGGAAGCTGCTCTGTTGCGGAGTGTAAGACACTGCAGCGGGTGGTGAAAACTGCCTAACGCATCACAAGGACCACACTGCCAGCCATAGAGGACATCCAGAAGAAACACTGTCTGCATCGAGCACGCAGTATTCTTAAGGACTCCTCTCACCCTGCTCACAGACTGTTTTCTCTCCTGCCTTTCGGCAGGCGCTTCAGGCTCCCCCGGACAAAAACCAGCAGCCTAAGCAACAGCTTTTTCCCCAGAGCTGTCTCCCTTTTGAACTCTGCCCCCCACTGACTCTTTTGCCCCCCACTCTCCTTATAACTTATACTCCTCAAAATCACTGCACTATTTAACATTTGCACATTTAAACATTTTAAAATTGCACATATGCATTGCACTACATTGCACTGATTCATTTATTTGAACTGTACATACCCACTGCACATGCACATTTGTAATTATGTACACACCCACTGCACATATACATTTGTACTTATTTTTATCTATCTGCACACTTCTGATTATTAATAGCCACCTGAACATATATCCATCTATTGTAAATCTCTGTTCAGAGCTAATACAACCTGTATATAATGTTTATGGTACATCCATTTGTAAATATCCCCATAGTTCTTCTGTAATTTCACTTTATAACTTATACCTGTATCCTGCACTTGCTGCTATTGTACTCCTGGTTAGACCTAAACTGATTTCGTTGTCTTGTTCTTAAAGTTAAATCTTATCTAATCTAATTTCTCTCTCATTCATGACAGTCTGAGCAAAAGAGATATAAATAAAAATAAATGCCTTTTTTAGGGTGAACTATACCTTTAAGTGTGTTAAGGAAACACTTCTGAAAGTCCACTTTCACTTAAGTGACCTTGTATTTCCTATTATATTTTCTGCAAGCACAGCTTTAAACTACATACTTCTAAGACGTGAAGACACACTACAACATGAGCCAGTTCAATACAATAAAGTGTTTTTTTTTTCCTCTAAGGTTTTAGTCATAAAATAAAAGTTTCAAAATTCCAACCTCAAGTGGTCACAAAAAACACATCTGAAATCCACTTTAGTACCAGTTTTTTTTTTTTTTAAAAAGAGACTCTTTGAGACTCCATATCAAAGAGCGTTAACTCAAGCATACAGATGCAGGAGTACTGTATGTATACTATAAAAAAACATCTAGATATTGAGATGTACATTACGACACAGGGAATACTGGAAACTCATATTTGGAAGGATTGTGCTTTGCATTTTCACTCACTTCTTCTTTTTTTTTTTTTGACCTGTCAAACATAAAAGGTGAGCTCACACCTCAGCTTCAGTGTGAATTCACATCCTCCAGGAGCTGTCAGAGAGGTTTTGTATGGATATTGTGTGTGTGTGTCTGTCTGCTCCTCCTCTAAACCCCAGTCTGAGCTCCAGGCTTGTCAGGCTGTCTGTTGGTCCTCACAGAGATGCCCATCACCGTCACAGACACTCCAGAGTTTTACCAATATACAGGCCTCCAGCTCTATCTATATGCATACTACGGCCTTCGTTTTTCTTCCCATTGTGTTTATATTCACCCCTGTATCCCATCGCTACTCTTTGTGTCTCTACGCTCTCGCAAAAGACAAGTAACCCTTCCAAATGTGAATAAGCTTTAGTGCAGAGGGGTCGCAGAGGTAACGAGTGAGGTAATTTGATTTTGTGTCAGCTCTTCATTGTATAAAACAAGACTGGAACTGAAATATTTATTCATCGTCTTGTTTTAAGGCATTCAGTCTAATCTGCTGGAGACAATATAACAAAACTGAACATCCAAGTGCCCGTGTTATGGGTATTTTAATGCTTGCTCATTTTGTTTTAAAATAGGTTTGCATCCACCCAAGGTCAAAAAGGACTTTAGTTTTCTCATAATACGCATTGAAGTCTGAAATTGTTGATTCAAGGATGAAGTCTCTCTAAATGCCTCCTTTTGAGAGCCTACTGTGCTGGAAACTGTGGTCTTGTTTACACCTGGTTTTACAGTAAAGATGAGTTTGGATCGATTAGATCACAGGTAGACGCATTAGATCACAGGAAGACGCATTAGATCACAGGTAGACGCATTGCATGTACACTTGCCATCCAATGTTCACTTTCGGACCCTTTTCTAATGACAACACTGGTGTATATGTTGGTGTACATGCACTTAGACTTTTTCTGATCTTTCTAATCTGATTTTGTGAAATAAGCTCAAGCTAATTACATTTCGAACAATCATAAATACCTTGTACTTATTTTGAACAGTTAAAAAACTGAAGTAAATATGAGTTCCTAATAGTTAATGATTGTCTTACGGCGACCTGCACTGCTGGGTTCCACACAATCGATTTGTGTTGGGACAACATGAAGGAATTAAGTTAACTTATTTATAATTTTACTAATTTAAGTGGATTGAACATAAAACAATTAAGTTGTCACAGAAAAACTGAATAATTGTGCTGTTTCAGCTCATTTTAAATAAGCGGTTTGATCAAACAGCAAATTGGATTTTTTTATTTATTTAAGTGTGATTCCTTTATAATTTTGATTCAAAATTAGTTTTTTTGTTTTGTTTTTTCAGAGTTTTCAGAGTTTTTTTAACAGAATATAAATGTTACATAAATAAAAGAAATCTCTTCACATAAACAAAGGCTTTACCTGGGCTCTTTCCACTTGAAATTAGCGTGAACCACTGCATTTTGCTCACGACCCAAGCAAAGATGCAGAATAAATGCAGCATGACCAGTTTGTAAGCTAAATGAAACCGTATCTTTTCACAAATTAAACAAATTCTGAATGGTCTAACTTCAGTTTTAAGTCAGAACAACTATTGGCCTGCTACTGCACATACAAGAGCCACAGCCATGTCACCCTGCAGCCCAAGAATGTAGGGGTGTCAAAATTAATCGTTTCTTCGGTGCATCGCGATGCAGACGCGGACAATTCGATATCGGTTCAGTAATAATCATAACCGGTTATTATACTGACGTCATTTATCTCACATGCGCTATGTCGCCGTAGCTTACTATGGCGAGGGAGGCGAGCCGCGAGCGCGAGTATTTACTACGCTCTAACTACGAAAAACACACAATGTGCACAATTTCACTGCGTGTGTGTTTGCTGAACACTGTTTCACTGAAACTTACAGCAAAAGCCCCTATTTCATGGCGATTAAGAGAATGAAAGTAATCTCCATTTCTCTCTCGCTGTCTCACTGTGGCCCATGAGTGCATCTGTGAAGAGCATCAGCGTGTAAGAGCCAATCGCAGCCCTTTCTGTTGAGCGCGTGACCAATCAAAGGGGTGTAAGAAAGAACTTGGTAGACAAGGCAGAAAGCGAGCGGGATATTTATATTTGTTTATTTGCTATAGACTATTTCAATGTGGTCATGTCATTGGCCCATAAACATTTCCTGCTTGACGTTAAACTATTTCCTAACTGTAACAAGAGGCAATTTAATCATAACTTGATTTTAAATCAGCCGTCATAACACTATTTATCAATATGTGGACCTTTTTGGATTCTCAGAAGCAATGGAAATTAAAAAGGTAAAACAGGATACGTTAGGGCCATTGTTTTTGTTTACATCCCTCAAAATTGTCTATAAATGCTCGTGTTGTTTAAAGGTACAGTTTATATATCTGACTGTTTGTATTAAAGGACAAAATTGTTTTACAAAAAGTATATAAATATATTTATACATTTAATACAAGAATTGTTGTGCTGTGAAGAAAATAAAAAAACTGTGTATGGAAATAATCGTCAATGCACCGTGATGCACCGAGATATCGAATTGAACTGAATCGATGGCATGATAATCGTAACCGAACCGAACCGTGAGACCAGTGTAGGTTCACACCTCTACAAGAATGGTTACTCACTGAAGCTAAGCAGGGCTAAGCCTGATTAGGACCTGGATGGGAAATCACATGGGAAAACTAGGTTGCTGTTGGAAGTGGTGTTAGTAAGGCTAGCAGAGGGCATTCAACCTGTGGTCTGTGTGGGTCTTAATGTCCCAGTATAGTGAAGGGGACACTATACTGTCAGTAAACATCGTCTTTCATTTGAGACGTTAAACTGAGATCCTGACTCTCTGTGGTCATTCTTGTACGAGCACTACTCGTAAAGAGTAGGGGTGTAACCCCGGTGTCCTGGCAAAATTCCTTCCAACAGCCCTTACCCATCATGGTCTCCCAATCATCTCTATCCACCGAATTGGCTCTATCACTGTCTCTCTACTCTACTAATTGCTGGTGTGTGGTAAGCACGCTGGCGCCGTTGTCCTGTGGCTGCCATTGCATCATCCAAGTGAATGCTACACACTGGTGGTTGTGTGGAGAGACCCCCCTCATGATTGTGAAGTGCTTTGGGTATATGGCCATACATGATAAATGCGCTATATAAATACACATTGCATTACATCTGAAAAAACAAACTTAAACCAAATTTACGATTTTCGTACTTAAATAGCATAACCCATAAAAACAAATAACATAACCCATCATGTTTAAGAATGAGGTCAGTAAGTGAGAGTTGGTGTTTTGTGACTGTTCAGATGCATTCGACCAGTGTTTTTAAATGTAGAAAAAACTCAAAACAATTGAGAACCTGTGCTCTTGTATTTAGTTTTGTGTACTTTTGACCAGATCTGCAATTATTATTATTTTTAATACAGGGTGGAAACGAGGCCAGAATGGCTATTACTATATTTGAATATCAGTCCAGAGGCTTTCTCAGTAATTGTAAGCAAAAAATAAAATGGGGTTTTTGTATTTTAACCTCATGTTCTTATCTTTTGTAATTGCCTGCATAGTAGATTTGCTTTTGCAGCTCAGAGAACAGCATCTTCTTGACACACACACAAAAAATACAACCCAATGTCCAAAGACAAAGGTCTTGGCTAGAACAACAGTATTTAAGCTTTAAAGTGTGCATTGTCCATGAATAGCCAATGAAGACTTTAGGCTGCCTAATGCGAATTGGTTACAAAAGTGTACGCAAGAATTAAAGAGATTCACCCAAAACTGAAAATTCTGTCACCTTTACTTGTCACAAACCTGTTGGACTGACTTTATTCTGTTGAAAATAAAAGAAGATATTTTGAGGAAAGCTGGAAACCTTTAACCATTGACATTCACAATTCTTTTTCCAGCTGTGGATGTCAATGCTTGCTGGTTTTCAGCTTTCATCAAAATATCTTCTTTTGTGCTCAAAATATATATATTTTTAAAGTAAATAGTGAGTAAATAGTGACTCATTTTTATTTATAGAGCACATTTAACCAACCACAATGGGTATCAAAGTGGTGTACATAAAAACACCAAATACATACATATACCAAATACATAAACCAACGGTTTCAAACTCAATTCCTGGAGGGCTGCAGCTCTGCATAGTTTAGCTCCAACCACCTCCAACTCACACCTGCTTAATAGTCTCTAGTGTAAGCACCTCAATTAGTTGGTGGATCAGCTGTGTTTGATTAGGGTTGGAGCAAAACTGTGCAGAGATGCGGCCCTTCAGGAATCGAGTTTGAGACCTATGACATAAACTTACAACACCTGATTAAAGGCTAAAGAAAATAAGTGTGTTTTCAGTAAACCCTTTCAAATGACTCCAAAGTATAAGTTGTTCATGAGGAGAATGGAAGATCTTTCCAAAGTCTTGGAGATGCTACAGAAAAAGCTCTATCACCTCCACATTTCAAGCGTGATCGCGGAACTGTCAGATATAGTCGATCCTTAGAGCGAAGAGATCTCACAGGTTGATGCATACTTATTAGCTTCAAAATATACTTGGGGGGCCACGCCATGGATGGTTTTAAAAACATATTGACATAAAAACATATACAGTACAAACAAAGTTTATATTACGGGCAACTGACAAGCTCCAAATCGGTTCTGCACTTTGAAAGACAATAGGGTGTTCTCACACTAGGCACAGATGTCTTGAATCGTGCCCAGGCGCGATTGTACCTCTCCACTCTCCCCCTCCTTCTGCACTCACACTGCAATTATACCTTTCAAGTTTGAGCATGCTTACATCATCGATGATGCGACTGCTTAGTTTTGAAGAGAAGCGCTCTTGTATATTGATTTAGTTATATTGTTTTGTATTATTTTAAGTCGTTTGAAATGCAATGAACAGATCCACCACATTTAACGCTCATAAACTTTCATAAAGTCATCGTGCTGCATGTATTAGGAGGTTTGCTGAAAGGGGGGTTGTATCGTTAATAAACTATGACAGTTCTCATTTATTGAAAAGTACAAATGATTAATAAATCTATAAGAAACAGTCCCTTAAACGTGACGTCTTCAGTTTTGCACTCAGGCATGCTTTGGACTCACACTACAAGCGTATTGCACCTGAGCCCAACCAAACCACACTCTGGCACACCTCTTCCAACCGGACTAAGGTTGGTTAACTGAACTGCACCTGGGTGCTTGTCAAACAAACTGGGAAATGGTGGTCAATCGCACCCGGCCAGGATTCAGACAGCCTAGTGTGAGTGCTCCCTTAGAAACTTTGTGGATTGTGTTAGATTTTGCTGTATTTAGCTAAACCATTCTTGGGTGGCTTGCCAATGTATTAGATTGTTCTAATGCATAAAATAAGTAGGCTGGTCAAAGTTTTTATGGGGAGAAGACTTTATTGAAGACAAAGGAAAGTGCAGTTCCTCAGCAGTGATGTTAACTCGTCGGTCTTCATGTAACTTAACCCAAAGTACTGTCTCAACTCACTACTTTACAACAGAGAATTACCCAACTGGTTTGCATGGGTCACAACTCTAAGGTCATGTAGGCCATGTACTTCACACCTTTTCAGATACAGATACTTGTTTGCATATGAAACAAGCCATACAATCTATCAATTGTATACATTATATTGCACACTACATGAAAGGAAGGATCCAAAAGTGCATGATGGCAACATAATGCATTGTTGCACGCAAAAAAACTAATTTGCAAGAACAAACTGTTTGTTGGTTGTATTAAAAGTTCTTGGTATCTACTTTCGAAGTTTTTGGCCAGTATAAATTGCAAAATGGACCAGACGTAATGCCAATATGTTATGCCAATAATTACAAAAAATGACTCTTTGAGACTTTCCATCTGGTGCCTCCGAGTTGTGCTTCGTTAAAATGCAAAGTTTGTGCTGTCATCATAAGAAAAAGTGCAAACTGGTGTATTAGACATTTTGCAGGTAATGTGAATGTGACCTCCGTCTCAAGTAGAAGTTGTGAACATATCATCATTTCTGCTTCACTTTTTCAAAAAGTTTTACAATGAGTCCACGTAATTACAGAGGCACTGTAACATGAACAATTTATGTGTCAGATGTCTTATAAGTCCCGCTATTTAAACGAGCAAGTGGGGGCTGACGGTGAAGTGTTGATTACCCTCTGTGCATTTTAAAGAGGTTTTTTTTTTTTCGTCACGTACTGTAGAGTTGTTGGATCTCACACAGTGATGGGTACATTGCAGCAGTCAGACAAATGGTCCCGGGAGCAAATATCAAAGACATTCTGCCAAGTCAACGTTTTCCAGTCCGCTCTGTTCCCTCGGAATACTTTCCATAATGTATGACTCTGTTGTTTGGTGAAGACGGACATAATTTTCGGCTGCAGCGGGAAGGAAAAAGCTACGGTGCAACTTTGCAACAGCACTTTCAGAACGTTTATCCTTGACTTATACAACTTATACTCACGATCGCTCATTCGTTTGTCTATTTATTTATTCATTCATTTGTTTAATAGTGCTACATTTAATGTAGAGATGCATAGATAATCTTCATTCACTGATTTGCTCCCACAATGGTGTTTATTTAAAATAAAAACATTGAGTTATTTGTTTATATGTATCTTTCAGTTGTTTTTGAACTTTTTTTATGATTAATATTTTATTAAAATAATGCAGATTTCTAATCAGCCAATCACATGGCAGCAACTCGATGCATTTAGACATGTAGACATGGTCAAGACGATCTGCTGCAGTTCAAACCGAACATCAGAATGGGGAAGAAAAGTGATTTAAGTGACTTTGAACGTGGCATGGTTGTCCGTGCCAGACGGGCTTGTCTGAGTATTTCAGAAACTGCTGATCTACTGGGATTTTCACACACAACCATCTCTAAGGTTTACAGAGAATGGTCCAAAAAAGAGAAAATATCCAGTGAGCGGCAGTTCTGTGAGCGCAAATGCCTTGTTGATTCCAGGGGTCAGAGGAGAATGGCCAGACTGGTTCGAGCTGATAAAAAGGCAACAGTAACTCAAATAACCACTTGTTACAAGTGAGGTATGCAGAAGAGCATCTCTGAATGCACAATACGTCGAACTTGGGGCGGATGGGCTACAGCAGCAGAAGACCACATGGTGTGCCACTCCTGTCAGCTAAGTACAGGAAACTGAGGCTACAATTTGCACAGGCTCACCAAAATTCGACAATAGAAGATTGGAAAAACGTTGCCTGATCTGATGAGTTTCGATATCTGCTGCAACATTTAGATGCTTGGGTCAGAATTTGGTGTCAACAACATGAAAGCATAGATCCATCCTTCCTTGTATCAATGATTCAGGCTGGCGGCGGTGGTGGTGTGGGGGATATTTTCTTGTCACACTTTGGGCCCATTAGGACCAGTTGAGCATTGTGTCAACGCTGAACTTGCTGACCATGTCCATCCCTTTATGACCACAGTGTTCCCCATCTTCTGATGGCTACTTCCAGCAGGATAATGTGCCATGTCATAGAGCGCAAATCATCTCAGACTGGGTTCTTGAACATGACAACGAGTTTACTGTACTTAAATGGCCTCCACAGTCACCAGTTCTCAATTCAATAGAGCACTTTTGGGATGTGGTGGAACAGGAGATTCGCATCATAGATGTGCAGCTGACAAATCTGCAGTAGCTGCATGATGCTATCATGTCAATATGGACTAAAATCTCTGAGGAATTTTCCAGTACCTTGTTGATTTTTTATGCCATGAAGGATTAAGGCAGTTCTGAAGGCAAAAGGGGGTCCAATCTGGTACTAGTAAGTTGTACCTAATAAAGTGGCCGGTGAGTGTATGTTCTGTGTCAGACACAAGCAATTCTCAGTTCAAAATAAGTTTTTTTCATGGCGTTGCATAAAATAATCACAATCTATTTTGGTAATCCCACAAGAACTCGTTCTTTTGCTTTTTTTGCACATTTCTCTTCATCTGTTTATGTAACATCGGTTTTAAACCACTAATCAACCCTTTATTGTTGATTTGTCTCTTATAAGGCATAAATGTTTTTTTTTTTTTAAATCCCCACAATCACTCATTAATTTGCTTGTTTGCTTATTCTCTTCATTTAGTTGTTGATTCATTCTTTCATAATTTGTTTGTCCTTTGCATTAAATATTTATATAGGATTTTTATAACATTCATATTCTATTTCACTCCACAGCTAAAAATTTTTCTGTTCATTCAGTGCTTTTAATATTTTGTTTGTTAAATGTAGCGTTACACAAAAAAATGCATCCGTTTGCTCTGTGATTTATTTGTTCATTTAATTATTCCTTCATTTATTTTAGATTATTAGAACACTGGAATATTAGTCACACTTTATTTTACTTCACAATTCACGTGAATAACAAACCATTAACTAAAACTTATAGCTCAAAAAACTACTAATTAGCTGCTTATTAATAGTTAGGAATGTAATAGTTGTTTAGGATTAGGGATGTAGATTAAGGCTATGTTCACACTGCAGGCAAATGTGTCCCAAATCTAATTTTTTTTATCTGTTTTTGTCTTGACAGAGTAAACAGCCCAAACTGCATGAAATCTGATCTTTTCAATTCAGATTTGTGCCACTTTCATATGTAGCATTAAATCAGATCTGATGTTTTGCAATCCGACCGCAGTGTAAATGGTTATTTAGGATTTCATGTGATTTTTACATAATATTCGATCGACATGTGTCATCGTTCTGTGCTGCAAACACCATCTACTCTTTAGCAGCATAGTAGAATAGCACACAGGGCTAATACTTTAGCACAAAAAGTTGGTTGTTAATTTTGAAAAAAAAAATTGAACTCAAAACTGGTGCTTGTTAACCAATCATTAACCATGAACCTTTTAAAGAATATTGTTCAGTTAGGTTTACATAAAAAAATATGTCCATAAAATAAATAAAACACAGAGGCCTACACAAAATAGCTATATCACAAGAGACTTATTTTAGGTTTTAAATGTCGAAATACACATTAGTACACATTTTGCGCTGTCCATAACTGTACTTTTGTGCATGCAGGTCAGGGGTGCGTTTCAGAAAACCATCATTAGCCAACTGAGGTCGCAAGTTCCCTCGTTACAAACATAGTTCAATGATTTGGCATCTCCCAAATCCATTGTTTTAATGAACTTGTACAAACTTGTAACTTGCAACTACACCTCTGGAGCTGTAGTTAGAAGCATAGTTCCTGGCTATGTTCTATTCCAAGCTATCCCCCCTATGTCATATTTATTTAGAAAATTCTAACATTTAAACTTGGAATGATTAAAAAAAGCATTAAAGTCATCACTCTTAGGTGTAACTTGCTTTCAAAGTATTTTTAAAGTTCAGTTTTAGCGATCTTCATGATTTATATGATTTATATATGATATTAGAATACGTGTTAGCTTTTGTAAGTGATTTCATGTTTTAGAATAGAATATGTAATGTTTCAATAATATTTGTAAATGAAACATAGGCCATATATGTGCCATTTACATATATTTCAGTTAATATGGAAAACAAGGGCATGTTTTTACAAAAAAAAAAAAAATATATATATATATATATATATATATATTTTTTTTTTATTTTTTTTTTTTTTTTTAAAGCGTGTTTGTGTAAACCAATATAATTTGCACAAATAAATTTTGGGGTTCTTCTGTAAAAATGTTGTTACTCTACCCCGTTTAGAGCGTCATCATGGGCGTTTTACTTTATAACTAACGTGGTTAAACGATGGATCTGTGACAGAGAAACTACGAGGTTTGGGAAACAATCGTCACTACATCTTTCTTTTACCAACTGATGTATCGTACTATGATAGTTCCAACCCAGGCTCATTCTGAAAATGTAGTCCCGTGGACATTTCTGGAGACCGCGAAATACGTCCCGGGAGGTACGTATTTTTGCAGTTTTTGTTTTCGTGAATCCGCGAGAGACCGCTGTGTGCGCTTTTTTGTATCTCAAACATCTCTCGCGAGTGCTGTTCGTGCCCATGCTGTTCTTTCGTAAACCCACCAGAGGCCGCTGTCGACCGACCGTCTGTCAGTCTGACTGAATGACTAATTGATTGACAGTGCGACCGGCCAATCGACTGACCCACCCTCCTCGTTCCCTAAACCCAACCAATTTTACAGATTGATCCGCCCACCCACATACTTTCCTAAACCCAACCAATGGTTTACAAAAGCCGTCCAGAAAAAGAAAAACCCTCGTCTGATTTTTACCACGTTTTCGGATTTTACCACATTCTTACCCTGTTGTTCACTTGTTCATTTTATTTTTTGGATTCTGTTTTTGTCTTACCTGATTTTTGGAACCGCTCTTCCCCGGACTCGTCCACCAGGTCGTCGTCGTTGTGGTCAACTCCTCTCTGCGTCTCAAGTCCACCGACAAATACGACGAGCTAACTGGACAAACTGGTTGCGGCTGGAAAGGCCTCCACATGGAGGCCAAAAAGAACAGCGTCATACTGCCCCGTAGCGTTTGCTTAAAAAATGAAGTGCAGCCATACATACCACTGGCTACATACTTCGCGGTCTCCAGAAGCGTCCACGCGACTACGTTTTCAGAATGAGCCTGTGTTGGATAGTTCAGCCACGAGTTACGTCGTTGTTTGGGAATTGCACCCCAGTTTAGGACCATGATCTGTTCACACTGAAAATTAGATTCTGGCCACATTTATAACAACAATGTGAACAACTATGCAAAAAATTCAGATCAGAGAAAAAAAAATCCGATTTGAGCACTAAGCCTTGCAGTGTGAACGTAGTGTTAATTAACAGTTAATATTGCTATAATAGGCAGATAATAAGCTAGTAGTAAAAACAGAATATCTTCATTTACTTTTTTAACTCATTCATTTGCTTATTTGCTCTTTTATCTGTTCATTCATTTGCTTGCGAGTTTGTTCAATTGTGTATTCTGTTGTTTGTTCGTTCATTTATTTAAAAGATTAATTCTAGAGTTACACAATGTTTATCGACTTTGTTGCTCCTACAATTGCATTTTTATTCGTTTGTTCATTTATTTGTCTGTCTAATCTTTTTTTCTTTGTTTATTATGCAATCATTGTTCATTCCTTCATCCATTGATTTATTCATCCATCTTAATCTAGCTTTTTGCTCCCAAAGTGACTCATTTGTTTGCTTGTTTAATCATTCATCTGATATCACTTGTTCATTTGTTTGTGCAATTTACAAACATCTGCATAAAACACTGCTCCACTAGTGTGTGTGTTAATTTGTTAGTTCATCGTTCATGGAATTACATAAAAGATTATTAAATGGGTAGTTCAACCAAAATGAAGGTTCTGTCATCGTTTACTCATCCTCCACTTGTTTCAAACCTGTTTGAGTTCCTTTCTATGTTGTGCACAAAAAGGTTTGAAGAAGTCATTGACCTCCAGTTTCCAAAATCCTTCATAAATATTTCAGTTGTGTTCAACAGAAGAAATAAACTTAAAGTTTTTAAGCACTTGCGTGTGAGTAAATGGCAATTACATGTTCATTTTTGGGTGAACTCTCTTTTAAGTGTGCTACTTTGTCTCTTGTTAGCACATTCATCTGTCCATCAATTTGTTTGTTAATTTGTTCGTGCAACGGCACTTAACAACATCACTCATTCACCAGTTAATTTGTTTGTTCATTAGCTAACTTAATTGGTTCTTATCTCATCTCTTTGCAGATAGACAGCATCGTAACACTGGGAGGTTTAGGAGGCCGTTTTGATCAAACCATGGCCACAGTGGAGACCTTGTTTCATGCACAAAAGATGACTGATCTGCCAGTTGTGGTTATACAAGACTCTTCTCTGGCCTTCCTCCTTAAAGAGGTAAACACCTCTGTTTCTCTCTGTCACACACATACACTTACTCATTCAGTCATTTGCATGTGTTAATCAATGTTTGCACTCTTGAGCTTTTGGCATCCTGATTGCTGCACTTAATGATCAATTGTGATATTAAGCAATTAACAAATGCAGAGACACTTTAGTGCCTCTTCTGTGCTGATTCTTGTTTGTGCACATTGAAAAGGTCACAACTCTGAATTACTGTAAAAATATAATAAAGATTGTGAATGTTTCATGCGATAGTACCATGCCTTTCTACATGCATGTGAGAGAGGCATGAGAGAGGTGTGCAGGTCGGAAAAAGAGGTGTGTTAAGGTGCATTGTTGGCGTGTTGCTATATTGAGGAATTGAAATAGACTGCGCCATTGAGCAGCTAAAAGCTGGACTAAAGTCCAGTCCAGATCGCGTTATTTATGCGCCTATGTGTCCAAACGTTTACACATGCTTAATACACACACAATGTACAGCAATACACAAATATCTTTACATATTAAAAATTAAAGGATTAAAATGTTACAAAAAAGATTATTTTCTACATAAATATAAAACCACTGCCTCCATGCCTTTTTCATCTCTGGGGTTTTTTTTTCAGTTTATTTATGACTATTTGCATTTGTATAATGTTATTATTGTTAGCAGTATTATTTAATATGTGCATATTTATATTTGTTTTAATAAAAACAAGTTTAGATTTGTCCACCTGTCGGGTTTTGGAGACGTCTGTATCATTATATGGGGCATAAGAATAGTATGTGTGTTTGGATATAACTGTTTTTTTGACCACACTTCATTATTACTGTTCATTTATTTGTTTGCTGGAAATTAAAACTGAATTTAGAAATAGTTTTGAAATAAATCTTTGTGCTTAACAAACAAAATTAAATATGTAGGCTAATAGATGTCTTTAGTGGAGTGTGTACAACACCTTCCTTATCCACAAAAATAAAGGAGTAAAGAGTAAAAATAAAGTAAAGAGGCAGAATAGAGGAGGCTCGTTCTTTATCCTTGCACTGCAGATGGTCTGTTTAACTGTTTTCTCGCTAGTGAAGCGATCAGTTTTCCACTTATAAATTCTGCTGTGTGAATAGCAAATGCACCATGGTGAGACGCAACTGACTCTTAAAGATAATGGAAGATGAGTCTCTGATTGGTTTAATGCACGTTATGCTCAAAACACACCCATAGCTCATTAAGAGAATAAGCACAACCCTGTTAGACCATGTGCCAGGGCGCGGAGCGTATTTTTCGATCCTTAAAATCATACCTGCCAACACTCTTGTTTTTCCCGGGAGTCTTCTGTATTTCAGACCCATCTCCCATTTTGTTATTTCTCCCGGAAAACTCCCATAATTTCACCCCTCCCCCTCCCCGATCCTCAGCTTTTTTGTACAATCTATAACACCCCCGGATCCCTGACTTTGGTATAATATCTGATCGCAGCGGCTGCCCGAAACCCGGTGCATAGTACAAACACCTAGACATTCCCACCACTTCGGCCCCCCTTGGTCTCCCGGATTTTCAGAGACAAATGTTGGCAGGTATGCTTAAAATAGCAAAAGTGGATTCAGACATGCCCTTAATGCTTTTGCGCCATGCGATTTAGACTTTGCGCCTAGATCGTTAAAATAGAGCCCATGATGTTTAACCTGAAATTGCATAAATGTATTTATTTGCTTGTTATTCGTTGCTCAATAATCTGTTCATTTAATTGTAATTACATTACATTAACTACAACTACATTATCGATTTCTGTTCATTCAGTAATTTAATATTATGTTTGTTGATGTAGCATTGCATAAAAAATCTTCATCCGTCGGTTTGCTTTGTGATTTATTTGTTTTCTCATTTGCTCATTCATTCATTTATTTTAGAATATTCAAATATCTTTATGTACCTTTCATCTATGTATGCTCTCTCTCTTCTGTGATGATTGTGAACATTGAAAGAATTACCCTTAAAAATTATAAAACATTGTAAATGTTTCCATGCAGTAGTACCATGCCTTCCCAAATGCATGCGTTTAAAAATTGAAGGATTAAAACGTTTAAAAAATATATTATTTTCTACATAAATATAAAAACCACTGCCTCCATGCCTTTTTCATCTCTGGGGGCTTTTTTCAGTTTATTTATGACAATTTGCATTTGTATAATGTTATTATTGTTAGCAGTATTATTTGATATATGCATATTTATATTTGTTTTAATAAAAACAAGTTTAGATTTGTCCACCTGTCTGGTTTTGGAGACATCTGCATCATTATATGGGGCATAAGAATAGTATGTGTGTTTGGATATAACAGTTTTTTTGACCACACTTCATTATTACTGTTCATTTATTTGTTTGCTGGAAATTAAAACTGAATTTATAGTTTTGAAATAGATCTTTGCGCTTAACAAACAAAATTAAATATGTAGGCTAATAGATGTCTTTAGTGGAGTGTGTACAACACCTTCCTTATCCACAAAAATAAAGGAGTAAAGAGTAAAAGTAAAGTAAAGAGGCAGAATAGAGGAGGCTCGTTCTTTATCCTTGCACTGCAGATGGTCTGTTTAACTGTTTTCTCGCTAGTGAAGCGTTCAGTTTTCCACTTATAAAGTCCGCTGTGTAAATGGCAAATGCAATTGTGAACATTGAAAGATTTACCTTTAAACATTATAAAACATTGTAAATGTTTCCATGCAGTAGTACCATGCCTTCCCAAATGTATGCGTGTATTTTATGAGCTCATATTTGCACAGAATCTCCATATAGCTCATAGAAACCCTTGTCTTTGGAAGACTTGCAGAGAAAAGACATTGTGATCTTGTTCAACTAATAAGAAAATCTTGCAGAATTGCTTCAGCTGCATTACTTTGCATTCTGTATGAGAACATTTAATCAACCTCTGAGGCTCATAGAGAATATAAGACATTGAGATGATTTTGAGACTCTTAATCTATCAGCTGTTGTAATGGTCCAGAAATTGAAATGAATGCATCTCGGTCTATATAAAGATGTCCTTGACTGCTTCTGTGCCTCATAAAGAAGACTTATAAAACATGAATTCAGTTCTATCTCTTCTCATTTTGCTGTTTCTGGCTTTGAGCAGACAGATCAGAATTAGTTCTGAATACTCTGAAGTTTGCACAACTCATTTTTTTCATTAACATAAAACATCTCCATTTATATATAGTATCTATCTTGACGAATGTAGAAGGTGGTAATTATGATTTACAGAACAGTTCTTAAAACATCATGGCGATTTTTGAGTGTTAGTAAATTAAGACTGCTACTTTTAAGTGAGTGTGTGTATGTAGACCACACAAAATGTCTTTAGAAATGTGATAATTGAAATGATCACAATGTTAAATTACACTATTGTTTCTAAGTGAGAACTGAGAACTGCATTGCAAAGTTGCCAACATCTTTGCTGGTGAGAATGTTTTAAAATGTTTGTTTTTTTTTTAACTCATCTCACACTTGATTTCGTTAATGCTGCTGGTCTGCAGTTGAGGATCATATGTCTGTTTATTTGGAGTCTCTGTCCTTGTATTTATCAGATACTTGCAGAACTACAAGTACAACAGCGCACCTGCACCCTATACTCAAAGAAACAAACATTAAAATGAGTGACTGGTTGTTGAGTACAGTAGATTTACTAATGCGCAATGGTATCCTGTTAGGTCTAAGCAACCAGAAGCTCAACTGTGGTAGAGGTCACAAAAAAATTCATGATAGTAATGGGAGGAATTTCTCACTCCCCTGCATTAACACTCACCAGTCACTTTATTAGGTACATCTGTCCAACTGCCCATTAACGCAAATTTCTAATCAGCCAATCACATGCCAGCAACTCAATGCATTTAGGTCAAGACAATCTGCTGCAGTTAAAACCGAGCATCAGAATGGGGAATAAAGGTGATTTAAGTGACTTTGAACGTGGCATGGTTGTTGGTGCCAGTTGTTGGCTTGTCTGAGTATTTCAGAAACTGCTGATGTACTGTGATTCTCACACACAACAATCTCTAGGGTTTACAGAGAATCATCTGAAAAAGATAAAATATCCAGTGAACGGCAGTTCTGTGGGCACAAATGCCTTGTTGATGCCAGAGGTCAGAGGAGAATGGCCAGACTGGTTCAACCTGATAGAAAGGCAACAGTAACTCAAATAACCACTTGTTACAACTGAGGTATGCAGAAGAGCATCTCTGAACGCACAACACGTCGAACCTTGAGGCGCATGGGCTAGAGCAGCAGAAGACCACACAGGTTACCCCTCATGTCACCTAAGAACAGGAAACTGAGGCTACAATTAGCACAGACTCACCAAAATTGGACAAGAGAAGATTGGAAAAATGTTGCCTGGTCTGATGAGTCTTGATATCTGCTTCGACATTCGAATGGTAGTTTCAGAATTTGGCATCAAAAACATCCATCCTACCTTGTCTCAAGGATTCAGGCTGGCTGTGGTGGTGTAATGGGGTGGAGGATATTTTCTTGGCACACTTTATGCCCATTTGTACCAATTGAGCATTGTGTCATCGCCACAGCCTACCTGAGTTTTGTTGCTGACCATGTCCATCCCTTTATGACCGTAGTATACCCATCTTCTTATGGCTACTTCCAGCAGGATAACGCGCCATGTCATAAAGCATGAATCATCTCAGACTGGTTTTTTGAACATGACAATGAGTTTACTGTACTCAAATGGCCTCCACAGTCACCAGACTTTAATCCAATAGAGCACCTTTGGGATGTAGCGGAACGGGAGATTCGCATCATGGATGTGCAGCAGACAAATCTACAGCAACTGCATGATGCTATCATGTCAATATGGACCAATATCTCAGGAATATTTTCAGTGCCTTGTTGAATCTATGCCACAAAGGATTAAGGCAGTTCTGAAGGCAAAATGGGGTCCAACCCCTATCTAATAAAGTGACCAGTGAGGGTAGAGCTGTGTAACAGTAGACCAGTCAGGGCATCTATGATGACCTGTGTCCACCCTCGAAAGCGCCTACAACTGTCATACATGTGTTGAAACTTGAACTTGGAGCAGTGGAAAAAGGTTGCCTGGTTTAAAGAGGGCCATTTTTTCAGCCTGATCACACGAGGAAACGTAACTATTTACGTTTTGTCAGTTTAGTGGCTAATTCAGAGTTCAGACGTACAAAAATGTACGATTTTAAAAAGGAGACGTGGCACCCAACCCTGCCCCTAAACACAACCATCATTGGGGGTGAGCAAATCGTACTAAATTGTACGAATGAGATCGCATGAATTCATACAAATTAGCCACTAATTCAAAAAGTTACGTATTGCTGTGAGTTCGCATTGCATTTTCTGTAACATTACATAGATTTCTGTTTACACGTGTGCTGTTTACAAGGGGAAGCAGTGGAATCAGAATGCATTGTAGGCCGTTGACAAGCTGGTCAAGATGTGGGCAAGAATACAGTGTTCTGGGCAATTAAGAATTAAATTATGGGAAACTATAGGTTTGATCATTTGGATGGTCTTAAATTTGACACATGCTCAACACATAACACTGTTGAAGACTAGTTGTCGTCTCTGATAGAAGAGGTCTCGTGATTACTTTATCAGTAATGGTTTGAGGAACATAATGTTCATGCCCGGATCTTAATACAAACGAGGGTCTGTTGGATGTTTTTGACCAATAAGTTTGATCCACATGGCTTCAGTTAATATTCTACTGCCCCTTCTGGGTCTGCGCCTGATAAAATTAAGCCTATTATATTGCCACCAGATACCACAGGACACCCACAGGGGTCTTGTAGAATCCATGCCTTGGTGATTTGGCACTGCTTTGAAAGCACACAGAAGATACCACATATTAGACAGGGGGATCACTGCTGTTTCAAAATGTAAATGTTGTTATAAAGTAAGAGCTCAATTCTGAAGGACAAAATCTTTCTGGGAATAGGATTGGACACCCTGTTTAGGACTTTGGACCCTATGGAAGAAATTAAAAGGAATAGCAAACAGCAGTAAACGGTCATATTATTTTGCCTTGAAACAAGTGTGTTGTGGCTATACATAAAGTAATAAAACAAGAAAATGCCAGTTTGCAACATCAAGCAACATTACAAGCTATTTTCATCTCTGAAAATTAATGAAAGTGAATGAGACCTGAAGTCTTTAGCCAATAAGTTTCCAATGGCTGCACCCGGTTGTACAAAGAAAAAAGCTCTTCAAACTGAGTGTCAGTCACATTCAATAACCTTCTCCTGCACTTTTTCTTCACACGTTTAGGGCAGACATCACCAGCTGAATGTGAACACCGGCATGGAGGGTAAATGGTGCAGTCTGGTTCCTGTGGGCTCTCCCTGTCTCACCACCACTTCTGGGCTTAAATGGAACTTAGGTGAGTTGCACGCCTTTAGGCCACAGGTCTGTCCACCCACTCACACACACCACAAAACACACACACGGCCATCCCAGAGGACCGTCTCCCAGCCTGTGCCATCCTCTGTGCTCCATTTACATGGCCCTGTCCTAGATAGGAGACATTCATTACCCCCGACAGCTCAACTCTCACTGATGCTACAGCTGATGCAGTTTGTCAGGCCTAGATTTAGAAAGAGCTCACATTTACATCAGTGGATTTTAGCCTCTCAATAGCGTTTGCTTTTGAATTGCTCATTTTGTTTTCATAAACCGCTATTTCCTCTAGGGGATGGCCCATTGAGAAGTTTCCTCTCACAGATTAAACAAAAGAAAAGAAACAAACAAGTGTTGGGGACATTGGTTTTGTGCTGTGTACTGGATGTACTGCACCTTGCAATCCATCTTCACTTTAACGGTGGACAGTTTGTACTATTATATGAAGGAGAATAGAGGATTTTATGCTTTTGTGATATTGAATGTGAAGTGTATAATTTGTTGCACGACCGAGATCCCCAAATTCTTTGCAGTAAACAGTGTTTACAAACAGGTTTCGACTCCAGTCTTCCATTGTTCGGCCAAACAGATGGTTTAAATAACCTACACACTACGCCTCTAAGTATCAACTTGACTTTTTTTCTTTAGAGGCGATTCAAACTTTGGCCATCTAAAAGCATGCTGTTAGTCTCTGTAGTGGTTTTGAAGGGTTGTAGCTCTGAGTGGGTGAAAGTGGGCCGCCTCCTACGTGCATTAAATGTTAAAGGTGTGCCAAACGACGGCTCTGACTGAAGACATTAGAGGGAATAGTAATGTAGCCCAACTGTTTGCCTTTGATCTGCTAATGCGAGCTGTCAACGGGAATAATCTCCAGCAAGTTTGCAGCAGAGACTGGGGCTTGTGGTGAAAAAGCAAGCTCCACTCCTTCTGTTAAATCCTGAAGAGGGCACAGGCGGTGTTGTTGTGCTGGGGCCGAAGTGACAGATACATGACTGGGAAGTTCAGCTTTATTGTGTCAAAGGCTTGACGTATCTGCCAAAAGCAAACTTTCCAGAAGATTGTAAATATTGCAGACTGTAACATTTGACCTTGGCTTAAAATCAAAAAGCTTAAGTTTTTCCGTCACAAAACTAGCTCTATATGTAAGGCTTCTTTTTTTGCGCTTTTCCACTGCATGGTACGCCATTGTTCGGTTTGGTATGGCTGACTTTTGGGGATTTTTTTCACTGTGTACAGTACCTGGTTGCCTAGTACCACCTCAGTTGAGATTCCAGTCGATTCTTACCATTGCTGTAATGTGATGAAAAGACGGCCCTAGGCCCTAGAGCAGGGGTGCTCAATCCTGTTCCTGGAGATCTATCTTCCTGCATAGTTCAGCTCCAACCCTGATCAAACACACCTGAACCAATTAATTAGGACCTGAACAGCACTTGATAATTACAGGCAGGTGTGTTTGATATGGGTTGCAACAGAAATCTGCAGGAAGGTAGCCCCTGCTGAAAAATCCAGCTTAAACCAGCCTAAGCTGGTTGGCTGGTTCTAGCTGGTCGACCAGCCTGGTTTTAGAGGGGTTTTGGCCATTTCCAGGCTGGTTTCCAGCCATTTCCAGCCTGGTCTTAGCTGGTCAGGCTGGAAAATGACCAGCTTAAACCAGCTAAAACCAGCTTGACCAGCCTGGTTTAAGCTGGACATAGGTGGTTTTGGCTGGTCAAGCTGGTTTTAGCTGGTCAACTCCCAGCCTGACCAGCTAAGACCAGGCTGGAAATGGCTGGAAACCAGCCTGGAAATGGCCAAAACCCCTCTAAAACCAGGCTGGTCGACCAGCTAAAACCAGCCAACCAGCTTAGGCTGGTTTAAGCTGGATTTTTCAGCAGGGAGATCTCCAGGAACAGGATTGAGCACCCCTGCCCTAGAGTATCGTCACCAGTGTTGGGTAATAATGCGTTACTAGTACTTTTGACAGTAAGTAATACTTACTGTAATATTGTCGTTAACATTACAATATGATGCGTTTGTTTGTTACTTGGTAAGTTCATTAATTTTGGCTGCAGTCTAGTCCACATCTTCCTGTTTACAGCGATGATGCATTGTGGGATTGGTGGATGCCAACCAACCACCGTAAAGAAGATGTGTCCTTTATGAGGCACCAGACTAGACAAAAGTCAAGCTAAAGCAGAGACCATATGTGAGCAAGGTACACCTAGAAAGTGCGCGAGAGACACCGGGTGCATGCAAAAGAAGCCAAGTATGCTCTCGAGAGAAACCGAATGTGCACGAGGTAGACCGAGTGTGTGTGCGCCAAGAGACTATTAGCGTTACTATTTTTAATTACTATTACTAATACTACTATGTTTGTTATTTCAAATAAATAAGCACACATTTGTTATCTGTATGACAAAATTGATTAGTTTAGTAGACACAGTGACACATTTCTGTTATATTTCAGAACACGTTATTTAAAATGTATAGTGTTGTAGTGCTCAGAATAAAATGCTATGATATATTTTTTTATTGTTTAACATATTTTTATAGCTGTATACAACAGCAGATTTTGCACTTTGAATATACACGGCTTACTTTTTTATAAGTTGTTGGCATACCATGTTTAATTTGTGGTTAGTTTGAAAATTGCACATCGATTTCGTTTTTGAGCAGCTCTTATGTTTTTGATTTGTTTAAAATGCATCACATTTATGGTTGTCTATAATAGCAGTTTTGTGGTGCTGAGTTTCACCAAATGGATTCTGAATGATAATTCAGATTACTTTCATTTATTTATTTCATAAAGGTTTTGTATTTGTTGTATATTGTTGCAAGGTTTTATACTCAAGCTGTGAAAGAACATGTTTAAGTGTTAAATACAAACTTTTTTTGATGCTGAAGAAACTTTAGTTTTTGCTTTTTGCTCTTTGCTTTTGTTTCTGAATATATTATTTAGCTGGTTTATCACCTTGAGATATTTATTTTTTTATTTTTGTGCTGCTGGTCTGACTTAAATTAATTAGTGTTTAAAAATGATCTTGTGTTTTGGTTGTGAGAATGCAAATTAATTAAAACTGTGAAGCTGATCAACAGTGTATTCTCCATGCAGCACTGAAGTGACATTATAAGGGCATTAATGGGAGCATTAAAAATGTTATTTGGAAAAGTAACTCAGAAATGACTTTTAACAGTAATGCATTACTTTTTGGTGTAGGTAATCGATAAAGTAGTTAAGTTATTTTTTAATTAAGTAACTAATTACTATTTTTCAGTAAGTAGCACAACACTGATTGTCACTACCTATGTCATTGGATTTGCTAGATTTAAAAAAAAAAAAACAGCCACCAAGCCGTTGAAGGACTATTGAACGGAACTTAACAAGACTGTATCATGGTCAGTAGAACAGGTGCAGATGTTCCTCCTGTTGTGAAACATCTGTCTGAGTATTTAAACCATAGAAAGAAAATCTGGGTATGCAAAGACATAGCTGAATATTAAGTGTTTAGTACATGGAAACAACATACCATGAGCCTCAAACACCATTGTTTCATTGTTCTCATGTAAATCCCAAACACCATTGCATAGCACAAAGGATTATTAATATCCAAGCCCCCAGCTGCATTAGATTGACCACACCATTTCCTAGTAAGATTACTACATATATACATGTGGGACTCTTATTTTGAAAATGGGTGCAGTGCAATCAGTAAATGAGCTTTCTGTGAACGCAG
This sequence comes from Danio kyathit, assembly GCA_903798195.1. Taxonomy (NCBI): domain Eukaryota; kingdom Metazoa; phylum Chordata; class Actinopteri; order Cypriniformes; family Danionidae; genus Danio; species Danio kyathit. Next base: position 21,215,685 of record LR812542.1, read on the forward strand.
AATGCAGGATATGTGGATTATACATTTATTCAGTGTCACCCCAAAGAGGCTTAAGGTTAATTTAATTATATCTTTTGTCAGTTATGTATATTGTGAAACTTGCAGCATATGTTTGTATTGAGGGAGCAAACGCATGTAAACTGCTTAGAATGTGTGTAATGCAGGTTTATACATCGTATCATATCACTCAGCTCGTAGTGTGATAATTATTGCTATACCGAGCCCTACGTCAAGCAGAGCCAAGTCATAACTTGCAGTATAAAAGTGCCATTTGATGTTGTAAATAGGGGTGTAATGGTACACAAAGATGATGCAGTATGTACAGTACTTCAGCATTGAAGTTGTTCAATGCGTTTTCAGTACAGCTGGGTAAAAAAAATGCTTATTTTTGTTCCTTTTCATGAAACTGGTTTACTGAACAGATGTTCCTCTGCCAATAAATAAATTAAAGTATAAATACAGTTTTCTTAAGGATAAAAATCCATCACAGCCAATGCTGTAAACTATAAAGGGGCACGTTATTTGAACATTCTAATAATATCAGAGGCTTCAATTAACAACAGAGCCCAAACTCAAATAAGTCAACACAATAAATAATTAGTTAACATCTAAACTCAAATGAATAGTTTTTAATTATTTTCAAATACATTTTTAAAACTCTTTTTCATTAAATTTGGTTAAACAAAAGGTTCAAATAGAAACATTTAGGCTAATTGTAGCGCAGATATTTAGAGATGTCTATAAAGGTCATTTCTCTAGTGAACTAATGAGCAGTGGACACTGAATGACTTGTTTAAGGTAAATTTAATGGTACATGACATATTGTTTACAAGCTGTTTTACTATGGTCATTTTGCAGTTAAACACTGAATGAATGATTACAAGAGATGTAAGATTGTACACGTAGACTGGAACTAGTGCATTAAATTACAAAAGTTGCTAATAAAATTGACACAGTATGAAAGGTTAGATGGCATGTGCATTATATACTGTTATGTCCAGTGATGTTTTTTATATATCATGTATCAATTGAAACAGCATTAAATAAAAAGTTAATCTTGGGTTTTAAGAAACTATTGGTTTGTAAATTAAGAAAACCGAAGTTTCAAATTAAGTTGCTTTAGAAAATTATTTATGATCAAATTTGCTTTTGCTAACAGAATCTGTTCGTTTAGGATAGTATGCTACATGGTATGCCATTTACAAACGTGATAGAGGATTAACCTTTTAACCAACACAATCTCACGGCAATTCGGAACTTTTTGATTTAGTGGCTAATTTGTATGAATTCGTACGATCCAGTTTGTACCATTTAGTACAATTTGCTCATCACCCAATGGTTGGGTTTAGGGGCGGGGTTGGGTGCCACGCCTCCTTTTTAAAATCGTACATTTTCGTACGACTGAACTCGTACGAATTTGTACGAATTAGCCACTAGACTGACAAAACGTAAAATACTTCTGTTTCCTCGTGAGATCAGGCTGCTTTAACGCCCCTCACAAGACATGTAATATCTGAACTGCCAAGGTACGTGTGACAATAAACGTAATAATCAATGTGTTTCAAATAAAAATCAAATATGTTTTTAGTTAGAGGCTTATTCTGAAAGCGTAGCCCTATATACATTTCTGGAGATCACGAATTATGTAGCCAGAAGAATGTATGGCTGCATTTCGTCTTTAAAATGAACACTACTGGGTGGTATGACGCCGTTCCTCTGTGTGGACGACTTTTCAGCTGTTACCAGCTTGTCCAGCAGCTCGCCATGTATGCTGGCAGACTTGAGACGCAGAGAGGAGTTGACCACGACAACAGAGTTTGAGTCGGGCAAAGAACGATTCCAGAAAGCGGGTAAGACAAAAACAGAAGCCAAAAAATAAAATAAACAAGAAAATTACAGGGTGAGAATGTGGTAAAATCTGAAAACGTGGTAAAAGTCAGGCGAGGACTTTTGTTTTTCTGGATTGCTTTTTTGAACTGTTGGTTTGGTTTAGGGAAGTGGGAGAGTGGATCAGTCGATTGGTCAGTCAGTCAGTCAGTCAGCAGCCTCTGGTGGATTTATGCAAGAACAGCAGTCACGAATGTCACTTACGAGAGAATTTTGAGATCTCAAAAAGATTACACAGCGGCCTCTGGTGGATTCGCGAAAACAAAAACTGCACAAAAAAAAAAAAAAAACGTAGCTCCTGGGACGTATTTGGCGCTTTCCAGAAATGTATATAGTGGTATGTTTTCAGAATGAGCCTGGGTTGGGAAATTTACATCAAATTATATTTAATTTACATTGTATATATTTATACAGCATTTTTTAAATTTGAGCATCCTTATGGACATTTTTGTCTTTGTCATTTAATACAAACAGCATACATTTTTTTGGGTAATGTATTATTATTATTGAAATATTAACACCCTCATTTCTTTTCCATTTGTTCCTTCATGTACAGATCTCAGATCATAAGGACAAATTGACCCAAACTTCTCAGGTTTGGCCTGTGATGCAAATAGTGCTGTTTGTTGTTTAGTTTTTATTTACTTTTGATTTTGTGCAGTGTAAAATGAGCTACTGTGGATATCAGAGTATTGTTATACTTTTAATAATAATAATAATAATAATAATAATGCAACAAACAATATTGTGATAATAAAAAAATAAATAAAAAAAAAGTCTTTACTATATGAAGTTCTTTGTCATTAAAACAGTGACATTATATAAACAAACTGTAGTTTAAATAGTTACAATTATTGATTATTTGATAACTATCATCAGGACAGATGCTGCAAAAACATGTCAGTGAAAGTAATAATGGTAAATAATAAATATACATAATGGTAAATAATGTCAGTGTCAAAAAACATATACTGTATATATGACACTGACATTATTTACCACTCTGCACAAGTGTTAAATAAAAAAGACCATACTGCTGCGAACAGGCGATATTTTCAAAGTGAGATTTATGAAAGCTGCATGACAGCTGAGACGGCACTTAGCATAATGTGCACTTTGAAAAAGTACAAGTAATGAACACAAAAATGATATAACATGTATTTCTGTCACATCTCTTGGTGCTGTGTTTATTAGTCTCGTTTTGTCTCATTACACTCAGCCCTTGCCCAGACTCCCTTGAGCCTTGAGCGTGATAACGAGAGAATCACATTCTGAGAGATAAACTACCAGTAATCACTTTTGTAATTCCCTGTATGAATTTGAATAATTCTGCCTTTGGGCTTTTATAAATATCTCTTACAATGGAGAACAGTTTGTGGATGGTCTTCATTTTTATTTTATTATTTTATATAGCATAGTATATACAGTGCTCAGCATATATGAGTACACCCCTCACAAATCTCTCTTTTAAAATCATATTTTTAATAGGAAGCTTTACAATATTATATTAGTGCATATACATTAGATTAGTCAATAAGGTGGAGCTTATCTAACAAAATAACTTACTATAACGGTCCAAAAACTAGTACACCCAAATTTATATGCTATAGAAAAATATTAAATACAGATTTTAAAAAAAAGAGGAAAAATCAAAAAAAAAAAAAATTGTAAAGTTTAGTTGAAATTTTGTAGGTTGTATTTATTTATTTATTTTTTTTTGCAATATTTAGCTTAAATTTAATTGTATTGTCTTTATATTTCTAAACATGTTTCGTGACTAAAATATTATTTTAATAAATAAATCTGTTTTGTTTAAATGCACCAAAATACATTGCCTATATTCACTGAGAAATGGATAAAAATATTCATTTTCAAAATGGGGTGTACTCAATAATGCTGAGCACTTTATAATAAAAATGTGTCAGCATACCATTTCTTTTCACTTAGAAAATTTATTTATTTATTTAGTTAGTTGTTTAGTAATTTATTTAGTTAGTTGGTTGGAAAATATTTTTTTTATTTGTATTTTTTTTTTTTTACATTCAGTGTTTCACTCGGGATTACTTGTTTATAAGATAATAATAATATTTTTTACTGAACTGCTTTATCAAACATTTATAGCTCCTTCCTGCTCTGTTTACTTTTTGAGAATGATAATTAGAAGGTGCTGAATTAATTATAACTAATTCCTGCAATTCCTGATTATTGCACAAGCTTGTTCACTCAATTTTGGTGTTTTTTTCTTTAGCCTGAACACATGAATACTGCATCCAGCAAAACATAAAAAAAATTATAAATATCTGTTAGTCTCCAGAGGTCTGTTCTTCGTACCTCACTTAAATGATCTAAGATAATTTGGCAGATCCTTGAACTTTTAATATTGATAACTGATCTTTGGCTAATTTGGTTCTTCAAACAAGTTCACGAATCAGATTAAAATGTCTAGATGAACGGATCTGAGATCGCTGTATGTGTTGTGAAGGACAGATCTATCGATCCTCGAAATCATGATCAGCAATGACATCATCTGATTAATATTCAGTTATCCATGCGAGCAAAATTATATAAAATTCGTAGTAAACGATTTGTTAAATATGATAAGCAACAATTTTCAACCTTTGTTGTGGGCTGCAGGCTTTACACTTTCATGTGTCAAGAGTATTTAACAATTTATTTAGTTTTACATTTAAAGCAGATTTCCTTTATTATAGTAGCCTAGGCCTATTAAAATTTCTTAATGGGTGTAAGGACTAACTGGCTGTTTAAATTAATTTTGCATCAAAAAAAGCATTTTGATATCGGTAAAATTGTCTGCAACTTTTGTGAAGCATCGTCATATTAGCTTAACATATTAAAACATGTGCATGACTGCACAAATTATTATTCCTTAAAAAAAACAGTCGAATACTGGCCATGTCTTATATCATACACAAATTGTACTAAAGCTGGTACCTATATATATATATATATTTACTAACTATTACTATTTTCCCAAGTGTCTAAACTACTACTGTAAGAAGATATCAGAATTCGGTACATACTTTCAGTAGTACATTTGCTTGAAAAGACCCGAATCTAGTCCTGTTTATATGAAATAAGCCTGCTCCCGAGCTACCAACTACTGCTTTGACAACAACTCTCGGATCAGTTTTGAAGAACAAAATGATCCTGGATCGTGTCAAATCATCAATAACCAAATAGAGCTAATTGAGTAGTCCACGTACAATGAACGGACCCCTGGGCTGCATTATACTGGCAAAAAACAGCAATCATTCATTGACTAACTCTTCAGAGTCACATGATCCTTCACAAATTATTTTAATATGCTGATTTGCTACACAATTAAGGAATAACTCGTATTATCATTAGCATTCCTACTTCATAAAAAATATTTGAAAAACAAACATTAAGCTGAGCCAATCTTAACTATTCCAGTAACAGTTTAGTTTAGCTCACAATTCACAGTATTAACAAACCATTAACTAACGCTAGATTAATAAACCACAAATTAGCTGTTTTTTAATAGTTAGTAAGGTAGAAGTTGGGTTTAGGTTTTGGGTAGGATTAGGAATGCAGAATAAGATCATACCTTATAACTAATAATGAAGCGTTAATACGTAAATAATAGGCTTATGTTACCACTATTCCTAGTATTTTCATGGATTTTTATTACCACAAAAATATTGTAAACATTAATGAATGTTTCTAGATAACAAGTGCAGGATTCTGTGAGTTGAGCTTCTCCCAATAGCCTGAGGCTGACGTACAGTTCAGCACGACGTAAGAGATTTCCACCTGTTTTCACTGGAGTAACTCCATCTAGTGTTTCCTCTTGGGGAAAAAGACCTGCCAAGACACTTAACCTTAAGCAATTTACCACCAGCAGCTAGATGACACTTATAAACCTAATAAACAGCCCTCATACACACACACACACACACACGTAAGACATGGCAGATGTGTATAAGTGAAGGGTAGTTCCATGTGTTTATAAAAACCTTTGGGAATACATTAATGAATGCATGATGGAAAAAAAATGTCAGGGTGAGGTAATCACTGTAGCACCACAACCCATGGTTTGTGTTCATATGGCTGCATGTATTACAGTTATTTGCAATAACAAGCAGCAAAATGTTAAAGGCATGACTGCTGTTGTCTGTGGAATGTGTCAACCTGCTTCAATGCAAACTAAAAACTAAGAGCTTACATTATTAGATTTAGTGGTGAATGTAGAATTACAAGGCTGTTGACCTCGGTCAGCAATGTTCAGTTAGGAGAAAGACAAATTAATACATCATAAAGAATTTTCTTAATACTTTGAAGAATAATATGTGGTTGAAACATTGTATCCTGAAGGTGGTGCCATGTATCAGGATAATGCACCAATACACACAACTAGACTGGTGACAGAGTGGTTTGATGAACATGAAAGTGAAGCCAAACATCTCCCATGGCCTGCGCAGTCACCAGATTTGAATACTATTGAGCCACTCTGGAGTGTTTTGGAGAAACGAGTGAGGAAACGTTCCTCCACCATATTATTTTGTATTTGACATGAGGACATTACATAATATTTAGTTATTTTGAAAGATACTAGTATTCAGCCTAAAGTGCAATTGAAAGTCTTAAGGTTATTAGGTTAACTATGCAAGTTAGGTTAATTTGACAAATAATTGGGCAACAGTGATTTGTTCTGTAGACATTTTAATAAAACACTTAAGGGGATAACTTTAAAATATTTACCTAAAAAAAGTTGTTGTTGTTTTTTCTTAAGTAAAACTGCTTTTATACCATGCCCAACCTAATAACAAATAAGACTTTAGGATATTATAGGAACTAATATGATAATGTCCTTCCTCCATTATTCATCTCTTAAGAAATATGTGAAAAAGAATAAACATTTCACAGGAAACAAGGCAAGTTTCAAGGCAAGTGTATTTATAAAGCACATTTCATGCACAGTGGCAATTCAAAGTGCTTTCCATAAACATGAGACAAGTGTAAGAAAATAAAAATGATTAAAAAACAGATTAAAATGTGTTAAAACAGGTTGAAGTAGCTGAAGGCGGATTCACCCTGCTTTGACTGAACTCTTGGAATTTCTAGTTTATATGATCCTTAAGATCTGAGTGATCTCTTAGGTTTGTATTCAGTGAGCATATCTGTATGGTATTGAGGACCTAGGCCATTTAGTGATTTGTAGACAAGTAATAATACTTTAAAATATATTCTGAATGTAACTGGGAGCCAGTGTAAAGACCTAAGGACAGGTGTGATGTGCTCTGATTTTCTGCTTCTGGTTAGAATCCTGGCTGCAGCGTTCTGGATAAGCTGCAACTGTCTGACTGTCTTTTTGGGAAGGAGGCCGTTTTACAGTAATCCACCCTGCTGCTGATAAAAGCATGAACAAGTTTCTCTAAGTCCTCACTAGAAACAAAGCATCTAATTCTTGCAATGTTTTTGAGATGATAATATGCTGATATAGTTACTGCTTTGACATGGCTACTGAAACTCATATCTGACTCCAGAATCACACCAAGATTCTTGACCTTATTTTTTGCTGTTTGACTCTTAGAGCCAAGGTACGCATTCACCTTGAGAACCTCATCTGAAATGCAATGACTTCAGTTTTCTCTTTGTTTATCTGAAGAAAGTTTTGGCACATCCAATTGTTAATTCCAATGCATTTGCAGAGGGTGTCAATGGGGCTGAAGTCATTAGGCAGTAAGTAGATCTAAGTGTCATCAGCATAGCTTTGGTAGGAGATTTGGTTCTCTCTCATATAAAGGTTGAACAGAAAGGCTTATATCTATGCTTTCATATAATATGGAATGCATTTATGATCTGTAAATATTGAATAGCATGTATGTTTTGTTATTTTGCTGAGAGAAAAACATGTTTTCTTGCAAAGAACTAATAAACTGTAAATTCCCTTTTTTCCTCATTTTAAATATGCAGAAAATGGAAACCCCATTTATTTGTAGAAACTTTGTGATGTGCTTGGAATGTTTAAGAGTGCTGGTTTAAAGCTATTAAGGCTATGAATTTCATATTGTTGCATGTTCTATGAGCTCTGTGGCTTGGGATACACCCATAAGCCCTTGCGATTTGAATAATTTAATTTGTGCTTTGGCTCAAAGCATGGTAACTTATGGGGATGTGTAAATAATTGCTAATAGGATTCATAACTGCTTTAGGTCTGTTTTGTGCTTTTGATGAAGCCTCTTCTAAATAGTTCTGTTTAGTGATTAACATTCTCTTGTAGGATTCTAATGTAGCTTTTGGCCTCTATACTGCTTGTTACTACCAAATAAATTGCTAATAAATTGTAGCTAGTGAAAAATATGACCTTTACTGACCCCTTTAAATACAATGAACTCACTGAAAAAAATGTAAACATTGTAACATGAGGACCCTGTGGTTATAAAGACTCATTAAAAGTGAAACTGATACAATATGTTTTGATTGTTCTCTGATATCTACATATAGGCCCAATCCCAATTCTACCCCTTAGCCCTTCCCTTCCCTTCCTTCACGTGAAGGGGTAGGGGTGTCCCAATTCTCTTTATCTTGAAGGCTTAGGGCTAAGGGGAAGGGCTAGATAGCCCTCGAAAGAGAGATTTTTCAGGACCACACTCGAAATTCAACGGGGTAAGAACATTTCCCAGAATACACCAGCTACAACGGCAGCATAGCTGAACCCGGAAGTCAGGAGATGCACAAATTAGTATTTTTTTGTCATTACTACAAATTTTCACGACAAACAAACATATGTTTTAATACATTCATAACCACATTCGTGTTTTACCGTCATGCTTTTAAAAAAAAAAAGCTTAAATAAAAAAAGGCTAAATTTCGCTATCTATAATCCCTATAATAACTCCTGTATAGTAGTCCCACAACATTCTGACACTCGATGACTCTTGAATACCTTGAAATACACTTTAAGCCCTTCCCCTTCACACTCTGTTTGAAGGGCAAAGGGGAAGGGGTAGGGGTACAAAAATAAAATTGGGATTGGGCCATAATGTATGTGGCTTAGTTAAAAGCAAAATTTCTCCGCAAAGTTTTGCATTTCCATTTATAAAATTGGCCCTAGATTGAAATGCTTGGATTTTACCCAGTTTGAAAGCATTTTGAACATTAATGAGCTCTTGTCTGATGCTACTGCTGCTTATCTCAGTCGCTAATGTTCACATAGCCTAATGTATTCTTAAGTACACATGTGAAAAATAATCATACAGTGCTTCCCACAGGTTTGAAATATACTTGCGGTAGTGGGCGGATTGTAACACACCTTTTACCCACAGCACATAAATAGTTAACTATATGCGACAAACGAAACATAATTAGATTTAAACACTATTTTTATATTATTTGTTTTAAACTTTTTCTTTTCAATGGGTTAAAGTAAAAAAAAAAAAAAAAGTTGAAATAAATAAAAAAAAAATTTAAAATTCTCTTTTATGATATTCAGGAGCCATGTGCACCCGCTGACTGGTAACATCTGCTTCTTGACATGACATTTTGTACAGTATTGCCAAAGCATTTTAGATGTATAAAATATGTAATATATTTACATCATCAAATTAATAAAATACACAGCAAATGAGAAATAAATGACAGAAAAAATGGTATAAAAACAGACAATATCTCTAAAAAATATATAATATTTACAAGAATAAAACCAGTAGATTATTTAAATAAGATAATATTTGTAAGCAACCAGAGTAACAGTTTGCTTCTGAGTTGGGTTGTGGATGAAATATAGGCTAAATTATAATTGTACCCAACAAAAGAGTAGAATTCTTACCACAGTACTGTATCTTTAAAATTGTTTAGGTAATGGTTCTTTCTTATCTAGATTACTGTCCAGTGTTATGGTCGAGTGCATCAAGTAAAGATGCAATAAATTACTGTTAGTCCAGAATAGAGCGGTATAACTAATTTTACTCTGCAGTAGAATATTATTAATATTATTATTAATATTAATATTATTATGAAAATGCATAAAACTTTAGGTTGGTTATTGGTGAAGGATGGGGTAATTTTTTCTCTGTTGTGTTTTATAAGAAATACTTTTGTGTCAAGAGTTCCAAGTGTATTGTACTGTCAACTTTTGTATAGTGATGCTAGTCATAATTTTAACACCAGGCATGCATCAAAAGGACATTTTTTGCTTCCTGTTTCAAAAACTAATGCAAAGCAATGGACTGTAATGTATAGAGGAATGAAAACATGGAATGAATTGCCATCAGACATTACATGCTTTGTAACACGTAAAATGAGGTTTTAAAAAATTGCTGAAGAAATATTTAATGACACACTATTAAGTGGATTGTTGATCTGGATGTTACACTGTATGTATGAATTTTGGGTTTTTATGTTTTTTTATTGGTCTCTGTTGTTATGGGTTAATTTAATTTTGTTTTGTGTTCAGTGGACCCCAGGAAGAATAGCCACTACCGAGGTAGTGGCTTATGGGGATCCTGATAAATAAATACATTTAAATAAAGGATCTGACATAAATGTACAGTATTTAGAGTTGTATTTTGGAAGTTTAACATGTATGTGAAAACACTGGGAGGAATTACTATCAACCACTTTGTAAACAGATTGCAATATTATTATCTGTCCAAATGATGATCAAATCATAAGGAAGGCAATAAACTTCATAAAACAATGTTTTGGTTATCATCATTCAGATGTTTCAGGACGTCTATTGCCTTCCTTTTACTTCACAAATATCACCATAAGAGCTGAATGATAAGATACAATGCATAAATGTGAAAACTTATATGTGTCTGTTGCCTCATTACACACATGCATAGCAAGTGTCAAAATATACACGTTAAACTAACAAAAAATACAGTTAAAAAGACCATATCTCTCTTTGGGGGGCATTGAATAAACTTATAATCTATTGTTTCAATATTTGGTGATCTGCCAAGCTGGATGAGATGAGATGAGATAAGATGAGATGAGATGAGATGAGATGAGATGAGATGAGATGAGATGAGATTCTCAGATCCTGTTGCATTATTGTTACCTAGTCACTTCTGGTCATGTCCACAGCTATTTTTACAGAGTTTTCGTTGCCTTCATTTAAAAAGAAATTCTGTCTTGTGCTGTTTTGTGCTCTTCTGTTGCCTTTGCTTATCTTCTTCATGGTTTAATGGGTTTTGCTTAGAGAAGCTCTTCTGTAGACCTCAGCTGTTACAAACGGTTATTTACTGTCATCTCAAATCAGCCATTCTTCTCTGACCACTGCCATCAATAAGGTTTTTTTTTTTTGCTTACAGAATTGATGTTCACTACAGATTACCTTTTTATTCTCTTTAGACCATGGAGAAGCTCATGCATAAAAATTGATTTGCAGTTTTGAAACACCAGTCCATCAGCACCAACAACCATGCCACTTCAATAATCTTTCTGATCCATTCTGATACTCGCTATAAACTTTTTTCTGTAATTTGATTGGTTGATTAGATATTTCAGTTAATGAGCAGATATACCTAATTTAATGGTAACTAAGCTTTCCACAGCTATAGACTGTTTCACACCAAGGACAATATGTAAAACAATATAACTACAATTAAATAGTTGTAATAATCTTTCTAATCCTATGAGGATAAAAGTCCATAACTAAATCTGATTAAACAAAGATATTGTGAACTTTTTTAATATAAAACAGTGGTATTGTGAACTTTTTAGAATGATTTCCTCCAACTAATGATTGATCGAATTGAGCCAGTTAGAATTCACTTGCTTTTAAAGACCTTGACAATTATTTTTGTTGCTTTTGCAAGAGTTTCTTTTTATGAAAATGAAGCATTTCTGTCATAGCTGAATCATATATTTAGAGCTGTTAGCTAGTCTTATTCTCTAGTGGACTTCAGGGTTAGAACCTCATAGCGGCACTCATTCAACCTGTTCGATTCATCTTTTGTAGAGCAAGCCGGGATATTGCTTCCCTCCTCTTCAGCAGCACCTCTGCAAATGATGGCACTTGGAACAGAAGCCCTACTAACCCGGGATTGCGACATATCTTGCTCAAAGCGATGCTTCAGCTCAAATGGTCAAGGTTTCTGGTGCTTACCGAATACAATTTTTGTGTCTGCTGAAAAGCACGGTTTGCGTGAGATGTCATTGACGGCAGCGTCTTCCCAGAGGTTATGAGTAATTCATTAAAGTCTGTTTAATGGACGCCCGCTGTGGCCCTGAGTGATTTAGAACCTCAGACGCTCATTCTTGGTAATAGCGGCAGAATGGGATGACTTTACGGCCCATTACTATTCTGCTCCCTTGATATTGCTGTAGGGGTAGATATTAAGGGCAAATATTAAAGTTAGTCATCAGGCTGGGCAAGGAGACGCATTTTGAGACGATAATCACAGAGCCGTTTGGATTTTTGACAAGAACTTCATAAGGCACTTAAAGGGAGTCTTGCTAGCACCTGAAGAGACCTATAAAATTTAGATTAGCTCAGGCATGTAATGTTGCATGTTCTGTTCAGATTCACGTTGACGAGACATTTAGAACAGCCGACTTTGATGCACCTCTAGAATATTAAAACTGAATGACTGCAATTTGAGTTCTTAAGTTCATGTGTGCATATAATGGGTTGTCATTTTAAGACCGTTTTGTTTTTTAGGGTTTGGCTGCCTGTTTTACTGGTGAATAAAAAACATTTTAAAGTTACATTGAAATTATAGCTTGTGAAACATTTATTTAAGTCAGAATTAAATCATGTTAAGTTTCTAGCATGATTTAGCATGCTGGCTGCATATTAAAGGTGCAGTATGTAAGTTTGACACCCAGTGGTTGAACTAGGTATTGCACTCCTGGATCATAATAAAAGTACGCTAGGATGCCAGATTGTGTACAGGAGCGAGTGATTTAAACTGTGTTCTAAATAAAAGCAACGACACGCGATAGAGGGAATATTTTCCATATTAAAAGGAGTTTTTGTCCTAACCAACACCTCGAATTGATATATTAGAAATGGCTTCTATTTCTCACAGCTGAACAACAGAAACCTATGACAGCTAGATCACCTCAGGTAAGCCTTGTGTGCTTTATTCTGTGCTAAATGCTAACAATGCGAGTTTGAATGCATTTTACATGGCATTTGTTGCCATATACTGAAAGCAGAAAGTTCACCTCAGATCTTGAAAATACAATAAACCGTCTGAAATTGAACTTTAGAACTAAACACATATGAGTGATTCAGCATCTACATTGATGTTAAAGTGGGTTAACATGTATTAAATAGATTCTAAACCTTACCGTTTGGTGAGCGAGTGCATATTCTGTGCTTCTGAAAGGCTGTATTTACATTTCTGCCGTGTTTCGTCTGGTGCAAACAGCCAAATAGCTGGTCACTGCCTCTCTCGTCACAGCGTGTTGTTAGGACACGCGGTTACAATGTAACCTGCTCACCTAATGTTTACGTTCGTAATATTTATGTAATTTGCTAATTAATAACCTCATGTGGAACTGCATCTGTCTCCCATACTGTTCTTTTTGGTCACGGACGCATGCTTTCAGAGTCTTTCTGAATGAATGAATGAAATACGCTGTTTTCCAACAAGGCAACCCGGAGTGCTGACATATAATTGGCTAAACTGGCATCGTGCATATGAAATTTATCTAAACAAAGACAGCGTTCTGGCACGGAAAACCCATTTTCAAAGCAGAATATCTGACTTCAGCATTGTTTTTCAGTTAAACAAGTATGTTCACTTGGGATGTTTCTTAAATATCTGCACACATATTATGGTATTTTTATGCTTTAGAAGAGTCAAAAACTTACATACAGCACCTTTAAACATATTTCTATTTTGACACTTTCAGCATTTTTAAGACATTTCTTCATGTTTAGCATGATTTAGCCATAGACTGTAAAAGATATGGACGTAGTATTCGTGACGTCACCCATAGGTTTCTGAAGAGCGCAAATGAAGCTACAAGTGGCCATGGCCAACCAGTGCCATTTTTTTCATGCGTCATCGCTCCAACCAGTGGTACCCAAATAACGACAAAGAGGCGGAGCATGAGAGGAGCTAAAGATGCCTGCTAGCATTTTGCTTAGACAAGCTTTTCTTTGAGAAAAATACTTTATTACCTGTGACTCGTTTGTGTTCTGACCACATGTGCTTGGTTGTATACTATATCAATAAAGTATTTAGTCTTTAAAAAACACTGTTGTAATACATTGAGTCATAAGCATTGTTCTTATGACATTAGGAGGAAAGCACGAATTACTTCCAAATACTTCAAATATTGTCTGTGTTAGTAAATACAGCCATAACACTGTATGACAACGCTTCAGATGACTGTTTTATAGCCTACAGCTAATCAATCTGTCAGATTCTAGAGTGCATTACAGTTCTAAAGAAAAACATAAATGATAAATTATTTTAAATAAAACAAATACATTTATAGAGATGGTATATAAGTAAATAATTTCACTCACCTGGGAAATGGAGGCCACATGAATGGTTCGTGAGCACAATTAAGTGCACACAGCATGCCATATTATCTGATAATTGTAGGAAATAATTCCAAAAGGCAAGGCGAGGCAGTGGCGCAGTAGGTAGTGCTGTCGCCTCACAGCAAGAAGGTCGCTGGTTCGAGCCTCGGCTGGCTCTGGATGGCCACAGTCCTCCACTACAGCTTGGTCCCGCATTCATTTCAAAGGAGCGCTACACTGTACTAAAATGGGGAGTCTATTGACACATTCCTTCCAATAGACAACAACAGGGCAGGCGACATCTAATGTAAATATCTATGACAGGCTTCTAGCATTAACTAACATATTTCTAGCATGTTTAGCATATGGTTAGCATTTTTGACATTTTATATGCTGCACAATCCAAGCATGATTTAATACACAGCTAGCGCTATTTAGCATTTCCAGCATAACATCTACCATGATTTAACATTGTTAGTATGGTGTTAGCATTATTTAGCACACTGTTAGCATAATGTAGCATATTGTTAACATGTTTATAATCTGCTGTCTACAATTAAAAACAGGACTAGCATCTTATTGTCGTTATTCTAATTTGATTCTGTACTAAGAGAGAGAAAGTTTTTGGAAAGCCTGCTATGTTTTGAAAACACTAATGGAAAGTATAGTAAAGTTGGTAGTTTTTCCACTTTTAATTAGTTACTTTACTGCTTTTTAATAACATGTTTAGCCTTTACTGCTGACCCCCCATTGACATTGCTAGGTTGTATTTGTGTTTTTATGTCGAGTGAGGATTAAGTCGGCAGGTAGTGGAAGCAGAAATTAAGGGATGCAGCCAGACTTCCTTCTGTTCGTGTGAATCTTTAAAGGACGTCACACTGTTCTTCTCCGAACGCCTCAGCGTGAGTTTGTGTAACCGAGAGCCGACAGGCCAGAGCTTGACATTTGACGATTTCAAAGCTAATGCTGCACACTGTTTCTAGTGAAAATAATATTACTTCTTTTCCCTTCATCCAGTCCTTCAAGCGCTCCATTTGAAAGCTGTCATACATAGATGATGCCATTACTTTCCCAACAGGAAAAGAAGACATTTTTTATAATATCATACTCTAAAATAGTTATTCAACACACAAAAAAGAAAACATGCCAACGCTAGTGATTGTCTCTGTTAGTTATGTAGGCCTTGAAAGGGGGTCGCAGGTTTATAACAGACCATAATTTGCAGTTTTCCTCAGTGTTTACCATATGATATATCTGGACTGTCATTGAGACTGAAGCCGTGTTACGATCGCATAAGATCAATTACCGTGAAGCTCTCAGCGGGGTGACGTAGAATTGCTGTGGGTGTTTTTGCCCAAGATCGGTCAGTGAGAATATTTATTGGGATTACTGTGGTTAAAGCAGCGCATTTATAGCTTTGCTGTCAGATTTCTGTTATTACCATAAAGACCTCTGAAGGACAGAATCTGTTTAGTGTGTTTTTTTTATTGCAGGTAGATGAAAGGACAGCTTGTCTCCGCTTTCTCTCTCTCTCTCTCTCTCTCTCTCTCTCTGTCTCTCTCTCTGTCTTTCTTTCTCTGTAGCTTGGTTTTGTTCTCTGGCTTATCCCACAGCCTTACAGTGTCTCAGTGGAGAGAATAAAGATTGTCTGAGAGGAAGTCAAGTGAGTCCTCAACAGGAAGCATGGCTCACTGATCTGTGGCCAGAGAGACATTTAGGCTGGTGTATTTTTATTTATTGCATGGCTAATTACCAAGTCAATAAATTAATGAGTAAACAAACAAATAAATGCATAAAAAAATTACAATTAATTATATTGTTGTTGATTTTTACATTGAAAAGAATGTTTTTATATTTTAATAAGTGTTTATGTTTGTTTGTTGGTAAATACACTTACCGGCCATTTTATTAGGTACACGTTAGTAGTACCTGGTTGGACCCCATTTTGCCTTTAGAACTGCCTCAATTGTTCATGGCATAGATTCAACAAGGTACTGGAAATATTTTTTCAGAACTTTTGGTCCATAATGACGTTATTCGACATGAGAGCATCATGCAGTTACTGCAGATTTGTTGACTGCACATCTATGATGCCAAATTTCCCTTTCCACCACATCCAAAAAGTTCTTTATTGGATTGAGAGCTGGTGACTGCGGAGGCCATTTGAGTACAGTAAACTCATTGTCATGTTTAAGAAACCAGTCTGAGATGATTCACGCTTTATGACATGGCACATTATCCTTCTGAAAGTACCCATCAGAAGATGGATACACTGTGGTCATAAAGAGACTGACATGGTCAGCAATACTCAGGTAGGCTGTGGCTTTGATACAATGCTAAATTGGTACTAATGGGTTCAAAGTGTGCCAAGAAAATATCCCCTACACCACCACCACCACCAGCCTGAACCGTTGATACAAGGCAGGATGGATCCATGCTTTAATGTTGTTGATGCCAAATTCTGACCCAAGCATCCAAATGTCGCAGCAGATATCAAGACTCATCAGACCAGGCAACATTTTTCCAATCTTCTATTGTCCAATTTTGTTGAGCCTGTGTGAATTGTAGCCTCAGTTTCCTTTTCTTAGTTGACAGGAGTGGCACCTGGTGTGGTCTTCTGCTGCTCTAGCCCATCCACCTCAAGGTTTGACGTGTTGTGCGTTCAGAGATGCTCTTCTGCATACCTCGGTTGTAACGTACTTATTTGAGTTACTGTTGCCTTTCTATCAGCTCGAACCTGTCTGGCCACTCTCCTCTGACCTCTGGCATCAACAAGGCATTTGGGCCCACAGAACTGCCGCTCACTGAATATTTTCTCTTTTTTTGGACCATTCTCTGCAAACCCTAGAGATGGTTGTGAAATGTTTCTGAAATACTCAGACCAGCCCATCTGGCACCAACAACCATGCCACGTTTAAGGTCACTTAAATCACTTTTCTTCACCATTCTGATGCTCGGTTTGAACTGCAGCAGATAGTCTTGACAATAGCCCCTTTCACACATTCAGACCTTTCCGGAAAATTACTGCCAATTTTCCGGAAAGGTCTGTATGTGTGAACGGGCCCTTTTTGAAAATACCGGTAAATTTGTTCTGGCTATTTTCCAGAAAGAGAAGTTGTAACATTCCCGGTAATTTTCCGGAATGCTGCGCTGTTTAAACGTTGAAGGAAGATTGCCGGAAAGATCGCGTTCACGTCTAGAACACGCTGACGTGAGACGTCTACTTTAGCCAACCAGAACACTCAGACGCATTTACATCCGCGCTGTTTATGAAGATAAAAACCTTTGAATATTTTTCCAGACACATTTAGCTGCTAGATGTTAGTCAGATAACGTATGTTGCTTCTTAATGCCAACTGTTTAAATAATTATCGATAAGATGCTTATGAGAAGCCTTTGTTTGTTTACCTTCAAGCTCTGCTTCCTTCAGCTGCGTGACGCGTCGCGCTTGCACTTGAAGCAGCCGGTGAGCGCCAGCACACACACACATATTATGTACATCTCGAAGTTGTTCACAAAACTTATCCATCCACAGAGTTTGTAATGTAGTCAAATGTTTACAAATACAAGCACAGCCATTTAGAGCTTATTTCTGGTAAATGATGTCAGAATTTACCGGTATTTTGGAATGGATGTGTGAATGGTCTTTTCCGGAAAAATTCCGTAACATCCGTATCTGTCTGAACAGCGCTTTTTTGAATTTACCAGTAAAGTATTTCTGGACATTTTCCGGATATTTACCGGTATCACTGTGTGAAAGGGGCTCTTGAAAGGGGCTCTTGGCAGTTGCTGCTATGTGATTGGCTGATTAGAATTTACGTTAACAAGCATAATTAAAATATTTTAGTTTAGTTTATTTTAGCAAGAAACAGTGTACTAAAACAAAGTACAATGCACAGTATAAAATATTAATAATCAATAAATATGATAAAATAAATTATTATAAATAATATAAGTTAATATAAATAATATTTTAACTTAAACCAGTATTTATGTATTTATTTATTTTAATAATTAGCCAGGTATTAAACACTCAACAGTAGTAAGTAGCTTATTAAATGTGAACATATACTGTAGAAGTATATTAATAGTTTTTATATAATTTTAATTGTATACAGTCAACAGTATAAAATAATAAGCAGTTATTTTTTATAAGTAATATTTTTGTTTTATATTTAAAATATAAAAAGGTTTATCTCCAATCAAACAATCTAATTATATTTATTTACAAATGTAGTTGCTAATTTATTGTGTAAGTAGCCCTTTAATAAGGATACTGTACATTTCTACTTTAACAATATCATAAAATACACAACCATTCTGCATCATGAGCATGTGCTCAATAAAAATAAAATCAATATTTCTCCCTGAAACACACAGTTATGTTTCTAAAAATGCACTGTATTTTTTTTTTTAAACACATAGACATTGTTGAGCTCGCACAAATACATTTACACAAATCCTGCATTTGTGTACGTAACAAAAAGCCTGTTCCCTCACTGCTCAAATCACTACGTACAGCAGTTCATCTGTCAGCCCTTCTGCAGCAGAAAACATGGAGATTGTAGGTTGGAAGTCATGAAGCTCATTCGCCTGGAATAATGGCTCTCAGATACCTCTGCTTGAGCTCCAGCAGATCGACCAGCATCACCGAGTGACAAACAGTGCAAACATTAGATATTCCTCCGTAGACACGGGGTGCATGGCTGGTAACATTAGTGTAGATGTAGAGGAAGGAAATTGAGACACATTGAAAGCCTTCTCTGTATGTGTGCACCAGCTCAAACGTGTGAAATGAGAGGAAACAGAAGCAAAGGCCATTTACAAAAGACCATTTATATTGGTGGACATGCTGTGGCGATAGTTTACCAAGACATAAAACCTCTGTTTTGTAGGTGGCACTGGAGATTTACGGTATCTCAGTGGTGAGAGTGTGAGATGAGTTTCATTCTGACACTCAAACTGATAAATGATGCATTATGAGAAGAGCTGGAGATTAATCAGTCTCAATTGGCCAATTTCAGCAAATTTACTGTATAAGTGCAGGTGCCCAGGATCATGTCCTATCCAATCAGATGCATTTGTGCAAATTAAGTGAAGTTCCCATGCAGACATGAAGGAAAGTTGTTTTTATACCACAGAATTAAATCTATATAATTAAATTATAATTAAATATATATATATATATATATATATATATATATATATATATATATATATATATATATATATATATATATATATATATATATATATATACCATTCATTCATTCATTTTCCTTCAGCTTAGTGCCTTTATTTATCAAGGGTCGCCACAGCGGAATGAACCACCAACTATTCCAGCTTATGTTTTACACAGCGGTTGGCCTTCCAGCTATAACCCAGCACTGGGAAACATCCATACACATTTATTCACACACATACACTACGGCCAATTTAGTTTATTCAATTCACCTATACCGCATGTGTTTGGACTGTGGGGGAAACCAGAGCACCCGGAGGAAACCCACATGAACACTGGGAGAACATGCAAACTCCACACAGAAATGCAAACTGACCCAGCTGGGACTCGAACCAGTGACCTTCTAGCCACTGAGCCGCCCTATATATATTTGGGATTTTTATCTTTCAGTTAAAAAATTTTTCCTCAATTTTTGTATTCCACATTTTTGAGCTCATGTGTAATTTTATCTTTTTGAGTTCATACACAAGTTTACATCTGATAAATTAAGGCACAAAGTAAGTTCTGACTTCTAAGACGGAATTTTTTTTTTTTTTTTTTTTCAAAACCACAGTGTGAATTTTACAAATTTCAAGTTATAAATTAGATATTGCACTTTATATCTTGCAATTCTGAGAACAGAAATCAGAACTGTGAGGAATACACTCTGAATTGTATGAACGAATACTGTTCAATAATTTAGAATTGGAAGAATTAATGTAGCAAGGAGTAATTCAAAATCTGCTATAAATTAATCTGCAATCTGCAGGTTTGACTTTTCTGAATTAAAAGTATGTGTATCACAATTTTTGTTTAATTTTAGGGGAAAGTTAAAATTGCAACATAAAAAACAAAAAAATAAGTATGAAGAGATGAATGTAGAATTGCAAAATTGCTTATGAAATTGTGTAACCCCACCGGTCCTACAACCAGTTCTGAGCTGGGATCGAACCGGTGACCTTCCGCATGTGAGTTGGTTGCTCTAACAAGGAGGCTAAAGACCATGGCCTCTACCTTTTAGAGGTCAGAGAAGTTAGATTTACCTGCACAGCAATTTACTAGCTGGCCTCTGCTACACCCCCCTAAACCTCACTCCCATACGGGTCACAGCACCAATAGCCGCGTTTCCACTATCGCGCCTAATGCGAATGTGCCAGGGTGAGCCAGGACCAGTCACTTCCACTGTCACTTCCGAGGCCTGATTGGGCCAAAGCGGGGCTTCCTCTGGGCCATCAATGGGGCATTTTTTACCCACACAATCGGATTAAAAAAATTGGGGAAACCGCCCAATCTGGCAACACTGGTAATGGTGCGATGGTGTGCTTTATCTGCCTGCCTGATTCTTGATGAACTGGGCGGGTTATGTGACATTTCATTCTGGGGGCGGGCTTTGCGTGACACTCTGCGAGCTACTAACCCGACTGTGAAAACGCAACATGATTTCGGCCTCACTGCTCATGCTACTGGGCTATTGGCACGGCCCTGCCCGGCGCAGCCTGATAAAAGCCCTGGCTTGCACTGGCCCAACAGTGGAAATGTGGCTAAAGTAACCCTCCCAGTCCTACACCACCCAACCTGTTCTGAGCTGGGATCAAACCGGCAACCTTCCACATGGTAGTAGGTTGTTCTAACGAGGCTAAAGACCATGGTCTTGAGTGTCTGTCGCTAGAGCACCTTTTAGAGATCAGAGGAGTGAGGTTTTCCTGCACAGCAATTCACTAGCTGGCCTCCGCTGCATATGCAACTTCAAATAAAAACCCCATTCAACGAAATTAAGTAAATGGCAAGATAAACTATTAGGAAGGTTTTAAAAAATGGTCGGAATTGCAATTGTGTTATTATCTTGAAATTATATTTTTTCTGAATTGCAAGTTTAGATATAGCTTTGTTGCTATTTCAAGTTAATATCTTGCAATTTTAAGGGGGAAAAATCAAAACTACCAGTCATAAAAAATTAACTCAGAATTGCAATATTTCCTATAAGTTAGATTGTGAAAAAATAGTTAAAAAATACAGTAGCAGATACAAGAGTTTTGAAAAATGAACTTATATATCAAGTTTTGCAATTCTGAAGTTTTTCAATTTTTGGCATACAAATTTTGAAACTGTTTATATCTGAGAGAAAAAGTATGAAATCCAAAAAATGAAGTCAATAATTGCAATGTCTAAGGAAAATGTGAGAACTGCAATTGACAGTTTGTTAACCATACAATTCTTGCATTTTTTTTTCAGAATTTAAGCTTTTATCTCACAGTTTTGATTTATATATGAAACCACATGTTTATATCTTGCAATTCTGAGAAAGCATCCTTAGTCCATTCACAAAAACTCTGAAATGTGATTACAGGTAAACTTCTTACAACTGTGTCTTTTTCCCAGAATTGCAAGCTTTTATCACAATTTCCACTTTGGCATTTGGAGGAAAAAGTAGAAATTGTTAGCTATAAACACGAATTCCAAGAAATAGTCACTTCTGAAAAGGAAAAATAAGGATTGACAAAAAGTCAGAATTAAACAAGATAATAAAACATAATTGCCTTCATTTTCGTTTCAAAAATAGGTTGCCTTGAAAAGAGACTAGCCACAGGAGTTGATTCCTAGGATGTTCAAAAACACGATGAAAACTGACCCTTTAGAGAATACAGAGAAAAATATGCTTTTATTCTGCCTGCTTCAAGGATTGTCCTTCATTTATTCGTGATTCATTGCGTCTCATCTTTTCAGAGGTTTATGCGGAAAAAAAAAACCTTGATGTATGCGTCCAAAACCTTGGCTGTGTTTAGTTCAACACACAGTATTCTCACTCGTGAACATTATCAAATCAAATACCTCCTGCTCTTGCCAATGATCATGAGTAAATTGCTCAGTGAATTGCACTGGCTCCATTTGTGCGAAGTTCAAAACACTTTGAGGAGAAGAAAAGGCAGATTTTTCTCTCAAATGCAGTTTTAAAGGGAAAGAAGCAGAATATTTTTGGTTTAGTTTTGTGTGAGTCAGTAATTGAAGATTACCATTTTTTAAAAGATGGTATTAACCATCTGATATCATAATCATAATTCATATTATATAAAAAAGTAAATCTGCCAGTTAAATATTTTTTTATTTTTCTGCTAATTAAAGAAATTACCAGACAAACACCAATTACTGGGAACAATCTAAAAATATATATCTAATTTAAAGGGTCACGAAACACCAAAACACATTTTTTGAGATGTTGACAGTCATATATTTGTCCCAAGTTGCTAAAAACACTATTAGGACACATATATTTGACTAAAAAGAGAAAATTGGTTGTTTTTGCGTTGTTTAAAGCAAATTCGTTCTTCCGGATTAAAAAGAAATTTTGAAGCAACATCACAGCGATAAGATCATTGTGTAAATTCCAGTGTGGAGATGTCAAAGTGCCGTTATTGAGTTTTCAGGACATCTGTTCATTAATTTATGAGAAAGATTTGATTCGAACCAATCAGCACGCTCTATTTTGAACGAGATGCAACTTCATTAATATACATGATATAGCTTCGAAGACTCTTTTTAGCTTTTACAGTGTTAAGAGAGACACCACGTTGTGTTGCCAACTGTAATTCAAACAAATAGATAAGAATTGTTTAGAGACATGGGTCATCAGTGTTGCGTTTATAAATGTGCCGCAACAAAGGTTTTGTTTCCATTTCCCTGCGATGAGAGCACAGCTCAAACAAAACGCAACAAGAATATGTTTGTAAGGAACATTTTTTACCCGAGAGCTTTTCTAATCTGGAAATGGTGAAATCCAGATTTGCCACTCGTCTTCTTTAAGAAAAGATGCGATTCCAGTTTGTGTTTATTGTCCTGTCTCTACGGATTTGGTAAGTGTGTGATCAATGTTCTTTGTTTATGTTTCTCCAGATGGCAAAGTTAGTTAGTATCGTCAGCAGTACTCTTTCAGTTTTTAAGACATACCATAGTCAAACTGATTTAATTGCTGAATTTACAGTAACATCACTATAATATTATAGACTGAAAATCCTCCACTTCCACACAGCTCTCAGATCCATGTTCTCCGAATCACTGTCTATCTCCCTTGCATCTGTGTATGTGTTGCCGCTGTAGTGCTCGTAATGAAACTCCCCTTTTCATGCAAACCCTTCCCTCTTTCGCCACTCGACACTCCCACCTAAACAAAGCTAGACTCATCCACTTTCCTGACTTTTTAGTCAGAGGTGTGAAAACACCCTGCTGAGACGGGGGTTTCATAGCCTTTTAAGTTTTTTTATTTATACTGTGCTTCAGAATATATGTAACTCATGAAACATGATTAAGCTGCTCTTTTGCTCCTGTAAGGATAACCTCAAAAATTAACGACCAAATTTAGGAAACTGTAGGTTGTTCTCTAATTTACATATCCACTGTTTTTGGGGATTAAATGCTGCAATGGACAATGTAGCAATTGAGTATCAACCTTTTCACCTAGGCCTTCAGTGGCGTCCAACGCGAATGAATCCACCTCTTCATTCCATCATAATGACTCCACTGCAATAGAAACCTTAAATATTACACAGAAATGCAGTCTAACAGGGCATTGCAAGAAACCCAGTAAACACAATTTAGCAAGTTCCCACAGCTGTGCAACACATATCATAATAGCTGAAGCATTCATTTAACAAAATGACCTAAATATAGCCCACTGTGTATACAGACATATGTCTATACAGACCCCAAATGGGGAATTAAGCTTTTGCATGAGGAAAGCCCTGCTCACACTGTGAGATTTTAGCCACGATTTTGTCATCTGAGAGAAATTTGGGAAATCCTAAAAGATTCCTGAAATCTTAAGCTAAAATCTGTGATCTTTGAACGTTGGTTTGACATGGTCACAGACAGCCGCTTAGTGCCAGTCACGATCAGATTTTCCCTCCGATGAAGTTCTGGCAGTGTCAGACGATTTCAGACACTTTCCTGCAGTGTGACAACTGCTGTGATGAATGTCAATCCAAGAACCAATAGGAGCCCAGATTCTGATGACGCAATCCATGCAACAATTAATATAACTGCAGGGAAATGTCAAAACAGTTTTTTTTCTTCCTGGTTTTATCATTGAGACATGCTGTGTGCAAAATTGCAGCTACAGATTGTTTATGTTTGCTGCGAGGAATCATTTCAGAACACAGGACGGTGAAAGAGTCACGGGTGAATGACGTCAAACTCCAGGGGAGTTTTCTTCCGTGTTTGGTCCATCTTCATTGTCATTCAGTCTGACATTATGATGGCTGAGATCTTACAGTGTGACATGGGAACCATGTTTGTGCAGTCTGACATGCTACAATCGTTCAGGATTATAAAAAATGGCACAGTGTGAGCCGGCCTTTAGTTGTATACAAAGACAATGTAGTCGTGCGAATAGAAGCAAATTACTGTTGTGTGGCACAAGTGACATGTAACGTGCAATCCGTTTTCAGTGAGTGTGCAAAGTTTACCTCAATAACATCTTCTGTACAAGTTCGAAAACAAGCAGACTCGAGCAGAAATTTTGTGAGGGGGTAAAACATCCTCTGAGTAATCTAAAGCAAGTGACGTGGTGCTCTGTATTTCATGTGAAAACAAATAAGGAGATTGCATGTGTTTTAAAGTTTAGCTAACCATTGACATAGTGTACAGCATTTTGTCTTCACAAGCTTCACCCCATGTTTGCCTGTGAGCTGCCGGAGGAAAATACTTAGCACTGCTCTGCCGGTCTTTCTCTGCTATCGGTGCTACAACCAGAGGAAAAGATTAATACAGTTTCTCTGAAAACTGAAATATTCTTATTGAAACCTCAACATGGCTTTATATAGCAAATATCATCAGAATACAACACAGTTATTTAAAAAGGGAAAAATTAAAATGAACCAACCATATTTGGGGGAGGGGTTAATCTTTTGATGAATCTTTCACAGCGTCGCTTCCCAGGTTTGTGTGCTCTGTCATTGTTTTTCACGGTCATTTAGTAATACTAAGTTAATTTACTACTGTTTTGAGATTTAAAGTAGGCAATTCTTCCAGAATGCACTGATATTCTACAGTAATAATACTGTGAAAATAAAAATAATAGCTGCTAGCTTCCAATATAGATAAGGCTAGATAGCCCCAGTACATCCAACCCAAAATCTGATTGGTTAAAGTAAAATCTGAGTGGTTCATTTCAGTTTATTTCATGCCTGCACTGCAGACTCTGAAGGTCTCGAAGTAGACTTCTTTGACTCTTGTCAATAGGATTGTTAAAATATGATTGGTTAAAAGCTCTAATATCATTATTCACAACTGTAAGCAGCGTAACTAAGAGAAAAGCTATGAAATAAATAGAAAATGTTAATTTATTCATTCATTTTCAACCACTTTTCCTGAGACGGGTCGCAGGGGCAACAGTCTTCGGAGAGAACCCCAGACTTCCCTCTCCCCAGACACTTCATCCAGCTCCTCAGGGGAGATCCCGAGGCGTTCCCAGGGCAGCCGAGAGACATAGTCCCTCCAGCGTGTCCTGGGTCTTCCCCGAGACCTCCTCTTGGTGGGACATGCCTGGAACACCTTCCTAGGTAGGCGTCAGGGAGGCATCCAAAACACATGCCCAAGCCACCTTAGCTCCCGGGTGACAGAGCTCCTCACCCTATCTATAAGGGTGCGCCCTGTCACCCTGTGAAGGAAGCTCATTTCGGCCGCTTGTATCTGAGATCTTGTCCTTTCGGTCATGACCCAAAGCTCATGACCATAGGTGAGAGTAGGAACTTGGATTGACCGGTAAATGCCTTTCGGCTCAGCTCCTTCTTTACCACAACGAACTGGTACATCGACATCGCATTACTGCTGCCGCTGCACCAATCCGCCTGAACAAAACCACAAGATACTTGAACTCCTCCACCTGGGGTAAGGACTTTCCTCCAACCTGGAGATGGAGAAAAGATTAATGCAAATAATTAAATAAACATTCATGGAAAAATATTTTGAAAATAAATCAGTGATTCTGAAAGTGTTTAGGCCTACAGAGAATGCTTTACTGGCCCTGACAGCCCACCACTGAACCTTTTTGACTTGGGCCTGTAAGTGATCATCTTTAGCATGGCGAACATGATTCTCATTTTATATGAAAATATAAAACACTATTTTATGAGGCCACCACTTGAATTTAGAATGTATAGCTCTGAAGATGGACAAGAACATCCTGTGGGCTGTTACATTCTCTGATGTGTCCTCTAAAAATAGTCCTTTTTGTCAATACAAGCCAAAACAACCCAACTTCATTGATTTTAGTGTTTTGTCTGTTGAGAAAAGCTGAGGGAGGAGATAACGGAAAGGTTGGCCTTTGATACTTTATAGCACGATCTGACCAACAGGTCCCGTTGAGACAGAGCGAGCGTGTGCAGATCGTGGAGTGTTTTTAAAAGGGTCATTTGAAGGTTTTCTATTAGTGTTCTGTTATAATAGGCTCCTTGTAATCTGCGTTTCTGGCATGATGTCTGTATGTCTTGTCTGTATAGTTGGTGCTCCCTGAAATACACCCCTATACTTTGGGAATTGAGAAGCTGATTAAAGACGTTTTCATGCATCAAATTATGTTGATGGGTTTATGGGATTTTGGAGGTAAAGCAGGTTTGCCATAATCACCCTACAGCTGGTTGGCTTTCCAGGTCATCTGTTAAAAAGTGTGCATGAAATTCAATATTTTCTAATAGATGATCAACTGCTGTGTATACTTTACTCCAGGCTGCTCGTGGAGATGCTAATCAAACTGTCATAATATATATGAAAATTTATGGAGCGCAGATCAAAGTCAAACTCTGTAATGGGGTGTTGTTTTTGTAATTATAATCCCTCTTTTTAATTTGAATTAAAAACAGTTCAATGCCAGACTCATCGTCTACATGATGCATATGAAAATGTGTATTCACCATGATCATTTACACGTACAATGTAAAAAAAAAAATAACTGTTAATTAACTGTTGTCTGTAGCTTCTGATTTATGAGTGTCTTCTGTTTATAGTTGAGTTGGGCAATGTCAACTGATAAGGCATTAAACGATCTCTAATGTAAAACAACATGTACTTATACATGTTTGTCTTTATTAAATTTGTGTAACAAATATTTTAGAACATTGAAAATAATTACATTATCATTGAAATTACCAGGAATTTTTCATGCAAAAAGTTCTGGAGGCTGAAATCACTTCCTTACCTATACATTTACATTTAGTCATTTAACAGACCCTTTTGTCCAAAGTGACTTATAATTGAGGAGGCATTTAGCGATTCAACAAGAATAGGCACTACATACAAGAAGTGCTAGTTGTACAAAGTAAATTGTATGTGCTCAGAAAATTTTGTGCTAGAGTAAAAGAGAGAAGGAGGGAGAGAGAAAGTTCTTCTACACATCCTTGAATCCTTTTAATAGAATAAAATTATTAAAGCACATTGATGACTTTCAGAATGTTTTTCACAGCTAATAAATGAATAAAGGTTGATACCCATCAGAATCTTTTGAAATATAAAGTACTTGCAAGGTGGACAAGATCAAAATGTTTCTCACCCTATTTATATATGTACTTAGTGTTGTCCACTTACAATTGGATTGATGAAAACACATCTTAAAGAGACAGTTCTAAATATGTCTGTTTTCGTCTTTCAACTCAACCCTAGTTTAAATGTGATTTTGAATTGCAATATGGTACCATTATCACTTCTCCTACACGTTTTGAAGTTTTATATGTAGCTCTGCAGTTTAATAAATAAAATTTTATTGTTGCAAATTGTATTGTTATGGTAACTCATCACTTGGTTTTTGGACCGTATCCTTACACAACCAGCCCAGACAGTATATTGTTTCAGACTACTAAAAATGGCAAAAAAAGTTTATTAATTGCATTTTTATTGCTATTTCATTTTTCTTTTTTTTTATTCTATAAATTTTCAGAACTTTTTAATGTTATTTTCACTTCAGTTCAATTTAGTGCATTTACCTTTTATCTATTTTTGTCTTTTCATTCATTAATTTTCCTTCGCCTCAGTCCCTTTATTCATCAGGGACAATGCAGTATTGGGAAACATCCATATGCACTCATTCACACACATACTCTCCAGCCTATTTAGCTTATTCAATTCACCTATACCACATGTCTTTGGACTGGGATGGAAACCGGAGCACTCAGAGGAAACCCACGCCAACATGGGAAGAACATGCAAACTCCACACAGAAATGACAAATGAACCAGCTGGGACTTGAACCAGCAATCTTCTTGCTGTGAGGCGAGGTGCTAACCACTAAACCACCGTGTCACCTATATTTGTCTTTTATAAAAATTCATTTTGCAGCCATTTTACATTAAAACATTTAGCATGTTTTAACATGTGGCTAGGTTATGCTAACATACTTCATATGAATATGTAGCATGTAGCCATAGCACATAGTTAGTCATTATTAGCATGTAGCTAGTTGCTGCTACCATGAATCAAGTGTCAATCCCCATGTCTCAATGAAATTCTGAATCAGAAATTTTGATTTTGTGCCACCTTTATTCAGAAAATGTACACTTGTAGTTATTATTAATAGTAATAGTAGTAGTAGTTGTTGTTGTAGTAGTTAGTAGTAGTAGTAGTTGTTGTTGTTGTTGTTGTAGTTAGTAGTAGTAGTAGTTCTTGTAGTTAGTAGTAGTCGTTGTTGTTGTAGTAGTTAGTAGTAGTAGACGTAGTCATTGTTGTTTTTGTTGTTGTTGTTGTTGTAGTTAGTAGTAGTAGTAGCTGTTGTTGTAGTAGTTATTAGTAGTAGTAGTTGTTGTTGTAGTTAATAGTAGTAGTAGTTGTTGTTGTTGTTGTTGTTGTAGTAGTAGTTGCTGTTGTAGTAGTTATTATTATTATTAGTGTTGTTGTTGTTGTTGTTAGTAGTAGTTGTTGTAGTAGTTAGTAGTTGTTGTTGTTGTAGTTAGTAGTAGTAGCCAGGGGCGGACTGGCCATAGGGAGCACTGGGACATTTCCCGGTGACCTGACGCGCGTAGTAGTAGTAGTAGTAGTAGTAGTAGTAGTAGTAGTAGTAGTAGTAGTAGTAGTAGTAGTAGTAGTAGTAGTAGTAGTTGTTGTTGTTATTGTTGTTGTTGTTGCAGTAGTAGTTGTTAGTAGTAGTACTTGTTGTTGTTAGTAGTAGTTGTTGTTGTGGTAGTAGTAGTTGTTGTTGTTGTTGTATTTGTAGCAGCAGTAGTTGTTGTTGTTGTTGTAGTTAGTAGTAGTACTTGTTGTTGTTAGTAGTAGTAGTAGTTGTTGTTGTTGTTGTTGTTGTTAGTTGTAGTCGTAGTAGTAGTAGTAGTAGTTGTTGTAGTAGTAGTAGTAGTAGTAGTAGTAGTAGTAGTAGCAGTAGTAGTTGTTGTTGTTGTTGTTGTAGTTGTTGTTGTATTAGTAGTAGTAGTAGTTGTTGTTGTTGTAGTTGTTGTAGTAGTAGTAGTAGTAGTAGTAGTTCTTGTTGTTGTAGTTAGTAGTAGTAGTTGTTGTAGTAGTAGTAGTTGTTAAATGAATAGCCTATTTAAATCTGGAGGTATTGCACAAAAGTGGAGTCAAGAAAGCCAGGATAAGAGAAAAAGCGTAATTGTGTCCTCCTGGCTTAGTCCGTTGCACATTTGCTGATCCAGGATGAGAACGAGCCAAGCCTGATGTTGATAGCCAGGATAAGTGCATATTCGCGACATTTGTTAACAGACCACGGACTCGATCATAGAATCAATGATGCAAGTATGGATAAAACCTGATGTGAGCCATTCAGGTAACAAGTTGAAAAACGCTCCTCCCATCCATCAATCTGGGAACTCCCATTACTTTCATTCAGAGAATTAACAGAAACATACGAGGATGTGTATTAACAAATTACATCGTTCACATTGTCCTAAATGTGACCAGTGCACATTCATGCTACCAATGAATTTATCGTGAAGGTTATATCAAACACTTGCCCAATACTGTAGATCTATTTTATCTGTTTAGTTTATTTAATCTTCATCTATATGATCATTTATATGTTGGTTTCAATTAGAATTTTTCTTCCTAATTGAGTCTATTTAAACCATTATATGATGTTTCATCATCAAAAATATATATAATTATATATGTAAAATATAAAATTGTTAACATTTTCTAGTTTGTAATTTTTATTTTTTGCATTATCTCATTTAAATTTAAATGTAGTATTTTTCTGTACTTAAGGATATTAGGTGAACAAAGTCTTATTTTAATGAGTAGAACTGTTAAATAAAAGAGTGTTGTTTAAGTGCACCAAACATTATTGTCTATATTCGCTGAGATATAGATAAAAATTATTAATTTTTAAAAGGGGCTGTGCTCATTTATGCTGAGCACTGTAGGCCTATATGTATTTTTTCTCAAATCATTCATCTATTTTTTTTTATCTCTTGTCTATATCTCCCCATATTTAAATCTGAAATGGATATATATGAACATTTATGAAATGATTGCTAATAAAATGTAACATACTTACACTTTTTAATTCTAATAGTTGGAAAATATATGTAAATAGGCAAGAGCATGGAGTGACTGTAAAACACATTAATTTCTAGTAGCATTGACAACGAAATTAACATAAAGAACACTAGGATTAATCTTAGCCTGGTTGTTAGCCTCCTCTGGAGCAGGCTAGCTGCAAAGAATAAATCTCCATAGTAACTTAATTCAGCTTAATCTAGCCTGCTTTCATGCTACTGAGTCAAGGCTAAATTCAGCCAATATAGTCTCAAAATCCCAGCTTAATTCCTTATCTTACTTTTGTGCAATATCCCTCTGGTGCTTTTTGTAGATAGTTTAAACAAACATTTAAATGTTTTTAGGTTTAAAGGGTTATTATGGAAATGACAATATTTTTGGTGTTTATTAAGTAAGGCATTTCTCATAGTTTAATAATTGTTTTTATAATATAAAAAACAATATTTTATTACATTTTGACGAAAATTGTTACATCATGAACATTCATTCATTCATTTTCTTTTCAGCTTATTCCCTTTATTAATCAGGGGTCACCACAGCGGAATGACCCGCCAACTTTTCCAGCAAATGTTTTACACAGCGGAAGCCCTTCCAGCCGCAACCCAGCACTGGGAAACATCATGAACATTTCATTACAATAATAATGTAATAATTATTACATTATGTGCAGTTTTTACATGTAGTTATTACATTATGAGTTGCTACATTATCCATGAAAGTGAATCTAATTTTATTCCGTTTTCAGTTTCAGTTAAAAAAAGAAAATGTTTTGGTTTTCCTTTTTGTCAACAATAATAACACTGAGGTATTATGTTAAAATCCTTTTTGTTTTTATTGAATCAGGATGCAAATTAGAAAAAAATAAATATCTGTTCAGCCAGGAAGAAAACCATTTTAAGTCATTGAATGTGAAATCATAACCTCTTCCACTCAAGGCAATAATAAAAACAAATAAGCTTCTCGCTCCGGCTGTGAGGTCAAATGGGACGGCAATCAAAGATTACCAAGCACACACACGTCTTGATGAATCAATAGACTATTGTTAGTTATGCCAAACATGTTCAAGTTTTTGGTTAATGGCATTAGCTTGCGTGGGTGTAGGTCAAAACAAGACAAATACTAGTTATAACTGACAAAATAAACTAACCGAAATTGCATGTCATTATTTTGTGGCACATCAATTTGAGGGAAGGTGTCGAAGATGCAATTACTTCCGCACAAATGGTCTTCCCACTGCACAAAAAGCTTCTTTTGAGGTCTTGAAAGATGTCAGGTCTCTTAATGGAACAATGCCTGACAAAGCGTCCCGCTCTGCGTTCTCATTTGCATATCAGAATGACTGTGAGTGGGGAGAGAGCTTCAATTCCATCAAAAATCGCCTGACAGGTTTTGTTCAGATCAGGAAAGAGCAGACTCTCTCTCTCTCTCTTTCTTTCTCTCTCACTTTCTCTCATGCTCCCAGCGCAATGACAGTAATTCAAACCAGGCTAAATGCAAACCCACATTATGCTCACTGTTAAGGTAAAGTGAGCATGACTCAGCAGGTTTTAAAGCGCACCGTAACTCTGATTGTTAGAGCGTCTGGGAAGCGGGCAGAGCTTTTTAATATTAAGCTGTCAAATGGATAGCGGGGCAAATCCCCAGCAAGAATGACTTCAGAGAGACTCGTGCTTGTAGGAGTCCCAGAAGTGTCTTTTCCCATTCCACTAATGTGCTCCTTGGCCCTGTGAGACACAACTTCTTTGCTGTGAATTTTAATGATGCTTTTAGGGGTTGAGAAATGTGTAAAGAAAAAAAGGGGAGAAGATGCAGTGAGATGGGATCAAAAAAAAAAAACAATGGATGTCAAAAGCCAGTAGAGAAATCTGAGCCTGGGGCTGAAGAAAATCCTTTGAAATTACAAATGCGGGCCGGTTTGCGCTTCTGTGTGCGTAAGCTTTGGAGGTGTTAGTGCTTTTGCGAGTTTAAACAGACGGAACAGAGCCTCTTTTATCCGGTTCAAGACATTTAAAACAATCATTGGAGTCTTGCCTTCATAAAAGCACTTTGAATGACATTGCCAGCGCTTTCTTGAGTAAATACTCAAGTACAGGAGCTGCTTTACACATATTTTTTATTTGGATAGGTTCAGAATATGTCTTTTAATCATGTTGTTGTTTCCATTGTGACATCACATATAAGTAGGGCCAGACGGAATCTGCGGACGTTTTTTGCAATTTCTGCGGAAAATTTTGGTAAAAATCTGCGGATTTCTGTGGAATTATTTTGGAAGTCTCATTACTAAAACCTTAATATGTGAAATAAAAAATAATACCTTTTTAACTTTTATTTAATTTTTAAAATGCAAATCCAATTAAATTCACTTTATTTGGTAAACAAAGCAAGTCTCTCATATAATATATACACTATAAGAAAATATGACTTTACAAACTGTATTGTACATAAATCAGATGAACATTTTCATATTAGTCAATAATATTACTGTAATTAATTAAAAAATCTGAATAAATTTAGATTTACACACATTTACTCAAGTAAATAAACAGAATGAATGATGAGCAAAGAATCTGCGGAATTCTGCGCGCGCAGATTCCGTGTGGGCCTACATATAAGTAATGAGGTGGTTTAGCCAAAACACAACTTATAGGTGGTTTTAACATTGGAAACATTTGGTGTGGTTAAAAATTTGTTTGCGATTCTTCTCGCAAGTCTTCACAGCAATTTTACAATTCATTTCAAGCCAGGCTCATTGCGGATATGTACCCAGCTCTACATTTCTGGGGACAGCGAAATATTTAACCAGAGGTACGTCTGCTTGCAGTTTTGTTTTTGCAAATCCACCAGAGGCTGCTGTGTGATCTCAAATTTCTTTCGTACGTCCTCTTTTCGCGTAAATCCACCTAAGGGTGCAATATACACTTCTGGTGACCAGGCCAGCTTGCTGTCAACTGACTGACTGACTGACTGACTGACTTAATGACCCACCCACCCCCTTCCCTAAACCCAACCAGTAGGGCCTTTAAAAGCAATCTAGAAAAAGAAAAGCCGTCCCGGCCGTAGGATTTGACCACGTTTCTGCTTTCTCCGCGTTTTTTTGCTGGACTCGAACCCCATCAACATGGTACACAGTGAGCCACTGGGCAAACTGGTAATACCGGAAAAGTTGTCCTTATGGAGGTAAGCGGTCACCTGGTAGCGTAAAAAGGAACAGAAGCCGCCGGCAGCATCATACCACCCCATAGCATTTGTTTTAAAATAAAAATGTAGCCAGATGTACGTCTGGCTACATAATTTGCGTAGAAATGTAGACAGGGGTACGTATCCATAATTAGCCTGTGTTGATTAATTTGGTGTTATTATGAACAGCAGAGGGAACAAAACTAGCAGAAGGCTACTTGCATATGCACTATTTTTCCAACATTGAGGAGATTTTCCATCATTTATGAGACACATCTGCTGTTTTGTTCACGGCTTTCCATCTTTTCTCTGTTGTACCACTGGAAGTGCCATAACACATCTTTTGAAACACAATCTTTGCAGTGTTTCCCCTACCATTAAACCCATAACAGTGTTTCCCATACCCCAGCGGCCTACGCCCCTTAATATTAAGGTGATTCTTGCAGTGGTTAAGTTTATGGGACAGGATTAAATAATGTAATTCATTTATAATACAGTATTAATATGTGGTTTATATGTTATCACATATATGTTATATTAGGTTGTTATCACCTAATAAAGCCTGACGTTAAGTGGAGGGCTGTTGTAAAAGACTAAAAGGCATTATTCTGCAAAAACAATCATCCTGGATAAACTTTATCCTGCTTATTACATGGCTACTTGCCACAAACCATAAAAATTAGACACAAAATATTGTTCTGGGCCGTAATGGTTAATTCTTTATTTAAATGAAAAGCTGACAGAAATAAAAACAGCTGATGCAGTATACACTGCATTATTATTAATATTTAGTGGTTGGTATCTTGGAAAAACATACCATGGAATGTTGTGACTGACCAATCAGAGCTGAGTATTCCAGACAGCTGTGTAATAAGTACTAATAAACATCTAGTATCCAAGGTAATGTGCAACTACACTCAAAAAAATATTTTTGTTGCTTTTTCAAACTATTAAAATAAGCTGAATCAGCACAATTCTTTTTTTAGGGGACAACTTAATTGTTTTATTCTAAATGCAGCACGTTCCTTCAGTTGTTTGTGTTGTGACCAAATCCAGCACGTTCCTTCAGTTGTTTGTGTTGTGACCAAATGCAGCACGTTCCTTCAGTTGTTTGTGTTGTGACCAAATGCAGCACGTTCCTTCAGTTGTTTGTGTTGTGACCAAATGCAGCACGTTCCTTCAGTTGTTTGTGTTGTGACCAAATGCAGCACGTTCCTTCAGTTGTTTGCGTTGTGACCAAATGCAGCACGTTCCTTCAGTTGTTTGTGTTGTGACCAAATCCAGCACGTTCCTTCAGTTGTTTGTGTTGTGACCAATTCCAGCACGTTCCTTCAGTTGTTTGTGTTGTGACCAAATGCAGCACGTTCCTTCAGTTGTTTGTGTTGTGACCAAATGCAGCACGTTTCTTCAGTTGTTTGTGTTGTGACCAAATGCAGCACGTTCCTTCAGTTGTTTGTGTTGTGACCAAATGCAGCACGTTCCTTCAGTTGTTTGTGTTGTGACCAAATGCAGCACGTTCCTTCAGTTGTTTGTGTTGTGACCAAATGCAGCACGTTCCTTCAGTTGTTTGTGTTGTGACCAAATGCAGCACGTTTCTTCAGTTGTTTGCGTTGTGACCAAATGCAGCACGTTCCTTCAGTTGTTTGTGTTGTGACCAAATGCAGCACGTTTCTTCAGTTGTTTGTGTTGTGACCAAATGCAGCACGTTCCTTCAGTTGTTTGTGTTGTGACCAAATGCAGCACGTTCCTTCAGTTGTTTGTGTTGTGACCAAATGCAGCACGTTTCTTCAGTTGTTTGTGTTGTGACCAAATGCAGCACGTTCCTACAGTTGTTTGTGTTGTGACCAAATGCAGCACGTTCCTTCAGTTGTTTGTGTTGTGACCAAATGCAGCACGTTCCTTCAGTTGTTTGTGTTGTGACCAAATGCAGCACGTTTCTTCAGTTGTTTGTGTTGTGACCAAATGCAGCACGTTCCTTCAGTTGTTTGTGTTGTGACCAAATGCAGCACGTTCCTTCAGTTGTTTGTGTTGTGACCAAATGCAGCACGTTCCTTCAGTTGTTTGTGTTGTGACCAAATCCAGCACGTTCCTTCAGTTGTTTGTGTTGTGACCAAATGCAGCACATTCCTTCAGTTGTTTGTGTTGTGACCAAATGCAGCACGTTCCTTCAGTTGTTTGTGTTGTGACCAAATCCAGCACGTTCCTTCAGTTGTTTGTGTTGTGACCAAATGCAGCACGTTCCCTCAGTTGTTTGTGTTGTGACCAAATGCAGCACGTTCCTTCAGTTGTTTGTGTTGTGACCAAATGCAGCACGTTCCTTCAGTTGTTTGTGTTGTGACCAAATGCAGCACGTTCCTTCAGTTGTTTGTGTTGTGACCAAATGCAGCACGTTCCTTCAGTTGTTTGTGTTGTGACCAAATGCAGCACATATCTTCAGTTGTTTGTGTTGTGACCAAATGCAGCACGTTCCTTTAGTTGTTTGTGTTGTGACCAAATCCAGCACGTTCCTCCAGTTGTTTGTGTTGTGACCAAATGCAGCACATATCTTCAGTTGTTTGTGTTGTGACCAAATGCAGCACGTTTCTTCAGTTGTTTGTGTTGTGACCAAATCCAGCACGTTCCTCCAGTTGTTTGTGTTGTGACCAAATGCAGCACATATCTTCAGTTGTTTGTGTTGTGACCAAATGCAGCACGTTCCTTCAGTTGTTTGTGTTGTGACCAAATGCAGCACGTTCCTTCAGTTGTTTGTGTTGTGACCAAATGCAGCACGTTCCTTCAGTTGTTTGTGTTGTGACCATATCCAGCACGTTCCTTCAGTTGTTTGTGTTGTGACCAAATGCAGCACGTTCCTTCAGTTGTTTGTGTTGTGACCAAATCCAGCACGTTCCTTCAGTTGTTTGTGTTGTGACCATATCCAGCACGTTTCTTCAGTTGTTTGTGTTGTGACCAAATGCAGCACGTTTCTTCAGTTGTTTGTGTTGTGACCAAATCCAGCACGTTCCTCCAGTTGTTTGTGTTGTGACCAAATGCAGCACATATCTTCAGTTGTTTGTGTTGTGACCAAATGCAGCACGTTCCTTCAGTTGTTTGTGTTGTGACCAAATGCAGCACGTTCCTTCAGTTGTTTGTGTTGTGACCAAATGCAGCACGTTCCTTCAGTTGTTTGTGTTGTGACCAAATGCAGCACGTTCCTTCAGTTGTTTGTGTTGTGACCAAATGCAGCACGTTCCTTCAGTTGTTTGTGTTGTGACCAAATGCAGCACGTTTCTTCAGTTGTTTGTGTTGTGACCAAATGCAGCACGTTCCTTCAGTTGTTTGTGTTGTGACCAAATGCAGCACGTTCCTTCAGTTGTTTGTGTTGTGACCAAATGCAGCACGTTCCTTCAGTTGTTTGTGTTGTGACCAAATCCAGCACGTTCCTTCAGTTGTTTGTGTTGTGACCAAATGCAGCACGTTCCTTCAGTTGTTTGTGTTGTGACCAAATGCAGCACGTTCCTTCAGTTTGTGTTGTGACCAAATGCAGCGCGTTTCTTGAATTGTTTGTGTTGTGAGACTTTACAACACGTGTGCTGTCAAACTGTTGAAAATCGTTTCTTAATTTGCTGGTGTTTTATGTAATTGCATGTGTTTTCTTAAATTGCAGCGCGTTAACCTTTCTCAGCCACTGTAGTTTTTTCATACTAAAGACCACAATAGTTTTCAAACATAATCAGTGCTGCCCTTTCAAACAAAACTAGGCTTTAGTTTTGAACCAAAGCAAACCCTGGAGGAGTTTGAAATGTTTGCTCTAGCTAGTGAACATTTTTGAACATTGAAGCATTGCTTAATCAGAAAGTGAGGCTGGGAGCCTCCACCTATTTTTACTATTCTTCTCTGGTTCATTTTCACAAGTAAAAAAAATAATCACACATAATAGACCCGAAGTTCAAATTTTTTACTACTGTAAAGGTCATTTCATTAATGAAGTCAAAGTATAAAGCGCTAAATTAAGTCTGATTTATACTTCTGCGTCAAGCTCACACATATAGTCCGGTGCAGCCTTCGCACAGTCGCATAGCCCTCGCCGTGGCTGACGTCGACGCTGACATGCACCTCTCAAGAAAATGTAACTACACGTTGCAACAACATGTAGTGCAAGCTCTGTGATTGGTCGGTTTGGTATCGGTGATGAGCGTGGGCGGTGCTGACAGCCGCAAGCCAGATGGAGCGAGTGTTTACAAGTGTTGAGTCCCTTGAAGGAGCTCCAGACGGAAACTTTTGTTTTGTGTTGTGTTTACCTTATAATTAAAGTTGTTGCATGCGTGCCGGTTCCCGCCTCTGATTGAGCGAGTTTGAAAAAAAAAAACACCCATGAAGAAACTCGACACAGAGGAACATAAAAACCTCACTGCTAGCTAGTGTTTTGGAAGTGTTATTTCAGAGCAACACAAACAGCACGCACAAGTATAAATGCATGACTACGCCCAAGGCAGGCGCCGTGGGTCATGTTGATCACTCAACGCAGAAGTATAAATCAACCTTAAGTGCGACACAGTGACTCAGTGGTTAGCACTGTCACCTCACAGCAAGAAGGTCGCTGGTTTTAGTTCCGGCTGGGTCAGTTGGCATTTCTGTGTGTAGTTTGCATGTTCTCCCTATGTTCATGTGGGTTTCCTCCATGTGCTTTGGTTTCCCCCACAGTCCAAAAACACGCTGTATAGGTGAATTGAACAAACTAATATGGCCGTAGTGTATGTGTGTGAATGAGAGTGTATGGGTGTTTCCCAGTACTGGGTTGCAGCTGGAAGGGCATCCGCTGTGTAAAACATATGCTGGATAAGTTGGCAGTTCACTCCGCTGTGGCGACCCCTAATGAATAAAGAGACTAAGCCGAAGGAAAATGAATGCATGAATGAAAGTGCTGAATAAATAAACATGATAGAATTCAAAAGTAAAAAAAAAAAACATTATTTTAAACTTTTTTTTGTTCATAAAATAGTGATCAAAGCTCTGTTATGTCAATAATCAGTAAAAACGTAAAACTAAATGACATTTTCTAAAGAAATTCTAGTTCCATGACAAAGTTTTCTTCTCCTTAGTTTTTCCAAGTTATTTCTCACTCAAATAACTACAAAAGGAAAATCCATATATTTATATATATATATATATATATATATATGTGTGTGTGTGTGTGTGTGTGTGTGTGTGTGTGTGTGTGTGTGTGTGTGTGTGTGTATATATATATATATATATATATATATATATATATATATATATATATATATATATATATATATATATATATATACTGTATATATATATATACTGTGTGTATATATATATATATATATATATATACATATATATATATATATATATATATATATATACTGTATATATATACTGTATATATATACTGTATATATAATTAATTTTATTTTTTTGTGTGTACCAAACCTCTTATTACAAAAGTCAAATCACAAATGTTTTCATGCATTATCAGAAAGTACAGCTGCGCACAATATAATAGCCATTCTCATGAAACAACATGTCAGACAGAACCTTTATTTACTAATGTAAAAATTATACTCTAATTCATTCCATTTAGTCTGCAAGGTTCACCGAGGCGTTTTTTCTTTGTAACTGCATGAATGCATAACCTTGGCTCAGTCTGCACTCTTCAGACTGCAGTTTATGTC
This sequence comes from Danio kyathit, assembly GCA_903798195.1. Classification (NCBI taxonomy): domain Eukaryota; kingdom Metazoa; phylum Chordata; class Actinopteri; order Cypriniformes; family Danionidae; genus Danio; species Danio kyathit. Next base: position 21,255,607 of record LR812542.1, read on the forward strand.
AAAAGGATGAACGGAAACATTTCTCTGCATGCAGTCTGGCTTTTTTTTTTTTTTTTTTTTTTTTTTGCAGTCTCCAGCTTTTATTGTTTTAAATCGAGTCTCTTTATGACTGGTAGTTTCTGAGATGCCACTTCAGCACCTCTGTTTTTGAGGAAATGATGTAACTGCGGGAGACCAAACTGTCATATTCCTGTGGGAAAAGGCTGAAAGCAGAACTTCTCTCATCTGAAGGTCGAATTAGCATTGTGTCGTCAGCTCAGCCTTGTATCCTCCATCCAATGAAGCCATAAACATTTAATAGAAGCGCTATCAATGCCCACCAGATGGCTAGTACATCAGCACACCTCACCTCGCACGATAAGCGCAGAGCAGGACCAGTTTTTGGGGCATAAAAGTACAGTTTTTGCTTTAGAATTTATCGACTGTGACTCAGCCCCAAAGCATGTTTTCGACTCGGTTCCTCTCTGGGACTCCGTGTAATTTGCTCTGTAAATATTGGCTACTTAAGAGAAGTACATTGATGCTGGAAATACAATTACTGCATGCAAACATCTTAATTGTTATCAATAACAGCGACGCATTAATTTCTGCTCCTGCCGCAGCATCAGATATGGATCGCAATCGAGCCGAGGAGATTGCTAATGAAGTTTCCTGGATGCTCTGAGAAGCAGTGTTCAAACCAGACGTAACTCCATAGCAGTCATATCAGTCATGCTGATATCAATGGCGAAGATCCAGAAGGAAGCAAACATTTGATCTTCCTCTTGGATGCTTTGACAAAAGAACCAATTGGAAACTTATCACTGAGGGGACTATATACAGTGTGTAAGAATTTGCAGTAATAGCTTTTTTATTGCCAGTGTGAATAGCAATAGCAAAACTGAAAGGGGTAGTTCACCCAAAAATTCAATTTCTGTCGTCATCTACTCTACTTGTTCCAAACCTGTTTGAGTTTCTTTCTTCCATTGAACACTAATTAAGATATTTAGAAGAATGTTGAAAAATTTGACATTGATTCTGTGGTCATTTTTGGATGACAATAGCTCTGTTTCCAACATTTTTCAAATTATCTTCTTTTGTATACAGCAACTTAATGAGAAGAAGCAATGAGTTACAATTCACATAACAGCAATTGGTGCCACATTAATAGTTATTTTCTCATTATTAAATCCTATGCTATGTATGAAGATGACTGAAAACAATGAAGTTCACTACAGTATAATCTGTTACTGGACGCAACAGCATTTTTGCAACATGGCAAAATGTTCTATTCCTGATGAATTTGAGACTCTTGCTAATATAGAGAAGACATGGTTTTGCAATGGGTGCTTTATCATGTCCGGTGTATTTAATATGGATTGATATATGGAAATTGGAAGCAAATAAATTTATAAAGTAATAAATTAAGTATTTTTTTAAATAATAAATATTTGTCATTTTATTCATTCATTCATTCATTCATTTATTTTCCATTGGCTTAGTCCCTTAATTCATCAGGGGTTGCCACAGCGGAATGAATTTGCATTTTATTCTAAAAGGCTGCAGATTTCCCGCACATTTGGGATCTGGACGCTTTCTATGACATCATCGCTACACTGACTTGACTAACCAAACTTGCCTAGTTAATCGAATTAACCTAGTTTAACCTTTAAAATGCACTTGAAGCTGAATAATAGTATATTGCGAAATGTTATGTACTGTCTTCATGGCAAAGACAACAGAAATTAGTTATTAGTAGTTAGATATTAAAATTATTGTTTAAATATGTGTTGCAAAAACCGCACTTTGGAAATTAAAGGTGCTATATGAAAGTTTTTTGACTCTTCTAAAGCATAAAAATACCATAATAGGTTTGCAGATATTTAAAAAAACATGGCAAGTGAACTTGTGTCTTGTTTATCTAAAAAACAATGCTGATATTTTAAACATCAGATATTCTGCTTTGAAAATGTACTTTATGTGCCAGAACGGCTGTCTTTGTTTTTGTTTTAACCCGCCCAATGCCAGTTTAGCCAATTATTTTCAGCACCCCGGGTTGGCTTGGTGGAAAACCGCATATTTGATTCCTTCATTCATGAACGCTCTCAAAGCATGCGTCCATGACCGAACTGCAACCTTCGGTGGACAGTAACAGCCCCGAAATGTATTGTTCAACATGAGGTGGTTATTAATTAGCAAATAATTTTAATATTATGAGCGTAAACATTAGGTGAGCAGGTTATAATATAACCTTGTGTCCTAACAACACACTACGTGATGAGATTTGCAGTGATAAGCAATTTGGCTGTTTGCACCAGAAGAACATGACAGAAATTTAAATGCAGCCATTCAGAAGCACAGAATATATGCACATACTGCACTCCCACAAAATGATAAGGTTTACAATTTAATTAACACATTTTAAAACTCTTTAACATTATTATTTATACATGCTCAATTACTATGTGTTGGTTTAAAAGTTCAAATTACAAATGGTTTATTTTATTTTCAAGATCTGAGGTGAAGTATCTGCTGCTGCTTTCAGTAGTATGGCAGTAAATGTCCTGTAAAACGGCATTCAAACTCACATTGTTAGCATTTGACACTGAATAAAGCACATGAGGTGTACCTGAGGTGATCATTGTCAGTTTTCTGTTGTTCAGCTGCAAAAAATAGAAGCCCTTTCTAAAATATAAATTTCAGGTATTGGTTGGAACAAAAATTCCTTTTAATATGGAAAATATTCCTTCTATCACATGCCGTTGCTTTTATTTAGAACACGATTTAAATCAGCCTACTATCTGGCAACCTGCTCTTGCCTTTGTTTTGAACCAGGAGTGCAATACCTAGTTCAGCCACTGGGTGTCAAACTTACATACTGCACTTTTAAAAAAAATGTAATTTCGAAAGACGGCTAATAATTTTTTCTTCAACTATCTTAAGTTATTCAGTCAAAAGTGATTGATTGTTTATTTATGTGTTTATATTATATTTATTAGTGCTTTAGTATAAAATTAATGGAAATGAATTTTTGATCAAATCAGAGAAGCCTAAATTTTGCATTAATGCTGAAGACTTACAAACACTTTTTTAAAAATGCAGATTGAATATACGATTTCACTGAGGAATGCAGACGAACGCTACTTCATTCTCCTCTGTGCTGCCTCTGCATGTGTGTATCAGTGTTTGTTTTGTTGTAATGTGAGCTGGCGCTGGTGTTGGACTGCTGGTGTCTGTGTGCTCTGCCTCATCGCCCATCTGTCCACTTCTCATCTGCTGCCACACACACACTGTCAGTGTCCACTATAACAGCCATCAGATGCACACTGTGACTCGTCTTTGATAAAGAAAATATCAAGATCTCATTAAACCGATTCTTTGATAAACTGCTGATATGACATGTCGATCTTGCTGGAGCTTTTCACACTGCACTTTTTTATTAAATATATATTTATATTTTTATGTTCGTACATGAAATATTTACATGATTTAAATTAGAAGCAAATAAATATATAAAGTAATAAATTAGGTATTTATTTATTAAATATGTATTATTTTATTTATATTCAAATAGGTCACACTTTATTTTGATGGTCCGTTTGTTGAATTTAAGTTACATTGCAACTAATTATCATTAGATTATAAGTAGACTGTTAGGTTGGGGTAGGGGTTATGGTTAGTGTAAGTTGACATGTAGTTTCTTATAGTCAGTTAAATGTCTGTTGAAGGACTGTTAAATGTCAGTATCAACAGATATTATGCAGACAGTGTACTAATACTCAAATGGACCATCAAAATAAAGTGTTACCTTTAAATATATATTTTTTTAAATAAAAACTGCTAAGATCAATATTATTAGCCCGTGCAATTGGCTACAGATCAAATCACCAAAGTACTAAATCAGTAATAATAAGTTATTCAGTCAAAAGTTATTGTTTATTTATTTGTTTATTTATATTATATTTATTAGTGCTTTAGTATAAAATTTATGGAAATGAATTTTTGATCAAATCAATGAAGCCTAAATTTTGTATTAATGCTGAAGACTTACTACAAACACTTTTAATAAAATGCAGATTTAATATACGATACCACCAAGGATAGCAGACGAACGCTACTTCATTTTCCTCTGTGCTGCCTCTGCATTTATTTAAGAAAAGTACTTGTTTTTTTTGTTGTTTTTTTTAATATTTATTAGAAAATTATAAAATTTCTGTGATTATTATTATTTTTATTTTTTTTGCCTAAATGAGACATATGGAGAAATAGACAGATGGACGACAGACTGACAGAAAGAGATAGCTAGAAAGACAGACAGATAAATGACAGTCAGACAGAAAAGGACAGATGCAGACAGAAGGATGATGGACAGACAAACATGGATGGATGGATGGATGGATGGATGGATGGACAGATAAATGACACAGACAGACAGAAAAAGACAGATGCAGACAGAGAAACAGACAAATGGACAAACAAAAAGAGATAGACAGACAGAAAGATATGCAGACAGAAAGGTACAGATAGATGACAAACATCTCTATCTGTAAAATTGTTGGAACGAATTTACTGGTCTTTTCAAAAAGGACCTGTTCACTCACACATGATTACAGGAAAAGTCATGTAAAATATCTAAAATATATATTTTTCGATAAGTAGAGGAATTATTTGTATGTCATTTTGTTCATAAGTTCTATGTCAAAAACTTAGTTATGAATTCATTTATTTTTATTTGTTTTCATTTAGGAGGTTCCAAGACGGGTTTTAGCACCACTCCTGGTTATGATTTGTGAATCATATCATAATTCTCATAACATACCTTTCAAATCCTGATGTTTGAAAATGCCGAAGTGTTGAAACAAAACAAAACAAAAGCAAAGGTGAGGGAAGATGCACAAAACTCAAAACCTTAGCCCTTTACATTCTCAGCATTGTTGAGAATGATGCACGCAGAAACTTCTGGCAGTGCTCTGTCGCCTCCTCTGGCCAAACTGTGAGCTGCGGCGCTTCAGGTCTCCGTTTGATGAAAAATCCTCCTTTACTCACTAAATGTTCATCTGCCAAACCCAGCGCGACCGGGGGTGGTGAGTTAATTGCAAAGTTCAGTCAAGGTTATCGATGTTTCGATCTCTCCAGCTATTGTTAGGGTGAAATTGAGTTAATTATCGGAGTGGCATGCGTGATTAACCGGAGGAGCTGATGTGGAGTGACAGACTGAAGTCAGACGCTTCTGCTTGTTTTTTCTCCTGTCTTTAAAGCCCTGTTATATTTCTCTCTCCCTCTCTTTCTTTGAAGTGTGTTGAGTAACTCAGCCCGAGAGTAAAACAGCTCACCCAGCAGCTAGTGCCTTGTTTGTTTACTCCATGCTCTCTTGCTCCGGCAGGATCATATTTTAGGGGAGACGCAATTTTCAGTGAAATTAAGTCTTCCTCTAGCAACTAATGGATGCTGTGGTAGAATTTGTAATAGGGAGAGTTTTGCGTTTATTTTTGTTTATGAAATATTGTGTATTTTTTAAATCAAGATGAATAATATATATATATATATATATATATATATATATATATATATATATATATATATATATATATATATATATATATATATATACACACCGTGTATGTGTGTTAATGATGTGAGAGTTTTGTATCAAAATAACACTTATTGTTATTTTATTACTTAACACTTTTTGTTACTGTACTTAATTTGAATTATTGCACGTTTACAGATGTTTTGGCCTACATATGTATATTTATTTCCATAGATGTTGTGTCAAATTCTGTTTGTTTGTTATTATTTTGGTACTTTTTACAACTCCGACAGTCTCCATCTGATGTAAACAGGGTATGTATGTTGTGGTAAACAACAGTGCAGTCCTGCCACTGGGGGTCAGTATGAACTCACTGTGGAGACCAACTTGAAAGTCTATCCAAGATTTTTGATGTCGTTTTGAAGTAAACCTCATAAACATTTTTTATTTATTTATTTATTTTTTAACAAAAAAATCTATAAAAAGCATCACTTCTTTTCAAAAACCTGTAGCAGAAGACATGAAAATATACAATAGTAATTTAAAGTTAATACTGGAGTGTTTTTGAGCCATACTGTAGTAAAATGTATTATATGGTATAGATTATAATTTTTAAAACTCTTATAAAACTTGTTAATGAATGCCACATCATCAGCGGCGTAGACACTGGGGGGATGGGGGGGGGGGGGGGGTACGTTCCCCTCACTTTTAGAAACAGGTGATTAAGAATGTAAACTTCTGGATTTTATACAGCTGCATACAGCTACTATTATATATAATTATATATAATATATAATATACCTAGTTGTAGAAAAATGAGTACAGCATTGGGTAATTTCTCAATGTTACTGCACTTTAAAAAAATGTGTGTTAATTACCAGTTTTCGTATTTTATGACTCATAAATGTTTTCTGTTTATTTACGGTTGTAAATTGCATTATGGGACCTTGATCTGTCGACTTTTGATGCTAAAGTTTAGCAAAGTCGCTTTTATTGACATTTGCAATTGAGTTTGCAATAATATAATGTACAAAAAGTAATATATAGATAAATGATGAGTCTGTAAAATAACAATAAATGAACTGTCAGTTTATTACAAGGTTTTTGTAGCGTAATATACAACACCAACCCACACAATACCACTTCAAACTAATAAAGAATTTTCATAAAAATCACTTTTTTAGAACCTCTAAAGGGTAAAAGTTGATGGAAGAAAGATCAAGGTCCCATAATGCAAATCAAAAGCTTAAATAAACTGGGGAAAATGAAAAATAAAATATGGAAAACTGCTAATTGATGGATATTTTTGCAGTGTGTCGATGTATCTATTACCACAGCGACTATATAATTACCACAACAGATTAATCTAAATGATAATAGAATAGAAGTACTTTAGTATGGTTCAAAAACACTATACATACTACAACCCCACAGCTTTACCCAGTCTGCCAGATCAAATAATAAACTCCGGCTTCTGTTTCGCCTCACAGAAATGACTTTGCTCGAGTGTGTCTGATGTTTTTAGGGACCACCGCAAATCTTAATTCACCCACATTCCAGCCAACAGGTAGAACTTCTTTCTGACTGCCACCTGGGTCTCTGTCAAAGGAATAACATGCTTTAGTGCTCCAGTGAAATGTAGTCTATTGTTGCCGTCATTGAAGTGAGAGGCACTGAACTCTGTCTGGCACCCCGATTACTGCAGCGTTTCCAGTCAGCAGTTCAGCTCAATGAGAGACCCCGAGACAGAGAAAACACTGTGCTTCCCACCAGGTTATGCCAGGGCATGTTTTTTTTCCACTGCTTCACTCATTAGGACGTTTCCACAAGCACCCCTGACGGCTTTGGTGAAAGACCTCGGCCGGCCGATTTAATTAAAACCACAGCGGGCGCATTTGGTGCTTTCACAGTTTTTGGTGGAAATTTGGAGACAAAAACATTTTTTCTCTTCTCCCTCTAAACTTCCCACCCTTCTTTGCACTTTAAAGAGGTTCTATTGTGCTTTCTGCTCTTTCAGCTTTGCTTTGGTGTGTACTGTTGCTGTTTGAGCTGGACAAAGATCTGCGGAGTTAAGAAGCACAGAGTCACTTTCTGTCAGGACAAAATGTTTCTGAACACACTCAAATGGCTCAGTCGTAGTGCCCAGTTTTCTTCTGGGAATCCGCCCGTCTAATGGGTCACATTATTCTGAATTTAATAATTCCCACTTGGGGGTTGAAGTGTGTTTACAGCAAATGCAAGAGATGCTGTTTCACGGATCTAATGCACTGATATGCATGCCATTTCTTTAACATTGTAGGCTTTGATGGTTTCAAACTTTCATAGCACAATAATTGCTTAATTTGATATCATAGCATATGGTATTATCACATTATTTTAATAAATTACAATATATATATATAGGTTAAATACAGTGGCTTGCAAAAATATTTATACCCCCTGAACTTTTCCACATATTCTCACATTCATTCGTTCGTTTTTCTTTGACATAGTCCCTTTATATTTATCAGAGGTCGCCACAGCGGAATGAACCGCCAACTTATCCAGGATGTTTTTACACAGTGGATGCTGTTTCAGCCGCAACCCAGTACTGGGAAACACCCATACACACTCATTCACATTGGCCAGTTTAGTTTATTCAATTCACCTATAGTGCATGTGTTTGGACTTGTGGGGGAAACCCGTAGGAAACCCACGCCAACACAGGAAGAACATGCAAACTCCACACAGAAAAATGGCAACTGACTCAGCCGGTACTCAAACATGAGACCTTCTTGCTGTGTGCCATTTTCTAACATTATGACCACAAACATAAATCTATTTTATTGGAATGTTATGTGAAAGACCAACACAAAGTGGCTTACAATTGTGAAGTAAAAAGAAAATTATACATGAGTTAAATTTTTTACAACTCAAAAGTGCAGTGTGCAAAAGTATTCAGCCCCCTTTTCTCTGAGCGCATCAAATTGCCATCAGAAGTTGCCTGATGATTGCTGACTGATTAAATGTTGACCTAATGACTAAATAGAGTGCACCTGTGTGTAATTTAATCTCAGTAGAATTACAGCTGTTCTGTGACGACCTCTGTGTTTTGTTAAAAGAATATTTGGGAGCAAACAGCATCATGAAGTCCAAGGAACACACCAGACAGGTCAGGGATAAAGTTGTGGAGAAATTTAAAGCAGGGTTAGGCTATAAAAAGATTTCCTAAGCTTCCCAAACATTTCATCGATCACTGTTCAGTCAAAATGGAAAGAGTATGGCACAACTGCAAACTTACTGAGACATGGTCGTCCACCCAAACTAACAGGCCGAACAAGGAGAGCACTGATCAGAGATGCAGCCAAGAGGTCCATGGTGACTCTAGATGAACTGCAGAGATCTACAGCTCAGGTGGGGGGAATCTGTCAACTATCAGTTGTGCGCTGCAAAAATCTGGGCTTTATAGAAGCGTGGCAAGAAGAGAGCTATTGTTAAAAGACAACCACAAGAAGTCCTGTTTGCAGTTTGCCAGAAGCCATGTGAGTGAGCCAGTAAAGATGTGGAAGAAAGTGCTCCGGTCAACGTTTTGGCCTAAATGCAAAACGATATATGTGGCAGAAACCTAACACTGCACATTACCCTGAACATGCCATATGCACTGTCAAACATGGTAGTGGCAGCATCATGCTCTGGGGCTGCTTCTCTTGGGCAGGGACAGGGAAGCTGGTCAGAGTTGATGGGAAGATGGATGGAGCCCAATACAGAGCAATCTTGGAAGAAAACCAGTAGGAGTCAGCAAAACACTTGAGGCTGGGGCAGAGATTCACCTTCCAACAGAGCAACGACCCTAAACATAAAGCCAAGGCTACAATGGAATGGTTTAAAATGAAACGTATTCATGTGTTGGAATGGCCCAGTCAGAGAATCTGTGGCAAGATCTGAAAACTGCCGTTCACAAACGCTCTCCATCTATCTAGTCTAACAGAGACATACTGTACCCCAAAACACAAAGTATTGACTCAGGGGGGGCTGAATACTTTTGCACACTGCACTTTCCAGATTTTTATTTGGAAAAAATTGAACTCATGTATAATTTTCTTTCTACTTCACAATTGTAAGCCACTTTGTGTTGGTCTTTCACATAACATTCCAATAAAACATATTTATGTTTGTGGTCATAATAATGAATGCATCAGTATACCAGTTGTAATTTTTTTTTTAAATAACTCGATAGCACTTCACATACATTTCCTCCATCAGATTAAGTGGTTTAAATATAATTGTGCCTGTTCAGTTCCTAAGTAAATTTGGTATTACTGAATACTGGTACATCTACAAACATTATGTGAACCTTAAATTTGAACTTTTATATTGTGTTTCCATTTATTTTAACAGAGTATGATGGCTGCATTTGAAGTATATGAAGCTTTGAAACCTTTATGAGTCTTTTGTATCGAATCAGTGAATTGGGGAGGTCATATGATTTCAGTAAACAGGGATTTGTCATGCCATTAGTGTTTCAAAATGTTTTGAAAATTCAATGTCTGTTGGGGCAATCTGTGTAACTACTGAACAGTTTTCACGTTTTTTTTTACCTGATCTCAAATCAATGTTGAGAGTTTGTATTAGTTATAATGAGAAAAATAGTAGTTACAGTGTTGAGCAGTGGTGTAAAGTAACAAATTACAAATACTCAAATTACTGCAATCAAGTCGTTTTTTCTCAGGAATTGTAATTTACTAAGTATTTTTTTAAAAAATGTGTACTTTTACTTTCCCTTGAGTACATTTTTAGTGCTGTATCAGTACTTACTTTTCTTCAACATGCAGTCACTACTTTTTTTTTTTCTTGTCTATGTGATTCCTGTCCAATCAAATCACACATAAAAAGTAAATTGCATCATACTGAACAACCTCAAGACATGGGCGATTTATAATTGCAACTAACTGTTTGGAAGCATTAAAAGTGTCCTAGAAGATGTCAAAAATCTTCACATGCAATAACCGAGAGACTGTTTAGACTGCATGTGATGATGAGATGACAGGTGTTTACTGTATGATGACCAGTGGTGGAAAGAGTACTGAAAAATCATACTCAAGTAAAAGTACCATTACTTGCCTAAAAATGTAGTGCAAGTAGAGCAAAAGTATCTGCTGTAAAAATTACTCAAAGTATGAGTAAAAAGTAGCCCTTTTAAAAGTACTCAAGAGTAGTGAATAGTGAGTAATATGCTGTCAAAAGCTGATATGTTCACATGTAATTTGTGCATGTGTGTGTAAACGTAACATTCTGTAGTGCATTTAGTTATTGCCCAGAAGGCACACAACATCATGAGACATTAATATTAGGTTAGATTTAGGTTGTAATGTCAGGTGACCAAAATTAATTGTCAAGCCAGCAGCTAAGGACGTTATTTTGATGTCCAGTAATGACATTGATATTTGGTTGATTTAGGTTGTTAGAAAGTGACCAAAATCCAGCGTCGAGCCAACATCTTAAACCAACATCATATTGACGTCAAATACTGACATTTATTCATCAGGTATGTCAACCAAAATCTAACGTCTGATAAATGTCATAGGGGTAACGTCCACACAACGTCAAGCTGTAACATCATTAGACGTTGATATTTGGTTGGACATTGACATTGGCCTGACATTGAGGCATCATTCTGACACCAACCTGATTTTTATTTCCAAACAAAATGCAACGTCTTCATGACGTTAGGGTTCAATGTCAATCAGACGTAATGTTGACGTCCTGTGCCTGCTGGGTGTTTAAGGCTATTTCGGTCATCATACAGTAAACATCCATCATCTTTTCATCAGTGACTTGCATATAAACAGTCTCTGGGTCAATGCGCGTAAAGATTTTGAACATCTTCATGGACACTTTTAATGCTACCAAACAGTTTGCTGCAATTATAAAGCGCACATGTCTTGAGGTAGTTCATTATGATGCGATTTACCTTCTACGGTATGTGCTATTTGATTGGACAGAAATCTCAGGACTGACTTTTCTAATGCCCATGGACAAGAAAAATAAAGTAGTTACTGCATGTTGAAAGAAAGTAGTGGAGTAAAAGTACTGATACAGCTCTAAAAATTTACTCAAGAGAAAGTAAAAGTACACATTTATAAAACTACTGAGTAAATTACAATTCCTGAGAAAAACTACTCAATTACAGTAATTTGAGTATTAGTTACTTTACACCACTGATGATGACCAAAATAGCCTTAAACTATAACTAAATGCTCTACAGCAAAGCTGTAGCTTTTTACAGCATAATACTCACTACTCCTGTGTACTTTTAAAATGGCTACTTTTTACTCATACTTTGAGTCATATTTACAACAGATACTTGCACTACATTTTTGGCCAAGTAATGGTACTTTTACTTAAGTATAATTTTCAGTACTCTTTCCACCCCTGGTGTTGGGGAAAGTTACTTTTAAAAGTAATGCATTACAATTTTGAGTTACTCCCTAAAAAAAGATGTAGTTGCATTATTTTTTAGTTACTTTTGCAATTGTGACCTGGCTGAAGCTTGATCTCTTTTAGAACTTTTTTTCTTTCTTTCTTAAGTAGAGGAGCTCTGCAATTAATGCACTGTATAACCCACATTTACCTTTAACAAATTTAACATTTGCACATGGAAAAAAAATGTTTTAGGATGTTATCTGAGAACTTCCTGGCCCCAGAGCTATACATGCCATATGTACAGAAAGATTAAATGTGTTTGCTAATTGTATACTATTTCTCTAAAGTAAAAATCACTCATTGTCCATTGAGACAATCCCCTTTTCCTATTCTTCTGTGCGTTCAAAATAATGAAACACATTCTCTTATTGACTGCATGACTCATTGTGAGTCATTTTAATTTAGCAATTTATTTTTTAAAAGCTAATTAAATTAAAAAGTAATTCATATTGTTACTTATTTTTCAAAAGTAATGCGTTACTTGTTAATTAGAAAAGTAATGTTACATTTTACTTGTAATGTGTTACTCCCAGCACTGGTAGTTAATTTCTTTTTGTCCTGTTTAGCAGAGCCCACAGTGGAACAATTTAAGTGTTAAATTACTAAAGTAACATTATGCAGACAGATAAGGATATTAGAGAAATTAAGAGCATTTGTTGAGTAAATTTTGTTTATTTGACGTTAATTTGAGTAAATGTTTGCATTGAAAATAAAAATTCCATTTTGCTTGAGTATTTGTTGCATTTACAGTTTTGACCAGCAGGTGTCTCTGGCAATTTGAAATATTCATTCTGCAAGAATTTTTTTTCTTGCTAGTTAATTCCATGTCATTAGACAAATACTTGTGCCCTTTTTTTTTTTAGGTCAGCAACAATGTAGAATTACAAAATACAAATTGTTGAATTTAAATTATTACTTACATAAGAATAACTATAAACTTTTCTTCATGATTAAACATTGCTGTTTTAACTGCACATTTTAATGCTTTGCTATGCACATTATCCTCCTACTCATTACCTTTTGTATCTTTGTCCTTTTTTTCACAGACAATCAAGTACTGGCTTTTGGAAAACTAGTAAGCACATCCAACACTTACGAGGATCACGACCCTAAAGACGGCAGAAAACCTGTGACCATCACCACTGATAACCCTCTTTTGTGGAGTATGGAAATTAAACGACTCCAAACATGAAAAGTGCCTTATTTCAGCACTAACTGCCTTTAATGAATTACTGAAGACAATGAGTAGTGTAACCTTTGATTTATTAACACAGCCAAATAGAAATGTTAACACAAAAAAACCAACATGATTTATACAAATGTCCGCATTCAGTTCATCATCCAACACCATTTGAGGCAGCCGAAGGTCTGTTTGGCTTCAGTCCAGTTGATTCAACCACCACTGTTAAGAGAGACAAAAACAGTCCGGCTTTAAATCACAGTAAATCTAATCCCAGACTGAATGCAACAGGCCATTTGCACATCTTCACTGTAGTGGTTACTAGCTTTTTATAATGATTTTGTAAGCAATTATTTGCAAATAATGTGAGGAATAAAAGACTTAAGACTGTTAGTGTGGATTACTTACACAATGATGTTGTTGATGGGGATGTGGATGAGTTTGACAAAGAATCCAATGAAGCCCATAATGGCAAATCCAATCGCTGTTGCCATTGCAATCTTCTGGAATTCTAGAGAGCAGGGGGGGGGAAATACATCAATGAAAAATGTACTTGGGAACATGTAATGTTATATAGTATAGAAATACAATCATAAAACAAATGAACAGCACTCTTCTTTCTCTTTACAGAAAACATTTTAAATCAATATCTTTACAATATATTTAGCAATTACCCGTTTTACAGGATAAATGTGATGAACAATTTTAAATATCTAATTTTATTTATTATACAAAAAGGTCTGGAGATCTTAAGTCTCATTCCAGATGACATTTTGAAATTGTGATCTCCAAAAACTAATGGCTTTAATGTTAAATATTCTTTTCAGCTTAGTTCCTTTATTAAACAGGGGTCACCACAGCAGAATAAACCGCCAACTTATCCAGCACATGTTTTACACAACGGATGCCCTTCCAGCTGCAACCCATCTCTGGGAAACATCCACTCGTTCACACACATACACTACGGACAATTGAGCTTATCCAATTTACCTATAGTGCATGTCTTTGAATGCTAAATATATGCTTAATAAATAAAAATAAAACATTCTACATAATTTACAGATGGAGTTAAAGAAAATAATTAGCAGTTCATTTATAAGCATAAAGCCCCATTAACAAGCACAACAGCTATGGTCCATTTCTAAATATCATTCTACAATTTGATTCATAAAAACAAAAAAAGAATTGCATTTTTTTCATTCTACAAATATATAAGAAATGCATTGTGTTGTCATTTGCAAAACTGAATTATTTGGATACTTGACAAGATAATTATGCCTATAACAGGGCAACTGTGCATCTGTATTTAGGGAAACTAAAACAAAACATTGGTCAAAATCATTTAATTAATTAATTAATTAAAAAAAAAAAAATATATATATATATATATATATATATATATATATATATATATATATATATATATATATTTTTTTTTTTTTTTTTTTTTTTAATTATTAAGCAGTGGGATCATTTTTAAGGCAGGACCTGATTTGGTCACCATACTAGCTTAGAATAAATATTTTATATTAATAATTAAATAGTTTTATTCTATAAATTAGTGATTAAACATCTATCTTTATAAAAAGGTGCCACATTTTCAGACAGGTTTACATAAAATTTAGACAACAATGGTTTTAATATTTGATTTAAAAACATTATTATTTAGTGCAATAGCCTTGATTTGAGGTGATCAATTATTATTTTCAGGATATAAAAATGCTCTAAATTATAATATTTTTATTATTGTTACAATAAAAATAATGTTATTGTGTGTTGATGTGAACACATTATTGCTGGGATTTTCTCTCCTTGAAATGACTTAATGTTCTATAAAGGTTTTAATTCATGTACATTAGCCATAATTGTACCATAAAATGTGACAACTAACCATTAACTATAACTTCTGCCTCAAACTCTTCATTTGCTGCTTATTAATTGTCAAGGTACTAGTTATGTATTGGATAGGGTTTGGGATGTAAAATAAGATCATGCAGAACATGTATTTTACAAGTACTAACAAACAGAAAATTTACTAATAACAGACATGTAATAAGCTAGTAGTTAATAGTGAGAACTGATCCTTAAACCAAATGTTACCCATAGTTTTAAACAAGAATCATACAAAAGATGTAGATCAATAATAGCATTACAGTTACTGCAATTTCTTCATGTATCAAATCTTTGAGTAATTATATGAGCAGATTATACCTTTTCTGTCTGGTTTTGTGCATCTTTTGACGAGTCTGATGGAGTCCTTGACGAACTGCCTGCTAGGCTCCACAAATTGCATGACCTGATCCATCCTGAAATGAGGCTGGAGAAGAAAAATAAAATAAATTTCACATCAAAACGAACCACAAAACGTCTGTGCCGCTATATCGATATCTTACAGAGAAAGTGAACAGTTAAAAAAAGTATATGAAATTAATCACTTAAAATGATTATTAACTCTTATCCTTCTCAGACCCAGCAGACCTCCACCTCGAAACCCAAACATAGAGATTATTATTATTATTTACAGGAAATAATTTGAAAAGGACACTATTAAAAGGTCCCAGTTGTTAAATGTTAAACTTGGTGATCTAACTGCAAGTCTTTAATTACCTATTTGACTATTTTCTACAGAACAGCTAGCTAACCTAGCACTGTTAGCATGTATGCTGTGATTTAGAAAAAACCTGGTAACTGGATGACTTTACTAATCTTTTATTAAATCTACATTAAATCTACATTACAATAATACAACAGGATGGTCTGACAGTAAAGTACTCTCCATCTCATATTAGGAAAACAAGCTTAACGGTAATATCTGATCAATCAGAAACAGTGTTTACGTCACACTGAAACTCAGCGACGCCAAATGTAACGTATTGCCTGTTTTAATCTAACATTTTTTGCCTTATATAGATATGTAAAGAGACAAAATCGACGTATAGAAACTTACCTGTGTTGGCAAATCAAAGGATAAAGCGGTGGTTCAGCTGAACGCAACAAACTGACTCCGCTGTGTGTTACGCCACGTAGATTTAACTGTGGAAAGACTGACGCAGCTCTAAAACTGACGCATGCGCACTGGCTCAAAACCTCTGCTCACAGCGAGCTGTGCAATGACACCTAGCGGCTGGATGTACGAGCTCAGCGAGTTGTCCACATCATCATTACTGCAGCTGATTAGATATGCGTGTAATCTGTACGGTGTAAAAGGATTTGTACATAAATCCGGACAACTAACAATTATTTCTCACAATTTCAGGTTTATAGAGCTTTATATTCGAATTATAATCTAAAAGTTTTCTTTTTCGTTTTGTTTATGTAAGCTATACACTTACCGGCCACTTTATTAGGTACAACTTACTAGTGCCGGGTTGGACCCCGGCAGAACTGCCTTAATCTTTGTGGCATAGATTCGACAAGGTACTGGAAATATTCCTCAGAGATTTTGGTCCATATTGACATGATAGCATGACCAGGCAACGTTTTTCCAATCTTCTTTTTTGCCAATTGCCCAATGTTGGTGAGCCTGTGTGAATTGTAGCCTCAGTTTCCTTTTCTTAGCTGACAGCAGTGGCACCCGGTGTTGTCTTCTTCTGCTGTAGCCCATCCGCCTCAAGGTTCAACGTGTTGTGCATTCAGAGATGCTCTTCCTCATAACTCGGTTGTAACAGTGTTTATTTGAGTTACTGTTGCCTTTCTTTCAGCTCAAAACAATCTGGCCATTCTCCTCTGACCTCTGGCATCAACAAGACATTTAAGCCTACAGAACTGCCACTCAGTGGATATTTTCTCTTTTTCTTACCATTCACTGTAAACCCTAGAGTTGGTTGTGCGTGAAAATCCCAGTAGATCAGCAGTTTCTGAAATACTCAGACCAGCCTGTCTGGCACCAACAACCATGTCACGTTCAAAGTCACTTCAATCACCTTTCTTCACCATTCTGATGCTTGGTTAGAACTGCAGCAGATCGTCTTGACAATGTCGACATGCCTAAATGCGTTAAGTGGCTGTCATGTCATTAGCTGATTAGAAATGTGCATTAACAAACAGTTGGACACCTAATAAAGTGGCCGGTGAGTGTAATTCAGACCTTTGTTTTGATATTCAGAGTTTTCATCTTGTTGTTCTTGATTATTAGATTTTTATTCACTGTATTGTGACTTTATTTCTTATAACTGCAGGACTGTACAGTTTACATCTCCACCTTTCCTTGCAATTACAAGTTTACAACTTCTTATTCTGACTTTAAATCTCACAAATATTGATCAAGGGAACTTTTTTCTATATAAACCAGCAGAAAGAAAACCATCCTGAAAAATCATAGCTCAGATTAGCTCTTCAGTTTAGTTCGTTGACTGAATACACTGTAAAAAAAATGTCGGGTTCCACACAATCAATTTCTTTCAACACATTTTAGTTGGGACAAGATGAAGGAATTAAGTTAACTTATTAGTTTTTACATATTTAGATAGATTAAACAAACATAAGTCCCCAAAAAATAATCAAGAATTAAATAAGTGTTTTGAACAAACAGCAAGTGTCATTTTCTGAGTGTATTAGAGCTTTTCAGCATAAAGAAACAATGCAAATCCATGATAAAAATATTTAATAATTTCAAATAGATTTTAATTCATAACAGTTCATTATGTCTGGTGAAATTATAACAGCATAGGCAAAGGTATTAAAAAAACAGCATTTAATATACAATATAATACATATAATGTTGTTTCAGTCATGCATTGTATGAGTTCTACAGTTTCGGTTATCTTTGACATTAGTACAAAAGCTTTCCTTCCAATCTTACATCATTGTCACTGAGAGGAGCGCTCTATCAATCCCATATAATGCCGAGCATCTGACAGCTGAGTTCCCAGAGTTTCTGAGCCATTTCATCATCTGAAGCTTCTCTTGAACACTGAGCCGGGCCACAGTCACTGAAACAAAGCAGATCCTCAGGCTTAAAAATCAGACTTTGATCATTCGTACACCTAGCTTAACATCTTTATTCTATCTTTAAAATAAGCGCACTTCATGATCATTAAAAAGCAGTTCAAGAGCTGTATTTCTTGTGCATACTGGGACATGAGAGTAAAGTCAATAATAGGTATTGTATTGTGCTGTGTATTTTCCGATAATACTTCGTTGTGTACCTGTAATATCCTCCGCTCTCTCTGTCCAGCTCAGGCTCTACGGCGCAGTAGATGGTGGTCTGTGCTCCCTGACTGGTGGTCTTGGTGAAGGGGCTGAAGACCTTGAATGCGATCTGCGCAGGTTTGCTAAGGTTTCTGAACAGCTCTGACTGAACCACACCAGGATGGAGAGAGTAGACATTCACACCACTGCCTAGAGGAACAGCAGATGTTATTACCACAGCTGCATTACACACTGTACAAATGAGTCATATCGATCTGTATATCCGTCTATCTGTATATCTATCTATCTATCTATCTATCTATCTATCTATCTATCTATCTATCTATCTATCTATCTATCTATCTATCTATCTATCTATCTATCTATCTATCTATTTATTCGTCTATCTGGCTGTCTGATTATGTCTAATTATCTATCTGTTCATCTGTCTATCTATGTCTTATTATCTATCTGTCTGTCTGTCTATCCATCTGTTAGTTTGTCTGTTTTTCTATGTCTGATTCTCTATCCATCTGTCTGTCTGTCTGATTATCTGTCTGTCCATCCGTCTGTCTATCTGTCTTATTATCTGTCTGCCTGTGTCCATTCAACTGTCTTTCGGTCTGTCTGCCTGTCTTTCTGTCCATCCATCCATCTGTCCGTCCATCCATCTGTCTGTCTGATTATCTGTCTGTCCATCCAACCGTCTGTCTGTCCATCCGTCCATCTGTCTGTCTGATTATCTGTCTGTCCATCCATTTTTCTGTCTGTCTGTCTATCCATCTGTCGGTTTGTCTGTCTATCTCTGATTGTCTATTTGTCCTTCTGTCTGCCTGTCTGTCTGTCCATCTGTTTATCTGTCCGTCTGTCCATCTGTTTATCTGTCTGTCTATCCATCTGTCGGTTTGTCTGTTTGTCTATCTCTGATTGTCTATCCATTTTTCTGTTTGCCTGTCTGTCTGTCTGTCTGTTCATCTGTCCATCCATCCTTTTATTAATTGGAGCAGTTCTCAGTTCAAGTTGATTATTATTGTGTTATACAGTATTCATATCCATTACTCCCTCTTCTATCTTTGTCATTCACAGTTGACTTAAAAATCTTACAGAATCGATATAAAGCCACCACAGTGGAGGTAGATAATTAATTCATTTCACTTAAAATAAAAGTGGGAATTACTTTTGTTAATGATAGCTTTAGTCTATCATATGGGATCACCCTGATTTTTTTACTCTTGTTTATAAATTACACAAATGCACGTTAAGTAAAACTGCTTTGAAATAATACAAAAGTGCTATACTAATAACATTGTTTACTATACATAATATATAGTAATATTATTGCTATAATAAATTTCCATTGAACGTCTTATGCATTTATCAGAATATCTGCTGTGTGAACAGATTGTAAAATCATCTATTAAATCATGAGCTTGAATTGCCACAAGAGCACAATCAGCAGTTACTAAATTTTGCATCAGAAAAGCGCAAAACTTTATTGCATAAAATATTTAGGAATAAAGCACCATTCCATAAGAAAAAAATCTTCTCCTGATTAACTGGCAGCAAATATGAAAAATAATTTAAAAATTGTGGTAGGAGAAGCCACTCTGAGCCTTTTTCTTATATAATAAGTTACTGGCACCTGAAGATGAAATACAATGAATGTGCAGTGGCATTTGGAGGTGTGAAACCACTCTTAGAGAGTGCAGCAGTTTTGAGAGGTAATATACTGAACCTCTTTGATGATAGACTTTGGCTGAGGAATTATAGAATGACCAAAACAACATTTCAGATGTTTTACAATGAGGTCAGTCCACTGGTTTGTGTATTACAGTTTTTCTCAGTCGCTTTGGTGCATTTCTCACAACACTATTCACATTTGCACAACAGTTAATGCATTTCTCAAAACAATTAGTACAAACTGCAAAACCTAGTGGATAACCTGCAAAAGCGTGTCACTTGCTCAAAATGGAGAGCTCATTCCTTAAAAGCAAGTATTGATGTCAATGAAAGTGTCAATGTCATCAAGATGAAAAGTCCTGACATCATTGTTTATGAACAAGATAGTCAAATGGCTTTGTCATGCTTTCATTATGACATTTTACTCTGTACATTTTATCCAATGCAAAAAAGTCAGATTTTGGTGACACTTCCTGAAAATGCTCAAGACAGCACTATATACTATTTGAAAACTACAGTAAAGTTGGACATCACTACATTTAGTGAAGTATCTCTAGTACAAGACACTGAATATGTATGTTTCACATTTTCACTGCATTTGCTCTTTGCAATTCTAATTTATTCACAGCATTGTGCAGAAGAATGAACACACCCTTATTTACAACAAACATAAACTTCCTTTGGGTAGAGCTGTGCACAACTGTAAACAATATTGCAGTACATGTTGGAACTGAACCTACAACATACACAGGTCTGTAAATCATTCATCAAATTGTTCAATGTAGAAGATATTTTCAGAAAAAAAAAGATACATTTTGTTTTAATAAAATTTGCTTGACAGATTGACAACTAGTTCAACACTTTTGTATGTAATGACTCAAGTAATGAAATGAGGACTATTAGTGTAATATGGAATGACTATTCAGCATCCACAAGTTTAGTTAATTTTGACTGACATGACATAAGAAAATGATAATGTTACAAACAGCAGAGAGTTGTATGAAAGCAATTGATGCATGTCCAAAAGCATTTGCAATTTGTTGGAAGGAATGAGAAACTGCTACCATGATGTGCACAAATGACTAATTGTTTTGAGAAAAGAATTAACTGTTGTGCAAATGTAAATAGTGTTGTGAGAAATGCACCAAACTGACTGAGAAAAACTGTAATGCTGCCCCATCACACCCATTTTTACCATCACATGATCTGTTAAAACAAAATCACATACATTTTTGATGCACATGCTAGACTTTATTTGATAAATGTGTTTCGATTGTAGTTTATGCACATGTTTTTCTTGTCAGATAAAATATTGCCCTAAACATTTAGTAAAAAACGATGTGCATTTTTTATATTTATGATATTTCGATACTCCAAAATGCACTTTAAACTAGGTCAATGGAAACATAGCTATAGCAATAAGCCCAAAACAGGACGTTTTGTATATGTTTATATTCATAAAAAACACTCTAAAGCAAACACAATTATCCGTTTTAAGCAGCAGTTTGGTCTCTCTCTCTGTCCTGTTTTTTGAGTAAGTTTATGTAGTCTAACAGGAAGAATATCCAATTTAGCATCACATTGTACCTGCATGAATACCAAATCAACCAGAGTTCAACAGAGAGAAGACAAACAAGACACATGTTTGTCTTCTTTAGCTTGATGTTTAGTCTGGCTCTGATAGCCTTGCTGTGAAGGTCACATACCCTGTAGTCTTTTAGCCAAGGAGCGTGTGCAGAGGATGTTGGCTAGTTTGCTCTGTCCGTACGCCCTGCGTGGAGAATAAACCTTCTCACTGTTTATGTCCTCCAGATGGATGCCGCTCCACGTATGGGCCACAGACGCCACGTTGACTATCCTTGAGGGGGTTGATTTCTTTAGGAGGTCCAGCAGAAGGTAAGTGAGCAGAAAATGACCTGGAGGGGGTTTGGAGAGGATAAAAATAGTCAGGGAATTGTTTGACCTTTCATTGTTTCTCATGTCCTGTTGACCCCTCTGTGCTTTATTTGCATTTACTTAATAAATGCATGGAAGTGGATGTGTATCGGAAGGATGTATACTATATGCGAGTGTTTAGGTTCCAACAGGAAGCCAACTGGGCTGGTGAATGATTAAACAGCATGCACTGTCAATTAGAGGGTTCAAATACTTCACATTGGTTGGAAGTCTGAGACTTGAGTGAAGAAAGCTTGACTTCTACATACAGTTGGTGCTTGTTTTGAAAGAGGTCACTTTTAGGCTAACGGTATTGATTAGATGAAGAAAATCTCATTTTACTTCTTAATAGTTTCTGGGTTGTTATAACAAACTGTAAATAAATTAACCGTCTGTCTCTCTCTTTCTCTTCATATACATGTACAAAGTCTTGTTGTCAATCCCAGTTGTAAGGGCAACAAATAATAACTTACCTTCTATTTGATCATTAGGAAAAGTGTCAGAAGGTAGATTTTTCTGATGAATCATCTGTTGAACTGCATTCCAATCATCACAAATACTGCAGAAGCCCTACTGGAACCCGCATGGACCCAAGATTCTCACAGAAATCAGTCAAGTTTGGTGAAGGAAAAATCCTGGTTTAGGGTTACATTCAGTATGGGGGCGTGTGAGAGATCTGCAGAGTGGATGGCAACATCAACAGCCTGAGGTATCAAGACATTTGTGCTGCCCATTACATTATAAACCACAGAAGAGGGCAAATTCTTCAGCAGGATAGCGCTCCTTCTCATACTTCAGCCTCCACATCAAGTACCTGAAAGCAAAGAAGGTCAAGGTGCTCCAGGATTGGCCAGCCCAGTCACCAGACATGAACATTATTGAGCATGTCTGGGGTAAGATGAAGGAGGAGACATTGAAGATAAATCCAAAGAGTCTTGATGAACTCTGGGAGTCCTGCAAGAACGCTTTCTTTGCCATTCCAGATGACTTTATTAATAAGTTATTTGAGTCATTGCAGAGATGTATTGATGCAGTCCTCCAAGCTCATGGAAGTCATACACAATATTAACTCGTTTTCCACTGCACCATGACTTTATATGCTATACTGTACATTATTTTCATTAAGTTACAAGATTTTGTCTAAGCAAAGTCAGACCTTACTGTCCTAATCAAATAATTAAAAATCAAGGCATGATCATATTTTATTTTGGTCAAATAAGCGTAATCTAGAGGCCTTTGCCTTTCATAAAACCACTTCTGATACCAAATGATCAACTAGAAGTCAAGTTATTATTTGTTGTTCCTAAAACTTGGCTCGGCAACAAGATTTTTGCGAGGTAGTGTGTGTGTGTGCGTGTATATGTATATAGGCCAAATAATCTTTTTCCATTATATTTAAAGTGAAATAACTCAACATAAACAAAGGAGGCCAAGAAAAATACGCATTTTAGAAGGAATTTTCTGATAACACTTTCTTGACTATATAAATTAATACTTTCATTGTGCAATGATGCATTAAATTGACTTAATGTGACTGTTACTGTTCATTTATAAGATTTAGGTCCAAAAATAGCTTGTCCAAGAATCTTATAGTTTCATTTTAATGTTAATTTGTAGCCCATTTTTCATGATTTAATATGTCTAATAGTGTTTAGAACAGATAGATATTTTCACTTTTTTTATTGTAATACATAAAAAAAAATAGCAAAAATGCTTTTACCTAAATGGTTTACACCAAACTGCATCTCAAAGCCGTCCACAGTTTTTGAATATGGACACATCATGATTCCAGCATTATTGATCAGGATATTGACTTGCTTTTCCTCTGAAACCAAAAATAAAGACACGTTATGAAATTGCTTATTCATTCATTCATTCATTCATTTTCTTTTCGACTTAGTTCCTTTATTAATCTGGGGTCGCCACAGCGGAACAAACCGCCAACTTATCCAGCATATGTTTGATGCAGCGGATGCCCTTCCAGCTGCAACCCATCACTGGGAAATACCCACACACACTCATTTACACTCATACACTACGGACAATTTTAGCTTACCCAATTCACATGTACCGACTTTCTTTGGACTTTGCACCCGGAGGAAACCCACGCGAACGCGGGGAGAACATGCAAACTCCACACAGAAATGCCAACTGACCCAGTGGAGGCTCGAACCAGCGACCTTCTTGCTGTGAGGCGACAGCACTACCTACTGCGTCGCCTATATTATATTATATTATATTATATTATATTATATTATATTATATTATATTATATTATATTATATTATATTATATTATATTATATTATATTCCTTACTTCAAGTGAAAATCAAATGTTCTACGCACCCTTGTTTATGAGCTCTGCAAATGCTCTGATGGATTTGGTATCGGCTAAATCAAGTTTTTTCATCACAATGTTTTGGTTTCCAGAATCGTCCATTAATTCTCTTCTGGCAGCCTCTGCCTTCTCGAGGTCTCGACAGGCCATGATGACTCTCGCCCCTGAGGACAACACATAAAAGAGCTGATAAAAACGTGCAAACAGTCACAGACGATTTCACTCAAAACAGAGCACATATCCTTCATGCATCTGAAATAATTGTGTTTGCATGTTCCGGCAAATGTCCTTGCTGTGAAATGCCCTCACATAATAATTAATGTGGTGCTAAAGCGGGATGTAAGGCTGATGAGCTCACACAATAGCTGTTTGCTTGGTAATTACTGTGCAGAACGTCTATTAAACTATTCAGAGCAATTTGGCTGGCAAGCATCAGACTTTCTTTGTTGGAATTCAGCGGTTCCATGTGGGAAAGAGTACAGTTTTACATCTCTTTGGCAGATCGTATTGTAAACCTGTCGTTTGTTTATCAGGCTCAATTCAAAGGTTGTAAAAGCCCTTTCGGTCTGTTAAGATGAAATAGTTGCGCTCTCTCTCTCTCTCTTCTTTGTAAGCTTTTTAAAATAGTTACAATAAACAACATGGATTTTAACAATGAGTGTTTTGTAAGAGTACAGTTTCGCATCTCTTTGGCAGATCATATTGTAATCCTCTCGATTATTTATCAGCCTCTATTCAAAGCTTGTAAAAGCCTGTCTGTCTTTTAAGATGGAATATTTGCTCTCTCTCTTTTAGCTTTTTAAAACAGTAATAATAAACCACATTGATTTTAATAATGAATGTTTAGAGAACAGTTTTACATTTGCTTGGCAGATCGTATTGTAATCCCCTCGTTTATTTATCAGCCTTCATTTATGGCTGGTAAAACCCTCTCTGTCCTTTAAGATGAATTTTTTTCTCTCTCTTTTTTTAGCTTTTATTTAAGCTTCTTAAAATAGTAATAATAAACAACATGGGTTTTAATAATGTATTCAAAGAGTACAGTTTCGCATCTCTTTGGCAAATTGTTTTGTAATCCAGTCGTTCATTTATCAGCCTCCATTCTAATCTTCTAAAAGCCTCTCGGTCGTTTCAGATGAAATATCTGCTCTCTTGTTCTTTATTTTATTTATTTTAGCTGCTGATTTGAGTCCCGGCTGGGTCAGTTGGCATTTCTGTGTTTGCGTGGGTTTCCTCCGGGTGCTCCGGTTTCCACCACATGTCCAAAGACATGCGGTACAGGTTAATTGAATAAACTAAATTGGCTGTAGTGTATAAGTGTGTGTTTGAATGAGTGTGTATGGGTGTTTCCCAATACTGGTTTGCAGCTGGAAGTGCATCCGCTGTGTAAAACATATGCTGGAATAGTTGGCGGTTCATTCCACTGTGGCAATCTCTGAAAACACAGACTAATCCAAAGTAAAATGAATGAATGAATGTTTTGTAGGAGTACAGTTTTACATCTGTTTGCCAGATTGTGTTGTAATTCTTTCATTTAATTATCAGCCTCCATTTCAGTGGTGGTTTTACACCAGAGTGACTGGGGGTGCAGGCAGGGGCCACATGTACTTAGGGGGCATACTTTAACATACATCACAAACTACTTAAACGATTATTCAAAGTCATTTTTTTCATGCATCACTCTGCAGTCTTCATAAACAGGCTAATTAACTAACTTTAACTCAAAATAATCTTCCATGTTATTTATTTGACAAGTAACTTGTAGGATAACACATTTTAACATTCAAGCACATCAAGGCACATTTTGCACCTCTAACTTTAGTTGAAGTCAAGTACAGTTTTTTGCCCTCTTGTTAATTTAGTGATCTTTAACAAACCAAGGACATTTTCACAGTATTTCCTATAAAACAAAAACAATTGAGTCATAATAAATTTTATTTCTTCTAGTTTATTTTTTGCAGTTTTTAATTTTTTTAAAAACAATTTTAAGGTCAGTATTATTAGCCTCTTAAAAAATTTTTTTATATTTTTTGATTGTCTACAACAAACTAGTTATACAATAACTTGACTAATTATTGTAACGTTCCTAGTTAACATAACGTAATTAAGTCTTTAAATTACACTTTAATCTGAATACAACTATCTTGCAAAATAACTAGTAAAATATTATGCACTGACTGTCACCATGGAAAGGACAAAAAAGTAGTTATTAGAAATTAGTTAAACTAGATTCCAACCTGTCTCAATCCTATGTTATGTGTCCCAAATTACAGAGTTTCTGGAACAAAATATTTCAAGTTTTTCAGTTACATTAGACAATTGAACCAGATCCTATATTAATTATTTTTGGAGTTTCCAAATAATTTTTGAGACTTACACGAGTACAACAACAGTTTCATATGGGTTGATCTCTGCCAAAAAATGTACTGGAAGAAAAAAGAAGTTCCAACTCTTAAATTATGGCTGACAGAGTTAACAGGTACATTACATCTGGAAAAAATCAGATACACCCTAATAAACAGGGTTTTGTCATTTGAAAAAAATTTGGTCCCTTTTCATTTTTCGTTTTACAAACATGTGATTATTATGTTTACTATGCCTTTAGTACCTGCGTTTATTGTTGAATAGCACTGGTGGGTGGTTGGTGGGGGGAATCCATGTTTATTTTTTTTGTTTAATTATTATTTTTATGACTGTTGTTCGTTGTCGTTGTTGTTGTTGTTGTTGTTGTTGTTTTCATATGTCTAATTGTTAAAATGTAAGTTTTATGTTTATGTAAAAAAAATTATTTTCAAGTGAATGTCTGCAAAAACATTTTTATAATAAAATATTGAAACCCAGAAATTAGTAAATAATAATATAAAAAGAAAACTATTGTGCTTAAAAACGTGTTGTAAAAAAATCATGTGTTTAAAGACTCGTGCTTTATGTCACTACTAAAAACAAAAATGAATGAAGGCAAAACTAAATGAGTTTTTTATTACCCGTGTCAATTTGGGGCTTAACTTCTGACGAATGTGGGAAACTGATGCGCGCAGCACCGTCACTGACAAAAGTCAAGATCAGAGAGAGCGCGTGCGCACAACAATGTGAGCACGCGAGAGGCCTCAGTTATATCTCCACAGTCTGCCACTGATGGCTGATCTCGCTTCTTCGTGGTGTGAAGGACACAAAAAAATGCATCCAAAAATTTTGGACACAAAAAAATGCATCCAAATTTATGGTGGCAAAAAGGGGGGGGGGGGGGGGGGGGGGGGGGGGGGGGGCATCTTGTTGGGGGCACCGGTCCCCCCACAACCCCGAAGTATCCAAAGTAAAATGAATGAATGAAGTGTACAGTTTTACGTCTCTTTAGGAAGATCGTATTGTAATCCTGTCGTTTATTTATCAGCCTCCATTCATGGCTGGTAAAACCCTCTCTGTCCTTTAAGATGAAATATTTGCTCTCTCTCTTTTAGCTTTTATTTAAGCTTCTTAAAATAGTAATAATAAACAACATGGATTTTTATAATGACTGTATTCAAAGAGCACAGTTTCGCATCTCTTTGGCAGATCATATTGTAATCCTGTCGTTTATTTATCAGCCTCCATTCAAAGCTTGTAAAAGCCTCTCTGTTTTTTAAGATGAAATATCTGCTCTCTTGCTCTTTTTTATTTATTTTTTTAGCCTTTTTAATTTTTTATAATAGCAATAATGAACAACATTGATTTTAATAATACATTTGTAAGAGTACATTTTTACATATGTTTGGCAAATAATATTGTAATGCTCTCGTTTATTTATCAGCCTCCATTTAAAGCTGTAAAATGTTTTTTAAGATGAAATATTTGCTCTCTTGTATTATTATTGTTTTGTTTTTTAGCTTTTTTTAAATAGTAATAATAAACAACCTTGATTGTAATAATGTAATAGTTTAAGTTTTACATCTCTTTGGCAGATTGTATAATACGCCGTTTATTTATCTGCATCTATTCAAAGCTTGTAAAAGTCTGTTGGCCTTAGGTATTTTGTCCCACATAATGGAGGCTTTATGCAATATTAATACAAAATAAATCTATCATGTGCAACAACTATTTAAAAACAATGTATTAATCCAGCTAACATCCCCATACCCCATTAATTAGTGTAATTAGATTGGCATCAGATGGGGCATGGTTTTGTCACAACAGGTTGGCAGTTGATAGCATTCACAGCATGTGCGCTCAACAGAACCAATCAGATCATTCACAGGGTTTTTCTTTTGTGGTCAAGAGTGAGCTGATTGCTTAAAAACACACAAAATGAGCGTTTTGTTTGTTATTTACCTCTTCTCGCAAGATCTCTTGCTGTCTCTTTGCCAATGCCTGTATTCGCTCCTGTGATAATGACTGTTTTTTCATCCAGACGTACTGAAGAGCTCCACTGACCACAGAAAAAATTCCTGGAATTGAGCACAAAGCAAATGTTTTGAGATTTACTTTATTTATGAAGGGAAATAAAGTTAGACACAGCAGGGCTAGTTGTCACACAGTTCACTGTAGTAAATATTGTTTTAGATTTTTTTTATATACATAAAATATAAAATGTACATTTTCAGTGTTATTGAAGATGCAGTTGAAGTAAATTAAATTATGGGGCATGTTGTCACATTATATGAGTGATCACAGTCCAGTGTACTATTAAAGAATCAGTAAAATTATTTGAAACACAAAAATATAATAAAAATCAGATCATTATCACCAAACTTTGTTTACTTCATTTAACAAAAAGAAAAATAGTTTGAACCATTTCTTCATGTACACACATTTTGAAGTCTTTAATAAATGCTACCATGTATGGCTGGCCCAATAAAAGATATATCGAATCGCGATGAAATTTATGTCAATAATGATAAGCTCTGGACTTTTTTTAACTCTATATTGATCTAAGAGCCAGTCACACAGCAGAAATGTGCAACAATGGGAATCTTAAAGTGTGTTAAAACTGTATTACTGTATCTTCGTCCACCGAAAATTTATCGGCCGAAAATATGTTATGCCATTTAATGGACTTCAGTCATTGGGGTACTCTTTTAAATCTGGAAGCATTAACAAGTTATATATTGAAATACATATCCTTATCGTTCAATATAGAAAATAATTATCGAGATTGCATTTTTGCCATATCACCCAGCTCTACTGCCATGCGTTTCCATTACAATTGCTCAGGAATTAAGTTGTATTTAAGTTACCTCACACTTCATAAAGTAATCACAACTTTCTTGTGGTGCAATAAGTATAATACAATTCATCCAATCAGTTAAAATATTATAAAACATCAGACTATTGATTAAATTTAACAATGAATTTAATTTAGGAGAGTTTTGAATGAACTGAATAATTTCTGTGTATAGAAAAACTTTAAAATCAATCTACTAAATTAAGCAGAAATTAAGATGCATTTTTCTGTTGTTTTGCCACAGCACCTTTTGCCATTAAATTGCATATTAAAGGCTTTTCCCAGAAATATTGGTGAAACTAAACAATTCACTAAACAGAAAGATAAATACTTGTAATGCAGACTCCAATCTATCCAATCCAATGTATCATCTACAACGACAAAACCGTCATTTATAGTGTAAATAATAAATATAGTAATTAATGATTTTTAGATATTTTAAATTGAATTTAAGAGCATTTTGTAGTTGTTTTAAAACAAATTCCACCTCACATTTAACACATTTAGGTAACTGGATATATGACTAATCTTATATTATTACTGTAAATGGGATACATTCCTTGACAACTTCTCAATGTGACAACTTGCCCAATTCTGCATATTAAAATTATATGAACCAGTATAATCAAACATGATAAAGAAGTACAGACAGCCTGATAAAGCCTAAATGCAATTAGATAATGCTATTATATCGTTCTGTTTAAATAAAACAAAACAAAAAACTAATACTCTAATGAACAACTATTCATAGAGACTTTGGAAAAGTAAAGATCTGATTCTTGCTTACCTTATCGAGTGCATGGTTTCAGTGTTGTGTGTTGTCCTCAGTAGGCAGTAGTGCTGTGCTCCAGCGTCCGCTGTGATTTATGAATGGGATATTACTATGCGGTCTGTACTGATGCTCCGCCTGTCCTCAGCTCTGTCGTCTTGTCTGGCCAATGAAGCGCGTCCCAGAATTCTGTATTTGTGAACGTGCTGCGCGTTTATGCAGGAATGTGCTCGCTCGGAATGGATGGCTTGGACTGGACCTCTAAATGAAGCTTTGTTGAATTCAGCCTCTTTTGCAAGTTTGGACATTCCGTCACACATCCGCAGAACACACTGAGCAATTACGTCATTGACTTACAGATGAGCCAAACTGTAGAAATGCCGTGAGTTTGTGTGTCCACTAGATGTCCTCGTTTTTTGTTTCTCTCAATGATCCTTCACCTTAGTAAAGGTAGCCCAAATTCAATTATCGCGATGTTATTTCGTTCCAGTAACATGCACATTTTACTTTTTACGTTCTCTTTGATTATTTAGACGAGTATTCTTACGTATAATCTAATAATCCGCTCAATCTAGCCTGTACAACACATTTCTAGTAGCACAACTGTAGGGGAGAGCGGGGCACAAAGTAACACTTTTTGGTTTTGGTCAAATAGTGAACAAAGTAATAGGGTTAGACAAACCATATTTTTTTTACCAACAACACACAAGCCTCTCCTACAAACGAGCACTGGAATTATGACCGTCGGACCTATGGTTTCTGTGCAGTATTGCCAAAACTGCCAGGAGTAAAAATGTTACTATTAACCCCACCTGCAGGGCAAGTTGTAACAGACAGGGGGTTAGTTGTAACACATGCTTATAAAGGCAGATTTCACACAATTCATTTAAATTCAGTTTACTTTAAATAGTAGCTATATTTCCTCAGTAATTGGCTCATTTATTTTTTAATCTACATAGCACAGTATGTTTATTTATTTTTTAGTTTATTGGATAAACATATTTGAATATTTGCATTGTTAGCAATAAAATATTTTTTTTCTATTAAAGCAATATTTTCTATTAAAAAAACATTTTTATTTAAAAAGTTTTAACATTAGACTCAAAATTCAAATAAATGTTTTGTTAGTTTAATTGGTGTCCAGTGTGTGGCTTAATTGTAACACCCTGTTACAACTAACCCTGCTGTGTCATGTTTTACTCAAAACTGGCTAGCAGTCACTGTGTGTTTTATCCATCTTTCAAAATGGTTTCATCTTTTAGCCTAGAATACGGTAATCACAACAATATAAGATTTTACGCTCATACTTTCACAGATTTGTTTTAAATAAAAAAATATAGACTGTAATAAAAAATACTTTTATGCTGCAAAAATGGTTTCTTCTGTGTTTCTCATCCAAATTTCGCCGAAAATGTTCAATAATTAGCAGAAAGATGTCTGCCGACACTGTGGTGAAAACCTCGGAAGCATGCCATGATTAACCCTGAGCAAATACCTTAAAACTCTGTGTTACATTTAAACCCGCGTTACTTTGTGCCCGCGCTCCCCTACTTTAAATAGTAGCTATATTTCCTCAGTAATTGGCTAATTTCTTTTTTATTCTACATAGCACAGTATGTTTATTTATTTATTTGTTTATTGGATAAACATATTTGAATCTATTTGCATTATTATCCATATATCCATTATTATACAATGCATTTATTTGCATTATTAGCAATAAAATATTTTTTTTCTATTGAAACAATATTTTTCACGCAGTCACTGTGTGTTTTATACATCTTTCAAAATGGTTTCATCTTTTAGCCTAGAAGATGGTAATCACAACAATATAAGATTTTACGTACATACTTTCACAGATTTTTTTTTTAAAATAAAAAAATATCGACTGTAATAAAAAATACTTTTATGCTGCAAAAATGGTTTCTTCTGTGTTTCTCATCCATTTTCAATAATTGGCAGGAAGACGTCTGCCGACACTGTGGTAAAAACCTCAGAAGCATGCCATGATTAACCCTGAGCAAATACCTTAAAACTCTGTTACATATAAACCCTCGTTACTTTGTGCCCCGCGCTACCCTATTTCACCATACACTCAACTCTTTTCCCGCCTCTTCACCAGTGTGTAGCTACCAACCAACTATAGTTTGACAGCCTACTGCCGTTGTCGGGAAACATAATGTATTTTTTATACTTTTTTTAGGCCAAAAGATAGGCTAGTTGTTTAGATTGCAAACATGCAGTTTATTTAGTAGGGTACTTATTTGAAAATGTGTTTCGATGATATATTGATGTGACCATGGATGACAAAACCAGCCTTACATTGCAGTGGTGAATTTTTAGTAATAGTCAAAAATACGTTGTATATGGGGGAGCGCGGGGCACAAAGTAACGCGGGGTTAAATGTGAAAGATGTATAAAACAAAAAGTGACTGCTAGCCAGTTTTGAGTAAAACATGACACAGCGGGGCTAGTTGTAACAGAGTGTTACAACTTTTTTTTTTTTTTTTTAAAGAAAAAAAATATTTTATTGCTAATAATGCAAATAAATGCATTGTATAATGATGGATATATGGATAATAATGCAAATAGATTCAAATATGTTTATCCAATAAAAAATAAATAAATAAACATACTGTGGTATGTAGAATAAAAAAGAAATGAGCCGATTACTGAGGAAATATAGCTACTATTTAAAGTAAACTGAGTTTAAATTAATTGTGTGAAATCTGCCTTTATAAGCATGTGCTACAACTAATCCCCTGGCACTTTTGGCAATACTGCACAGAAACCACAGGTCCGACAATCATAATTCCAGTGCTCATTTGTAGGAGAGGCTTGTGTGTTATTGGTAAAAAAATATGGTTTGTCTAACCCCATTACTTTGTTCATTATTTGACCAAAACCAAGAAGTGTTACTTTGTGCCTGGCTCTCCCCTGTGCCAAAATTATTGATTTTATTTAAAATAATAATTATATGAATAATAATTATGTGAAATGTACAGTTGAAGTCAGAATTAGCTATTAGCCCCCCTTTGAATTTTTTCCAGCAACCTTCTTGCTGTGAGGCGACAGCGCTACCCACTGTGCCACTGCGCCGCCCTATATATATATATAATAGCCTAAATAAGTAATAATTATGCATTTTAATATTAAATAAATTTTACTTTCAATGAAGATATTTTGTAAATGTCCTATTAAATGTCTTGTATACTGTATCCATTTTTGATTAGTAATGTGCATTGCTAAGCACCTAATTTAGACAACTTAAGGTTTTTTTCACCTTTTTTAGATCCAGATTCCAGATTTCTAATTGTATCATTGTTAAATATTGTCAATCTTAATAAACCATACATCAGTGGAAAGTTCAGCCTTCAGATTATGTTTAAATCATAATTTTTTTTAAAAAATTGCCTTAAAGAATTGTGGTCCAGGGTCAGATATTCATATTGATTAGCCTGCTATAACCACAGTTTTACTAAACTATGCTTAGTGTAGTTGCTTTGCTTATTTGATGTAAAACCAAGGTAAAGTTTTGCAAGCATACAAGCAAAAAATAAATAAATAAAGGCTGGTGAATGCCAAACAGAATCCATCCAACTAACAAAAATATGTTCTTTGCTAAGGCATGACATACTCTCTTAAATAAAACAAACAAACCAAAAAAAACATGGTAGGCCTAACATTACAGGTCAATTGTAAACGTCTAGTAAATGTATTAAAATGAACAAACAATCAATTATTACAGCATTTATTCATATTTTTTTAACATTAGCTAATAAAGAAAAAGTCACTCGCTTTTTTTTACATGCACAATTTTGAACTATGTTGTTAGAATTTTAAACAATTCCTACTTTATGTTACTAACCAACTAACTAACATTAACTAACGCAATGTAACTTAATGTAATTAAATGATATGTTAATTTGAACTAAAAACATTTTTACAGCTTTAAAATTACAGAATAAAATTAGTTAAATGTGCTAACATATTAGTTAGTGATTGGTACATGTGTGGTGCTCAACAGAACCCTGCCAAAATCTAACCAAAGTTTTGCTAATGTTCCCACTTACAGTAGCTTTTAAACAACAGAACTGCAGTGCATGCTAATAATAATAAAAATAATGTGGTAGTGGTATAGACACTAATATAGCAGTCTTATAGATATGACTGTATTTCATTATCAAATGACAAAAAAAGATAGCCCTCAATCATTACAATCTTCATCATCACACACTCTCAGAAATAAAGGTACAGGAGCTGTCACTGGAGCAGTACCTTTTCAAATGATACATATTTGTACCTGAGGGGTCCATAATGGTACCTAAAGTGCCCAAAATAGTCCCCAAATGTACCTAAAAATTGCCTTTGAGGTACCATTATGGATCCCTTAAGTACAAATTTGTACCTTTTGAAAAGGTACTGCCCCAGTGACAGTTCCTGTACCTTATTTCTGAGAGTGCACAGTGTTTCGCAAAAGTGCACAGAATATTCAAATAGCAATATTCTTTGTCTCTCTGAACCAAAAACCACCCAAAATGTCACTAAATTAGCATAAGACAGGAATACAGATAGAGCTCAGCTGGGGCTGCTGCTGAAACTGAGTAATAATACATCTTAAAAAGGGCATTAGCATGAAATAAGGCTGCTGTGCAGTGGCAGTATAGGAGCTCATCTCCAGCGAATGCCCAGCAGGTGGCAGCTGACAGCCCACAGTTTGCTGGCGGAGTTGTCGTCCTTAGCAGCCCTTGAGCACGAGGCCACAGCGCAGTTACTGTGAGAGATCATGAGAGGAACTACTTTATTAAACCTCAGCATGAGGAAATTCAGAGCAGTTCATTAGGTTGGAGCCAAATTTAGCATCACAAGTGCAAAAAGAAAGAGCATGTGAATGGAAAAGATGATCATCAAGATTATTTGTGGTTACCCTACATTTTTAAGTTGAATCGCTCAACTTTAACATAAAAACGGTTTGTATTTTTAAAAAAAAATAAGTTAAATGAACAAAAATATATGTTGTCATGGCATAATATTTACAGTCTATCCAGATAAAGTTCAAACAAACCTGTAGTAGGATCCAGTGGGTAGATCTGGAGTAAGAGCACAGTAAAGGGTAGTATATGCACCCTCGGCAGGGGTTTTTATCATGAAACTGAATGTCTTCACGAAGAACTGAACAGGCTTCAACAAATACCTGGTGATATCTGTATTCACCAAGCCTGGATCCACAGCATAAACCCTCACTCCCAGCTCTGTCACAGAAAAAAATAAAATAAATAATAATAATAATAATAATAATAATATATATATATATATATATATATATATATATATATATATATTATATTATATATAATCTAGATTAACTAAACTGCAGTTACAAAAGTTTATTGCCTTAAAAGAGAATATTTGTGGGTAAAACATGAGACAGTCACACTGGAACAGCATGCTTATGAATTAGCAATGCATTACACAGCAGGTTTTCCAGTTTAAAGAGCACTGCTAATATGGCAAGCTGTTTTAATCCAAAAATGAAAATCACCTCATCATTTGCTCTCCCTCGGGTGCTTTTAAACCTTTATGAGTTTCTTTCCTCTGTTAAACACTAAAGAAGTTATTTCGTGTGAAGAATGCTGGTTGCTGGCACCCAGTAAAATGACTATGGAAGTCAATGGCAACCAGCATTTATCAAAATATCTTCTTTTGTGTTCAACATGAAAGAACCTCAAATCGCTTTTAAACGTAAGTAAATGATGACAGAATTGTCAATATTGGGTGAACTGTGCCATTAAATGATACTTGAATATATTTATTAGATAATAGTTGTTGTGATTCTGGTACTTTTTTATTCTAGTACTGCACCTTTTATATAGACACTAGTTATATTCAGTATATTCTAGTACTTACATAATTAGATTAGGTAATCTAATTATGAACTCAATAATAAACTATTAGATAATCACACTTATTTGTTAGATATTTATTGATTATAGCTATAGTACACACTTATTAGATACTAATTTGAAAGTTTTCTGCTTGGACTTTACTGCGGCTAGTCATACCATTAGACCAGTAGCAAACACTTGGGGCCCTATCATACATCTGGCGCAATGCGGCACCATGCTTTTTAAATAGCAAAAGCATTTGCGCTCATATGTGTGCCCATGGGTGTTCTGGTCTAAAAAAGGAGGTGTGTTAAGGCACATTGCTGGCGCGTTGCTATTTTGAGAAACTAAAATAGACTGCACAATAGACCAGCGCAGAGCGCATTAGTTGTGCACCTCCCTACATTGCTTAATACACACAGGATGTACAGCAATACGCAAATATCTTTACAAATGAAAAAGAATTAAAGGATTAAAATATTACAAAAATTATTATTTTCTACATATAAAAACCACTGCCTTCATGCCTTCTTCATCTCGGGGGGCTTTTTTAGTTTATTCATGACAATTTGCTTTTGTATAATGTTATTATTAGTAGTAGTATTATTTATTATATGCATATTTATATTTGTTTTATTAAAAACACGCTTAGATTTGCCCACCTGTCAGGCTTTAGACCATATGGGGCATGTGTGTTTGGATATAGACGTTTTTTGACTCCACTTCATTATTATTGTTCATTTATTCATTTGCTGGAAATTAGAACTGAATTTAGAAATAGTTTTGAAACAAATCTTTGCGCTTAACAAACGAAATTAATTATGTAGGCTAATGGATGTCTGTGCGTACAACACCTTTCTTTATCCACGGAAGAGAGTGAAAGTGAAAGTAAAGAATGAGGAGGCTCATTCTCTCATTCTCACACTGCAGATGGTCTGTTTAACTATTTTTCTCGCTAGTGAAGCGCTCAGTTATTCCACTTAAAAAGTCCGCCATGTAAATAGCAAATGCACTATGGCACGACGCATCTGACTTTTAAAGGGAATGAGAGATGAGACTCTGATTGGTTTATTCTCAAAACACTTATAACTCATTATGACAGGGGTGTCCAAACTTGGTCCTGGAGGGCTGGTGTCCTGGAGAGTTTAGCTCCAACCCTAATCAAACACACCTGAACCAGCTAATCAAGCTTACTAGATATACTAAAAGCTTCCTGGCAAGTGCGTTGAAGGAAGTTGGAACTAAACTCAGCAGGACACCGGCCCTCCAGGACCGAGTTTGGACAGCCCTGCATTAAGAGAATAAGCTCAACCCTTTTAGACCATGCACCGCGGTGCAAAGCGGAATTTTCTTTCCTTAAAATAGCAAAAGTGGATTCTGACACGCCCTTAATGCTTTTGCGCCCTGCGCTGTGAACTTTGCGGTTAGATCGTTAAAATAGGGCCCTCAGGTTTAGTAAAATAAAATAGGTAATAATCACAAAAGATAGTGTTATTTAATAAATAAGTGCTATACGCAATGAATAAGCACTAGTATTTAAATGATACAACTGGAATCGATGCTAGTCAAATCTGAATATAGTTAAAAGCTGAATGACAGATCCCCAAAGAAGTCATTTGTTAATAGTAACAAGACTAGTAACTAGGATATCAGGATGAAAAGAAGATGTCAAAAGAACATACTTTGGTATATTGTTATTGAATTTGTTTTTAAGTGAATTTCTCGCAAACATTTTGAGCGCATAAATAAAATGTCAAAATGGCTTGCCATACTACTGGTCTTTAAATATTATCTCTGGCCTATATTTTGATGACCCTAAAAGGATAATTCACCCAATAATTTAAATCTGGTGATCATTTAGTTACAATAGTGTGTCTTAATAAAGTTAAAGGGCACCATTGACACTAAATAACATCTCTAGTTGGGTTTTAAAGAATGGCAAAGGTGCCATTCACTCCGATGATGATTATAAACTCATATTTTTGCATTCCACTACACTGTTTTGCCTTTGTTTAACATTTAAAATTGTATGATGACACAGCATTTTAAAGACATTTAGGTTAAAAGAAGTAAAGATGTGGATGTATCTCTAGATCTTGCTGATACATTTTATTGGATCACCAATTTGTAATTTTTTAACCAACTTCAGCTTTCTAAATATATAGAAATCCCATAAGAACACCACATACATTTATCTCAGAAAGACAATGACATTTCAGAACAGAGAATGGTACTGGCCTGACTGTTGTGCCAAGTGTAAAGTTTGATGGAGGGAGGATTATGGTATGGAGTTGTTGTTCAGGGTATAGGCTTAGCTGCTTAGTTCCCGTGAAAGGAACTCTTAATGCTTCAGCATATCAAGACATTTTTGGTATATTTCATGGTCCCAACTTTGTGTGAACAGTTTGTGGATGGCCTTTCCTGTTCCAACACGACTGTGCACAAAGCAAGGTCCATTTAGACATGCACAAGCAAGTTCATGGAGGAATTTCACTGGTCTGCACACAGTGAGTCCTGAACTCAACCCAACTCAAAACATTAGGGATGAATTAAAGCAGAGACGTGAGCAGGCATTTTCTTGTGACATTAATCCCTGAGCCTCTATAATTGTGCTTCTAGAAAACTGGTCAAAAATTCCTATAGACATATTCCTAAACCTTGTGGAAAGCCTTCTCAGGAGAGGTAAGGGCACTTAGGGTGGAGTAACTCTATTTGAATCCCTACACATTAAGTTTGGGATGTCATTAAAGCTAATGTACATATACATGTAAAAGCAGATGTCCCAAAACTTTTAATTAATAACGTGTATATCTTGCCATTTCAAGACACAAAAAGACTATCTTAACTTTTGTTTTGTGTCAACTTTAAGTGTATTTAAGTCAAACAAGTAGCTTGTGAGTAATAAAGCAGTATCGATGTGTCCATACCTACACTACCTAACAAAAGTCTTGTCGTTGATCCCAGTCGTAAGAGCAACAAATAATAACTTCATCATTTGGAAAAGTGTCAGAAGGTAGATTTTTCAGATGAATTATCTGTTGAACTGCATCACAATCATCACAAATACTGCAGAAGACCTATTGGAACCCGCATGGACCCAAGATTCTCATAGAAATCAGTCAAGTTTGGTGAAGGAAAAATCATGGTTTGGGGTTACATTCAGTATGGGGGCGTGTGAGAGATCTGCAGAGTGGATGGCAACATCAACAGCCTGAGGTATCAAGACATTTGTGCTGCCCATTACATTACAAACCACAGGACAGGGCAAATTCTTCAGCAGGATAGCGCTCCTTCTCATACTTCAGCCTCCACATCAAGTTCCTGAAAGCAAAGAAGGTCAAGGTGCTCCAGGATTGGCCAGCCCAGTCCCCAGATATGAACATTATTGAGCATGTCTGGGTTAAGATGGAGGAGGAGGCATTGAAAATGAATCCAAAAAATCTTGATGAACTCTGGGAGTCCTGCAAGAACGCTTTATTGCCATTCCAGATGACTTTATTAATAAGTACTTTATATTCTATACTGTACATTATTTCTGTTAAGTGAGACGACTTTTGTCAAAGCAAAGTCAGACCTTACTGTCCTAATTAAATAATTAAAAATCAAGGCATGATCATATTTTATTATGGTAAAATAAGTGTAATCTAGAGGCCTTTGCCTTTCATATAAGCCACTTCTTATACAAAATGATCAAGTTATTATTTTTTGTTGCTAAAACTTGGGATAGGTGACAAGACCTTTGTCAGGTGTATAGTGTAAACACTGCATAAACATGCACAAAATGTTGTAAAACATGTGGGCGCAGTAGTCTAACATGTCTTCCGGCACATTTTGAGTATAGAAAAACAATGGAAAGCAGCTTAGTGAAATGACTGGATGATTGGATATGGAATCAGACTTTTTGGATCCCCCTTTTTTTTTGTAAGATCACTACTCTTACCTTCCACTCTGGAGGCAAGCTCTCTTGTGAAAAGTATGTTGGCCAGTTTGCTCTGTACGTAGGCCTTCACTGGATGATAGTTTTTCTCACTATTCAGGTCCTCAAAGTTGATCTTTCCCATGGGATGAACAAGTGAGGAGACATTAATCACTGTAGAAGGAGCTGAATGCTTCAAGAGATCCATAAGCAGGAACGTTAGAAAGAAATGTCCTGTAGAAGAAAAGGAGTCATACATCACATGTCAAGAATGAACAGTCTCTTTAGTTTCTACAGAACAAATACGGACTCTTTGATATTCTCTGGAAGAATGAGAACGGCTAGCGCACTTCATCATACCTAAATGATTGACTCCGAACTGTGTCTCAAAGCCGTCCGCTGTTGTAGAGTAAGGGCAGATTGCCACTCCAGCATTATTAATCAGCAGATGAAGAGACTTTTCAGCTGAAATAAAATAAGATATACTTAAATAAATAAGAAATAATTTACTCTAAAAGTCAGGTTAGAATTGATCTACTTGTTCCTGTCACACAATAAAACATATTAGCAATGTTTTTGTGCAATTGTGACTAAAGGTTTTGTCAGTTATTTTTTTTAGATTTTGCTATTCTAATATTTTTCTATCAGGGCAACCCAGTGGCGCAGTAGGTAGTGCTGTTGCCTCACAGCAAGAACGTCGCTGAGTCGCAGGTTCGAACCTCGGCTGGGCTGGGTCAGTTGGCGTTTCTGTGTGGAGTTTGCATGTTCTCCCTGGGTTCGCGTGGGTTTCCTCCGGGTGCTCCGGTTTCCCCCACATTCCAAAGACATGCAGTACAGGTGAATTGGGTAAGCTAAAATTGTCCATAGTGTATGAGTGTGAATGTGTGTGTGGAAGTTCCCAGAGATGGGTTGCGGCTGGAAGGGCATCCGCTGCGTAAAATCGTGCTGGATAAGTTGGCGGTTCATTCCGCTGTGGCGACCCCGCAAGGGACAAAGCCGACAAGAAAATGAAATGAAATGAAATGAAATATTTTTCTATCTTGCAATTCTGAGTTTACACTAAAAATACTGTTTCTATCTTACAGTTCTGCTGTTTACATTTCACAATTCTTGTGTTTATGTCTTGCAATTCTGGGTTTACATCTTGCAAATTCTGATATTTACATCTCACAATTTTGAGCTTACATTTCATTTTTTTTTTTTATCTTATTTAAACCCCACAATTCTGATGTTTACACTTTCCATTACATGTATATATTTTTACATCTGACATTTACATCTTGCAATTCTGAGTTTTTGTAATTGTGAAGTTTACATTACAAGTTTACATCTCACAATTCTGTTTCAATTCTAAAAATTGTAACACATCTTGCAATTCTGATGTGTACATCAAGAAATTTTCGAATTCATTGAGTTTACACAATTTCACTTTTGCCAGCAGCTAGCTCTCTGCAGCTCTCATATGGTCACCCACTGAAGCTAAGCAGGGCTGTGCCTGGTCAGTACCTGGATGGGA
Source organism: Danio kyathit (assembly GCA_903798195.1). Taxonomy (NCBI): domain Eukaryota; kingdom Metazoa; phylum Chordata; class Actinopteri; order Cypriniformes; family Danionidae; genus Danio; species Danio kyathit. Next base: position 21,297,124 of record LR812542.1, read on the forward strand.
GACCACATGGGAAAGCTAGGTTGCTGCCGGAAGTGGCGTTAGAGAGACTAGCAGGGGGCGCTCAACCTGCAGTCTGGGTCCTAATGCTCCAGTATATTGATGGGGACTCTATGCTGCTCAGTGAGCGCCGTCCTTCGGATAAGATGTTAAACCAAGGTCCTGACTCTCTGTGGTCATTAAAAAAATCCCAGGATGTCCTTTGAAAAAGAGTAGGGGTTTAACCCATGGCATCCTGGCAAAATTTGCCCTCTGTCCATCATGGCCTCCTAACCATCCCCATATGATAATTGGCTTCATCTCCTCTCCACCAAAGGTGTGTGGTGTGCAGTCTGGCACAATATGGCTGCCGTCGCATCATCCAGGATGCTGCACACTGGTGGTGGATGAGGAGATTCCCCCCAAAAAATGTGTAAAGCGCTCCAAAAGTGTCCAGAAAACCGCTATATAAATGTAGGGAATTATTATTTATATTATTATTATTACCTTACATCTCACAATTCAGACATTTAAATCCACCAATTCAAGTTTACATCTCGCAATTCTGATGTTTCCATCTAAAAATATAGACTTTACATCTCGCACTTAAGACGTTTACCACTCGCCATTCTGATGTTAACACCTGAGTTGACATCTCTGATGTTTGCACCCACCCATTCATGTTTACATCTTCCCATTCTGAGTTTCCACCCCAAGTTTAAAATTCTTAAAATCTTAAAATTCTAATGTTTACATCTAGAAATTGTATAAGCGTACATCTCACAATTAAGATGTTTACGTCCCACAATTCTGATGTTTACATCTTCATTTTGAGTTTACATCTCACCACTCTAATGTTTGCATCTTGTAATTTAGATGTTTACATGTCACAATTCTCACTTTACATCTCACAGATGTTCAGATATTTGAATGCACCAATTCAAGTTTACATATCACAATTCTGTTTACATCACACAAGTTTACATCTTGAAATTCTGAAGTTTACATTTCACAATTCTGATGCTTACATCTCTCAAAAAACAATGAATATCTTGCGAATCTGCCTTTTTTTCAGAATTAATTGAAAACATTTATATTTTTTATTTAGATTAAAGCTCACAATTACTTTTTAATTCTCTATTTATTTATTTTAAGCCCACAGCGTAAACATGCTTCAGTTAACTGTAACTCACTATTATAAATTAGTTCAGCAAATTCACAGATGGATTTCGTGTTGGCCAGGTCTAGCTTTCGAACGACTACATTGGCGTTCTCCACGTCTCTGCTGATGTCACTGGCCGCCTGTTCAGCCTTGACCAGGTCTCTGCAGGCCAGGATCACTCGAGCACCTCGGATTAATAACAAGTTTTGTTCCATTAGTTAAAAAAAACTGGACATATACAGACATATACAGTACTGCAAAGACTTAAATATCAGATCAAACTGTGACACGCAGTCAAAAATAATATAGCTCATCTGTTCCTCAATGAGAATAAGCCTTGATGCGTTATTTCCACAGTGTGTGTCAATTTTTGGTTACATTACCTACCCCGATTTGCCAGGTCCTTCACTGTTTCTTTCCCAATCCCAGTGTTTGCTCCAGTCACTATAGCAGTTTTTCCATCTAGGCGAACATCAGATGACCATCTTTTGATAATGAGTCCTCTGAAAGAAGATTATTTGTTTATTAAACATTTTAATAGCATATTTGCTGATAAAAGCAGCTGAACAGTGCTAAAGTAACCCTTGATATAGAGAGACTTCAGTTTATAATCATATACAATATGCATATTAAAATAAAATTTTAATATAATATGTGTAGTTTTAATCAACTTCTACTACTATTAAATAAATAACTGAGAATAAATAATGAATATTAATATGCGGTATGGCGTCACGGGGGTGCACGATTGCCTCACAGCAAGAAGGTCATGAGTTCGAGCCCTGGCTGGGTCAGTTGCCATTTCTGTGTGGAGTTTGCATGTTCTCCCCGTGTTCGAGTGGGTTTCCTCCGGGTGCTCCGGTTTCCCCCACAGTCCAAAGACATGCAGTATAGGTGAATTAAATAAACTAAATTGTCCGTAGTGTATGTTTGTGAATGCAAGAGTGTATGGGTGTTCCCCAGTGTTGGGTTAAGGCTGGAAGGGTGTCCGCTGCGTAAAACATATGCTGGATAAGTTGTCAGTTCATTCCGCTGTGGTGACCCCTGATTAATGAAGGGACTAAGCCGAAAATAAATTGAATGAATGAATGAATATGTGGTTTTTTTATGTTAAAGTCATCCATAAAAAAAAAAAAATATTCGCAGGTTCGAACCTCGGCTGGGCTGGGTCAGTTGGCGTTTCTGTGTGGAGTTTGCATGTTCTCCCTGGGTTCGCGTGGGTTTCCTCCGGGTGCTCCGGTTTCCCCCACAGTCCAAAGACATGCAGTACAGGTGAATTGGGTAAGCTAAATTGTCCATAGTGTATGAGTGTGAATGTGTGTGTGGAAGTTCCCAGAGATGGGTTGCGGCTGGAAGGGCATCCGCTGCGTAAAATCGTGCTGGATAAGTTGGCGGTTCATTCCGCTGTGGCGACCCCGCAAGGGACAAAGCCGACAAGAAAATGAATGAATGAATGAATGAGTTAGCATATAATAACAGTTTCTTTTTAATATGCATGGTGTATAATATTCTAAAAATCTGAAAAATTTAAATGTATTTAAATTTAGCACTTTAAAATTTAATATAATTTTAATATTAATAATTAAAATAGCAATAATTATTATTATTATATTTTTATTATTATTAATTTTTATACCATAATTAATAAATATTTATTGAAAATCATCCTGAAAAGTTTGAAAGTTTTATATTTTAAAGTTTTTTATTTTAAACAGACCTTGGGTTGTAGTCCTACGTAAAGTCTATTAAAAGGGGATTTTTAAACACAATAATAATTTTAATTATCTGCAACAACTACTATTAATAATATTTATACTTCTACGCTGCTATTACTACTCTTACTATTACTACTACTACTAATAATAATAATGATAATATTTCTTTCTTTCTTTTTTTTATTTAATTATTTAACCAGGAATGTCTCATTGAGATACAATATCTCTTCTACCAGGGAGTCCTGGTCAAGACAGGCAACATAGGACAGAGTTACAAAAAAATACAAATCACAACACATAGACACAAAAACAATATAAACCATAATCAATTGTTAAAGCATGTGCACTGCTCTAAATTGACAGTCTTTAAAATATTGTTAAACATAGCAATAGATGTTACGGATTTCATATGTATAAAAGCTCATTCCATACATATGGAGCATACTGTATGTAGAGAACACAGATAGACCTAACTCTGTGTGAAAAAATGGTATCCTAAGAGTATATCTGCTGATCTGTTATTATAAGTATTTGTGCAGTACTCCAGCAAACTAGATGTATACTGTGGTAATTTACCAATAAATGGCAATATTTCAATATCTCTAAATCATGCAAGTAATACATAAAAAAAACTTACCTTAAAACACTCATTTTCCCAATGCTCTTATTACATGTGAACCAGCGAGGAGGAAAATAGCTACTCTTGACTGATACGAAGTGTCAAAATAAATGCTCAAGTGTCATTTGTACTTGAAGAAGGAGGGCAGAAAATCCCCTTTCTTCTCTTGAACAAATTGATCATGTTTAGCTAGGAAAATAAATCCATTGACTCTGTTATTCTGCATGTAATCTGAAAGGCCAAGCTGCTAAATAAAGCTGAACAAATTCCAGGAAACTTTCCTTCCTGTAACACTTAATCAATAGGAGTATTTTGTCAAAGACACTGCTGTTTTATTTTATATAAACATTCCCGAGCGGCCACAGTAGATCTAAGCGAGGCTTCAAATGGCCAAAAACTACAGACCAATGGCAGAGAGCTGTTCATTCTGAGCAGTTTGTTCATTTATTTATTTATATTTTTTTAAATCTGAATACTGACAAACAGTGTTAACATCTAGTCAAACACTATATAGTCATTTTACATCCACTGTTAATGATTTTTGTAAATTATACAGTATTTAACTGTAATATGAACTGTATTTTACTGTAGGACCTTTATGCAGTGTGTTACTGTATTATAAAGCTGTATATTTTACAGTAAGGCTATATAATATTGGAAAAAACATATAGAGTGAGATAAATTATGTTGTAAATGTAAATACGGTATTTTTGCTGTATTTGAGTTACTGATGAACTGCTGCCAGTAATTTACTGTAGATTTGTTTTACTGTAGAAATTAACAGTGTATATATACTCCTACTAATACTAATAATTTATAAACATTTGTATATATAATAATAATAAAGCACAACACATTTCTGTGAAAGAGTTTATGAATATATATGCATGTCTGTCTTTATTTGTTTATTTAGGTAGTTAGTAAGAAATTACTGACAAAATTTGGTAAATATTTGCATATTAAAATGAAGATTTTAATAAACGATAAGGATTATATAACATACATTTATGTATTATATATATTTCTTTAATACTAAAATGCTGCTTTGTCTACTACTACTATAAATAATAATAATAATAATCATCATCATTGTAAACATTATTAATTGTAGAGGAATATATTTATTTATATTCTCCCTGCGTTCGCGTGGGTTTCCTCCGGGTGCTCCGGTTTCCCCCACAGTCAAAAGACATGCAGTACAGGTGAATTGGGTTGGCTAAATTGTCCGTAGTGTATGAGTGTGAATGAGTGTGTGTGGATATTTCCCAGAGATGGGTTGCAGCTGGAAGGGCATCCGCTGCGTAAAAACGTGCTGGATAAGTTGGCGGTTCATTCCGCTGTGGCGACCCTGGATTAATAAAGGGACTAAGCCGAAAAGAAAATGAATGAATGAATATTTATTTATATATTTTAATGTTAGTTAGTTAGTTAGTTAGTTAGTTAGTTAGTTAGTTAGTTAGTTAGTTAGTTAGTTAGTTAGTTAGTTAAACACTGCTGACAGAGAGAGCTGTTCAGTCTGAGATTGTGGGAATCTCAGATCGATTTGTCACTTTGAGAAAAAAAATCAGGTAGTTTCCAGGCAAGCTGGAGGAGCATCTGTGTCCAAAATTGGAGTTCTCCCTTCACCCGATACACACATGATGAGTCTGAACATGACACAAACACCTGAACACTGACCACAGTTCTTGTGTCTTCAGGGAAACCTGTGTTTTATATTCAGTTCTTCAGTGTGAAGTCAGGGAATGATTAATTAATGTATGATTGGATCAGAAGCATTAAATATGACAGTAATGACATTTTAAATGTTAAAAACAGCTTTGAACATTTCAGATATATTTCTTTGTTTATTCATTAAAACAATTAAACAGCATAACTGATGATTAAAGGACTTAAATATTTATGCATATACACATTTAAATAATAATAATATATTTATTTATTTTAATATTATTAAAAATTTCTTTATTATTACTAAATTACTAATAATATATTTTTAGGTAGCTATATTAAAATAAAACAAATACATATCTAAGTAAGCATTTTATTCCAGTTTCTTTTTTTTTAAATGCTCAGACACTAAAAGTAATACTTGACACACATGTAGTGAATCCATTCACTTAGGGCTGCACGATATTGGAAAAATCTGATATTGCGGTATTTATTTATTTATTTATTTTAAAATAAATATTGTGATATGAAAAGATGCATTGAATGGCTCTATTTGGCAGTTTTCTGGTGAGTCGAACAGTAATTAGGTACTAAAATGGAATAATCGCAATGCAAAAAAAAACTTTCCTTCCTTTGCATTGTCCTGTTTCTAGTCCAAATATCTACAAATTGTTTTGTTTTCACCTTAAGAAGAAATTAATAGTCTTTTCCCCCTAAAACAAGTTGAATTATCTGTCAATGTGGTGAGTAAAATAAACTTGTTTTTGCTTTGAAAATGTAGATATTTGGACTAGAAACAAGACAGAAATTCTAAGTAAAAAACTTGTTTTGTTGCATTAATTGTATAAATTTTGCATAAATAATTATATCAAATAAATCTTTGTTACACCTCCAAACATCATAATTGTTTGTGCTCAAATGTTCTAAACTTTTCTGAAATGCTCAGTAAAAGGCCTTAAAACACATGCAAACTCTACAAATCACGTGTTCTGTGGCTCCTGGTCAACTATATTTGAGACTCAACTTTGCATATTGCGATGTGACTATTGCAGATGTACACATTGCGAATTCGATGCTGAAACAATATACTGTGCATCCCTACATTCACTCATCTAACTTAGCTTTAGACCAAGTCTAAACCACATTACGTAAGCACATTATGTACTTTAAACTCAGTTTTCTATTGTAAAACAAACATTTTGCAAAACACAGTTCCCTACAATACACACATTAATCAAATCTAACAGCTCTTACAAATACATTCAACATGGCTCACTCATTAACTAATTACAGATACCAATAGTGGGAAAACGCTTATAGCTAATTTGTTCACTTCAAAATAGAAGTTATTTTCACATGGAGTTGAAATTTATACAAACTATATTTATTTTAGTATTAACTATTAACTGTCTGACCTATTTACATCTTTCAATTGTATGTTTTATCTCATATTTGTGACCCTAAAGGTGAAATACAATGAAAATACTGTTTTGAGAATAAGATATTTACCCCACCCCCCTTTCTGTTTATAGTGAACATATAAGCAGAATATGAAAAAATGCTGAATATAAACATTGTAGTTTTGCACATAAATGTATGTGTAAGTGTTTGACAATCACCCATGCTCCACTGTACTCTAAAGGAGTGAAACAGCCATATTATTTTTATTTTCACATCTGTGTGTAGAATGTATCCTGTTGTTTATTTTAAGCTTTTCTGTCAAGTTAATATGCAAAAATACCATTTTTAGAAAATGTTAAATAGTTTTGCAAGTGTTTGCTTTTGCAAGATGTGTGTAGTTTTGAGAAATGGAGCCAACAACTGTAAATATAAAAGAAAACAGTAAGACAAACATTGAAATAAATATCATTATTCAGTTATTGACATTTCACATTTATTTTTTGTTTATAATTTACAGAAAATAAATACCTGCTTCAATGTTAATATTTATTATTATTAAGATAAAATAACTAAAATAAAAAGAGGAGAAATAAGAAAGTTTTTCTCTGTTGCTTTGGCACATTTTCTTTTTTTTTTTTTTTTGGTACAAACTGTGAGTGCAAATTTCAAAACTGTTTGCTGGAACTTCAAAACTTTATTGCATGTCTGCAAAATATAGTTCCTCACCCAAAACATTTCATTCATGCTTCAATACCTAGTTATTGTGTCAGTACTTTGGCCAAGGCCACCAAAACATAAATGTAAATTTGTCATCATGTGAGCCACACTGCTCAAAATGATTAGTTGTTTTTTCACCATGACAGTCAACCATGGATTAAAAAAAATCTGATATGTGGTCAATAGTCAATAGTACATAAAAAAAAATGAACATTTGTATTTATACAGTACATTTATTTGTAAATATATATATATATATATATATCATCCATGAAAAATGTATTCTTGGTAGACATCTTGCCACTCTTGTTGGCCTTGCCAGAGATTACAGTTCTTGCAATTGCTCTTCCACAAGTATATATATATATATATATATATATATATATATATATATATATATATATATATATATATATATATATATATATATATATATATATATATAGTTAAAGTCAGAATTATTAGCCCTTTGATTTTTTTTTTCTTTTTTTAAATATTTCCCAAATGATATTTAACAGAGCAAGGAAATTTTCACAGTATGTCTGATAATATTTTTTCCTTCTGGAGAAAGTCTTATTTGTTTTATTTAGACTAGAATAAAAGCAGTTTTTAATTTTTTAAAAGCCATTTTAAGGAAAAAATTATTAGCCCCTTTCAGCTACATTTTTTCGATAGTCTGACTTCAACTGTATATACGTGTGTGTGTGTGTGTGTGTGTGTGTGTGTGTGTGTGTGTGTGTGTGTGTGTGTGTGTGTGTGTGTGTGTTACCAAACTTGATTGATAAATCTATAACACAAATTGTATAGCAAAAGTTTAATAATTGAATAGTTTTGAGTGTGATGGCTTACATGATGAAAAAGGATTGAGAAGTTGTGAAGAGTTTGACAGTTTAAATGAGAATTTACTCATAAGTTTTGATCAACAAGCCATATGCAATAAGTTTTTGTCCAAACTACAGACACTTACTGTTTGCACACATGTGCCAAAGCATTTGCAATTTGATTAAATCAATAAGAAATGCCACTCTGAAGTGAACAATAAGCTAATTGTTCAGAGATAAACTTACTGTTTTGAAAAATAAAAATTTCAATCGAGAATTGAGCCAAAGCAATTGAGAAAAACTATATATATATAAATGACAAATGTTGCATAAATAAATAAAACCATATAAATATATGCTGATAGTAATGCCTAAAAATGAACCTCTCTTTTATTTTAGGAAGTAAAGAAATACTTTGAAAATAAAATTTTAATAAATAGGCTAGTTTTGACTGCAGTACAGGTACACATTTTATTACTTATTTATACCCCACCTCCTAAACACACACGCAGAGACTTACATTTTTTTTTTCTCTGCAGGCTCTGAAGTAGGCTAGTCTACATACTTTTCACGAATTCTTCATAAAAAAGATTCCTACCGTCCACAAGATGGCAGAACAATGTCACGTTCGTTGTCAGTCACGAGTCGTCAAATGAACCTAGAGGCTCTTTGAGCAGAACCACATTAAAACTAGTCATAACTTCCTGTTTTGGCAGACAGAATTCAACAAAACATCTCTCTGTTTGTTTCTGTTGCATCCCAGACTCCGTCAGCTAAACATCAAGCAGCCTTTGGTGGAGTTTCTTTCTCACCTCACGTGGAGTAGACTACAAAGTTTGCATCGAATCGCGACAGCTGGGAGCGATTTACGGCTATTTATAAAGACTTATGTCAACATTGGTTTTACTCGAATACTAAGGCTTTACCGCACATGCGGTTAGTGATGCACAAGCAATAAACACTGCTTATCGCTAAACCAAATAGCTTTCTCATTCCATCACACTCATTTAAGGGAAAGAAAAAGTTTCATACAAACAAGCTTTATTTACAGTAAAAGGTGGGGGAAATCGCTAGTCGTTTATCAGAACGATTTTTTTAAATCACTAGGCATTAATATACATTGAATGCTTGTGGAAAATGTCCATATATATAAGTTCTGGTTCAGTCAGACTGACATGTCAGATAAGCTGCACAAAATGGCATAATAAATAACAAAAATAAGGATTAACATTTCAAAATTAGGTTTTATTCAAAAAAATAAACACCACAAATCAACTTCCCTGTTTCTTATTTTCATTTTACTCGCTTAAAGAGACAGTTTACCCAAAAACGAAATTTATAGACCATTTCCATGTGATGTCATTGGCCCATGAACATTTCCTGCTTGTTGTCAACTTCATATCTGTAACAAGAGGTGATTCAATCAGAACTTGATGTTGTAACAGCTATCGTAACATTGTTTATCAATATGTGGAACTTTTTGGACCCTCAGAAGCTATGGAAATTTAAAATGCAATACAGGAAATACGTCAGGACCATTGTTGTTTACATCCATCATAATGGTCTATAAAACAATTTTGATTGGTTGAGCTGTTGTAAAACACAAATATGCACTTCTTGGCCACCATTGCTTGTACCAAGCAAAAGAGTCTTTATTGCTGTTTTATTTTGTAAACCGCACTATACAGTATGTTGTATAACCATTGTATAAAAGCAATAATCCCAGTGAAGCTATGGTTTACAGCGAGCTCCTCGAGCTGTTATAAATTCACTTTAAAACACAAGTTCTTGGGGCTTGTTGCTTTATTCTGTCATCATTTACTCACCCTCCAGTTGTACCAAATAATTTTGTAGAATGATCGAAACAGCCATTGACTTCCATATTTTTTCAGCACTATGTCAGTGGTTATGGGTTTTCAACATTGTTTCAAATATCTGTTTTTTTGGTTAAAAGTGTTGAAGGTTTGGAACCACCTGAGGGGTGAGTGAATTCAAATATTTGGGCAAACTGTCCCTTCATCCAAGGATAATAGTCCCATCCACACCAAGTATAATAGTTTCATAAACTCTTAAAAGAAAGCAACATTGACACCACATGATAACCATGTTTTGGAATATTTCAGAACTATAAAAACTTCCACAACCAGTCAGAATCCACCCAAAAATGCATGGACTACCAAAGTATAAAAAAAACCTCTAATCGTGACTTTTTAATTCCGTTTGTTTGCATAGCAATTCTTAACTGTAAACTCGGTGTAAAAATTGAGAAAGAAAGATTCCGATTTCAAAGTAGCAAACAGATTTCGCACAATAGTGTTTATATATATATATATATATATATGGGAAAAGTCACAATAGTGAGTTTGCTTATTGCGATACTTCTAATTGTGACTTGAATATCTCACAAATATAGGCAAAAATAGGCATTCACATTAAAAACCTTGAGCATTTAAACAGCAGCTGAAGTTTGCTCTTTTAATTAACAGAATATTATGGTTCATTGCGTTCCTAAATGTAGTTATTAATCTAGTTATCATTCTTGTTGTGAACAGACCTTCAGTCTCAGATACAACAATCATCCTAAAATGCTTCTCTCCATGAGGTACAGTGCGACCGATTAGTTTCAGAGCAAAATAAAAAGAAAAAGACAACAATAAGAACCATGCTATTGTTGTGATGGCTGCGTTTGTGCTTTCTCTGGCTGTGTCTTCATCATCTTTGGCCTGAGTTTAGCTTCTCGTCGCACTGAGCCACTCTTCATTTGGCTCCTCCACACAGAGATTGTCTGAAAATGAGACATTCAGTGGTTCAACGTCCTTGACTTTTCCTGTCATCAGCTCATTAGCATCCACACCAGTCGAGAAGTACCTAATTTATACCATATAAATACATAGGTCAACAAATGCATAGCATTTTTTCATGAAATAGCACTCTAGTTGCTATAAGGGCTGTCAGACACCAATCACCAATCAATAAACATCATTAATTCCGCTTTAGTAGGAAATATTTAAAGTTGGTTTATTTCTGCCAGGACAAGTCACTGGTCATCTCCTGCACAGGCAGTTGTTTCTCCAGGCGTGCGTTTCGGTTTTTGGCCTGCGGTGCTGTGCTACTGTTGGATTTGGGTTGGTTTTGAAGGCTGTCCTCGTTGGATTCCTCCTGGACGGGGCAGCTGAAGGGTTCGTCTGTTCCTCCGCTGCTGCCCAGCGATGTCTGGCTGACGTAAACCACGATCACCTCGCCGCTGAAGTTCATCACCTGCCCGCTGGAGATAAAGGTAGTGTTGTTGTTTCCCGTCACCTGACCTGACACAAATAGACAACACTGTTAGCAATGTTAAAATGAGAGAGGCAGAAATAGTGCACAACATTTCCTTGAGCTAAAAATGAATTCCTTTCCTGGAGACAAATTAACATCGGTGGTATTTTTAGGATGACTGATGTGCTGTTTTAGTGTTTGGAAAGGTTATTATAAGCTCAAGATAAAAGATGTTTATTTAACCCTTCCCCTCTTTTAGACCTAGTTTTGAAGATTTTCTTTAATAAAATGTATTAGTTTTACAAATATAAACTAAAGTACAATGTAATTAAAACTAAAACTATTTTTTTCTTCTAAAGAAAATGAAAATTATGAATAAAATACTAGAACACTTAACCCAATGGCTTTTTTTTTTTTACTTAAATAAATAAAAAAAAATAATAATCTAATAATAAAAAACTAATTCAAGCTATTAACTTAATAATAACGTTCGGGGTTTATTTTGAATTATTAAATATAATACTGGATTTATAAGGTGTGGGTTTGAGTAAATATTAATATTTGTTTTGATAATATTTCGTCTAAATTTCAAATAAAAAAACATAATTTAGATTGTTCTTAATTAGAAAATGACATTTGGTCAGAATTACAAGGTCTAAAAATGAATATAAAAACATGAAACCCTTTGAATATTTTCATTCATTTTTTCATTTTCTTTTCGGCTTAGTCCCTTTATTAATCTGGGGTCACCACAGCGGAATGAACCACCAACTTATCCAGCATATGTTTTACACAGCGGATGCCCTTCCAGCTGCAACCCATCACTGGGAAACCTTTGAATATTTTATGCAACATAAAATTCTTGAAACATTTTTATTATAAATTTTGAAGAATGTTATCAGTAGTTTATCAAATTAAACAAATATTAACATTTTATCCTAATACATACATCGTAAATCCAGAGAAACATAGTGGTGTCTGTGAATAATATATATGAAACATATGAAATATGTATATTAAATTTAATACTTACAAAATAAAAAAATGCTGGCTTGGCAAAAAGCAGGGTTTTATTATCAAAAATGTATTTAAAAAAAAATAATTATATATATATATGATGTTTAACAGAGCAGGGAAATTTTCACATTATGTCTGATAATGTCTTCTGAAGAAAGACTTATTTGTTTTATTTTAGCTAGAATAGAAGCAGTTTTTAATTTTTTAAAAGCCATTTTAGGAACAAAATTATTAGCCCCTTGAAGCTAATTTTTTTTTCGATAGTCTAAAGAACAAACCATCATTATACAATAACTTGCCTAATTACCCTAACCTGCCTAGATAACCTAATTAACCTAGTTAAGGTCACTTTAAGCTGTATAGAAGTGTCTTGAAAAATATCTAGTAAAATATTATTTACCGTCATCATGGCAAAGATAAAATAAATCAGTTATTAGAGATGAGCTATTAAAACTATTATTTTTAGAAATGTGCTGAAAAAAATCTTCTCTCTGTTAAACAGAAATTGGGGAAAAAAATAAACAGGGGGGCTAATAATTCTTACTTCAACTGTATATGTATATATATATTTATTATATTTTATTTTATATTATATATAGCTATTTTATGACTAAAACAAAATGATACTAGATTAAGAAAATGTTTTATATTTTATCTCAGCTAATGTATATTTTCTACATACTGAAACGGTCAAGTTTATGGTATTATTTAACAATAAAAACACTTGATTTCTTTTTAAACAACCTGATTAACACTCCAGAATATTAAACAAGAACATTTTTAGAGCTAAGCAATTTTCATAAATCATTTTGCATTTTGTCATACAAGGAAAACTGGTTTATACTCTTACTATGTCAGATATTTAGTGGTCTACCTAAATATAATCGACAGGCTAATAATGCCACGTCAGCACTGACTTAGCAAAAAAAGCAGTTTGGACCCCTTTTGAGCAACAAAACTTCCTTCCTTCCACTAAAAACTTCAACGTGCACAATCGAATCGTTTCCTATTTTTCTCTGCATATACACACAGACTATCAGTGAGTCACGTTTCACACATCTTTTAGTCATTTGATGCTAGTCCAAAATGGTGGCCATCTGCCATCATTTTCACAAACACCATTTTACTTAAATGCCCATGACCCGAATGTGCCTGATCTAATTATTAATACAAGACATGAAGCTTTGTTTTACAGTGCTGGGCTGATGATTACTTATGAACTACATGTGTTTATTTTATGTAATTAATAACAACAGAATGAAATGTGAGTGATGTAGACACGGTCAAAGAAACGTTATTACGTCGGTGAAATTTACTTTGCTAATTCTTCTGATTATATTATGATTATAAAAAATGTAAAAGTGTATTTTTTATTGCTCATGATTTAGTAAATACAGTATCTATATCATATTATTAACAATTTAAAATGTAAAAAAAACAAATAAAATGTACATTAAATAAATATAAAGGCACTTGTACAGTTTTTCATCATGGGAACTAGAGAACTAGAGATGTAATATATGTGGGCTGATACATGAACTGATATAATGATGTGCAACTAGATTTACATGTTGAGCATCTGTTTTATGATCAAAGCACTGAGAATGGAAAGATGGCCACACTGTGCATTTTTGACATTGTATTACTGGCCGCAATCTTTCAACATTTCAAATTCAAAGTGCATTCCATTTAGAGTCACACCATAGTGCTTGTAAATATGCCATTCTTATGGTTCTATTAGTTTTGAGATTGGGATTTGTTTTTTTTTTTTTTGTTTTTTTTTTTGTAGTGTTGTTTCAGTCAAATGGAAAGAAAACATGCCAAATACAATTTATTCAAATCTATATTTTAATATTTATATAATTGTATTTACAGGACTTGTTTATTACAAAATAAAGGTTTGTGTGTACATAATATATTATGTACGTGCACTGTGTATACATTTAGTATATATAAATGCACACACACACACACACATATATATATATATATATATATATATATATATATATATATATATATATATATATATATATATATATATATATATATATATATATATATATATATATATATATATATATATATATATATATATATATATCGGAACTGTGTGTGTGTATGTATATATATATATATATATATATATATATATATATATATATATATATATATATATATATATATATATATATATATATATATATATATATATATATATATATATATATATATATATATACAGATGAAGTCAGAATTTATTAGCCCTCCTTTGAATTATTTTTTCCCAAACTATGTTTAACAGAGCAAGGAAATTTTCACTGTCTGATAATGTATTTTCTTCTGGAGAAAGTCTGATTTGTTTTATTTCGGCTAGAATAAAAGCAGTTTTTAATTTATGAACCATTTTAAGGTCAAAATTATTAGCCCCTTTAAGCTATATATTTTTTTTCTACAGAACAAACCATTGTTATACAATAACTTGCCTAAATCCCCTAACCTGCCTAGTTACCCTAATTAACCTAGTTAAGCCTTTAAATGTCACTTTAAGCTGTATAGAAGTGTCTTATAAGGGTCTTATAAGGGTCTTAAAATATTATTTACTGTCATCATGGCAAAAATAAAATAAATCAGTAATTAGAAATGAGTTATTAAAACTATTATGTTTAGAAATGTGTTGAAAAAAATCTTCTCTCCATTAAATAGAAGTTGGTGGAAAAATAAACAGGGGGGCTAATAATTCTGATTATTATCATATTTTGAACTTTAGTTGATGTGTAATGTAGCTGTGTCAACATAAACAACATCTCTGAATGTAATACGCTCAAAGTTCAATGCAAAGGGAGACATTGGCTTTTACAGAGTTGTAACTAAGTTTGGGGACTACAAAAAATACATTCCACCTATTGAGATCACAAACACTTCAGGTTACATGCATTCACCACGCGCATACAACCCACGCACATACAACCCACGCAGCAACGGGGCGTGGCCAGAGCCTTTGCTGTAATGTAGCAGAGAAAGCTAAAATGCCGTCAAAACGCTGCTATTTCCACAGAGTGTTTTCTGTTTCTGTATTTGGGCTTCCAAGGGACATGACACAAAGAGAAAAGTGCTTACAATTTAAATTTAATTATGTTCCAGAGAATTATTTAAAAAAGATATAGCTAGCATTTGACAAAGGACAGCTTCCAGAATCTCTTCCAGTTCAGTGCTAGATTCGGCAAAAAAAAGAAGGAGCAGCTCCAACCATAATAGAAGAAGCTGTAGATTGTGAGCCACAACCTGTACGTATTTATATCTGTTAAAATTGATCTATTACATGCACAGCTTCTAGCGTTAATGGTATGTTGTAGCAAGGACATAAACAAGGATGTAAACAGTGGGAAATGATGTTTGGCACCGTTAATAATTCAGCTACAAATTCATATTTATCAGTCAAACGACTGTAAAGACCCACAATACTCAGCAGCGCTACAGTGTCTATCTATGCAGCCACTTTCTGTGCGTTCTACATCTCAAATAACGATTCACGTGTCAGATTTTATTTTAGAGAGCAGGCATGACATTTAGCTGTGTCCTTTTCATTTTCTGTCTGATTCAGACTCAAACTGATACAGCTAACAGCTACTCTAACTGGCGATATTTCTGGTGACGTTGAGCCGATCCACGAATCACAGCACATTTTGTTAGCTGACCAATCAGAGCCTCTGGAGGACGGGCTTTTGGAGGAGCTAGGAAATATGATTGTCGTTGTCATGTTAGCTGATAATCAAAGTAATATATTGGAAAAAAAATTACGTGATTTTTTTCAACATTTTTTACAAGCATTGCTTTGCATCTTATAAACACAACCAAGCCTTAAAATTACACTCTGAACCACCCCTTTCACTAAATAATGTCCCACATTTAATCACATTTAACATTTTTAAAAAACTTGCAATAAAAATAAATGTTTACAATTCTTAATTTTTATTTTTTTTACCCCATTCACATGCAGTGTCTTACCTTAAAGGGACAGTTGATCGAAAATGTAAATTCTGTCATTTGCTCTCCCTCCACTTGTTCCAAACCTTGACTTTCTTTCTTCTGTTGAACACAAAAGAAGATATTTTGAAGAATGTTGGAAAGCAGTAGTCATTGACCTCCATAATATTTGTTTTTGTACTATGGATGTCTATGGCTACAAGTTTCCAAAATTCTTCAAAATACCTTTGACAGAAAAAAGAAACCCATAAAGGTTTGGATCTACTTGAGAGTGAGTAAATGATGAGTAAACATTAATTTTGGGAGAACCATCCCTTTAAAGCAAACACCTTGGTTTCACAGCCAGTTTTTATTTAGTATGTTCTTACCAGATGTGAGAGCAGAATCAGAGCACTGGTTCTGGTAGTCCTCATCTGTGTCCAGCTCGGACAGTTTGTGCTCATCGCTGTGGATCAACGAAAGGCCCTGATCGTTATCGCTGACTGACGACAGCGGTGAGATGGTGGTGGAGTCTATACTGCAGCAGCGTGGTTCATTCTGTCTGTACGACCCCTCAACTAGACCTCGATCATCTCTCATCTCTGACATGACGTCCTTTCCAGCGGGACTGCTGTAGTCCAGATAAAGCTCCTGAGAGCGATGGAGATGAACATAATCACATGCAGGCAAGCCGTCGCACAGCAGAGGCTCTTTCAGGATGATAACCTGCTCGTGTTCTGCAGTTTCGTCTCCAGTCCTGCAGGAGCAGCATGTGGCTAAACCTGTGGCCACCAGCTGACTGCAGTCTTCATTTTCTCCCACCTCCACAGGCTCCTTTAGAGCACAGCTGCAGGAGCTTCCTGACAGGGGTGATGACGGCCCGCATCCGGAGTCCTCGCTAGAGCCGCCTGATGAGGTTTCAGCACAATCCTGATCCTGGTCTTGATTGGTGTAAGGCAGCAGATCATCAGAGATGGTTATGTGGGTGCTGGGACAGTTGATGAGGAATTCCGGAGGGGTCAGTTCTTGGCAAATTAAAGGGAGGGTTTGGGGAGTGTGGCTGCAGTGGTATGAGTTCGTCAGAGTTTCCTTGGAGAAAGACAGATTGGTGAGTTTTAGAAACATGCCAGTTTGAAGGTGGTTTGTTTAGCAGTCGTTTAGACCTTTTTATACTTTGGTCACTTTTTAAAGGTGGCCTATCACGCAAGCAGTGGTGGAAAGAGTACTGTTTCATCATTCCTAAGTAAAAGCACCATTACTTGGCTAAAAATGTAGTGCAAGTAGAGTAAAATGATCTGTTGTAAATATTACTCGAAGTATGAGTAAGAAGTAGACCTTTCAAAAGTACTTAAGAGTAGTGAGTATTACTCTGTAAAAAGCTGATGCATTTACATGTCATTTGTGAATGTGTGTAAACGTAACATTCTGTAGTGCATTTAGTTATTGCTCAGCAGGCACACAACGTCATAAGATGCTAATATTAGGTTAGATTTAGGATGTGACGTCAGGTGACCAAAATTCAATGTCTAGCCAGCGTCTAAAGACAATGTTATTTTGACGTCCAATAACGATGTGAAATGACGTTGATATTTAGTTGATTTTAGCTTGTGTTAAAAAGTGACCAAAATCCAGCGTCGAGCCAACATCTTAAACCAGAGTCATATTGACGTCAAATACTGACATTTATTTGTCAGGTATGGCAACCAAAATCCAATGTCTGATAGACGTCATAGTAGTAACGTCCACACAACCTCAAGCTGTAACATCATTAGACGTTGATATTTGGTTGATTTTTGGTTGGATGTTTTCTAATCCCCATAGACAAGAAAAAATAAAGTAGTGAATGCAGGTTAAAGGAAAGTAGTGGAGTACGAGTACCTATACAGCACTAAAAATGTACTTAAGGGAAAGTAAAAGTACACATTTTCAAAACTACTTAGTAAATTACAATTCCTGAGAAAAACTACCCAATTACAGTCATTTGAGTATTTGTAATTTGTTACTTTACACCACTGCACGCAAGATCAGCTTTTCGAAGCTGTTTGAACAGAAATGTGTGTAGTAATGCTGTGTAGACTGTCATATTAGAGAAGTTTAAAAGTCCGGGTATCCCCACCCACCGATATTAACTGACAGACACGTATTACCATATTTATACATATTATCATGTCCACAAGATTCTCTGTAACACTTAACAATAACAGTACATGAATAATGATGTGTTAATATGTAAACTAAACATTACTATAATATGAATTAATGATGAGTTCATTTGTGCGCTAATCATGAACTAAATTTAACTACAACACAAGTCACAAGAGTTCATGAGTAAATATCAGCTACCTTAATTTCTTGCTAGTACATGTATTAATTGACATTTAAGTTTAAGCTAAATGTAACCAACATGAACTCATGAGCTGTTAATGTGTAATTCTGTCATGACTTTACTTAGAGGGGCACATCATCATTAACTCATCCTTAACTACTCATGAACTGCTGTGTTTTTCTATTGTTATTCAGTGTAAACACACTAGACGGACATACATAAGGAGTTCATGATGAGTTAAGAATGCATCAATGATGGTGTTCCCCTCCAAGTAAAATCAGGACATAATTATACATTAACATGCAATGAGTTCATAATGGTTTAATTTAGCATAAACTAATGTGGTAATTAATACATTAATTAAAAATCAAGCATGTACTAACAAGTAATTAAGGTAGCTGTTATTCACACATGAACTCATGTTACTCATGTTGTAGTTAAAGTTAGTTCATGATTAGCGCATACATTAACTCATCCTTAATTTATAATATAGTAATGTTTAGTTATATTAATACATCATTATTCGTGTACTGTTATTGTTAAGTCTTTCCAGATTTTCAAATAAACTGGAAAGAAAATTTTTTTTCAAAAAAACTGGGATTAAATGATCTGTTCCAACTATCTGTAATGAAGCTGCACTGCATAAAGAAGTAAGTGGTACACTTTGTATTTCTTATATTGGTAAAGTTAATTCACTATGTAATTCATAACTGCTCAAATCACCACTGCTGCATACAGCCAATAGACAACTATAAATAATTGCTTCAATCACACAACAGGAGTTGTGGTTTGTGGGGTAAATCATATTTATTTTGTACTGTAGTTATAATGGATTTCCATACAGCAGCATATATATGTCTTGTATGGTGGGCATCTGCTCACATTTGCCACAAGTGGATGTGTAAGAACGGCACAGCATGTTAAACGTGTGTGGCTCATTCATTGATGTAGAAAGGCTGAATAAACTCTACAGCAACCAAATCAAAAAGCCAATCAGAAACTTCTTGGTTCAGTTTTAACTTTAGTATTTGTAACTGAGAGTTTCTGCTTTATCAGTGTCCAACATTGTGCTGTGTATATCTGACATCTGACACTAGGGCTGCATCCGAAAACGCCTACTACTCAGTAGTTAGAAAAGTACATACTACTGTATACAGTATGAACGGGAGTAATATGACTGGAATTTGGACATACTACATCTGCCATTTTGTCATCATCACGTGACCTGCCCGCGTCATTCGCATCACTTCATTCCCATTCATGAATTCTCTCGTGGTGCATCATGGGATATCGTAGCATCCATTCGATGCGCACTTCAGAATCTCGCTTGAAGCAGTAGGTCATCCAGGTACTTCTCGCATGCTGTTTTTCAAATTCTATGAATTCAGACATACTGCTCGGCTCGCATGATGTTTTTAGCATACTATATAGTATGGAAGTATGCGATTTTGAATGCAGCCTGAGTATCTTTCTTAAGCGACATGGCTGAACCAGCTCATTTGCATTTAAAGGCACAGACCCAAAACAGCTAAAATTGCCTCTGACCCAAAAATCGACATTTTCAGCAGGGTATAATAAATGATATGATGAGTATTTTGAGCTGAAACTTCACAGACACATTCTGGAGGCATCAAAGGCTTATTTTACATCTTGTAAAAAGGAGCATCATAGGAGACCTTTAAAACTTTGAACACAATTTTGATTACCAACTTTAATTGTAAGATTTTTTGCGCCACAGGATTAAAGCATAAAATGTAATTGTGACTTTTTATCTCACAATTTTGCCTTTGCAAATCTGAGATTGTATCTCACAAATTGAACCTTTTGAAAATTCCAATTTGAAAAAAGTTACGATTGCAGTTAGAAAAAAGAAAAAGCTATTCATAGAGTTTATACCTAGAGTTTATCACTAGAATTGTGAGATGTTAACTCACAATCATAACTTTATAACTTGTAATTACAAGAAAAAAAGGTCAGAATACACAGTACAAAATTGCTTAATTGTACCATTTATTTTATTGATAGTAATGAAAATAAAAGATTTGACATCTGTCTAGGTTTAAAATTATGTAACATTGCTCCGGTGTTTTGAAAAAACTAGTCACTGAATTCATTCTGCACTAATGCAATGGAAAAATACTTGGAAGTGTAACCCACATAGACTGCTATTGTGCTAAATGTCTGGGTAGCTTAAAAAAGTGGCCAAAGTATTGTGAAATGGGTTCTTGTGACTATAAAAAAATGGATTACTTACCTGTTGATTTCTAGTTCCTTTCAGGTTTTGGACGCACGTGCGTAGATTTACTGTTGTGTCAGAGAATAAGCTTTAATCAACAACATAGACCAGAATCTGTCACAAACTCTTGCAAGTGAATAAGACCCTGAACAAAATTTACCTGATAGGAAGTTCAGCTTATCCTTGCAGCAAAACAAGCAGAGGACGACCAGAGAAACCACGATGATGACCGAGAGGATAGCCACCACAACCCAGGGCGTCATACCTGAGGAGGATATAATGGTCATTCATCACATTCATCAGTAGTTCATTAAAGGTCATCATAGAGAGGCTAGTCATTTTTTTGTCTGTTGCTCAATCACATTTATTGCTCTTGGATATGTGGCTTTTTCTTGAAACTTCTTGAGAAACACATGCAGACTAGTCATACCAGACATTGCAGACATCAGTCATCACAAAAAAAATTGGATAATTCTTTTAATATTCATTTCCCATGAGTTTTTCCCTCGAGTGGCCGTTTGTAATTTCTTAATTTTAACAGAAAATGGCTTTTGAACTTTCAACTCTTCACAGAGTTTTTCACACTGATAAAAGTATCAGATGGTGTATTTAAGGCCCAAGGTGTTTTTTTACATGCATTTTTTATTTCTCTTTCTCTTAATTTTTCTTATTTTTCTTTTATTTAGCTCTCTTTGGGCTTATTGGAACCTAATTAGAATAAAAATCTAAGTATCATCTTTTGATATGATGTACTTTTAGAGAAAAATTATGTCCATATACTGTATGTGGACTCGTGGTCCGAATTTACATAAAACTCTTTTTCCCAAATTTTCTTTTATGCATATTTAACATATTTTTTTTAAACTTGTTTTGACTATCAGAGAGTAAAAACAAAAAAATGTCGCATTTTGGACAGTTAAAAATAGGGTTTGGGACATTTCATATGCTGCAAAACAGTGCAGGATGACACTGTATGTCTGTAACAAAATATAAAACATTCAAAGTATTCTAAATTGCCACTTAAGAGCTAAAAATGTGCTGTCCACATATGTGGACACTTGGGCCCTAGGAGGTTATTGTTACTGTTTTACTCTATTTTTAATAAAAGTTGACTTACTAAATAATTCAAAAATAATATTAAATGTAAATGTAATCATAAAATCCCCCACAATGTTTACCAACCCCTGTATATAAACTTACATTTTGAATTAATCGATTTAACTTTACAAGATACAAATTACATAAACTAAGCTGACTTAAATCATCAAGTTTAAATTCCTTTAACTTAACAGACGGGGCTCGAACCAGTGACCTTCTTGCTGTGAGGTGACAGTGCTACTCAATGCGCCACCGTGCCACCACAACTGTTTTAATATATTTATTATTCCCTAGTCTGAACATGAGCATATTTTGCATGACTTACCAGAAGAATTGAGTCCACACACTGCATCTGTCGTTGTGCTTCCAAACTGCTTCTCAGTCTTGCCGATAGCTTTACAACTGTAAGAGAAGGAGACACATCAATAGACTGCAATATAATCACTTCTGGTTTGATCAATCCCAATTTTCTTCTCTGCGAGTAACCACAAATACAGAGAAAAACAAAACGAAAAGGGGCTCTTTCTAGGGGAAGTGGTGGGAAAATTAATCATAATACCACAGTGCGGTAAGACTGCGGGGGCTTGAAAAAAAAATGACCAAGCATGCCTGAGACAAACAGCGCCTGTGAGAAGGAGAGCTGTGACTTTGCAAATGAGTCCCGTTAAAGCACTGTGTGTGTGACTCAGAGGACAGGCATCTTTGTGGCATACACTCCCAGCTCTCCTTAAACCCACGGAGCTGCTATTGTATCGGCTTTTTGAGTATAGATGTCAAGGCAAACTCACTCTGTCCACTTCTTGCAGGCTTCTTTTGATAGAGAGTCTGAGAATGTTCCCGCTGGACAGGACACACAGGAAGCTCTGCCGTTTACTAAAATGAAGAGAGAGATAAAGGATTATAGATGAAAAGACGGGCATAATCATGTTCGTAGATATGCTATACTAACATAATACAATTGTTCTTATTTAATCTGATGTGTGTTATGTATGTCAATTTATTTACTTCCTGTTGTATAATGTCTATTGTTCAAATTATTTTCTGTATTAGAAGGTGAGACTGTGCTTTGTTAAATATTTAAAATGCCAACCACAGGGGGATGGATCGATGGATAGATGGATGGATGGATGGATGGATGGATGGATGGATGGATGGATGGATGGATGGATGGATGGATGGACAGACAGACAGACAGAAAG
This sequence comes from Danio kyathit, assembly GCA_903798195.1. Taxonomy (NCBI): domain Eukaryota; kingdom Metazoa; phylum Chordata; class Actinopteri; order Cypriniformes; family Danionidae; genus Danio; species Danio kyathit. Next base: position 21,320,303 of record LR812542.1, read on the forward strand.
AGGGACAGATAGAGAGTCAAATAGAAATGGATGGACAGAGATAGATATGTTTGTGTATATGTCTATATAGACAGTCGAACGGACGGATGGACATACAGATAGATAGATAAATAGATAGATGGATGGACATATAAACTGACAGAAAGTCAGATAGACAGATGGATGGATGGATAGATAGATACAGTAGATACAGTAGTGAATGGACATATAGATAGACTGACAAAGACAGATAGATACAGATGGATGGACGATGGATGGACGAACATACATATAGATGGATGGATAGAAGGATGGATGGACAGAGGGATGGATGGACAAATATAAATAGATACAGATGGATGGACGGATATAGATACATACATATAGACAGACAGACAGACAGACAGACAGACAGACAGACAGACAGACAGACAGACAGACAGACAGACAGACAGACAGACAGACAGATAGATAGATAGATAGATAGATAGATAGATAGATAGATAGATAGATAGATAGATAGATAGATAGATAGATAGATAGATAGATAGATAGATAGATAGATAGATAGATAGATAGATAGATAGATAGATGGTATGGACATACATAGACTGACAAAGATCGATGGATGGATGAATGGACAGATATAAATAGAGACAGATGGATGGATGGACGAACATACATACATCTAGATAGATGGATGGATGGAAGAATGGACAGACAGACGGATATAAATAGCTACAGATGAATGGATGGATGGACAGATATAAGTAGATACAGATGGATGGATGGACGAACATACATACATATAGATTGATGGATGGATGGATGGACAGACAGACGGATGGACGGACAGATATAGATACAGATGGATGGACGGACACAGACAGACGGACGGACGGACGGACAGACGGATGGCTATAGATAGATACAGATGGATGGATGGACAGACATACAGATAGATAGATAGATAGATAGATAGATAGATAGATAATTAGATAGATAGATAGATAGATAGATAGATAGATAGATAGATAGATAGATAGATAGATAGATAGATAGATAGATAGATAGATAGATAGATGGATGGATGGATGGATGGATGGATGGATGGATGGATGGATGGATGGATGGATGGATGGATGGATGGATGGATGGATGGATGGATGGATGGATGGATGGATGGATGGGTGGATAGATGAATGTATATATATACAGATGCATGGATGGATGGATAGATGGAAAAAAAGAAAGAAAGAAAGAAAGAAGGACTGAGCGACAGAAGAGTAGATAGAGCCTATAGTCTCCAGAAAGCTATAGAAAAGTGCTTTATAATTTGAGCTGCAGTGCAAATGTCAAGATACTAAAGATAAAATGTAAACTACAGTGTGTCCAGATCCATTTCTGTGAACTCTATTATAATGTTCCTTTCCATTTGGCAGTAAAGCTTGTGCTCAAAACCACAGAGCTGGAACAGCCACTGATTTACTGCACTCTCAATTACTGGTACACTCCATCTATCTATAAGGCATATGATTATTGCCTCCTGATTTAAACTTCTGAATAAACTTATTAAAGAGAAAGTTCACCCTAAAATGAACACTCTATCATCATATACTCACCAAGTTTTATTAACACATTAATTTTTGATCAAATCTATGTAAAAACATCACAAACTCTTACCACCCATCACGACTCCTTTTCCCGCAGGACATTCCTCAATGGCCTCACAGTATTCGCAGTTGATCAGCGAGCAATGGAAGCCCTGTTTACAGCGACACGGTTCAGGCGCTGTGGGGTTTTGTGGACGTGTGTGGTTAAAACCTTTACCTATACAAGACAATTGCTGTTAGGTGTCAGAAAGTAATGCAACATTAAACAATATTCTTTCTTAATTGTCTTAATGCGACACTAACCCTCATCACAGTACTTCTGAGAAATACAATACATTTCATTGTTCCAGTCCGGCTGATACTGATCAAAACCACAATCAAAGCATCTTGTTTTCGAACTGCCATTGCAATGTTCGAGTACGTGTGTTCCTGCAATCACAGGAAAGTCTTACTCAACACAAGACGAGGTCATTGGTAAAGATAGTCAACACTTATTTAGCAAAAGATGATATTTTTTTTCTCAATTGTATGGTGGAAGTTATTGTAGGCTATAGTTCATGTGCGTGTGTGTGTGTAGGCCTCTTCCTCTTTCTCTCATCCTTCTGCTTTTTAATGGGAAAATTGAGAATCAGATTTAGATCTTGTTTTTCCCATACATTAGCTTCACTCGTGCCCCATTAGTTGAATCAATGGTTCATTGTATAGTGTTAAATCTTAACGTAATTAACTAGTTTGTGTAATTGCTCACCTGCTTTGCATTTCTCGCAGCATCTCCCGTTGTGCACATACTCATTTTGTTGGCAGCTTATGGCCTGTCCTGTCTGAAATAAAGAGTTAAAAATAGTTAAACAAACCTGTTGGCTTTTGTATGATAAAATGCTTGTGATGTCTTTCATTTGAAAGTCACTTTGGATAGAAATCAGCAACTGGATGGCTAAAAGTGAACGTAAAATGTATGCAAAAATGTAAGGTCACACTTTATTTTGATGGTCCGTTAGTTGAATTTAAGATACATTGCAACTAATTCTCAGTAGATTATAAGTAGTTTGTTAGGTTGGGGTTAGGGTTGGGGTTAGGGTTAGTGTAAGTTGACGTGTACTTGCAAAGTTTCTTATAGTCAGTTAAATGTCTGTTGAAGGATTGTTAAATGTCAGTATCAACAGATATTAAGCAGACAGTCTACTAATGCTCAAATGGACCATCAAAATAAAGTGTTACCAAATGTAAAAAGTGTAGAGCTGTGTGTAATATCAAAATTAGATTTTTAAATGATTTATTTATTTAATTATTAAGAATGAATAAAACGTTTTTACTGTTTAATGTGAGAAAACTTTATCGTCATATCTCACACAATAAAATAGGGCTCTATTTTAATGATCTAGGCGTCGACTGAAGCGTGTCAGAATTCACTTTTGATATTTTAAGGACGTGAAAATACGGTCTGCACCCGGCGCATAGTCTGACAGGGTTGTGCTTATTCTCTTAATGAATTATGGGTGTGTTTTGAGCATAACATGAATTAAACCAATCAGAGACTCATCTCCCATCGCCCTTAAGAGTCAGTTGCGTCGCGCCTTGGCGAATTTTCTATTTACACGGCAGATTTTGTAAGTGGAAAAATGGAATGCTTCACTAGCGAGAAAACAGTTAAACAGACCATCTGCAGCACGAGGATAAAAAACGAGCCTCCTCCATTCAACCTCTTTACTTTCTCTTTGCTTTACTTTTACTCTTTACTTTACTCCTATACTTTCGTGGATAAAGGTGTTGTACGCACTCCACTAAAGAGAGTCATTAGCCTACATATTCAATTTAGTTTGTTAAGCACAAAGATTTGTTTCAAAACTATTTCAGTTCTAATTTCCAGCAAACTAATAAATGAACAATAATAGCGAAGTGTGGTCAAAAAACAGAGTTAGATCCAAACACACGTCCTATTTTTATGCCACATATGGTGATGCATACGTCTCCAAAACCCGACAGGTGGACAAATCTAAACTAGTTTTTATAAAAAAAATATAAATATAATAAATACTACTACTACTACTACTACTAATAATAATAATAATAATAACATTATACAAATGCAAACTGTCATAAATAAACTGAAAAAAGTCCCCGAGATGAGGAAGGCAGCATGGAGGTAGTGTTTTTTTTTTATATTTATGTAGAAAATAATCATTTTTGTAACATTTTATTCCTTTAATTTTTTTCATATGTACAGATATTTGTGTATTGCTGTACAACATCTGTGTATTAAGCATTGTGTAAGTGTTTGGACCGTATAGGCCAGGGGTGCTCAACCCTATTCCTGAGATCGATCTTCCTGCAGTTTTCAGTTGCAGCCCATATCATACACACCTGCCTGTAATTATCAAGTGCTCCTCAGGTTCTAATTAATTGGTTCAGGTGTGTTTGATCAGGGTTGGAGCTGAAATCTGCAGGAAGGTCGATCTCCAGGAACAGGGTTGGTCACCCATGGTATAGGCTCATAACTAACGCACTCTTCGCTGGACTTTAGACCAGTTTTCAGTTGGTCAATGGAATGGTCCATTTCAGTACCTCAAAATAGCAACACGCCAACAATGCGCGTTAACAAACCTCCTTTTTAGACCGGAAAACCCACAAGTCCACAAAGTGGTGCAAATGGATTTGCTATTTAAACAACGAGGCGCACAATGTAAAAAATTAGAGTTGCACTGGTCTGAAAATAGCAGCAATTCACGGCAAACGTGTCTTGCTCCTTATTGCGCTGGGTGTATAATAGGGCCCTAAACTCTATCGTCTTCAAGATCCTAAAGTGTCCCTTCAAAATAAAAATTTGTTTAATTTGAGTCATTTATATTGCTACTGTACAGCAAAATGTACTTTTTTTGTGTGTTTTTTTTTATAAAATGTTTTTAAATTGTAGAGGTTTCATGATTTCAGTTAAAGTTTTTTTCTAATTTTACTAAAAAAACTGGATGAATATCAACATGTCACGTCATCATAATCAAAAACCAGACATTTTAAATCACATTTTGCACAAGTACACAAGTACTTCATTTGCATTGTATAAAGTTTAAGATCAGTACGTTTTTGAGATAAATTAATACTAAAAAATTGACACCTAAGGTATGTATGATTTCTATTTGGCATAAATTTGATCTTTTTAAAACAGTAGTGTAGGCTCTTTGCAAACTTTTATTTATTTATTTATTTATTTATTTATTTATTTATTACCAATAAAACCTTTACTTTTCAGAACCAAGTTTAAAATGACTTTTAAGGTCATTTTTAGGGAATGTAAAGTCAAAAAGTCTAATGCGTGATACTTTTTCTTGAAAAAATGTTGCTATTTTCCTTCAAATACGTGCCAATTGGTTATTTCATAATTGCTGCAATGGCATTCAGGCAGTCTTTAAGTGTGGCTTAACTTAAGAGTTCAAATGCTTCTTTGGGGTCACAGAATCTCCGCTTTGTCGAGTGATTTATACAGAAAGAAAAAAAGAAACTACACTGAGTTTGGCCTGTTGAAACATTCACTCTGGTCGGAATGAGAATCTTCAAGGCATAATGATCATTTGACTGGTAAAAGCATCAGGGAATGAAAGAAACGTGTGTGTGTGCGTGTGTGTGTGTGTGTGTGTGTGTGTGTGTGTGTGTGTGTGTGTGTGTGTGTGTGTGTGTGTGTGTGTGTGTGTGTGTGTGTGTGTGTGTGTGTGTGTGTGTGTGTGTGTGTGTGTGTGTGTGTGTGTGTGTGTGTGTGTGTGAGGAGGGGTATTGCCCAACTCAGAGGAGGAAAAAAAACATGAAGGAAAGCAAAAAAAAAAAAAAAAACACCCACATCCCTCCAGATACCGCAAAGGCATTCCACAGTTTAGCAGTAGGGCAGAATTAAATGCAATCCTTTAATTCAGTGCAAATCTGAGAAAATCCGCCTGCCGCTCATATAAAAGACAATAAAAAAAGAAAATAGTGCCAAGCTCAGCATACTGGGCTCAAGGTGGACGTGGAAAGTACTAGAGAGTTCAGCTCCACTTACAGACCCTCATTTTTTGTCTCTAATTGTAGCCAATATATATTTTGAAATGAAAGAAATTGATGTAAAAAAATTCTCTTTCTTACATTTTTTAGTTGAATCAAATTAACTTTTTCAGTCATCTCAACTTACATCAATCATACTGTCTAAAAATATAAAGTTAAACTTTATATAACTTAAAAATATAGTTAAAACCTGATTAACTCATTCAAATAAGTTAAAATAAATATTAAAATAAAAATAAATATAAATAATAAAAAAAAAAAAATACATTTAAATATTAACAAAATTATTTGTTGTCTCGACTTTTTGTCATTAATTTGTTTACAGTGTAGGAGATAATTTATGAAATATGAATCAAACTCTTCCCTTTGATATTTCCTGGGATTGATCATGGATTTATATCCATCATCTCATTTGGAAAAATCCATGGGTTTTATGGAAATTCATTATGAGGAATTATGATTTGCCTATCAGATAAGTAAATGACCGTAACCTTTGTCAACAAGTGTCAAGTTCATTACAACAAAAAACAAATCCTCATCAGGAAGAAAGCCTTATTCAAATCATACTTTTGGATACATAATGTATTCCGAATCCTAGAAGTATGTAAACCAATATCAAACCATGATATTTAGTCCTATTACAGTGTGTCTAATGAAAATAATGAAAAATAATCTACTCAACGTGTTTTTAAGGCATAGCTAAAGACGTTCTTCTGAGGGTTTTTCTACCACTGCAGAAGGACCTGGAGGCTTTTTTGATGGACGCATGTGAAAAAACACAGAAAACCCAAAGGAATGTCCAGAGTCCATTTCTGATCCTCTACATTTGAATGTAAGGCTATACTCACACAACATAACTAAATATATACGATTTTGGTCAGTGACGCCCTGAAAAAATTACATGTTCAAAAATATGCACCGGACACACATCTTTTCTCACAGGATCTTGCTATATTAAGTTGCATATAGCAATATCCCTCAGATATTAAAACTCCCCACAGTTCTAATGATTATTGTTCAGTTGACTGCTTTTCAATTATTCTGTTTAATATTATTCTAGCAGCAAAGAGTCTGTTCTATTGCATATTAGAATTGTAAAGAAACAAAATTGGTTCATAAGTTCATGATCTGAGGAAAATATGAAAGAGGAAAAGGTTAAAAAGATAAAGTGCCAATTACTTTATACAACTCTACAACCTGCTAAACACAAGTTCAGACATGCATGTGATGTAATAGAAAACATGCTACTTTTAACCTGATATATAGGGTTTTAGATGAATGAATGATCTTTGACAAAATGTTTTTAAAAATATGAAATACTGATGTAATTTCTCAAATTCAAAATAATTGACTGAATAAACAGACAAAAACAAACAGGTGGCATATATGTATGTTGCTTAAATTAAATAAAATAGCTGTATGATTAACAAATTTGAATATTTGAATATTAAAGTTTATCCAAATGTGTGCGTGACAAAACCATGGGGTTTCACATCATCCTTTGATTAAATCAAAAAGGTTACATGTAAATCAATTTTTACGCAATTCAAGGGATTTTTTTTTTCATTTACTTTTATTGCGCATCATATTTACATTTGGTGGGGAGATCCTATGATTTCTTATAAACAAAAACCCACATGCTGCACACTTACGGTTAAGTAAGACCATTCAAATACATGAACAAAGCACAATCCCAAAAACATCCACATGCACATGGAGTTCCCCTCAAACTAAGTGAGCATCACTTCAGTCTCCAGGGGAAAAAGAGCAGAAATTTAAAGCCTACAAGTCTCCCAGCCAGAGAAGGAAAGTCTCAGAAATCTAATGCATCTAATTTGAGAACACTTCTGGGCATTGGGATTCACAGTCAAAAATGCTAATATCTATAGAGACTCACTTTTAAGACAGTCTAACTCCTCCTGAAAATATTAAGAGCACATTAAGTGCACATTAAGTTTTTTTAATAAATATACTATAGTCAGATAAAGTTCAAACACTTGCAAGTGTATTATTCTATTTTACTTTGGACTAAATTGCTTACTTTTTAAATTGATTCCATTTTAGACATTTAAGTAGACTATTCTTTGGGTCAAATATGAGTATTTATTTTTGTTTGTAGCCTACTAAAACAATTATTACACTGGTAGCATCATTTACTTACACACTGTAATAACCTATACTATAAGCTACTACCAGTTTTGCAGTTTTCATACTGCCACATCTGCATACCGACTACTGTATCACATTTATTTACTGTTTACATATTATTTTGTCAATTTAAGTATACTACAATGTTCCTATTTACAGTACATGTGAATTTTTAAATATATGTGTTAGGTTCTGCTCATGTTTTATTTCCTTTCAGACACTGTTTACCTGTTTTATTTACATAAGGTAGGCTACTTTATATAGCTTCTTTATATTTAGACTATTCTAAATATAAGACAATACATACCATTTTGTATTCAATATGCTATTCAATCAAAGCAGTCAACAGGCACAGAATAGCCTACCTCGGTCTTTGTTTAAGTAAAATACTTTTTTAACTGTAATTCTGATAAGCACGTCTCTGAGAAGCAGGCAGCTAAACAAAGTATACTTGATATTTTTGGCTTAAAATAAGTTTACTCAAGCCGACTAAAACATTTTGTAACGGTTTAGGATATCAAAATGATTTCCGCTAAATGGTTCTTTCGAACAGTTCAGTTCAATGAACTAGTAAAATACGATTCATCAATTCTTTTGTCAAAGCATCAATAATTTTCGTTTCTTCTTTCATTCTTTCTTTCCAAAGGCCATTGTGAACTAACCTTTCTAAAATGTATATTGAATTTACAATATTAAAACTAATATAGTCTATTAGTTTAAAAAAAGTGTAGGCTAATGCGCGTGTACTAGGCTACATAAAACTGTAAACAAACATAACTTACATAGCTTTTTTGCTATTTGTAACTTTTCCGCCATTCTTCTGCTACCTTCGCCACATAGCCAAATCCACGGTTCACTCCATAATGCGAATCTCAGCAATTACAAACTGGACATGACTAAAAGAAGATATTCTTGACTCAATAAGCAAGTTGTTGGCAAAAGAACCGTTTAGTGATTCAGTCAGATGATCGAACGAAGCGATCAGACCAAGATTCATTACAAAAGAACGAGTCATTTACGCAAACCGTTCTCGCAACAGAGTGCTGAAAAGTATAGCACAATTTAGCAGTTAACAGGAGAAAAATATGAATACACACATTTTCCAGTAAACAGACTAGCATAAAAACAGTATTAATAAACTCTCATTTACCAGCACAAAAAACAATGTTTGTTTATTTAAAAAATAGTAAGCAAACCTACCCGAGTGCACAGCGCAAGAACAAAGTGTGTGATCCATCCTTGAAATATCCAACTAGCTGAAAAAATCACCCTCATTGTTGTAAACGTTAAAAGAGGGCTCGGTAATCTCAGCTTCAGAGCTGTTTGTTGTATTGTCCTGCCGGGATCAGCAGCAGAAGTGTGTGAGCTCTGGGATGGGATGAAGCTCCAGACTGCTGTGCTTCATTCCCACAGTTCATGTCAGTGTTCCGTCACTCACCCACGCCTCGACTGCTGCGGCTCTCTTGCGTTTCCACAATCCATTTCATGTCCCCCACATGCTCCTCCTCTAATCAAAGCAAGTCAAGTCCGCATATTAATCGAGTGACGTTCAAATTAACAACCAGACATCCACTGTCTGAAACTTTTTTACAATGCTGTGTTTTTGCACGCGCCACGTTTACACGTATCGCCTATGCAATTAGCACTACTTTAAAGTCTTGATGTACATTGAAAACCCAAAAAATTTACATTAGCTATTGATTTGCTAGTGTACATGCTAAAGGTGTTTACATTTCTATAGTGTGGTGAATGAAGCTATTCCGGATAACACACATACATAACGGAGACGTCTATTTGATGTTTGTGTTTACCTCTGGAAGACGTATTTTTTAGAATGTTTGTTAATCTCCATAACATATAGGCTATTAGAAGTGTGTTTTGAGACGTTAAATAGATAAATGCCTTTAATATATTTAAAATTTAGAACTTTTAAACAGCAGACCCTTTAAATATGTTTATCACACCATTGAACAAGATACATGTTTTGCATACCAAAAAACTTTTAAAATACACCACGTAGATATACATAAGCAAATAATAATAATAGTAATAATAAAAAAAAGAAAAAAAATATATATATATATATATATATTCACACATGCACAGTGGGGGAAATAAGTATTCATCACATCACCATTTTTCTCAGAAAACATATTTCTTAAGCTGCTGTTGACCTGAAAATGTCACAAGATGTTGGTAACGACCAAAGGAATCCATATACAGTATGCAAAGAAAACAATATGGATTAGTTTACAAATGAGGTTATGTGTAATAAAATGAAATGACACAGGAAAAAAGTATTAAACACATGAAGAAAGGGAGCAGTAGAAAGGCAGTGAAAGCCCAGATAGCAGCTGAAATTTCTGAGCAGTTATTCAGCAACCCTCTACCCTTCCTCATTTTATTTTATTTTTTATTTTAATTTCGTCAAATCAATATTAGCTGCTTTAGTCGAACATCTACATTAGCAGGATGATAAAGATGAAACCAGTGTGGACATTTCAGCAAGACAATGATCCAAAACACAGCCAAGGAAATGCTGACATGGTTTCAGAGAAAGAAAATCAAGCTGTGACTAGCCCAGCCAATCACCTGACTTTAATCCAATAGAAAATACAAAATCAAGATCAGATTTGATAGACGAGACACACAGAACCATCAAGATGTTTACTCTCTGTTAAAGTCTGTGAAAACAAAAACAGACCTAAGCAATTCATGTGGTTTTATTCTCTATATTAGGCTGCCATCACCAAAAAAAAGCCTTTTTTAAAAAGTATTAAATATGTTTTAGTAGTTCAGTACATTATCCTTGTGTCATTCTATTGTTATTACACATAACATGTTTTTCACATTTCACATTTTAGTTGTGCATTTTTTTTATTAATCGTTTGGGGTTTTACCAAAATCTGGTTCAATTCCATGTCAACAGCTCCTTTAGAAATATTTTTCCCAGAAAAAAAAAAAAAAAAACGATGTGTTGACTACTTCCCTCCCACTATTTATTTATATATTTGAAACTTAATATGTTACATAAATGCTTTCACACATTTATTTATAGAGTAAAAGAAATAACATTTTGCTCAAATCTAAGCTTAATAAATTTAGTTAGCTGGTGCAACAGTTAGAAAGTACAAATGAATACTTGACAAACCGTAATTATTGTGTGTGCGAGGCTAGTAATGTCTTGTGAGTGACTAGTTATACCTGCGAGACACTAGTGAAGTCTTGAGAGATTATTATTGTGAGGCTAGTATCAAGTCATTTAAAGAAAGGGCCTTTACACTTCCTATTGATTGTTGACTGCTGTAATACTAAAAAAGAAAACATAAATTTTAGTTCTCTGATTTTAATTTCCACTGTTATTAAATGATAAATTATATTTCTTTATTTGTCATAACAACATCAAACTAATGGTCCACTATATAAGCACCTGTCTGAAAAGAATGTCACTATATGTAATGTTAAACTGTTAGTCGTTTGCCTGTAAATCTTATCATGCTTAACTGTCAGCTAATAGTTGTTCATTTGGCATCCGTCTTAGTAAACTAGGCAGATAATGCTTTCGGAGCAAAGGTGTGGGTGTTTGAGAGTTTGCCAGAAGTTTCACTAATTCACCGTCCTCTCGCTTTCAAGCACAAAGCTGCCGTGTCTGTTACTTCAAGCAAAGGCCACCTGCTTTGAATAACAGTCACCAGAAAGGCATGTTTTGGCATCCATGCACCATCCCGCATGCAAATCAGGTGTACACGCTGTCTCAATTCCTGGAGGCCTTTTAGAGCTCTTGTGGCAGGCGGTTGTAGCGGTGTCATAATAGAGCGATTGTTCTAACCTGACAAAAACAACACTTCAACCCAACCCGATGTCAACATGTTATTATTACTATTTAAAAATACTAATTCATTGTGATATTTTTGTCATGAACACATTCAAATGTATTTTGCAAATACACAGCGCACATGCAGCATAAATGAGTACACCCCCTATTAAAAATGTATATTTTTATCCATTTCGCAGTGGATATAGGTTAGACAATACATTTTTGGGGCATATAAACAAAAGAGTTTTAGAAATAGACTGATAATTAGGCCCACATGGAATCTGCACACGCAGAAATCCACAGATTCGCAGCTTTTAAATTAATTTCACTAATATTATTGTGATATAATAAAAGTAATATTAAAATGTTCATTTGATTTATTTACAATACCGTTTGGGAGGTAATATTTTCTGTCTTTTAGTAGATATATTACATGAGAGACTTGCTTTGTTTACCAAATAAGTGGATCTAATTGGATGTGCATTGTAAACATTAAACACAAGTTTAAAATGTATTATTTTTATTAATAACTAAATAGTTTTTAGTTATGATACTCCCAAAATTATTCCGTATAAATCCACACAAACTTCTTCACAGAAATAGCGAAAAATGACGGCGGATTCTGTCTGGCCCTACTGATAATACATGTAAATTCAAATGAAGCGTTGCTATGTAATTACAAACTACTAAAATTCATACTTTTATTTATTTGTTATGTTTCTCTTGATTTTTATATTTATTGACATTTTATTTAAGATTTTTCCTATTTTTATGGACTGTGATATTACGTTATTTTGTTAAATTAGCTCAAGTTTTGGGTTTGGTACTAATCTAATGTAAACACAAAAAATATTTAGTAACACTTTATTTTGATGGTCGCTATTGCACATTTTGTTGACTTTGGCCCAATCCCAATTCTATTTTTGCACCCCTACCCCTTCCCCTTGAAACAGAGTGTGAAGAGGAAGGGCTTAAAAAATTTACCCCTAAGAAATGGGACACCACTACAACACCTGCATCATATGTCATTGCTTCATTTGGCGTAATTTCTCCTCATCTAATATGTCTTTTCATTCACTCAAACATGAAAAAAAAAATGAAGCTTTAAAAGTGAGGAGCTGATGCTGAAACTGGCACCCTCCAACACCTCTTCATCACATACTGGCCGTTCCTCAAAGCGTTGGACTTCCTGTTTGCTGTCTTGTTATGAAGCAGTCAACAGCGCAACAGGAATAAAAACACGGAGGGGCAGAATGTTCCTGTGGTTCTCTCCAGCTTTGGAAATGTTCCTGACGTCTGACTCACGGTCTTCTTCAACTCTTGCTCTTCGCTCATGAGTAACTCGTCCCTGCTGATGAAATTTCCACTAAACTAGACCCGAAATCATGCGCAGGTCGCCTCCTGCCAAAGGAAATACTTTATGCAAATATTGTTTTATTTTTATGATGTATTTGAATGAAAGGAGTCACACTCACGATGTAGGTACGCAATAAAAGTTAAAGATTAAAAAACAATATGCAAATTTGGTTATCCTTAGTCAATAAATGATTCCTACACAAAAGCTTCAGTAGAGTCCTGCAAGTTTTTTCTCCCGCCAATCGCTGACCATGTGATCAAGAGGCTCTTGAACTTTGAAACCTTTTCTCCGAATGTGCAGGGGGAAACAAACGCGCCTTTGAAGCTCTACAGTTTTATTTTGTTGGTTTTCAAGGCCACGAGTTTATTGTAGCAACACCTGTCTATGTTTAAAATATGCAGCACTGTTCAGGTACATTCTGGAAGTGCATGAGCGTAAACTGATATGAGCGAGATAGCAGGGACAAATAATGTGCTACTGATTTACTGTATCAAAGGTACTTCAAGAGATAATTCACCTCAGAATTTAAATCCACACACACAAAATGCTGGGTTGCTTCAACTAAATTATTTTGGCAAAACTATGTGCAAACTTTTAAGATACAAATGTAATTAATAACTTTAGCTAGGTTCTGCTAAAAAAAAAAAAAAAAAACTCTCACACTACCTGACTAAAGTCTTGTCGCCTATCCAAGTTTTAGAAGCAACAAATAATAACTTGACTTCTAGTTGATCATTTGGTATCAGAAGTGGCTTATATGAAAGGCAAAGGCCTCTAGATTACGCTTATTTGACCAAAATAAAATATGATCATGCCTTGATTTTTAATTAGGACAGTAAGTACACTTTTCTTAGACAAAAGTCTTGTCACTTAACAGAAATAATGTACAGTCTAGGACTGCATCCATACACCTCTGCAATGACTCAAATAACTTATTAATAAGTCATCTCGAATGGCAAAGAAAGCGTTCTTGCAGGACGAAATTCAAAATTCATTGGATTCATCTTCAATACCTCCTCCTTCAGCTTACCCCAGACATGCTCAATAATGTTCATGTCCGGTGACTGGGCTGGCCAATCCTGGAGCAACTTGACCTTCTTTGCTTTCAAGAACTTTGATGTAGAGGCTGAAGTATGAGGAGCGCTCTCCTGCTGAAGAATTTGCCCTCTTCTGTGGTTTGTAATGTAATGGGCAGCACAAATGTCTTGATACCTCAGGCTGTTGATGTTGCCGTCTGCTCTGCAGATCTCTCACATGCCCCTATACTGAATGTAACCCCAAACCATGATTTTTTTTCTTCAGCAAACTAGACTGATTTTTGTGAGAATCTTGGGTCCATGCGAGTTCCAATAGGTCTTCGGCAGTATTTGTGATGATCGGGATGCAGTTCAACAGATGATTCGTATGAAAAATCTACCTTCCGCCACTTCCGAGCATTTCCCAGTTGCATCTTTATTGCATCACCTATGATGAAAATCATCTTTTGAAAGCTGTTTGGACAGAACTGTGTGTGAGTATAGTGTGTCCACCATCATAATGGGGTGCTATAAAGACAATAAGTCACTTTTTTTTAATTTCTTGACTTTAAAATAGGATCCAAATCCCTCCCATTTTGAGGTCCACCGCAACATGACATAGGAGTGCCGTTTCCCCGCCCACTGAATTGATTAAAAACTGCATATTAACATGTCTCAGTTGTAATGTGTGTAATCACATCAACAAGACAGGATGTGCGCAAAACAACCAGGATTAAAGATCTGTTCAGCTCTCTGTGATCATCAATCATCATCAAACGTGATCAAGAATGAGTTTTACATGTTTAAAACGTTTTTAAAACAGTGCATGTTTGTAATGAATTGCAGTGATTCCAGTCTTTATCACCAAATCCACGTGTCAGTACAATAACAAGACGACGCGTCCCGGTTTGTGGATGTTAAATCAGGTTTACTTTGTACTTTAACATAACGGATATCCATACAGCAGTAGATATTAACGTGTATCCCGTCACATTTGTCGTGCAAAAAATATGCAAACTTAAACGCGTGCGCTATGTGTGTGTATCCGCTGTGTGTGAACTTTGTAACAATATTGTGCGAGACTCATCATTGCAGAAAAGCTTGAATTAACTCCACAACAATATATCTAATAATCATTGGTAAAGTTCTTACTGTAGATTTCTCACAAATGTTACATGAGATCTGCTTCCTTCATGTCTGTCACTGTGCTGTTTATCTGACGCAGCCGAGACGGAGATTGAGGCTCACTCTGACAGGCACGTGGCAATGGTGAGCGAGGAGAACTACCATTAAAGGCACAGGCAATGAAAACAGCCACTGTACATTGTGTTCAAAGCAGAAAATTCTAATGTTCTCAAAATTATAATAAATAATCTGATGGGTGTTTTGTGCTGAAACTTTACAGGGACATTCTGGAGACACAAAAGACTTACCTTAAGTCTTAAAAATGGGGTAAAATAGGTTCCCTTTAAAAAGCACTCTTCTATGCACTTTTAAAAATGTCTCTTTTTTTTTTTTAAAAGAAAAACAGCATTGGAGCAACACCATAAATGATGACTGTTTTCATTTTTGGTAAATTATCCCCATAAGAGCGGATTTATTCTGATTATTGTGAATAGAAAGTTCCCTCTATTTAGGCAATGTTCCAGCAACATTCTCTTTTAGGTTCTCTTTGTGTAAAATTTTGGGAAAACAAAATATATATACATTTCTGCTACTTCTTCAAAATACTTATTTAGAATAATCTAAAACAACAATTCCTGAGATTTTTTTGAGGACAACTTAGTTATTTTATGTTCAATCCACTTAAATTTGTTAACTTAATCGATTTGTGTTGTGACAACATGAATGAATTGTGTGGAACCCAGCATTTTTTATAGTGATGGTTGGTTTGTTTAGCAAAAAAACAAAACCAAAAAAACAAAGAATGGATTCTTCCCACACTGTAATAAAAGTGACTTAACCTAAAATTAAGGCAAAAAGTTTGGTGCCTTAAAATTTTAAGTTAAGACAAACTTTTTTTTTTTCTTACAGTGCAGGATTGCTCTTATTCTTCCAAATAATAACCAAATAGGAACCATATGGGAACGTACTGAAAGGCTAGGTACTCAACAGGTGAGTTTATAGTTCAAAAGAAACACGCTGAATCAGAGGTACATAAGTACACAAGTGGTCTTCGCTTTTTATTATCTTATGACACGAATTTTCAAATATACATGATATTGGGTACTGTTCTCTTAGTTCACTGTATTTTACAGTTATTTACCATTGGAGCATATCCAAAATAAGAGAAACAAAACCCTGGACAACTTTACACACTTTTAGAAAATATTCTTCAAAGACACAGCAACACATAAAAGACAACGAGACGAGGAAGGAATCATTTCGATTTCATAAAGTTCACATTGTCCCAAAAGAAGAAAGAAAGAAAGAAAAAAGTGTAGTGATGTAAATATGCCTCTGAAATAAAATCGAAATAGAAAAAATGGAGAACACTGAAATATGAGTGCAAATATCTTTGGAGGCTGGAATAAATTTAAGACATAAATATGTTAAAAATACAGGCTATCAAATCAACGATGATCAGAAAAAAAAAAAAAAAAGGCAGACGACTGAACTTCAAGTAGGAGATCCCAGAAAAATGGAGAAACAGCCCAAGCAGCTCTCATTTCTTTCTCTGGAAAACGTTGGCCAGCATGGCACCTGAGGTGGTCAACTGGCCCATCTTACTTAGAAACTTGGTCTTTGCATCTTCACCCACCAGACTCGCAGCAATAGAAATGGACCTGAAGAGGCAACATTCATGGGGTTAAACATCCACTCATCACTTGAAAAAGCACACTAAACCAATAGTCAGACATGATGCTTTGTAACAAATGAGTCTCTTGAGACCACTTGCGTATGGATTTTGCCCAAAGCATCTACATCACTTTTTAAAATGACAAACAATTCAAGAGTTCACACTTAGCTGATGATTGATAATATAGTGTGTTTGCCATGCTGTCCTGGGAGAGAGCCCTGTGCTCAGAATATTGGGGACCCCTCCCGTTTGAAGGGCAAGAGGGGAGTTTGAGCTCAGGTAGGTCTCAATAACTCCCCTGCTTTTTATGGTTAATGAGTTAGGGATCGCTATGAGAGATAGCTGGCTAAGAGTTCGTCTATGATGCCATTAAGATGCTACTTTAGATTAGTCATTTTAATTATGATGTATGTCTTTGGACAGTGGGAGGAAACCGGGGAACCCTGGGGAAACCACCACGAGCACGGGAAGAACATGCAAACTTCGCACAAAAAATGGCGACTGGTCCGGATCAGTGGCGTTCTTGCTGTGAGGCAACAGTGCTAACCACTGGGCCACCGTGCCACCCTATCAGAAGAAAGCGTAGAGTAGGAGTGGAAGGAGGGATTCTTCAAGACCAAGATGGCTGAAGTGGAAAACTCTGGTTATTTATAATGAGTCAGTATTCATCTGACTGGCGCAATTATGCGGAGCTAATGCGGGACCAGCTGTGATCAATCATAAGCACGTGATCCTCTTGAAATTATAAATTAACTGCATTTATGGTGACATTTACACTAGTGTGTTTTTATTATAAAATACACAAGTTCTGTTGCATTTACACATACACACTTCTCCAGCATCTTTGACCCACGAAAACGTGTTTTGAAAACTCTGAAGAGCCTGTTTTAGTTTGAAAATGCTAGTGTTGCATCGTACAATACAAATGGGCTAAAACACAGACTTTTGAAAACAGAGGCGCTCTAAAGAGTGACCAATCACTCTTTGATTGATCAATGGGACTATTGTGTATTGTTCCCTGATTTACTATTTACTACTACACAACAGGTAGAGTTCAAATATGGATGCCGGCAAAAATATGTCCATGCCCAGATAAATAAATAGTCACATATCATCTGTTTTATGTTGTATAGTGTGATAATAAAATGTGTTTGGCATACTGTCCCAGGAGAGAGCACTGAGCTAGAAAGATCCTCGAGCCCAGGGCTCCCTCCCGTTAGAAGGGCAAGACCATGTTACCTTTACATACACACACACAAAAAAAAAAAAAAAAAAAGAAGTGCAAGAGGGGGGTTTAAGTTCAGGTAGGTCTCGAGAACTCCCCTGCTTGTTATGGGTAATGAGTTAGGAATTGCTATGAGAGATAGTTGGCTAAGAGTTCGTCTATGATGCCATTTTGGATTAGCCAGTTTACTTATGTTACATGTCTTGACATTCTTGCTGTGAGGCAACAGTACTGACCACTGGGCCGCTGTGTCACCCTATCTGGAAAAATGAGGAGGAGTAGGGGTGGGTGGGGAGGGGGATTCTTAACGACGAAGATGACTGAAGTGAGATATTTATAGTGAGTTAGGATTCATCTGATTGGCTAATCATGTGTTAGCTGATGCAGGACCATCCATGATCAATCATAAGCATGTGATGCCCCCGAAATTAGTTTATAAATAAACCGCACAAAGCATTTTCATCTAAAACACTGTGTACATGCATCCTATGTTAAGTCTGCAGGAATAAACTAAAGAAAAATTTACAATGTTTTTTTCCTAGCGCACATTAACTATGTTTACATGGACATCAGTAATCAAATTATTGCCCTTAATTTAAATAAGGTAACAATATGATTAAGGTGTTCATATGAGTTGCTTTTTGAATGTTCCTTTCATGTTCCCGTTTTACAAATTATAGTACATAGATCAATAAGCGCCACTACGTCATCATGCTAGCCAATGTTTTCTCTGGAGTTTGATGTCATTTTGCACATTTCATTTTTAATTTATTGGACTTTAGCAGTAGTTCTGGCAGCTTCAACATTTCATTCATGCTCCTGTGACAAACTCTAAGGTATTGGGAGTGAGTATGAAGTAAAGACTGGTGGGAGAGAGTTGATGTAACAGAGTGTGATACCCCACGCTGAATTGAAAGAAAACGTTCACATTTCCCAGACAGCATAAAAGTGTATTCGGTGATCATGATGGTGGGTGTGATGAATCTCAAGGAATTAACTGTGTGTGTACACTTAGAGATGTGTCTGTGGTCCTTTACTGACTCGGTAGGTGCAGAGAATAGTGAGTATATGGAATATCCTGTGGCAAAAAGCAGCAAAATGGGGCGGTAATAGTTTGATTAACGTTTCTGTACTGCACTTCAATAATGTGACTAAAATAGGAATACTCCACATGTCTTAATTCCATTTCTGTTTAATACGATTATGACTTCAGTTGGATTAATGTCATCAAACGTCTGTTTACATGGTAGACTCTTTATTAGAGTATTGTCTTATTCCTATTAAAATTGGAGCATTGGTGTCCATATAAACGTACTCATTGTTAGATGTTTGTTTTGTTATTCCTTAATCATAATCTAACCATTTGCTACTGAGCCAGGGCCATACAACCATTAGTTTGCTGTAAGTAAAAGATAAGCGGGAAGCACAAAAATAAAACCCAGCCCCTGCTCAATATTGTTTTAGTTGTAAATATGTTATTGAGCTGCACAATTAATCAAAAAAAGATTGCAATCTCAATTCAACCCCCCACACGATTTTAATTCAAAATTATTATTAATTACTTCAAAATCTCTACGATTCAGATAATTATATTTTCAAGTTCGGGAGAAGCATAACGCCCGATTCACACGGGCCTTCAGCGTCAACGCTTGACAGAGGGCGTGTCTGAAATTGGGGCTGATGCGATCGCCATAGCAGTGTCAGCCAATGAAATTAGTCCTCAATCAGCTACTATCTGAGCTGGTGTATTTGCATAAAGCGATCTGATTGGCTGATGTGTCCGTTGGCGCTTGAAAAATAGAGAAATTCCCAACTTCTGCAGCGAGCAACGCCACTGAAGCGGCGCTGACAGATCCACAGTGCATTTCGGCAACTCCTGACGTCACCCATTCAAAGTGAATGGGAAGCGTTGACGCTGACGCCCCGTGTGAATGGGGCGTAAAGGCGGTCGCACAAGTGTTGAAAGTGTCACATACTATATTTATAAGGTAGAATTCACTCAAAAATGTAATTTCTGTCTTAATGTAGTGATGGATTCGCAGCCAGCGAAATCACACGTGAGCTGTTTGTTGTCTCAAAGTGACGGCAGCCATGACATGAACAGCACTTGGCTATGGAAAGTGAAACCAAAATCACGCACATCATTTACACGATCATATCGCATTGTAAAATTATGATTACAACAAGCATTTAATGTGTTTTTTTCTTTCATATAGCTCACACAAAGTGTTGTGCATGAAAATAAATGCTTTACAGTGTCATTATAACTACTCTAGCAACAAATGCCTCAATTTACCAGTTAAAAAAAATGGTCTAATAATGTTGTCAATGACAAATGACAAGCATATGTCTCAAACATTATAATTAAACTTTAGAATTATGAATAGTTGTAATCTGATGTAATCAATTTACTGTGAATTAATGACCAGGACAAATTTAAAGTCTATTCAGGTCCACCATTGCAAGTCTATACAAAATTTAGCATTTTAAACAAGAGTAGACCTACACATAGGCCTAATATTATTGTTGCTTTACCACACGTTTGAGAACAACAATAATAATAGAAGACTTCTATATTTTCTGATTTATAATCTGTTTTATAATATCTATAATGTTTTTTTTTTGTATTATCTAGGTTTTGTAAGCTGACAAATTTGATAAAAAAGTAAATAAACGAAAAACATTTCTCTCTAAAACCTGCTCCTCCTAAACACTCATGCTTAAATGTCACCCGCCCAGCTAATTAAATCTAAAAAGATCCTGGACGAGTCATGGCAGAAAAAAACCACAGCGTTTGAGAGGGGCAGATGCAGCTGACGTATCATGAAGCGCAGAGGCAGTCGCAATGATGGACTTCAGTCCAGTTACAAAGTTTGAGCGTTTATAAATATCTTACAGAGGCCTGGACACAAAACCACTGCAAGTGCTGCTCAGATACTGACTGTCAAATTAAGACAAGCTCTGTTTACGATCAGGCCACATCTTTGGGTTGAAGGTCTTAAAGAGTGCCACACATGTTCACAAGATGGATACGCTTCATTTTGGAAACCCACATTTAAGAGAGATCTTAGCAAGCAAAAATCACTCTATATTCATTCAAGTCATAAAAACATAGGCAAATAAAAATCAGCCTCCTGCATACAGTTGAAGTCAGAATTATTAGCCCCCCTTTGAGTTTTCTTTTCTTTTTAAAATATTTCCCAAATGATGTTTAACAGATCAAGGACATTTTCACAGTATGACTGATAATATTTTTTCTTCTGGAGAAAGTCTTGTTTGTTTTATTTCGGCCAGAATAAAAAAAGTTTTGAATTTTTTAAAAACCATTTTAGGGACAAAATTATTAGCCCCTTTAAGCTATATTTTTTTTTCGATAGTCTACAGAACAAACCATCATTATACAATAACTTGCCTAATTACCCTAACCTGCCTAGTTAACCTAATTAACCTAGTTAAGGTTTTAAACGTCACTTTAAGCTGTATAGAAGTGTCTTGAAAAATATCTAGTCAAATATTATTTACTGTCATCATGGCAAAGATAAAATAAATCAGTTATTAGAGATGAGTTATTAAAACTATTATGTTTAGAAATGTGTTGAAAAAATCTTCTCTCCGCTAACCAGAAATTGGGAGAAAAAAATAAACAGGGGGGCTAATAATTCAGGGGGGGTTAGTAATTCTGACTTCAACTGTATGTTTCTACCTTCAGATAAAAATGTAAAAAAGTCATGAGCTAAATATGTTTAGAAGCATGCTAGTTCATGTTAAAGTTAACACATCTTAACTGGGGCTGCACATTAAATCGTTTCAGCATCGATATTGCAATGTGCGCATCCGCAATAGTCACATCGCAAAGATATGCAATATCGAGTCTGAATTAAAGTTTAGCAGGAGCTACAGAATTGTATTTAATCATAATTATTTCCTCTGAGGGTTAAAACAAAATAATATTTCAACTTGCTCTAAGAATTTTTAGGCATTTGTAATGGAAACAAGACAAAACAAAGTAAGAAATGCATTTTTTTTTTCTATTGTGGTTATTCAATTTCTGTACCTGAATGCTGTTAGACTCTCCAGACAACTATTAAACAGTGCTATTCAAACTATCTTGTGAAATGGTATTCATATCGCAATATTTATCACAGAAAAATAAAATATCACAATATCAGATTTTTCCAATATCGTGCAGCCCTAATCTTAACCATGAGTTCAAACATGCTAACAACATGCCAGTTCATGTCAGCCATGTTAAAAATAGCTAGAAACAACAACACTCCAACATGTGCTAAAACATGCTAGCATACCAGTGATTGAAAATATAGCATACCAGTGTTAAAAATACACAAGCAACATGATAATAATTATCAACATACTATAAAACATGTTAGAAACATACTAGTTGATGCTGAAAGTTAACATCCTGACCAAGAGTTAAAACATGCTAGCAACATGCCAGTTCATGCTACCCATATGAAAAAAAACAAAACTGTAGAAATATGTAAGTTAAACGTTGTTATTATGGTGGTAAAAATATGCTAGCAACATGTTAACATATTTAAGCATATTACAAAAACATAAAATTATGCTAGCAGATTTGAAATCGCGCTAGTAACAATTTAAAACATGTTGAAAACTTGCTATGTTCAAATGTGTTAAATCATTCAAGCAACATTAACAATGTGATAAATCATGCTAACTACATGCACAAAATACTCATTATAAACATACTAGTGTTACTATGTTAAAACATGTTAAATCTCATTAGCAACACTAAAACTAGCAATGAGCTTAAACAACATTTTAAACCATATTAATAACATCGCAAAATACTGGCATGTTTAAAGACTGTTAGCAATACAGTTAACATGCTTTAAAATGGCACTAGCATGATGCTAATAAGAAATTACTAGCATGTTTTACAAAAATGCTAGAAACATGCTATCGATTGGCATTTTATGCTATAACAAACTGTCAATATGGTACAAAAATGATAATAATGTGTTAGATGCTAACCTAAATGTCAACCTTTCAAACCAGTCAAACATTCTAGCTTTTACATTCAACCTAAAACTTTTGAAAGTACTAAAACGTTACAAAAATGATAAAACATGCTTGCAATGTGTTAGAACATGTTTCTATTATATTAGCAACAAAAAACAAAAGCAATGGCTAAAACATGCTAGCAATGTGTTAGAAACATTATAAAATATCAACAATCTGCTAAAACTTGCAAGTTACTTTCAAAAATGTTAACAACATCCTAACAACATGCTAAAAATGTGACAAAACATGCCAGGAGAATTCCATTAACAAGCTAAAACATGTTACTAAGATGCTAAAACATGCTAGCAATGTGAAAGAACATGCTAGTAATGTATTATTAACATTTTAAAAAGTAATGAAACATACTAGCAATGTGTTAGATATATAAAAAAACATTATCAATGTGATAAAATGTGCAAGTTACTGTCTAAAAGGTTAACAACATGTGAAACATGCTAGTATGCAAACCACAGGCTAAACAATGCTAACAGAATCCAAAAAACGCAATTCAAACATGCTAGCATTTACATTCAACCTTTAAAAGTACTCAAAACATTACAAAAATTACTAAACATGATAGCAATGCATTAGAACATGTTTGTAATATATTAGCAACAACAAACAAAAGCAATGGCTAAAACATGCTAGCAATGTGTTAGAAGAGTTAAAAAATGTTAACAATCTGCTAAAACTTGCAAATTACTTTCAAAAATGTTAACAACATGCTACCAACCTGCTAAAAATGGGAAAACATGCCAGTAACATTCTATTAACAACCTAAAACATGTCACTAAGATGCTAAAACGTGCTAGCAATGTAAAAGTACTTTCTAGCAATGTTCTGTTGGCATTATTAACAATAATGCCAACAGAATGCTAAAAAACGCAATTCAAACATGCTAGAATTTACATTCAACCTAAAGCTTTTAAACTACAGCTTATTAAACTACTTCAAACTTTTTATTGTACAAAAAATACCTTCCTCAATTGAATGCACAAGTATTGGACTTTCAAAAATATTAACATGCTAAAAATGTGATACATGTCAGTAACATTCTATTAACAAGCTAAAACATGTCACTAAGCTAACACGTTTTAGCTTGTTAATAGAATGCTCCTGACATGTTTGATCACATTTTCGCATGTTGTTAACATTTTTGAAAGTAATTTGCAATTTTTAGCAGATTGTTAACATTTTATAATGTTTCTAACACATTGCTAGCATGTTTAAGCCATTGCTTATGTTTTTTGTTGCTGGTATATTACAAACATGTTCTAACACATTGCTAGCATGTTTTATCATTTTTGTAATGTTTTCAGTACTTTTAAAAGTATCACTTTTTTAACAGAAATTAACAAGCTAAAATGTGTTACAAAGATGCTAAAACATGCTAGCAATGTGAAAGGACATGCTGGTAACGTATTAGCAACATTAATAAAGTGATAAAACATGCTAGTAATGTGTTGGATGCATGAAAAAACATTAGCTATGTGATAAAACATGCAAGTTAATATGTTAACAACATGTAAAACACGCTAGCATGCTAACCACTGGCAAATTAATGGTAACAAAATGCCAAAAAAGCAATTCAAACATGCTAGAATTTACATTCAACCTAAAGCTTTTAAAAATACTGCTTATTAAACTACTTCAAACTTTTTATCTAACAAAAATACCTGCCTCAATTGAATGCACAAGTATTTGCCTTTCAAAAATGTTAACAACATGCTAAAAATAGGATACAACATGTCAGTAACATTCTATTAACAAGCTAAAACACATCACTAAGATGCTAAAACATGCTAGCAATGTAAAAGTACATGGTAGCAATGTACTGTATTAGGAACATTAAAAAAGCTACTGCAATGTAATGAAACATACTAGCAATGTGTTAGAACATGTTTATATTAGCAACAAAAAAATAAAGCCATGGCTAAAACATGCTAGCAATGTTAGAAACATTATAAAATTTTAACAATCTGCTAAAACTCGCAAGTTATTTTCTAAAACAGTTACTTTCTAAAATGTTAACACCATGTGCTATATTGTGATAAAACATATCAGGAACATTCTATTAATAAGCTAAAACATGTTACGAAGATGCTTAAACATGCTAGCAATGTGAAAGAACATGCTAGTAACATATTAGCAACATTAAAAAAGTGATGAAACATGCTAGCAATGTGTAAGATACATGAAAAAACGTTAGCAATGTGATAAAACGTGCAAGTTACTGTCTATGCTAACCACAGGCTAAATAATGCTAACAAAATGCCATAAAATGCAGCTCAAACATGTTAAAATTTACATTCAACCTAAAGTTTTTTAAAGTACAGCTTATCAAACTTTTTATCGTACAAAAAATGCCTGCCTCAATTGAATGCACAAGTATTTGATCATTTTTAAATTTTCTAACAGCAACAGATGCACACACTGTTCCACAGTATGAACAGAGTGTGTTTGCAATAATCATGTGGTTAAACAAGTGGCCTGCAATGCATGATGGGAACCATCAAACCAGTGGAGAAACTGAGTCAAACTCAAGCTAAACTCAAACAGAGGAAATTAACGTGCAGAAAAGTGTATACGACTAAGTGGGTGCACTCGACAAATGTTGTGAAATTAGTTTATTTTTACTCCGCTACTGAATGAGCACTTGTTCGCTTGTTTCTTTTTGTGGCCAAGGATTATTTAAACTGAAACAGGAGAAGAAGACACTACATTCAGCCAATTTTCCCCTTGTGTGTCAAGATTTGTGGCTGCCTTTACAGTAAATAAGAAAACAAAACATTGAGAGCAGACTGTGAATAAACAGAGTGTGTCCTCTCACCCTTGTGCCTCTCCAATGCCTTTGTTCTCCACCTTTATTTCACACTCCTTTATCATGGAGCTGAGAATAACCTGGAGGACAAACGGGAAAAGGAGGAGATTATTCTTAGAGCGCTGCTGGGAAGTCTGACATACTCGAGACACACGCACATCAGCTGCACATTACTAGACAAAGGAAATTAAATAAATAGAAATTGGGTTACATGACATGCAGAGTGAAAAAAACACTTAGACGACAAGAGCAGGAAGATTTGCACCGTCTGTTTGTGATTAAGAATTGTGGGTGGCTGCTGTTGTAATGACATGTAGACATGAGAAGGAAACAGTTTAGCAAACTTTTTTTTTTTTTTTGAAACGTTGATCTAATACCTCATGCTCTGGAGATAGCTGCTCCATATCAGTCCTCAAACACCTCAGTCCAGGCAGGAAATGATTCACCATGAGTTCTTCTGAAATAACTGAAGCCTTGGAGTTAAGAAAAGACAACGGCAAACATGCATGTAAAATATGCACGTGTCTGATTCCGTCACAGTTTAGCATGCATAGATGAACATTTTTGGTCATTTGTCTAATAATAAGATTATTTATCAGCATTTATTTTAAATAATAATTTTAAAATTTGGATCTAAAATAAAAAGTATTGTCAAAATTTAATTTAATTTAATTAAAAATGCCAAATTTTAGTCTGACGCAAAAATATATTAGCTAAAAAATGTTTAATATTTTAATAAAATTTAAATAAAATGTTTATTAAAAAAAGAGATTGCAATAATCAAATCAGAGTTGTTAATCTATGAAAGTCTAATTAAAATAATGACAATTTAGCAATTCAATAATAATTTCTAATAAATAACAATTAAAGTGTCTAATTTTGCTCAGCTGTGCTCACACATGTAAAACATTTAATAACTCAGATGGTAATTCGAAACTGAATGGTAAAACAAAACTGAAAATATGACGACACAATAAAACAATTATGAAAAGCTCTCAAAGTTCTAAAATGTGACCAACATGACATTTAAATGAGAAAAAATAAATAATAAGATGTTAAATCATGCTAAAAACAACGTTATTAAATATAAACATGCTAGTAACATTCTACTAAACAAGCTAAAAATAGCAATGATAAAACATGCTAGCAATGTGTTAGAACATGTTTGTAATATATTAGCAACAAAAAACAAAAGCAATGGCTAAAACATGCTAGCAATTTGTTAGAAACATAAAATGTTAACAATCTGCTAAAACTTGCAAGTTACATGCTAACGAGCTAAAAATGTGATAAAACATGTTAGTAGCATTCTATTAAGAAGCTAAAACATGTTACTAAGATGCCAAAACAGACTAGCAATGTGTAAGAACATCTAGTAATGTATTAGCAACAATAAAAAAGCTATAGCAATGTGATGAAACATGCTAGCAATGTGTCAGAACATGTTTGTAAAATATTAGCAACAAAAAACAAAAGCTATGGCTAAAACATGCTAGCAATTTGTTAGAAAAATAAAATGTTAATAATCTGCTAAAACTTGCAAGTTACATGCTAACAACGAGCTAAAAATGTGATCAAACATGTTAGTAGCATTCTATTAAGAAGCTAAAATATGTTACTAAGAAGCCAAAACAGACTAGCAATGTGTAAGAACATGGTAGTAATGTATTAGCAACATTAAAAAAGCTATAGCAATGTGATGAAACATGCTAGCAATGTGTCAGAACATGTTTGTAAAATATTAGCATCAAAAACCAAAGCAATTGTTAAAACATGCTAGCAATTTGTTAGAAACATAAAATATTAACCATCTGCTAAAAGTTCTAGTAACATATTAGCAACATTAAAAAGCTATAGCAATGTGATGGAACATGCTAGCAATGTGAAATAACATGCTAGTAACATATTAGCAACATTAAAAAGCTATAGCAATGTGATGAAACATGCTAGCAATGTGAAATAACATGCTAGTAACATATTAGCAACATTACAAAGCTATAGCAATGTGATGGAACATGCTAGCAATGTGAAATAACATGCTAGTAACGTATTAGCAACATTAAAAAGCTATAGCAATGTGATGAAACATGCTAGCAATGTGAAATAACATGCTAGTAACGTATTACCAACATTAGTAAAAGCTATAGCAACATGTGAAACATGTTAGCAATAGGTTAAGAACAGGATATTAAGCCAATCTGTCATTCTAAACCTTCGTCTATTGGTCTCTACAATCCAAAATCCTTATGTATGTAATTTTAAGAGTCACTGTGGTAAATTTAGCAGAATCACTGCACTAAAACCACAAATAATAATAAAAAAAACAATTAACAGAACACACAGTTATCAGCATCCCCTTAAAAGTTTGTGATTGGTGCAGCCCTTATACCCAAAACCATGAGCACCACAATACTGGATATAAACCAAACTGTGCGCTGTTACACCTCTAACAACTACACATAATGACTTGCACTTCTCCAATGATTACACACCAATATACAGTCCGCCACCTCATATTGATCATGTTGCAAAACCTCAAAACACAGACAGGACACAAGATTTTAGAAAGCTGCCTGGGGGGCAAGCCACTACTACAGGGGGGTCTCGACGAAAATAAAGCCAAACCGAAAAGCAAGATGGAGAAGCAAAAGACAAAAGAGCATCTGCAAAGGCATGAATGCTGGGAATCCTGACCAAAGGGCAGGGCTCGGCTCTCTCTGCTCAAACGAACAACATCATAGAGCTTTTAACGACAAATTCTGCCATCCACCCTGCAATTTAGAGTACAAAAATGGCTGAGGTTTATTTTCTTTCTTTCCCAGCCAGCGGGATATGCAAACATTTTCACAACGTTCAGAAGAAAAGAAAGAGGGGGAAAATGAGAGTGAGAATGCAACTCCAGCTACGGAGACTCGTGTCCAGCTCAAATAGTTGACCATCGCTCAAAAACTCAACACACAGAGAGCAAGTGGCCACACAGATTGTGTATTCAGTATCTGTTATTAAGTTGAAACTGGAGGTAAAACTGTGGTTTTACTGTGCAAGCTGCCATACGCCACAAAATCAGTAGAAAAACCAGTGAAACATGGTTTCTGCTTCCAAAGTGAAGTGTACGGTCCAGTTCCAAAGGCTAACTGTTTTTAATCTGCAATGGAATTATTCCCTCTTAGAGGAAAATCAAGTGGAAATTTTGTAAAATGCAAACCTCAGGGGTTACTGAGGCTCTCAAACCTAATAAAAAGTTGATTGATTGGTAAAAATAAGCATCAAATGATCAGTCCAGTGATTGGTTCATGGACTGCCTGACGTCCTGTATAGTGTTCTCCAAAATAGCAAGAGCTTGGCAAATCGTACAAAGGTGCAAAGCAATGTTTAAAAGCCCTGTTGCAAGACATTTTTGTGAATGTAACCATAAAATGTCAACCTTTTTCTATCTGGGAACTGAAAAATTTTAACAGAATTGGAGGTATGGCAACTAAGATGCTAAAACATGCTGGCAATGTAAAAGAACATCGTAGTAACATTAGCAGCATAAAACAAAACTATAGCAGTTGTGTTTAAACATGCTAGCAATGTATTAAAGACATAAAATCCTAACAATGTGCTAACAATATCAACTAAAATGTGCTAAAAATGTCAGTAACATTCGATTAACAAGCTAAAACTTTACTAAGATGCTAAAACATGTTGGAAATGTAAAATAAAATAAACAAAAGACTGAACAGAATTGGAGGGGTGGGGACATTGATTATTTTAGGAAAAAACTGGAGGCTTTTTGGATTTTTGACTTCAGGATTTTGTTTCCAAAAGGTAGGAATTAATATTTTCTATTAAATGATTTTTTTGTGATTTTCTTTGACAGGCTTTTTGAGTTTCTTTTAAAATGTTTTTAAATTTGTTGGTTAATTTGTATTGTTTGATTATGTGTTGATTTGATGTGGATTCATCTCAATGGGGGACTTTTAATTTTCAGTCCGCCAGCCCAATGGATTCCAATGAACTGTTACTCCATTACAAAATCCCCACGTTTAAGATCTGATTTCTTTAAAAATCAGTGATCTTCAGTGCCTGATAGATATACCATTTCCCCCACCATGTCTTTAAAGGGCCATGAAACCCCCCTGTCTCAGCAGGGTGTTGTCACACCTCTAGTTTGAAAAAAGTCAGGAAAGTTGGGCGTGTCCAGCTCAGGGAGTGTGGGAGTGTCGGGGGAGGGAAAGAGGGTAAGATTTGCATAGAAGGTAGTTTCCATTTGGCCATGTGCTGATCACAGGCAAAAGAAACACAGAGGCTGATTTCATACCGCATGGCGAATGGGAGAAAAAAAAATCCTCCGCATTTCTCTGTAACTTATGTACTCGGTAGGTAGCGTCAGAAAGCCGTGTGTGTATAGACTATCCTGTCACAAAATGCGGCAAAAATCCTGCACGACGGGAATAGTTTGTGTTTATATGTTTACACTCGGAGAGCAGCATTTACAGCGGATCTTTCAGTCTATAATATTGTACTGTAATATTGCAGTGATATTAACATACTGTAAACTTAGTAACTAAATCATTACGACAATCATGACAAACTTTGCAATCTAGGTTAAACAAAGAACACCGCACACACTTACCTAATCTGTAGCGACAGGACAATCAAACTGGAGCTGTGTCTTTTTATTAAAAGGAGACGAGTGGCAAATCCGGATTTCACCATTTACAGATGCGAAAAACTCTCGGGTAAAACTGTTCCTTACAAACGCATTTCTGTCGCGTGCACTGTAATCCACACGTGAGTCCAGCAGCTCTCTCATAGAGGGAAAATGAAAACAAAACCTTGTTGCAGCACACCGACGACCCATGTCTCCAAATTCTTGTTCTTTCACTTGTTTTAGCAACACAACGTGGCATCTCTCTGCCGTCTGAACAGTGTAAACAGTCTCCGGAGCTATCATGCATATTAATGAAGTTTCACGTCATACACAATAGAGCGCGCTGATTGGTTTGAAGCACGTCTTCTCATGAATTAATGCCGCACACTCAGATACGTCAGAATGTGCTCGAAAAGACAGACAGCCACTCTCCAGGCTGGATTTACACCTAAGTATCTCATGACCATGACGTAGCTTAAATTCGTTTCAAACCGGAAGAACGAATTTGCTCAAAATAACGCAAAAACAACCAATTTTCACTTTTTAGTGCAATATATGTGTCATAATAGTGTTTATAGCAGCGTGGGACACATATATGACTGTCAACAGCTCAAAAAAAGTGTTTTGGTGTTTCGTGACCGTTTAAAATATAGAAATTGATCTTACTCCAATATTTTCAATGGAGTTTCTGTGCTAGCCTGCTCCTCCTGACGGCGCTAGTGTTTACACTGTTTCCTCTCGTTTTGTGCTTAAATAACTAAATGAATGCTTAAGTCTATTCAACTGATAGTTTTAATTATATTACAACATCGATTCTGTAAAAAAAATCTTATGAAATTGAAAATAGTCACATTAACCTTTCACCGGAAGTTTACCTTTGGCTATAAAACACTAGCTGTGCATATAGCACATTGATTGATTACCACTTGTGTAGTTGGTTCCTGCTGATAGTTTGAGCAGTCGAATTGAGTTTTTAATAGAAAAATTGTGCCCTGAGAAATGCTTGTATGCTAAAACAGGCTGGCAATGTAAAAGAACATGCTAGTGACATTAGCAACATTACAATGCTATAGAAATGTGATAAAACATGCTAACAATGTGTTAGAAACATAGGAAAATGTTAGCAATGTCATAAAACGTGCAAGTTACTTTCTAAAAAGTAACACGTGAAACATGCTAGCAGTAGGTTAGAACATGATATTAAGCTAATCTGTCATGCTAAAGCTGTCTAAAATATTTGTTGGAAGTGCATTGTACTATCGTGTGCTTTTGAATGACTGTGGTATTTACATGTTTCTGTGGTGTTGTTTATTGTGGTGTACAAAACGAAACTGAAAAGGTAACTACAGAATATAACAATTATTATGTATAATTATTTTAACGCATACTAAAATAGTGTGCTAACAATATCTGCTAAAATGTGCTAAAACATGTCAGTAACATTCCATCAACAAGCTAAAACATGTTACGAAGATGCTAAAACTTGCTGGCAATGTAAAAGAACATGCTAGTAGCATTAGCAACATAAAAAAAAGCTATAGAAATCCGATAAAACATGCTAGCAATGTGTTAGAGACATAAAATCCTAACAATGTGCTAATAATATCTGCTAAAAATGTGCTAAAACATGTCAGTAGCATTCTATTAACAAGCTAAAACATGTTACTAAGATGCTAAAACATGTTGACAATGTAAAATGACATGCTAGTAACATTAAAAAAGCTATAGCAATGTGATCAAACATGCTAGCAATGTGTCAAACTGCTCATTGTTGGAATATTGTCACGTGAGTGTTGTTACGAAATGATGTAAGCATTTATCAACAGCACATAATTGCTAGCAACTGGATTTAACAGCAAAGTGGACTAGGCTTTATGCTAATACTAAAAACCATGCTACAGTATCTGAGACAAACTGAAAGAAGATTAGCACTCAAAAATACTTCTAAACTGCATGAAAAAAAACTGCAGAACTGACGATGAAGGATACAACAGCAGGATAAAGCGCTGTAGGCCTCGAAGAGTTGAGTGGCAATGTCAATTCTTTTACTCTCAACTGTCTGCTGGTTGTTGCACAGAGCCAGTTTGTGCAAATGAGGAAGAACAACTGTGGATAAAAACAGACAGAGAACAGAACATGAAAAAACAATTGGGCAAACAGCCACTGAAGCATGACATTACAACACGCTATTGTGTTTTTCTTCATGCAGTCAGTGAAAAGCTTCTTTGCATAAGCTTGCATTTGGTTCGCTGCTGAATATTTGTGCTCACATTCATCTCTGAAGCGGGGCTCTGCATTGGGTCCTACTCTTCCAAATGTCTTGATAATTTCCATGTGCAAAGAATGCTGGTCCTGATACTGGGGGTCTTCCAGAAAAGAGGCCAGCTGCATTTTCACTCTCTCTAGCAGCTAGAAAACACAGTAAAAACACTGAGTAACCTATTAAATGACCACACAAAGAAAAAATTGTGTTCCTGACATCACTCTAAGCAAATTTGGAGTTATTTGTTTTCATTATGATGATGACTTATGCACAAAAGGTCAACCACGCAGTTTTGATGGCTGTTAAAGGGCACTGATGTATACAGTTTTTGAATTGAATTTGAATGGTTAATTCAAGCCCAGAAGCCCAAATATATTATATATATATATATATATATATATATATATATATATTTTTTTTTTTTTTTTTTAAGAACTCAATTAATATTTATTTTATGCATTTTAAATTATAAAAATTTAGTTGTTAATTCAAGCCCAGAAGACCCAATTAAATTTATTGATAATGTATACAGTTTTTTAAAATAAAAGTGCTAATTTATATTATGGTTTTTATATATTTATTTTTCTGGTAAGAAATAAAAAAAAATATCTTAATGCATTTTAAAATGTAATTATTTAGTTGTTAATTCAAGCCCAGAAGCCCTCATATATTATTAGCCCCCCTGTTTATTTTTTTCTCAAATTTCTGTTTAATGGAGAGCAGATTTTCTCAACACATTTCTAAACATGATAGTTTTAGTAACTCATTTCTAATAACTGTTTTATTTTATCTTTGCCACGATGACAGTAAATTATATTTTACTAGATATTTTTCAATACGCTTCTATACAGCTTAAAGTGACATTTACAGGCTTAACTAGGTTAATTAGGTTAACTAGGGAAGTTTTTATATAACGATGGTTTGTTCTGTAAACAATCGGGGAAAAAAATTGCTTAAAAGGGCTAATAGTTTTGACCTTAAAATGGTTCTTAAAAAAATTTAAACTGCTTTTATTCCTAATAATAATAATAATAATTCCTTACATTTATATAGCGCTTTTCTGGGTACTCAAAGTGCTTTACACAATGGGGGGGGAGATCTCCTCATCCACCACCAGTGTGCAGCATCCACCTGGATGACGCGACGGCAGCCATTTTGTGCCAGACCGCACACCACACACCAGCTGATTGGTGGAGAGGAGACAGAGTGATGAAGCCAATTATGATATGGGGAGGGTTAGGAAAAGAAAAAAAATTCAAAGGGGGGCTCATAATTCTGACTTTAACTGTATATATATTTCTTTTTTTAATAACTCAATTAATATTTATTTTACGCATTTTAAACTTTAATAATTTAGTTGTTAATTTAAGCCCAGAAGACCCAATATATATATATATATATATTTTTTTTTTTTTTTTTTTTTTTTTTTTTTAGTATTCATTCATTCAAGTATTAAGTATTTAAGTATTCAAATTTTTTAGTATTCAGCAAATTAATTTAAGGATTTAAAATACAATTCTCTATTACACTATAATAACAAAAATTAAAGCAGGGAACTGTGATTCAGTGCGATGAAAATGTCTAAAACCACTTGACCAAAAAAATTTGCATTACCACCCTCGGTTTTTGAGTTTTAAAGGTTAAATTATATGTTGCATTCTATAATATACTGTATGACCTTAAACAAGCATCATCAACAACAACAACAACAAAAACAAAACAGTACCTCTTTTTGCGTAACAGTTTCCATAATTGTCCCGAAGGCAGGTATTGTAGATATCCTCACCGAGCTGAAAACACAACACCTGTTAGTGCACGTCCAAAAGAAACCACACAATCCCCAATAACATGATCAAAAGATGGAACAAAACCATGAAATCACTTGATGAAAAATGTGGCAAGCAAGATGATAAATGATCAATCCCATATCAATATGAAAAACCATAACAGAAATGAACAAAAATGTCAAATAAAAACATCCAACCAATAGAATGCGGAGAGGAGATATTGTTTTGTTTTGTTTAAAAGGTCTCATAGCTGTGGTTAACTCACAATTCAGGACCACTGCACAAGGTAATAAGGGCCGGGGCTACTCGCTTGTCAATTAAGGCTTCGCTCATGCCTCGGAGAACCCGCTGCAAACCAGTCAGATGCAAAAGAGAGACGAGGGGGTCAAACACAGATGGCCAACAATCTAGCAGGGAACGGAGATTTTAGTGCTAAGGGTTTATTTTGGGGAAGGGGGGAGAGATCGATTGGCAGCCAAACGGATGGACAGATGAGCTCGACTGAAGGCATGGATGGATTGTGGAAAGCAAGGCAGCTTCATGGAGCGTGCGCGGGTTTAGTGGAGGCTGAATGGAGAGTGTTAGTACATCGAGCATGTGAGACAAAAATACGCACAAGTCTCTCGAGCCTTGGTTTCATCTGGAGGGCCAGCAATTGTATACAGTACAGCAACATCAGAGAGAATGGCAAATATACAAAGAGTAATTACTGCGTATCAGGTGGGATAGTGTTTTTTTTGTTTTTGTTTGTTTGTTTAATGCGGCCATATACAAAAGAAGCATATTTTTAGATTTGAACAATTTCATTTGTTTTTGCAAATATGAATAGTTAAAATCTAGTTGTTTAGCAGGATAATATAATATAATATAATATAATATAATATAATATAATATAATATAATATAATATAATATAATATAATATAATATAATATAATATAATATAATATAATATAATATAATATAATATAATAATGTTTATTATTATAATATAATATGATATATCATATATTATAATAAAACATCATACAATATAATATATATTTATTCAATATAATACAATATGATATAATAATTTGATATAGTAATATATTTTAGTAATAAAATAAAATTAACAATATGATATAATAGGTTTTTTTAGCAATTAAACAGTGGAAACCTAGTTGTTTATTAATATAATATAATATAATATAATATAATATAATATAATATAATATAATATAATATAATATAATATAATATAATAGTTGTTTATTAATATAATATAATATAGTAATTTGATATAGTAATATATTATAGTAATATAATAAAATTAACATAATATAATAGTTTTTTAGGAATTAAACACAGTTGAAACCTAGTTGCTTATTAATATAATATTATATACATTTATTTAATATAATATAAATTAAAAATAATATGATATAATATAATGTAATATAATAATAAATTATAATA
The DNA here is from genome assembly GCA_903798195.1 of Danio kyathit. Lineage (NCBI taxonomy): Eukaryota > Metazoa > Chordata > Actinopteri > Cypriniformes > Danionidae > Danio > Danio kyathit. The sequence continues at coordinate 21,356,291 of LR812542.1, forward strand.
TATAATAGTTTTTTTAGCATTTAAACACAGTTGAAACCTGTATTTATTATTACAATATAATGATAATATCATATCATATATTATAATAAAATATTATATAATATAAATTAATTTTATATAATACAATATGATATAATATAATAATTTGATATAGTAATATATTTTTGTAATATAATAAAATTACATAATATAATATAATAGTTTTTTTTAGCAATTAAACAGTTGAAACCTAGTTGTTTATTAATATAATTTAATACAATTTAATATAGTTATATATTATAGTAATATAATATAACTAACATAATATAATAGTTTTTAGCAATTAAAAAGTTGAAACCTAGTTGTTTAATAATATAATATAATATAAGATAATATAATATAAATTAATTAAAAATAATATGACAAAATAATAGATTTTTTTTTAGCAATTAAACAGTTGAAACCTAGTTGTTTATTAATATAATATAATATAATATAATATAATATAATATAATATAATATAATATAATATAATATAATATAATATAATATAATATATACATTCGCAAAAATTGTGTTCATTACATCAGTTTTAGATATATACAGGTTATATAAATAGTTTTGGCTCCAATCTTCTGGTTGTCGTTTTCTTTTTTACTGTATTAGAGTAATTATAAAGATTAGTTTCACATTATGATAATTTCGAAGGAAGGTGTTGCTAAATGTGATTTTAAAAATTGGATAAAATATGTCCTTGCCATTTTCTTGTTTTGACTATGTGGAAATTACTCAGTCCATTACTTTCTGGAGGGAGGGGCTTATAATAAAGGCGTGGCCTCCTGACAGAACCAAGGCGGAGCGAGGTGCGTGGATGAAGGAGGCAGGAGGAGACTTACATTTCAGGATCACTGGAGAGAGTGATAAGTGCTGGAACAACTCTCTGAGCTACTAGCGTTTCATTCACCCCCTTCACCAACAGCTGATTGGTCAGAGCAGGGGTGATGTCACACAGGATGCATGAAAAGAGCGAGCACAGTGTCATGAACACCGCAGAGAGAAAGAGAGAGAGGAACAAAAGAACACAAAAACAATAACAAACTAAAAAAACAGTGCAGACATACAACGGAAAAAATAAAACATGACGGAAGCCCAAAGTGGCGCTACACACATTAATTACAACCCCCATTGCAAAATCATTGGGACACTTGTAAAATTCAATGAAATCAAGAATTTTAAGATTTGTTGATTCTCTTCAAATTTTTTTTTTTAAATGACAAAAGTACAAAGAAAAGATTTCCAGTTTTTGGTATATATGCAATGCGTTTTGTAACTATAAACTAATTTTGATGGCTGCAACACACACAAAAAAATACACATCAGGGCTCGACAACAAGGAAGGACTGGGGCCAGCGTGTGAGACGCTCGGGACAGTAGACAGGATTATTACCGTGCTGCCTTGTCACTAAAGTTTAATTCGGCTGTGACTGTTTGTCAATTGCGTGCAAATAGGGTACTTTTCACACCTAGATGTTTGTTTCGGAACCCGTCTCGTTTGCCCAGTTAGCACTGTTCGTTTGGCATATGTGAATGCAGCAATCGCACTACGATCCGCGCTGAAACAATCTGTCCAAGACTGCCTGAATGAGGTGGTCTCAGCTTGAAACAAACTCTGAAGCGGATAGATTATAGTTAGAAAGCAAAATGATCCAATGAACGAATGTACCAGGCTATATCACAGTGTATTATGGTTGTGTAATAGCCATATATACGGCTGTATGAAAAGGACAATATGAGTAGGGCAGGATGTCTTTCCTACCAGTAAATGTGCGTTCCATGTCCAATACGAAAGCCACTGACCAATGAAAGCAAGCTGAAATATTACCGAGTGCTGTTTATCCGTTAGGAAAATTGACAGAAATTACCATCTGATAATTTTTCCATAATTTTATCTTATATTAGGCCTATTGTTTTGTTCATTTCTGCACTGACACCTGGAAAGAAATATCAACATTGATCTGCTTCATGATCTGACTGCAGTCTCGATTCATCTGTTATTTCTCTCTATAATCTAAGCCTATAATGCAGAATTCTAGCCAAAGTATTTTTAAAAGACTGATTAATTCAATATATAGATTTTTTCAGAACTTGACAACTGAAATGAGGCTATAAGAAAGTCTTACTTCTCTGATTTATATTTGGTGACGATGGCTGTGGGTGTCAATTAAGTGTGTGTCTGCATTATATATATATATATATATATATATATATATATATATATATATATATATATATATATATATATATATATATATATACAATAAAAAATACAATTGTGATGTAACTACATTTATATATTTATTATGTATAATTTTCTCAAATTTAGTCACATCACAATTGTATTTTTTTAAATTGTCAATATTTAAAGAAAAGCTATGCTGAGGTTACGTTTGTCTTATGTGGATAAAAAATAGCTAATAACTTCTTTTTTTTTTGGTGGGGCCAGTGAAAATTTTGACAGGGCAAGTAAAAATCTGAACCACTGGCCTGATCGAGCCAGTATAAAAAAAGCGTTAAACCCTGCATATATAGACAGGTGAAGTGGTAATACAAGGGATTCATTGACAACCACACACTGTTAGCAACTAATGTTATATCATGTGAGATTGGACAAAAAATTTATTTGTAACTTATTTGTAACTAAATGAAAATTACTATCCTGATTATCCTCAATTCCCAAACAAATGAGCTTTGTAAAAGGAAAATCTGTAAATTTTCATTACTTTGATGAATGGTTCTAAGAACGGTCAGAAATGATTCCATTTGCATTTCCATGTGAGCCTGGAACGGCACGACATGGTTGCAAACCATTTTCTGTACGGATTTCTAGGCATGGTTAGACAACCATGCTGAACTAGCAAAATGTGTGCCTATGACATCGCCACTCTGTTGCCTGGGAACCAGTTTCTGCATATCTGGCTAAACGGAAGCGCTGTATTTATTAATATTGTAAATATCAGGAAAAGAAGAAGGAGTCCTAAAACAGAAATTTCTGATCATGATCTATATCTCTGTTAACATTACACTTGCGATATCATGATAACGACTGGCACATTTGTATTACATTCCAGAGGGCTCTGTTATCAGCACCACTGCATCTGTGCTGACTCTCCCGGACCAGCACAGAATGGAACTACTCACAAAAAGACTTAGTTGGCTCGAAGAAAAGCAAAAATTATTGTGTCTTATGTCAGACAACACAAAATTTCTATACATTTATACTATTTATGTGGGCAGTGAAAACATTGGACATCTTTTCTTTTGTACTTTTGTCAGTCAAATAAAGTCATACATATAAAAATCCACTTGATTTCATTGCATTTTCTTTTCAAAATGTCCCAACTTTTTTGTAATTGGGGCTGTAAACAAAAATAAAGACTAAAGAGGCCAGGCAAATTTAACTAAAGCTATGACCACAGATGAAGAGAAGGGGGTTTTTCTCAGAAGGAAGAGTTTATTAACACTCCTCGAACCTTCAAAACAGATTTATACAGGGTGGGGAGGATGAAATGTAGGGGTTTATTACATAATTTTCAAATGGCAATAGCAAGCGTGCTGTGGTGCAAAAGACACACGGATGCTTTAAAGCTGCAACGACTTCAAATACAGGTAAACATTCAGTGATTTGACAAGTAACAGGGAGGACAAGGCACAAAGGGGGCCCTAGAGGGAGTGTGGAGAGCTCTGAAAATACATTTTTACCACCTTAAACTAGATAACAGCACATTAAAGACATCACATTTCAGCTAAAAAGAAGCACTAGATGAAAAACGAATCATTTGACTGGGCTAAATGATAAAGGCTTTAAACTTAAAGGGATAGTTCACCCAAAAATATAAAAGAACAACTTTTGTGAGTGCACTATTGCTAAGCCTGTGAATTATAGGTAATAATGCTGTAAATAACATAATGTTTCTTGCACAGTCCAATTGTTTGGCTTCATAACATCTTAATGTATCATTAAGACTGACAGGTTTTAAATACTAAACTTGTATGTTTTTTGACTCTCAAAGTGCATTTTCGATACCACCATGGACCTCAGTTTTAACGAAAAATCTTCTTTAAGGGTCCCCGTTCACCAAAGTATTTCTTCTTAAGGTAAGCAAATTTTTTTCACTTGTTTTCAAAATAAGTGGCTAATATTTTTAGATTGCCCGAAGTTTGACGAGGCACTGACCACTCTGCGTTTTTTTTTAAAATGCGATGACCGTTGGAGAAGTGCTCAAAACGGAGCATTTTTGGAAGAGCGCTGGCATTTTAAGCTGCACAAAAGCACTTTGATGGACATGTGCCCAAACCCCAAAAATTTACATTTTGAAATATAATAACTTTGTTAAAACAAACTTTTATAACTGTAGTACCCTTCGTTTTCTATGGATATAACATACTCAAAAATTAATAGGAATGTTTTATTCTAACATTATTCTATTGAATAGGGACAATTTCTACTCTGATTGGCCAAATATACACTGTAAAAAATGCTGGGTTCCACACAATTACTTCATGTTGTCCTAACATAAACAGATTAAGTTAGCTTTATTGTTTTTGCAAATTTAAGTGGATTGAACATAAAACATTTAAGTTGTACCAAAAAAAAAAAAACTGAAGAATTGTAAGGTTTAAGCTCTTTTTTTTAAAGATTTATTTTTGGGCTTTTTGCCTTTATTAAATGGATAGGACCGTATTTCAGACAGGAAGCGAAGTGGGAGAGAGAGAGGGGGTAGGAACAGGAAATGTCTTCGAGCCAGGATTCGAACTCGGGACGCCCTTAAGTGCTACTGCACCATATGTCAGTGCTCTAACCACTAGGCCATTGCACCGACAAGCTCATTTTAAATAAGTTGTTTTAACAAGTAGCAAAAATCTTGAGTGTATTTGATTTCAATTCATATCAATAGTTTTTATTAGGTTTTTAAGTGCATATTGTTGATGTTTTTTTGTTAGTTATATATATTAAGATAAGAAACAATAACATAAGAATACAGACATTTTATTGTAATTAATTGTAATTAGCTACAATGGCAATTTTAATAATAAATTGAAGTTTATTACATTTCCTAACATAACATATACATTTATTTATATATTTTTATTTCAGTTAAATAGATAGTATCATCAACCAGAAATGAAAGTTACCACATCATTTATTCTCTCTCAACTTATACGAGTTTCGTTCTTCTGTTAAACACAAAAGAAGATATTTTGAAAAAGGCTGGTTGCTGGCACCCACCGACTTCAATAGTAGGGGAGAAATTACTATGAAAATCTATGGGAGCCAGCAACCAGCAATTTTCACAATATCTTCTTTTGTGTTTAACAGAAGAAAGAAATTCTTATAGATCTTGAACAAGTGAAAATGGAGTAAATGATGAAAGACAATTCATTTTTGGGTAAACAATATCTTTAAGGTTGTATCTATTGTTTCCAATCAGAAAATATAGATGTAGTCGGCACTACAACTCATAACACGTTTTTATCTACCAACATATTCTGCTTCAATCCATATCTGTTGGCATTTAAACCTTCAAAAACAACATTCGCCCTGCAGAAAAAAAAAGATCTGCTCCTTATCGGACCCAAAAAGACAGTAATTCACCTTCATGGTTGAAGCTTTTACTAATTAAAAGCTAGTAATTGAAAATTATAACCTCAAAAGATTAATATGACCTGGCAAAAATGGCACTAGGTTCACTCTAAAGTGAATGATCAGAAGAACTGCTATGGACATTTTAATAGTTATAAAATTCTGGTAGCTCTAGTATTAATATTCTACTGTGCAAAAAAAGAAAAAAAAAAGCAAGTAAATGGCCAAATTCGAATTTATGGGTGAACTATCCCTTTAAGTGCACTTAAAGTATTTATTAACTATATATAAACATAATGTCAATATTTTGAAGCCTGAACTGGAGTCTGTGCTTACCTCAAACATGCGTGCAGCAGTGCAGCGGACCAGTGCAGATGTATGGACCACTCCATACCACAGCACTGTCAGGAGCAGCTCATGATACGCCGGGTTTGCCCTGCAGACAGGAAGTAACGGGTAATCACAAAATGACAGTTGATCAACCTACTAAACCTGATCTTCTTGTCCGTTAGATTGCCATTAGTGTGAAACGTCTGGCGCATTAGACGGTGGATTGAATTTGGGAGTGATGCAACATTAGGGCATGTTATTTCTTATATTTCCCATTATTGTATTATTTCTTATATTTGCCATTATTATAAACCATTATTGTTGGTTGGTGCAGGGATTGACTTGAGGAATGGTGTGTGTTGTTGACAGAACTGTTACCTAATATACTGTGCCAGCTGTGAGTCTTACAGATTGACTTGAAAATGTAAACATTTATGAGAGTTATGCATTTCAACTTTTAAATGTAATAAATATTTTTGAATTTTATATTCATAACAATAATAGTTCATTAAAAAAAAAAAAATTATTTTGTGATTTAGTTTTTAATTTATGTTAGGTAGTATTACCATATTGCCAAATGAAGCTTTAAAATTGTAACAATGACTTGATTAATAACGTTTGCTAATTTTCTAGTTAGAGCACTTTACTGCTCCACAATGTCCATCTATTATTGCAAATTAAAACTTGAAAATTGAAAAATGTTTTAATAAGCTTAGGTTTATTTTATTTCAGGCAGTTGCCAAAAAAACTAACAAAAAAAAAAACCCAAACAATTGAACAAGTTTAAATTAACAAGTAAAAGACTAAAAACTAAAAATAAACATAATTGTAAAAAAAAAAAAAAAAAAAAAATATTTAGAAAAATCTAAAATGTAAAACTAAATCAGGCCATTAATAAAAATAATAAATTACTCCATAATACTGACAATAGCTTTAATGTGAAAAACCATAAATATCAAAATACAAAATATGATGCAATACATAATATTTATGAAGACTTTTAAAACTAAATCATCATTAAACATTTTTTTAAATGTATTAACTTCATTGCACATTTATGTAAAAACAGTTCAATGATTTATTAAAAGTATGAAAATTTTGTCATCATTTACTGACTCATATAATGTTTGGAAGCACTCGAGGGTCAGTAAATAGTGAGTAAATGTTCATCTTTGGATAAACTATCCCTTTAAATGGTTAATAATAATAATAGTTAAAGTAAAAATAATTAAAGTTTGTTTATTAATAATAATAATAAAAAAAACAAAGTATCTTTTGTGATTTCTTTTCATTTGCATATATTCAAATCTACTGAACTGAAAGTCATCCATAAACTCTTTTTATGTTTTATTTGTCCTTTGTCTGGAGCCTCAGGCTACAGTAAATCATCTCCTTATGCATTCCACACAAGTAATACTATAATCGTGAGTAAATTATTACAATTAGAAGATTTCAGTGACCTACTCATCTTAAATGATGAAATGAATAAAGCCTTAAAGTGACAGTTCACCCAAAAAAAACGAACATTTCCTTACCATTTTTATTCAAACAGAAATGATTCTAAACTTTTATGAATTTCTTCTGTTGAACACAAAATAAGATATTCTGAAGAATGTTGGGAAAAAAATGACATCCATACTAGGAATAAAAAATATTATGCAGACCTCCAGGATGTCAACAGAAAAAACAAGCAAAAGTGGCATACATATATACATACATATATATACATATATATATATATATATATATATATATATATATACATACATATATATATATATATACATACATATATATACACATACATATATATACACATACATATATATACACATATATATATATATATATATATATATATATATACATATATATATACATATATATATATATATATATATATATATATATATATATATATATATATATATACATATATATATATATACATATATATATATATATATATATATATATATATATATATATATATGTATATATATATATATATATAGTATATAAATATATATTATATATTATTATATATATAGACCTCCTCTGCCTCAGTCAACTTTCCATCAAGCAAATTTCCCCTGTTAGCCTAATTTGAGAGGTGGCAGTAACACACCAAAAAGTTTGTTGTCGACCACCGTTAAACAAGAAGAAGAAATCATCATTCTAGTCATCATATGGATTTACTTTCATCAGCCTCACAGTTCTGTGAATGTTGGTGCCATCACTTATTGATCCGTAATTGGTAAATGTAGCTTGTGTGGACGCTACTGCGCTACTTCACTAATAAAATAGATTCTCTACTGAAAAGCTATTTGATTTAGAAAGTAGCGATATTACTGCCACGTTACTGAGAAATGTAGTTAAGCTAGTAACGTCACTTGTAGCGACGCTTCTGCCCAACACTGTGGACATGTTTGTGTAATTCTATCTATTAAACATGTTGAATAATACCCAAACCATTAAATATAGTATTATAGATGTTGTGTTCAGGCATTCATGAAATAACATATAAAACATATAAATAATTTTAATATGGAGTGGACAAAGCAGTTTCTCCTCATGAGTGGTAATGGAAAACCTGGAGTGGATCCTAAGTGGAGCGATTATACAGAACTCTTAGTAGAGAGCGGAACGCGCTTTGGCTCCACATTTATTTATTATTTATTTAATATTTAAGACATTTATTAGAAGAATAACCCAGCAACTGATATAAATCCATCATAGACTCACTGCAATTCACATAAATCTGTCCTAGCGACAGAACACTTTATCATTAGCTATTTTTCCCAACATTCTTGTTTTGTGTTCAACAGAGGAAAGAAACTCAAACAGGTTTAGAGCAAGTGAAGGGAGAGTAAATTATGACAATGTTTATTTTTGGGTGAACTATGCCTTTAAATGATGGGTTCACATCTCCAAGTAAGTCATTTGACCTAATCTTAAAGGAATTCCAGCACGAGATGAGCTCATGCAGAAAGACACTCACCCCAGCTCTACAAATGAAGCCTTCAGACTGTCGAGAGGAGCATGGGAGAGAGATAAAGTGGTCATGACATCCTCAAGAAAGCCCACCAGGAGCTTACGGTCCTCCTCCTGCAAAAAAAAGCCTCTGTTAGAAAGAAGGTCTCGTGAGTTCTGATATCATACTGTATAGCAGACGTATGACCACAGGCCTACCTGATTGTAGCATGTCAGGACTCCGGTTGCATAGATGGGCACCGTAGCCTTCGTAAGGATACCGTTCCCTGCAGTGGCATCTGCAAGTTATAATGCTTGTTATAAACTTATTTCTGTCATGAACACTCTCAGGATTTAGTATGGTAATGAATATGTGGCAATGTTGATGTATTTGATCTTGGCGGTATAAATCTGCTCCGCTGCTGCTGCTTTGATTATTATGGCAGAGCAAGTACCGAGACCTATAGCCAGTATATACACAGACATGCCATCTGAGAATATAACACGCTGCTGCTGCAAACATAATACATATGTAACCCCTGTAGCAGATCTAAATACAGGTGGAGCTGGGGTGGAGAAGGGATTCCGAAAACGCGCCGCAGCTTAACAGCGTGAAATGACGCGGAGCATTTAAACTGATGAAGAGCAAGCTCATTGGCTGCCGAGGTGACAGCAACCAATCTTCTGTGCCATGTAGTTAATGACGCAGGACCAGACAAGGTTAACCTATCAGCCTGTGCTCGCATAGAGTTTATGGCAGAAATTTCACATAGATAATCACAGTGTCAATGAAATCTGACATTCAGGCAAAACATTCAGGCTTATATCAACGCGTTTTATTTTTTGCTTTTTAAAGTGTAATCCTTTTTTTTTTTATCTTTTAACCACTTTTTATCAATTTGTGACTGTAGACTTCAATAACAATATACTTATAAAGGGAGTTTTCTCTAAAATAAGTTTATCCTCTGAATTGAACCAAAAAATATGCACTTCAGTAGCACTTATACTAAACTTTACAGTCTTAATCATAACTACAGTGCTCAGTATAATTGAGTACACCCCCTTTTGAAAATGAATATTTTTATCCATTTCTCAGTGAATATAGGCAATGTATTTTGGTGCATTTAAACAAAACAGATTTATTAAACAGATATATTTATTAAAATAATATTTTAGTCACCAAACATATTTAGAAAAAAAAATACAACCTACAAAAGTTCAACTAAATTTTTCAATTTTTTTATTTTTTGCTTCTCTTGATTTTTCCTCTTTTTTAAATTTGTATTTAAGATTTTTTGACACATACATTTGGGTCTACTACTTTTTGGACTGTTATCGTAAGTTATTTGGTTAGATAAGCTCCAGATTTGGCTTTAATACTGACTAATCTAATGTATACGCACAAATATAATTTTGTATAGTTTCCTATTAAAAATATGAATTTAAAAGATACAGGGAGTGCAGAATTATTAGGCAAATGAGTATTTTGACCACATCATCCTCTTTATGCATGTTGTCTTACTCCAAGCTGTATAGGCTCGAAAGCCTACTACCAATTAAGCTTATTAGGTGATGTGCATCTTTATAATGAGAAGGGGTGTGGTCTAATGACATCAACACCCTATATCAGGCGTGCATAATTATTAGGCAACTTCCTTTCCTTTGGCAAAATGGGTCAAAAGAAGGACTTGACATGCTCCTAAAAGTCAAAAATAGTGAGATATCTTGCAGAGGGATGCAGCACTCTTAAAAGTGGCAAGCTTCTGAAGCGTGATCATCGAACAATCAAGCGTTTCATTCAAAATAGTCAACAGGGTCGCAAGAAGCGTGTGGAAAAACCAAGGCGCAAAATAAACTGAGAACTGAACCATGAACTGAGAAAAGTCAAGCGTGCAGCTGCCAAGATGCCACTTGCCACCAGTTTTGCCATATTTTAGAGCTGCTACATTACTGAAGTGCCCAAAAGCACAACGTGTGCAATACTCAGAGACATGGCCAAGGTAAGAAAGGCTGAAAAACGACCACCACTGAACAAGACACAAGCTGAAACGTCAAGACTGGGCCAAAAAATATCTCAAGACTGATTCTTCTAAGGTTTTATGGACTGATGAACTGAGAGCGAGTCTTGATGGGCCAGATGGATGGGCCCGTGGCTGGATCGGTAAAGGGCAGAGAGCTCCAGTCCGACTCAGACGCCAGCAAGGTGGAGGTGGAGTACTGGTTTGGGATGGTATCATCAAAGATGAGCTTGTGGGGCCTTTTCAGGTTGAGGATGGAGTCAAGCTCAACTCCCAGTCCTACTGCCAGTTTCTGGAAGACACCTTCAAGCAGTGGTACAGGAAGAAGTCTGCATCCTTCAAGAAAAACATGATTTTCATGCAGGACAATGCTCAATCACACACGTCCAAGTACTCCACAGCGTGGCTGGCAAGAAAGAGTCTAAAAGAAGAAAAACTAATGACATGGCCTCCTTGTTCACCTGACTGAACCCCATAGAGAACCTGTGGTCCATCATCACCTCTCTGAACAGTGTCTGGGAGGCTGTGGTTGCTGCTGCATGCAATGTTGATGGTGAGCAGATCAAAACACCGACAGAATCCATGGAAGGCAGACTTTTGAGTGTCCTTGCAAAGAAAGGTGGCTATATTGGTCACTGATTTGTGTTTGTTTTGTTTTTAAATGTCAGAAATGTATATTTGTGAATGTTGAGATGTTATATTGGTTTCACTGGTGAAAATAAATAATTGAAATGGGTATATATTTGTTTTTTGTTAAGTTGCCTAATAATTATGCACAGTAATAGTCACCTGCACACACAGATATCCTCCTAAAATAGCTAAAACTAAAAACAAACTAAAAACTACTTCCAAAAATATTCAGCTTTGATATTAATGAGTTTTTTTGGGTTCATTGAGAACATGGTTGTTGTTCAATAATAAAATTAATCCTCAAAAATACAACTTGCCTAATAATTCTGCACTCCCTGTAGATTTGTGAGGGGTGTACTTATATATGCTGAGGACTGTATATTCTGGAGGTTTTTAAAGTGTGATATTTTTAAACTTAATATTAATATGCCTGATTAAGTACATTTTATTCTACAGAACGGTGTGTTTTTTTTAGGCTGTGCACAGCATATTCTGATGTATAGAGGGATCCCGAGATCATTTATTCATTCATTTTCTTTTCAGCTTGGTCCCTTTATTAATCAGGGGTCGCCACAGCGGAATGAACCACCAACTTATCCAGCATATGTTTCACGCAGCGGATGCCCTTCCAGCCGCAACCCAACACTGGGAAACACCCACACACTCTTGCATTCAATACACTCTTGCACTACGGCCAATTTAGCTTATTCAATTCACCTATAGCACATGTCTTTGGACTTGTGGGGGAAACCGGAGCATCAGATTCCAAGATCAAAAAGCAAAAACATATTTTATACAAATATATAAAAATGATAATATATAATATATATATATATATAATTATATAAAAACATATTTATACAATGTTCAGATTTGTGTGCCTTTTAGAAAACCTGCAATTCTCCAGTCAATCAACTGTGGAAGAATAGTGATAACTATTAGTCTTTATTTTTTAACTACTTATTTTTTTAAAGGCATCTCTTAAAGGCATGGTTCACCTAAAAACTAAAATTTTCTATTTTTCACAAGTAGTTCTAAACTTTTATGAATTTCGTTCTTTTGCTGATCACAAAATAAGATGTTCACAGGGTTTCTACAGGTTTCATCAAGTCAAATTTAAGACTTTTAAAGACCTTGTTAAGACCATAAAGAATGAAATTTCAGACTTGCACAAGGCTAAACCCTAAAGATGTTTTTTAAATGACCAAGTTGAAACCTTAAAAAAACACATTAAAAACAAATGTTATTGTAAGAAAGATAATTAAACCATATTAATAAGTAAACAGAGTTAATAAATAAATGTTTCCTAAAACGTTTACTGAAATATATTGTTAGTGATTGGATGATTGTTGGCCCAAATGAGTATAGCTTTACATGGGAATAGGAAAATTAAGTGCCATTTCAAATGATTTAAGACCAACAAAACAATATTTCAGTGGATTGAAGACTTTAAGGCCTAAAATTTGGTTTTTGAAACTTAAGACATTGTAAGACTTTTTAAGTGCCTGCAGATACCCTGGAATAGGGACACACTGAAATTAACATTCAGGGCCAAAACTTTATATTAATAAATAATAATAAAAAATGATTTTGAAAGGCTTTTTAAATTTAACTCAATAACTTAAATTATACTACTTTCAAAAAACACAAGCCAACAAAATAACCACATTTTATTGTAAAGGAGTGAATGAGTTGAGATGTGTTGTTTATAACAAGCAGTAGGAACAAGCATACTAAATAGAAATCTTCTGTCAGCACATTTGAACTTTTTTGACTTTGCTTATCTGGTCAGCATGTGCAGTACAAGCATAGGTAAGTACATGTAAGTGAGGGGCATACCCACAGAGCAGAATATTAGATATTTGAAACTTTAACCACAATGTTCATGCAAGCTATTTGTAAACTGCACACTGCCCTTGCATGGCCATTGAAATGAATGGGTTTCATACTGCAGCGCTTTTCAATTCTGGTGCTTTTTCCGCTTTTTTCAGCTCATATTTGCATTTGTGTCTGATCATTTTTGTTAGCGAATAAATAAATAATAAATAAATAAATAAAAAATTAAAAAATCAGTGCGCCCCTAATTCTGAAGAAAAAAAGCATCCACAGTAGGAATAGAAAATTGTATGAAAGTCAAAGGCTGTTTCCAACTTCATTCATTCATTTTCTTTTTGGCTTAATCCCTTTATTAATTATATTTAGGGGTTATATTGTATTAGGGGTTGCCACAGTGGAATGAACCGCCAACTTATTCAGCACATGTTTTACGCAGTGGATGCCCTTCCAACTGCAACCCATCTCTGGGAAACATCCATACACACTCATTCACACTCATACACTACGGACAATTTAGCCTACCCCATTCACCTGAACCGCATGTCTTTGGACTGTGGGGGAATCCGGAGCACCCGGAGGAAACCCACGCGAACGCGGGGAGAACATGCAAACTCCACACAGAAACGCCAACTGACCCAGCCGAGGCTCGAACCAGTGACCTTCTTGCTGTGCGGCGACTGCTCTACCTACTGCGCCACCACGTCACCCTTGTTTCCAACTTACTTCAGCATATTGTCCTTTGTGTTCAACTGACGGAAGAAACTCAAACAGGTTTGGAACAAGTGGAGAATGAGTAAATGATGGCAGAACTGTTCTTTTTGGGTGAACTACCCCTTTAATTGAACACATCTGGTTTTAATTCAGCAATACTAAAATGATACAACATGCCCAGTTTTGCTGGCAGACACTTTAACCCTAGACTTTTTTTTAACTCTACAAACATTCAAAGAATGAAAGAAAAGCTCTGTTTTCAAATCCCATGAAGAGTGAAAACACATATTTGACACACTAGTCTCCTGCATGGGAAAGAGATACAAGAGTGTGTGTGTGTGTGTGTGTGTGTGTGTGTGTGTGTGTGTGTGTGTGTGTGTATTTCTCTTCCCAGTCGCTCCTCTGACAGCAGGAGTGTTATTTTTGGTTAACTGAACAGCCACTTACCCACATTCTCCTCTGATAGCCGCAGGATTTCTTGGAATTGAGGTTTTACCTTCAAAAAATGAGGGAAAAACAACACCTAAATTAGAGTGGAACTGCTGAACGATGTAACTGAGATGGACTATTTGAAGCACAAGCTCGATTTAGCTTCTCTGCTTGGCCAATGAAGAAAAAGAAAAGGTGCTAGAGACAGATTCCTGCAAGTCGTACCTTAGTGTTGGTAAAGATTTTTCCAAACGTCCGACATAATCTCCAGAAGAATCTGGAGAACTCGTGTACACAGGTGGAGGAGGTGACGTTAATGCGGCCGACGATGTCTATTATCTGTGGTAAACTGAGGTATACAAAAAGCAAGATATCTAGATCATTTATACGCAACAAATGAATTATTGTAATAATGTACATAGTAATATGCATACGTATTTGGGCCAGCATTGATTTGATTTTGTATCTTAAAAGAAAGGTAACAGTCTTCTGCATACAGTTAAAGTCAGAATTATTTGCCCCCCTTTGAATTTTCTTTTATTTTTTTAATATTTCCAAAGTTTAACAGAGCAAGAAAATTTTCACAGTATGTCTGATAATATTTTTTCTTGTGGAGAAAGTCTTATTTGTTTTATTTTGGCTAGAATAAAAGCAGTTTTTAATTTTTTATGAACTATTTTAATTTCCCAGAGATGGGTTGCGGCTGGAAGGGCATCCGCTGCGTAATAACGTGCTGGATAAGTTGGAGGTTCATTCCGCTGTGACGACTCCGGATTAATAAAGCGACTAAGCGAAAAGAAAACGAATGAATGAACCACTTTAAGGTAAAAATTATTAGCCCCCTTTAAGCTATTTTTTTTCCGACTGTCTACAGAACAAACCATCATTATACAATAACTTGCCTAATTACCCTAACCTGCCTAGTTAACCTAATTAACTAATTAACCTAATTAACTTAGTTAATCTAGTAAAATATTATTTACTGTCATCATGGCAAAGATAAAATAAATCAGTTATAAGAGATGAGTTATTAAAACTATTATGTTTAGAAATGTGTTGAAAAAATCTTTTCTCCCTGTTAAACAGAAATTGGGGAAAAATAAACAGAGGGGCTAATAATTCTGACTTCAACTGTGTGTATGTGTATATATATATATATATATATATATATATATATATATATATATATATATATATATATATATATATATATATTATATCTTTAGGATTTAAGCATGCAGATGGCCTGGCCTGTCCTCCACATACAGCATCTGTGTAGTTCAATGTTAATTTTATTTGTTTTTAATTTAGCATTTCAGATATGACTATATTTTTTGATTAGAAACAACTGAAAAATGCAAAACAAAAAAAGTTAAAACAAACATACAGTACATACATAGTATCATTGTGAATTTTAATTTCTATTAGTTTTAGAAATGTTTGCCTTTTGTCAATTTTTCTAAGCTTTTTTAAAAATGTCTTTTTCATTTTTAATTTAATTTATTTATTTTAGACAATCAGACCTAATTAACAACACTGTTAGTCATTTAATTGTTTAGTTTTAGTTAATAGAAATAACTCTGACACAAATATATCTATCTATAAAAACATTTTTTTTTTTTTACCTTTACCCATGTTTTCATTAAATTTTTTAAGTCTTTTTGCATATATGTTTATAGTTTTTATTACTTTTCTTTTCAAGTTCAACCAAACAAAAATGAGAAATACATCCTTGGCAAAATCAAATCACATTTCAAATAACTTATAACCAAATAACAAATAACTGCCAGCCTTTGGAATGTTTTTGTAGCCTTCTCCTGTCCTGCGCCTTTTGAAAGAAGAGTATAATCTGAGTAAAGGTACAGACTTTCACAGGGTATGATGGTTTTCTATAAGCACTGTATATTTATTTATTTATAAAATTATTTGAAATAAATTTGTATTAAAAAAAGAAATCATTTTAGTTTAATGGTTTTGGTTTTTATTAACTATTATAATAAAACAGTGCTTGACACAGGTTGGAAATATACTTGCGATGGTAGCCGGATTGAAACATACTATTTACCCACATGACATAAATAGTTAACTATATGTGACAAACAAATCATAATTTAATTTTTTAACAATAATATTATTTATTATGACACTGTTATACACTGTTTCTTTTCAATGGATTAAAGTAATAAAAAAGACTACTGGAAATTTTTTTTTTAAAACTATTTCTCTTTTATACTATTTAGGAGCCATGTGCACCCACTGACAGATAAAATCTGCTTCTCTCTTTCTTTCAAGCAAAGCAATTTAGATATGTATAAAATATGTAATACATTGACATTATAAAATTATTAAAAATATACAGCAAATGAGAAATAACACACATCACAGAATAGCACAAATAAAAAGACTTTCCACTACTTAATTGATCGTGGATATTTGGTTATATTGAGCAGATACAAAAAAAAGGTATGAAAATAATAGTAAAACAAAAAACGTGCCACCAAATATACAGTTGAAGTCAGAATTATTAGCCCCCCTGGTTATTTTTTTCCCAATTTCTGTTTAACAGGGAGAGAAGATTTTTTCAACACATTTCTAAAGATAATAGTTTTAATAACTCATCTCTAATAACTGATTTATTTGATCTTTGCCATGATTACAGTAAATAACATAAGACTTAACTAGGTTAATTAGGTTAACTAGGCAGGTTAGGGTAATTATGCAAGTTATATAGCAATGTTTTGTTCTGTAGACTATCGAGAAAAAAAAGCATAAAGGGGCATATAATTTTGACTTTAAAACGATTTTTAAAAAAATAAAAACTGCTTTTAATCTAGCCGAAATAAAACAAATAAGACTTTCTCCAGAAAAAAAAATATTATCAGACACACTGTGAAAATTTTCTTGCTCTGTTAAACATCATTTAGGAAATATTTAAAAAAGAAAGACAAATTCAAAGGAGGGGTAATAATTCTGACTTCAACTGTACTTGTGCAGCCAATATACCTGGGCGGCCCTCCCAAGTAAAGTCTGTGTGGGAAGCACTGAAATAAAAAAATGATATACTTATAATCTTATTTAAGTGTAACAGTATATATAGAAAATGAATACAATTAACAATAAATGTATTTTTTTTATTTTTTTTTAACTCAAATGACTGCCGTTTAGCATACTAGAATGTCTAGAAATGTGGGATGTTAGCACCGCACACGCTCCAACATCAGTGGGCGACCCGAGTTCCTGTCTCCACCTTCAATAAAAATGTCAGAAAAGGCCAAAAAAACAAAGGTTAAAGGGGTAAGAGTGTGCGCAAGACTTCCACTCACAACTGGTTGACCACCCAGAGCAAACTGTCCCATCCTGTAGTTCCTTCATGCTGGAGCTGATGATCATATAAGTGCAGAATAACTGCCAACTGCTCTCGACTGCCCACGATGGTGGCCACGTCCTGCAACGGGGAGGCTGGACGAGGAAACCGGGTCACTGCAGGGTCATGCACACACACACACAGGAGCAGTCTTTAAAACCAAGAATACTGCAAAAAAGCATCAAATCAACTGAGGCGGCCGCAGTGTGTAAATGAAAGAGCACTTTGATTGTGAGCCCAAAACCAGAGAGTAACCTCAACATGGCAGGAGAACTACAGTTACAGCGAGTCGGGCGCCAGGTCTGTCCTGCTAAACGTGGCCTGACTGAGAATGAGAGTGAAATACGTGTTTGCTTTAAACATGTTTTATTATTCTATTTTAGTTAAGAATTATTTTAATTAAGAAAAAAAAGAAAAGACATGTTTTAGTTTGGGTTAAAACAATAATTATCCTTATTAGCCTTCCTGTGAAATGTTCTTTTTTTTGCCAAAACGTTTTCTGAAGTGCTGTTTAATGGAGAGGAAGGCCTTTTAAACAAAATAGTTTTAATAACTAATTACTAATGACAAATTTATTTTGTCTGTGCCATTATGACATAAAATTTTACCAGTTTTTTTTCCCGCAAGATACTAGTATTCAGCTTAAAGTTAAATTTAAAGGCTTAACTAGTTTAATTAGGTTAACTAGGCAAGTTAATTAGGCAAGTCATTGGGCAACAGTGGTTTGTTCTGTAGACAATCGATATATACATTTCTAAAGGGGGCAAAAATAACTGTTTTTGAAAAATATTTTGTATTATTCAAGCCAAACTAAAAGAAATAAGACTTTCTCCAGTAGAAAAATACAATAAGAAATACGGTTTCATTCACAAATAATTTTGTCTTCAATATTCATTCAGAGCTGAAATCTTCACTTTTTTATGCACTATATGGAGCAAAATGTCATTTTGGCATCTGCAAACTACTGATAACATTTCTTCTAAATTTAAGAATACACACACGCACGCACAAGCATTTTTAAAAAGCATGTTTGGCATAAAATAATACAAGATGTCAAGTATTGATACATGTTAGATCACAGAATATCACAATATCAACACATTACCAATGTTTTTGTACCAGCTTCAGAAGAGTTAAAGTGATAGTTCACCCAAACATTTTAATTTACTTCTTAATTACTCATCCTTAAGTGGCTTCAAACCTTTAAGAATTTCTTTATTCTGTTGAAAACCAAAAGAAGATATTTCTGAAAAAATAAATAAATCTGAAAACCTGTAACCATTGATTTTCAATGTAGAAGAAGCAAATACTAAAAGTCAATGGTTACAGGTTTCCAGCTTTCTTCAAAATATCCTCTTTAGTGTTCAACACAAGAAAGACAATGCGTGAGTAGGTGATGATAGAATTCTTAGTTTTGGGTGAACTATCCCTTAAAAGCAATAATTTGTGGAACAACACTGAAGCTGCGTCCCAATTCGCATACTATCCATCCTAAATAGTATTCGAAAATAGAATTAGTATGTCCCAAATGGTAGCATGTTGAAAAGAGTATGCCAAAGGTACCAGGATGGATTACAATTTCCAGTAAAAATTGGAAGTGTAAAAGTGTTCATACACTAACTGCTGATATTGCCAACAATCCATTAAACGTAGGACGTAAAATTGACTAGAACTACAAAAGCGGGAAAAAAGAGTATATAAACTACTAACAAGGTGGACGTGAGACCAACAGTCAAGTATAGAGAGTTCGGTTAAGTTGTATGAATGACTGTTAATCAATATCTAGCCAACTGGAACATGTTTAAATCACGTTTTAAGTGTTAGATTTAGTCTGCAACAACAATGTGAATTTATATCAAGATATGGTTGGACATTAACGTCTGAATGCATAATTACCCAAAGACCTGAGGAGATTTCTCTACATGAAAGACTCGTGAATCGCAGATTATCCTGCTGCTGCTTCTCCAATAAGGTAGTTAATTGAATATGAAAGAAATGTGGATGATGTGTCAAGATAATTGAAAGGGGACATAACTAAGCAACATAGCGACCTGTTAATAAGGAAGTAGTATGTCCCAAAGCTTGCATACTCTTCTGTTACAAAATCAAAAGTATATACTTTTCCTTTACAAAAAAAGTGTAAACTTTTAGGGTGTAGTACAAGTACGTGAATTGGGACAGCACTAGTTTTAATTACGACAAAATAAAACATTTGCTATTATGACCAACTGTCATTTTGAGGAAAAATAGATCTATTTTTTTTCCTCCTTTAATTAATCTGGCCTCACTTCATAAAAAATAAAAATAATAATCACACAATTCTACTCAGTTAATTAGAAGATAAATCTAAATCAAACTTTCCCATTATGATTATCAAGGAGAACACTACTAGTGAGCCCAATACCGGAGAGTAACCTCAGCTATGGCATGATCCCTTCAGTTCCAGTGAGTCAGCGCCAGGTCAGTGTCGTGCTAAAGATGGCCTGACTGAGAATGGGAGTGAAGAACGCGTGCACATATTGACGTTGGCTGATGCTTACCTTCGATTGGAGGCACGTCGCCCTGTAGTTTGACTCGACTGGTGAAGGGGGCGTTTTGCAGCAGCACCGCAAACAAAGACGGGATGAGGGACTGAAGCGCTGACAGATACATGTGCAGCTTGTGTTCATCCAGGCCATATTCACCCTGCTAGAGAGAGAGAGAGAGGGGTTTAGGAATCAAATGACAGAAGAGAATAGAAAGAGCGGTGCACACGGTTTAATTCTAACAATTAGTTTAGTTTAATTTAACAATAATTCAATATTTTTGATTAAATAAGATTTGGATAACACTTTAGCTATTAACTGGTTGCTAACTAGCATGCATATTACTAGCATTACTTCTTAATACTTTATTCTGCATTACCGAATTTAGGATCACATATTCCTACTATATACATAAATGTATTAACTTATACATAAGAAGCAAATTTGAACATTGTAAAAAATGCTGGATTCCAATTCTTTCATGTTGTCCCAACACAAATCGATTAAGTTAATCTAATAGATTTTATAAATTTAAGTAGATTGAACATAAAACAATTAAGTGTCTCAAAAAACTTGAAAATTGTTGCTATTTCAACTTGTGTTAAATTCGTAGTTTGAACATGCAGCAAAAGCAATTTTTGAGTGAAGTTCATTGAGGCCAAAGATAAATAAGTAAACAAAAAAAATGGAAATATTTCTCAAAGATTTTGGTCCATATTGACATGATAGCATCACGCAGTTGCTGCAGATTTGTCTGCTGCACATCCCTGATGCAAATCTCCTGTTCCACCACATCCAAAAGTTGCTCTATTGAATTGAGCTCTGGTGACTGTGGAGGACATTTGAGTACAGTGAACTCATTGTCATGTTCAAGAAACCAGTCTGAGATGATTCAGGCTTTTATGACATGGCACGTTATCGTGCTGGAAGTAGCCATCAGAAGATGGATACACTGTGGTCATAAAGAGATGGACATGGTCAGCAACAATACTCAGGTAGGCTGTGGTGTTGACATAATGCTCAATTGGTACTTATGAGCCCAAAGTGTGCCAAGAAAATATCCCCCACACCATTAAACCACCACCAATAGCCTCGGTTTGAACTGCAGCAGATCGTCTTGACCATGCCTACATGCCTAAATGCATTGAGTTGTTGCCATGTGATTGGCTGATTAGAAATTTGTGTTAACGAGCAGTTGGACAGGTGTACCTAATAAAGTGGCCGGTGAGTGTATTTTAAATACAGTAAAAATATGTTGATTTCAAACAGAAATGTTATATAATAAATAAAAATACTAATATACAAGTATTTAAAAAGTGTCATAGATTTACTGCATTTGGGAAAAAATTACCCCAATTTGACTTCTAATTTGACTTGATATCCTATGTGAAAGCTTAAATAAAAAAAGTGGTTTTCATCTCGCTTTTTTTTCTCAAACGAATCCAAAATTATTTATATTGTTTTGGAATCAAACTCTTTATATATACAAATATGTATGTGTGTATATATAAAAAAAAAACCTTACATAGAAAAATAACTTTTTTTTTGTAAAAATAGCCACTGGAATTATATTAAATATCCATCCTAAAAAAAATACAACATAAAAAGGCCAAGTAAAGTCTAAACAAGCTAAAAAGCCTGTAAGCTAATGTGTTTTCACCTTGAGCAGCTTCTCAATGCGTGTGAGGAGGGAAGGGATGAGCTGGGACTGTAAGTTGCCCAGTTCTGTGCACCAGGCAGCAAAGGCAGGAATGAACACTTGATGGGTGGCACTGACCACCCGCTCCGATGGGTCACCCAGAGACAAGAGCATCAGCTCGAAGCCCTGTTACACAGCCATGCACAAAATAAAGCACAGACACATACAAAAATACTGAAATAATTCATGAAAAAACACCAGATTGTGAATGCACATACCTGGGAGTATTTGTCTGGATCGTCAATGTAACCCATAATAATTCCTAAACTTTTCACCACAGCCTCTCGGACCATATCGGCTTTATCATCTGCCAACATTTGCTGAAGCATGGACAAAACCAGGGAGCTTCGAATTTCCTTCTGCAGACGCACATAGATGTATATATTTATCAGCAGTCTCATTCTTAGCCAAATCCCTTGCCTTTCACTGACTAAAAAGATGAATTTTCATGACCTTTGGCAAACAGAAAAACAAGGCGCTGTTGTGCTTTGCATAACATTTTCATGAAATAATTGTAAATAAATTGTAAAAAAAAATCTAAACAGGTTTAAAAATAAATAAATAAATAAATAAATAAAGACAAATATTATTTGATTATATTATTTTTTTAAATATAAAAATCTAAACAGAATTAAAAAATGTAAAAATAAATAAAACAAATAAAGACTATATATATAGTGTCAAGTAATATTTGTCCTTATTTATTTATTTATTTATTTTTATATGCTTATTTTACCAAAATAAAATATTTTCAGTAACTTTCTTGATTTTGAAATTGTCATGACATTTGCTGTCTACGAAAGGGCAGAAAGCTCTCGGATTACATGAAAAAGTTCTTAATTTCTGTTTTGACCATAAGCGAAGATCTTAAATGTCAGATTTTTAACTTTTGAGTGAACTATCCCTTTAAAAATCCAGAGTTCGTTTTTTTCCGTTAGACCCCAAAATTCATTGGAAATTTCTAGTTTGCTTATTTGGTGTTCCTATTCATAATGAAACAAGAAAACATCAGACACTACATTACTGCCAAGAGCACTGAATGGCAAAAACGCACAAAGCCAACAAATCAAAGCTCAATTTTCAGCCAAATCAGTTCATATATACACACAAAGTAGTGTTTCATAGCACTAATAAACCACCCGTCGAGTGCTGCGACCATAACTATATGATTTACCGCCACAACAAACAAACAGCATGTCTCCATAGCAACACACGCATGATCAAAGTGAACACAAACGAGAAGAGAGACTCCGCTATACTGATATCCGGCAGTTTGATTATGTGATCATTATTATTTGATTATTTCAATGTGCTCTTGGACCTTTAGAGTTTAGCGATCACTAACTGTGACATTGTTGAAAAGCAGACATGATTAATGCGTCCCAGTAAGCCGGCTTTTATATTTAGAGGAACAGAGTCTCTTACTGGTAAATAAGGGGCCAGGGCTCCACATGCTTCCGCCACCAGAAGTCTTCTCTCTGGATACTTGTGGTTGATCTGAGCGAGAGAAACACACATGTGACACAGACGTACACAGACAGAGCAAGACACAACACGGCAGCGTCAATTCCAGCTCTGACCGCAGGACTGCATACCCACCCGTACCCTCTGTTAACCACATTAGCTCATATTTTTCAGTACTAAACGCTTAAATTGTTTAGGTTCTTTCCTAACGGAAATAGGTTTCCATTTGGGGAGTGGTGGATGTACAGTATTTTGAGGGAGTTTGCTAACACTAACAGTAAACATGGGAATGTGTACAAAGCCACGGAATGAATGATCTACGGTGACTTCAACGTTTCTGGACAATTTAATTAGACTACAGCACGTGTGTTTGAGTGTCACTATAAAAGTGATAAAATGTTGTTTTTCTGAATAGCTAATTAAGTTCACATTGTATTCATTATTTATTTTTGTTTTTTTCAAAAATGTGAAATGGATGGTAAAAAAGGTTTAACTTATATTTATTAAAAGCCTTCCAAATGACTCCAATACTAAATATCTAATATAGACATTTATTACAATGCAAATATTCCTCATTAAAGATTTCTTCATTTAAAGAGATTTAAATGTTTCACTAAAAATTCTGATCTAAAACTATTCAAATGTTTTACCAGAAACTTTCCATTCTAAATAGATTTAAATATTCCATATACACATAATAAAGGGTGCATTCTATGCTATACAACTATACAAATATTACTCAGGCTAAAATTATTAAAATATTCCATAATAATGAATTTGTTATAAAAATGATTAAATGTTTCACTAAAATGGTTCAATACTAAAATAATTTAAATGTTTAACTATAAAATCACTGCTTTAAACGAATTAAAATAATTTCAACTAAAAATTGTGTTCTGAAATGACTACAAAAAAAAAAAAAAAAAAAATTACAGTTTCCTGAACAGATTAATCCTTCGTTTCAGGACACTTCAATGTATCGGGCGAAAGCCGTCTACACTCTCAGAAATAAAGGTACGCAAATCGTCACTGGCGTGGTACCTTTTCAAAAGGTAGACATTTGTACTTAAAAGGTCGATATTTGTACCTCAAACCTATATATAATAGTACCTACAAATTTTAAGAGGAACACTTTTGTACTTTTTAGGTACCAATGTGTACCCTTGAGGTATTATTATGGACCTTTCAGGTACAAATTTGTACCTTTTGAAAAGGTACCACCGCAGTGACAGCTCATGTACCTTTATTTCTGAGAGTGTAGAAGCCATTAACACAGACATATTTATCAATATCTACATTTATAACTTATCTTGGTCCCGGATAAGTGGAAGAAAATGATTATAATATTTTTATTTTTGGGTGCACGCGAACATTTCAAAAATGTATTTAGTGGTAAAAAGATTCTAAAGATTTTGTACTAAACAAGGATTAAATCATTCATCTAAAAAGACTCAATTCTAAGAAGATTGAAACAAAAATTTTTTATTTCATTGGGTGAATAATGGAATATGCATAAAAACAGAGCAAGGAAATTTTCACATTATGTCTGATAATATTTTTTCTTCTGGAGAAAGTCTTATTTGTTTTATTTTGGCTAGAATAAAAGCAGTTTTTAATTTTAAGGTCAAAATTATTAGCCCCTTTAAGCTATATTTTTTCTCGATAGTCTATAGAACAAACCATCGTCATACAATAACTTGCCTAATTACCCTAACCTGCTTAGTTAACCTAATTAACATAGTTAAGCCTTTAAATGTCACTAAGCTGTATAGAAGTGTCTTGAAAAATATCTAGTCAAATACTATTTATTTACTTCTCTCTGTTAAACAGAAATTGGGGAAAAAATAAACAGGGGGGCTAATAATTCTAACTTCAACTGTATATAAATATAACCCCCCCCCCCCCCCAAAAAAAAAAAAAAAAAAAAAAAAGATATTTTGAAGAATGTTGGAAAAACACTGAGATTTACAATAGGAAAATAAACAGTCTATGGTTATGTCTACTTGTTACCAACATACTCCAAAATATCTTAATTTGTGTTTAACAGAAGTCTTTTTTTTTTTTTTTAAATGTAAAATGGATGGTGATAAAGGTTTAAATTATATATAAAAAGCCTTTCAAATGACTCAAATGCTAAATATCTAAGACATTACAATGCAAATATTCCTCATTAAAGATTTCTTTATTTAAAGAGATTTAAATGTTTCACTATAAAAATTCTGATCTAAAACTATTCAAACGTTTCACAAAAATTTGCCCTTCTAAATAGATTTAAATATTCCATATATATAATAAAGAGTTCTAAAACTATACAAACATAATACTAACTATACAGACTTATACAATTATTACAATATTTCATAATAAAGAATTTGCGATAAAGATGATTAAACGTTTCATTATAAAGGTTCAATTCTAAAATAATTTCAATGTTTACCTAAAAAAAACACTGTTCTAAACTGATAAAAATATTTCCTACTAAAGATTGTGTTCTAAAGTGATTACAGATATAATAATTAAAAAAAATGCAGTTTCTTGCACAGATTGAACCTTTGAATAATAAGACTTCAACGTATCAGACGAAAGCCATATAGTAGCCATTAACACAGACATATTTATATATATCTACATTTATAACTTATCTTGGTCCCGGATAAGTGGAAGAAAATGATTATAATATTTTTATTTTTGGGTGCACGCGAACATTCCAAAAATGTATTCAGTGGTAAAAAGATTCTAAAGATATTGCACTTAACAAGAATTAAATCATTTATCTAAAAATACTTAATTCTAAGAAGATCACAACAAAAACATTTCTTTTATTTCATTGAGTGATTAACGGAATATTCTGAATTCTGACTTCAACTGTGTGTATATATATATACAGTTGAAGTCAGAATTATTAGCCCCCTTAAGCTATTTTTATTCCAATTGTCTACAGAACAAACCATCATTATACAATAACTTGCCTAACCTGCCTAGTTAATCTAATTAACCTAGTTAAGCCTTTAAATGTCACTTTAGGCTGTATAGAAGTGTCTAGAAAATATTATTTACTGTCAATATGGCAAAGATAAAATAAATCAGTTATTAGAAATGAATTATTAAAACTATTATGATTAGAAATGTGTTTAAAAAAATCTTCTCTCTGCTAAACAGAAATTGGGGGAAAAAATAAACAGGGGTGACTTCAACTGTGTGTGTGTATATATATATATATATATATATATATATATATATATATATATATATATATATATATATATATATATATATATATATATATATATATATATATATATATATATATATATATATATATATATGAAACACAAAAAAAGAAGATATGTTGAAGAATGTTGGAAAAATTATTACCACTGACATTCACAGTAGGAAAATAAACAGTCTATGGTTATGGTTACCACCATTCTGTAAAATATCTTATTTTGTGTTCAACAGAAGAAAAAATGTCAAACCGGTTTGGATCAAGTGGAGCAAATGATGACTATTTTAGTTTTTCAGGTGAACTTTCAATTTAGATTTAGAGTCATACAATCGTAAATATAGTCTATACTGAACACATTTGAACAATTATTATCCATTGTTTGATTTGAATAGATTTGTGTATTTTTTTTTTTTTTCTAAATCCTAATTAAATATCCTTTCCAAAGTTCCTGTATATACACTTTAACAAAAACAGTTCATTCTCAATTTGATTAGTAAGTTTAAATGTCTGCAAGGGTCTAGAACTAACCTGTTCCCAGCACTGCGGCAGGAGCTCAGCTTCCACCCGTGTCGGACCCACATGTCGGGCAAACGCCACACACCCCGTCAAAATCATTTGTCTGAAGAGGATCATTACAAAGCTTGTTATAAAACTCAAAAACAAAACCTATATTGGTCAGTTTACACATGCGCAGAGGCCCAAAAATGTACACACACATTTGCGCATATACACGAACAAACGCACACACACACACACATATATAGTGCATGACATAAAGGATGACATCCCTTTTAGAAATTATTATTTTTTTCCATTTCTCAGTGTATATAGACAAAATTTTAAAAACAATAATATTAAAACGGTTATTTTTATTAAAATAAGATCATTTTAGGAGGCAAAAAATATGAATACATTTAAATAAATAAAAAAATTACAAACTATATAAGTTTAATTATATATAATATCTGTCTATATATTTATATCTATATTTTTTATTATTATGTAGTTCTTATGAGCATCCCTCTTTATTAAAATTTAACTGAATATTTCCCGTAATATATTCATTGAGGTGTACTAATTTTTGCACCAGCTCCAGTTATGGATTTGGTACTGACTAATCTAAATGTAAATACATAAATAATTTATTGTATAGCCTCCCATAGAAAGTATTCATTTTGAAGGGAGATCCGTAAGGGGTGTACTCATTTATGCTGGGCACTATACATATACACAAACAGTATGCGCACACACACACACACACAGACAGACACATGCACGTACCTCTGCTCATCATCGGGTCTCTTGATAAGATTAAAGAGGATGTGCAGAAGTTGATCTCTTTCTTTGGGCTCAGGATGCAGGCAGGCCGTACACAGAATCAGAGGAATCAGCTCCTGGAGACACACAGATATGAACGCAGGTCAAATATTACGCATCACAGATTGAAATAAACACACACAGACACACTGTACATGCACCTGCTCGGACAGGGAACTTCAGCAAGCAGGCATTTGAGGATACGGGGGAAGCTACTGTACGCTACTGGACAACCACCTTCACCACAGAGGAGAGAGAGAGAGACTTCTACAAGCTGCTACTAGCATCAGCCAGCACCATTTATATGTTGGATATTCATAAAGTGTGTGGAATGATTTTATTTGAATATTATTCGAAGAACGATTATACTATTTAGAGATTTGTCATTAGAGTAGTCATCATTCCTGATTATTGTGATTTTTCCTTGACATACAATTTATGCATATGAGTACTTACTGTATTGACCTTATTCTAAAATCAGAAGTGCGCTCGTTTTTGTGATGTCACCTATGGGAGAAATAACTAGGAATAATAAACAGCGGAAAACGGTCAAACTACTTGCTCTACAAACAAGTGTGTCCATGACTTTAAAGACAAAGCAGAATAATATAATAAGAAAATATCAGTTTGCAACATCACGCAGCGTAACAATCTGTTTTTAACGTTTTAAAATGAATGGAAGTGAATGAGACCGGAAGTCTCAAGCCAAAGAGATTCAAATGGCTGCGCCTGCTTATACATGAAGAATAAGGTGTATAGGTTTGAAAAATAATGTAACTTAAAAACCATTCAAAGAACAAATGATAGCAATAAGCTTGTGTTAACGTACTATAAAAATACAAAAAATTAACTTTTATTAAATTGTTTCAACAAAAACGTTATAATAAATATTTTTGATAAGATTGAATATTTTAATAGCTTTTTTGCAGTAAATATGGTTAATTTTATTGATATATATAATAAAACTTTGTATGTACAGTTGAAGTCAGAATTATTAGCTCCCCTGAATTATTAGCCACCCTGTTTATTTTTTTTCCCAATTTCTGCTTAACGGAGAGAAGATTTTTTCTACACATTTCTAAACATAATAGTTTTAATAACTTATTTCTAATAACTGATTTATTTTATCAGCTTAATTTATAAGTATTCAGCTTAAAGGGCAATTTAAAGACTTACCTAGGTTATTAGGTTAATTAGGCAGGTTAGGGTAATTAGGCAAGTTATTGTATAATGATGGTTTGTTCTGTAGACTATCGGAAAAAAAATTGCTTAAAGGGGCTAATAATTTGGACCTTTTTTAAAAAAAAAAATGCTTTTATTCTGGCCAAAATAAAACAAATAAGAATTTCTCCAGAAGAAAAAATATTATCGGAACTACTGTAAAAAAATTCCTTGCTCTGTTACACATCATTTGGGAAATATTATAAGAGAAAAAAAATAAAAATTAAAGGGGGGCTAATAATTCTGACTTCAACTGTATGTGTGTGTGTGTGTGTGTGTTAGGCATGAGACGATAACTGTTTTCAAGGTATACCGCTGTTTGGAATAATCAAGGTTTTAAAACCACCAATATTTTCTGTAATATCGTTCCCAAGGTATGTGTAAGATTTTTTATTTATGTTTTTTTATTTTTTATTTTTTTTAAACGACAACAGTATCTCCAGCAGAGAAGATATCCACAGATGCCAAAGAAATCAGTGTTTTTGAAGCAAATGAAAACAGCAGAAGTCAATGATTTATTTGAATTATTTAACCTGACATGTTTACTGCTCCAAAATATTTTAAATGTTTCTCAAAATAAAATATATTGTGTTCAAAAGGGAAAAAAGTAAAAAAAAAATTTATCCAGACATTTAAAAAGAACTTATCTTAGAGCAGATTTTTATCCAGGGTTATCATACCGTCAGAATCTTATACCAGCCCATGCCTAGTGTGCGTATGTATACAGTACATGTCAATAAATGTTGAATTTTTTTTATATACTTCGATAAAATGCTTGGAATCAAACTGTACAATTACCTTTAAAGTATAGTTTATTCTACAGAATGCATTCTAGACAAAAAAAATTGAAAGTATGTCTTTTGAGACTTATAATTATTATTATTATTAATTTATTATTACTATTAATTATTAATCATTTAAATGGCATTACATTAATTTTAGGTTTGAAAATAACATCTGTGTTATTTTAGGGTATTTACGTTTTTTTTTTGTACTTTGGTGCATTTGTCATTTTTTTGTTGTCTAAATAGCTCTTATTATTATTTTTACATTTTAATTTCAGAGAAACTACATTTTTTATAAATTATTTCCCTGTAAACAGACCCTGTAAATGAGTGCATAAAAATAACAGCCTACTCTGCATAAAAAGAGAGAGCAAAATATAAAAAAAATGCCATTTCAGTGCAAGCAAACATACTAAACCAATAAACTCCAAACATAGTCACAGAAAAAATTCAATATTGACACAAATCACCCCATCCTGTCACCAACCATCAGTGTCTTCATGTGTATGCAGATATGTACAAGTGTGACATTCTCTGTACACTAAAAAACCGTAATGACAAAAAGTCAACAATAATTATTTTTTATGTTGTTTTAACTTATTTTAATCTGTTAATCTGGCTTTAACTACATTTTTTAAGTTATACAATGTTTAACTTAATATTATTAGTCATTTTGATTGAGTTTAGATGACAAGAAAAGTTCATTTGATTCAACTTAAAAAATTAAGTTAGCAAGAATTTTTTTACAGTGTAGCCCTGTAAAAAAGTGGATGTTCACCGTACAAGCGAGACGCAGTTATGAAAAGCAAAATAGCCTATCAGATATCGCTTCACAGAAGCAAAAATATGCCCTTGACACACGTGTCTCTCACGGTCAACCAGCCCTGTTTTCCACCATGATCCAGAACAGCAACAACAGATCAGGATTCACATGAAGATTCGCCACACGAGTGTTTATTTTCTCTCGATTTATCTCATATCCAGACGTGACTGTGGCTAAAACCGCGGCCTCAAAAGGACACTTAAAAATGAAAGATGGTTGAGAAAACACGCGGCAAAACTGCAGGCTGTTTGACGCCGTGCTTGTTTGTTTGGACGGCCGTTTCTGTCACCTGCCAAGAGTTAAAAGCATAATTTTAATATACGGCTTTTCAGATGTTATGAAGCTTAAAGGGCCGATCTGTTTCTTGAGTAGTGAGTCTGTGTAGAGTGTTGCATTATGGGACAGTCAGTGGTGTGCGGCGTCTGCTGCACCTGGACAAGCTCTTAACAGAGACACATTTATGAAGTATTTTATTTGGCTCTGGTCCAAAGCCAAAGTGTGTCAATGTGAAAGTTTTTTCTGGTGGAGGAGCTACTGGGAAAAGATCAACACTTACGGTCAAGTACTGACACAGGCAAAATGGAAAAACGTTTTGCAATATAAAAAGTAAATACTTTTATATTTAGTATTTGTTTTTGGATGCAGTTTAAACTTTTCTACGAAAAAATGTTTCATGATAAATAGTGTTTACTAAATAATAAAATACAAATAAAATACAAATCTAACACATTATTCTATAGAATATCACTATACTAGACTAAAATATCAAGCAAATCATTCTAAAGGTGTCCTATGTGTATGCTAAAATCATTTGTAAGATTGGTCAGAGAAATTCATTGAAATTATCATGATTTTAAACTATTTGTAATTTTTAAAAAGTATATCATATATATTAATAGCAATTTTAAAAAAGTATATCATATATATTAATAGCAATTTTAAAAAAGTATATCGTATATACTCTACTAAATCTACAAATTAAAATCTGTCCGATATACTGTACGTTCTTCTGTATATCAAATGAAATGCTTGACACTTTGACTAATGAAATTCCATACACTTCTAAAACTTAATTTCATTTTAAGAAGAATGTTGTTTCATTAAATGTTTAAAATGTATGCCTTATTCTTACTCATTTTTATGATGTACTTTGTTCAAAAAAAGTGTTCTTATAGTTGTGCAAAATAATAAAAAACTAAACAATAAATAAAAATTATTTTACTTATTTTACTTGGGCACTGTTCAAATTTACTACCCTTTTGTTATGTTCGGGATAAAAACATCCACTGAATTAAACCACTGCAAAAATGCTAAATTTTTTACATTTAAAACTAAATTGTTTAGACAAATACAGCCTTTTAACTCTTTAATTGCCAAGTTCACAAATAATCTCACTGATTGGGTGATAAAACACACACAAAATAACAATTTTAATTTTTTTTATACCTTTTATCACAGTCTTGGACATGTGACCGATTAGTAACAACATTGGCTTTGATGCATTGTTCATTTTTTTTCTCCCTAATTTACTTTTGGTGGCTGTTTTTCCCCCATTGACTTCCATTATAACCCCATTTTACCACTCTTTGTTTTTATTTACTCCATGTAGTTCTGAGAGCTGAGATGCATATTTAGATTTTCTCAGACACATCAAGACAAGTGCGTAAAGGTCACTCTCACATACACTTTAATTTGCTGTTATACTCCATATAAAATCCAGAAACTATGCTTTTTTTTTTTTTTTGCACAGGCCTATCTAAAGGGTTAATTGTGCCAACTGATGATCAACAGTAAATTAGGGAGAAAAAAATTAAAATTAATCAAAAACAATGCACCAAAGGCAATGTTGTTTCACATGTCCAAGACTTTGATTAAAGGTAAAAAATTCCAGTCCACAATTACTTTTTATATTGAAAATACGTCATTTTGTGTTTTATTTTCACCAAATCAGTGACATCATTTATAAATTTGGCAACTAAAGAGTTAAAATCCTGTAATTTTCTAAACAATTTAGTACTTTTGATCAGGACTGAGGTTGATTAACAGATTTATGCAAAAAAATGAAAGAAATATTTATCTGATACATTTTTCAGCAGTTTAATTCAGTGGATGTTTCATCCCTAACATTTTAATTCAAATCATTTTCTCAAAATATGTGCCAAAATAAGATTTTTTTCACCAAAAATCATTCTGCTAGCTGACACACAGAAAAAGTTATGACCAAATTAAGACTTATAATCACCCCAGAATGGATAAAAACATCGCCAATAGCACATAAGGGTTAAATATTAATAATTTTTAATATCAAATTCCATATATTCATATTTGTATCTAAATGCAACTACAATTTCACATGGCAAAAAATTACTTTGCTTACTTGCCAACCCAAATTACTTCCAATGAAAAATTGTAAATATATGCAAATCTGCTGTTCACCATCAGCCTGCATTGACTCATTTCTTAAACACAAAGAGTAATCAACTGTCTGCAGCACATATCATTTCCAGCCTAACTAAAAACAGCCCAATCAGAAATACACCCACACGTACAAACACACCAGACATATTTCTGCAAGAAGACGGGGAGTTTTAGACTGTTACAAACACACAAAGTCTTATCAGTTCAATGGTAATCAATAACCTGAATAGCCTTTAATTCCGAAAGACTTTATCTTTACAATAAAGCTCTAGTAGGTGTGCAGATGACCAGTATTATATAGCAAGGCAGGTGTTCCCTCAGCGGCTGATTAGTAATTGTTGTGAAGCAGACGAAGGGGGGAGAAAAAAAAAAAGTGTCTGAATTCAAGGAGGAAGGTTATGAAGCCAACAGAATTAACCGGCAAAAACTCAAAGTCCATTTTAGTGGAAAGCAAGGAGATCTCTACTTTCTGGTCGGTGTTTGTTTTCAGCCGACTTCAGCCTGGAAAGCTTCCAGTGTTTCTCAAACTGTCACCTGCTCCTGTGAAACTGAACTGCCCTATGCAAATCACAGGGGCCTGAAGGGGGAAATGCTGTGGAACTGGATGGGAACGGTGAGAAATGTGTGCGAGTGTGTTTTTAAGTTTAGTTATTTAAACCAAATGAGCTCTGTAAATGAGAGGCCAAAAAAACTATTTAAACTCAGTCAAGGTTTGTCTGTCATCTGAAAGAGCCTGAAGAGAGAAAGCAAGAGTTTTGAATTTATTGCCATATCAGATTCTCTGGCTATTTCATGGCAAAACCAGATCAAATTTCCTTAAATATTATTATAAAGATCACTTTTCTATTTAAAACAAACAAACTAATAAATAAATAATATAAACAGTGCTCAACATAAATGAATACACCCCATTTTGAAGATCAATATTTTTATCAATTTCTCTGAGTTTATAGGTAATATATTTGGTGCATTTCAACAAAACAGATTTTATAAATGGATATATAATTTATTAAAATAATATTTTAGTCACCAAACATTTTTAGAAATAGAAAGATAAAACATTTCAACTCATTTGAGACATTGAAAAAATATATACATTTTAAGTTTCTCTTGAATTTTGCTCTTTTTTTAAATATTTATTTGATATTTTTCCTTAACATATACATTTGGGTGTGCTCATTTTTGCAATGGTTTACTTTTGATAAAATCTTTACCATTTTTGAAGGATTCACATTGAAAAATATTTCCTTTAAAGCAGAAGTCTCAAACTGCCGGCCCGCAGACCATTTGCTCTATTTTTACTAAAGCTCTATTTTTGTAAATATTCAAGGGTGATTTGATTATAATCTGTTTTAAACCACCTGGATTTTTTGTACAAACACCTCTTCATGGCTTACATGTTATTCTGGTGGTGTAATATGTTTTGCTAATATTCGATTCAAATGATTTCATTAATACATTTTCCTAATATGTGTATTAAAAAAAAAATGTGCATCAGTAAAATGTTACTGCTGGCTAAATTGAACATGTTAAAGCAAATGTGAATATAAACATACTTTTCTCCTTTTTGTTGTAGTTTTACAAAAAAGAATGATAATGAGAAGAACAATTGCCAGTAAAGTCAACAAAGTTACCCAAACTCTTTTCTGCTGTCCTATGCTATCTGTTAAACCTTTGGTTAAGCAACAATTGATTGGGAGATATTAATTATTGTCATTGTGCCTATTATTAAATTGTAGTATTTTCATAGCAATTTAAATTACCCTTCAATGTGTACAACAAGAAACAAAAATAAAAAGCTTTGATGCTCCTGATGGGGAAGAATGTCTGAGTGCATCAATTACATCAGGTCTCCATCAGGTGTGCTAGAATGTTAAAACAACCCTCCTATGAATATATGGCCCCCGTCAATTTGAGTTTGAGACCCCTGCTTTAAAGTCTCTCCAGATAAAAAAAATTAAATAAAATCTTTGTTTTCCAATAAAAAGTATGTTTAACAATTTCATTTCTGTTGCAATATTAACATTTTGGGCAAATGTTTCCTTTTAGTAAATGTCCCTGTGTGTCTGATATGGTGTAAACAACCCCATCACGTCTTGAGTTAAAAAAAAAAAAGTTTGATTTTCTTAAAAAAGTTTGAAGCGCAAATAAAATAAAATAAAATAAAAATTGAAGCACTGAAAAGTTCCTCAGGCTTGGCTATCAATAGCTGTTTCCATCTACCTATTTTTATGCTCATTTTGGAATATTCCATAAAAAAAGATTAAAAAGCAGGATGTAAGATAAACCTTTTATCCGATAAAAAGCACCCATAAACTACAATGAAAACTTATTTTCTGAATAAGTTCCAGCAATTGCATCATGTGATTTCTTTTTAACAGATCATGTGATAACAAAAATTAGTGTGATGAGACGACATTAATGGACAAACTAGCGAACCAACCACATTGTAAAACATTTGAAATGTTGTTTTGGTCATTCTAAAATCCCTTAGCCAAAGTATGTCATCAACATTTCCAAAAGTTGAATTATGATGTAATGCTCTTTGGAGCCTTAAATGTATTACTTATTAAATAAATATTAAAAACAATATATCTAAATACACAAATACACACCCTTTATTTTCCTGCAACACTGCAAACCTCTGACTTGCATAGATCAATGCATCAAACTCTTAACATAACTACAACAACACAGATTTTTAAAATAAGGTTTGTTCACTCAAAAAAAAAGTTGTCATCATTTTCTCATCCCCCACTTGTCCAAAAAATTTGTCCAAGTTTCATTCTTCTGTTGAACACAAACAGAAAAAAAAAAATAATAATTTTTGGAAGAACATTCTTCTAAACATCTTGCTTTGTGTTCAACAGAAAAAAAAATAAGATAAGAGTTTTGAGAGTTTGATGTATTGATCTAGGCGAGTCAGAGATCATCAAACATATTTTGAAAGAAAAGAAATGCAAAACATTTTCCACAGGAATTTGTATTTTTGGTGTCATACATTTACTGCGTTTGAATGGAATCAGCTGAACAAAAGTCTACTGTACCTGCCACCTTCAGGCTCTATTTACATCATTCCTAAAAATATCCATCAGCTATAGTAAAATCACTAAAACTCATGATCTAGAAATGTATTTTTCGTTGAAAAAGGAAACTGGGGTGGGACATATTGGAGGGCTCTTTCCTTTTTCTATTGTCAGTAGATGTTAGTGTACGTCAAAGCTTTTTTGAGTGCAAGATTAGCTAGAAATATTATGAAGAAAGGAAAAAGATATTTAATAAACATTTGTCAAAGCTGAAAAAAATGGAAACAAATCTAAAGCAACCACATACATACAGTGCTCAGCATTATTGAGTACACCCCATTTTAAAAATTAATATTTTAATCCATTTCTCAGTGAATATAGGCAATGTATTTAGGTGCATTTAAAGAAAACAGATTTATTATACACACATATTTATTAAAATAATATTTTAGTCACCAAACATATTGAAAAATTGAAAGATAATACAATTAAATTCAAGCTAAATGTCGCAAAAAAAAAAAAAAAAATTACAACCCACAAATCTTCAACTATATTTTAACATTTTTTGCTTCTCTTGATTTTTCCTCCGTTTTTAAATTTGTGTTTAATATTTTTCTGTAACATATTTTTGGATGTACTAGTTTTTTGGACCGTTATTGTAGGTTATTTTGTTAGATAAGCTCCAGATTTGGCTTCAGTACTGACTAATCTAATGCATATGCACACATATAATATTGTATAGCTTCCTATTAAAAATATACATTTAAATATGATACAATGTAAATATACATAATAATAATGTAAATATGTGCTCTTTTCCCCAATTCCATCATTTATGCATTTTGCATTTGCGCAAATTATTACATTATGCCAATTCATATTTATAAAAATATTTAAATACACTACAGGGTAAATTACATTATAACAAGCGAACAAAAAAGGTTTGAATAAAAAAGTGTAATAACTTGTCATTAACATTTATAATAATAATAACAATAATAATAATAATAATAATAATAGTAATAATAACTTTTTAATACTGGAATTGTACTTAGGGTTTATGTAGGAATCCTAAAGTTAACTTCAATACCTTTTTAAGACTTTTTAAAGACCTTCTCAGAATATTTTAAGACCTCATCACCACTTCAAGTTCTAATCAGTATCTGATCAGTAACCTTTAACGTAATAAACAGTTGTTAATAAACAGTTGTAGATAAATAAATCAATGGAGCACAACCATGCAACAGAAGAGTTCAAAAGCTCAAAGAAACAAAGCTTGAAATAATCAATTACGCGGTTGTTTTCAGCGACAGGCTTCAGCCATTGTTTAAACTCGTCTTTCTCCAACCAGGAGTACGCAAACTTACATTTTCCCATTTTTCCGTCTGTTTCACTCTATGGTTTTGCTACATGTAGAGAGCGTCACATCACCTTAATATTAGGAGGAAAATACATATATATTTATGCTTTTTTGGAGTCAAACATTTTGGACAACGCTTGAACAAAATTTAAGACCTCGTAAAAACGCAATTAAGACTTTTTAATACCTTTCAAGGGCCATAAATTTCTCATAAATCATTTTATCAACGTAATACTTTTTAAGACCCCGCTGACACCCTGGTACTGTTTGTATGATATATTTTTTGTATTATGCATACTTTGTTCTATGTTAGTGACTGTATATTCTATAATTTATTTTGGTAAATATTGACCTGCCAAAGGGTCTGCAGATGAAAAACTGCTGACTCTGGTACATACTGTAGCATCATTTAAATAAATAAATTAATACATAAATTAATTTATTTAATTACTTATTTAAATTATGTTTAAGTAAATATTAAAATACTAGTTTCATTACAGAATATTGCTGTAAATCAGTGTATGTAAATATGTTGTAAGTCAAAATAATTGCTCTTTAGCAGCTTAGAATGTCAATAATAAACCAAAAGGTGTTTAAACTAGCTTAAATAAATCCAAAGCTTCAGTCATCAAGAAAAAGAGAAATGTATAAATGAAAATGCATTTTAGAGCCAATGATGCCAAAGCTAATGAAAAGCCAAGCCAACAGAAAGGTCAAAGGTCACACTTATGACGAATGAATGAATGAGTGAATGAATGAATGAAAGAGGGCCGATGTGTTTCACTCACCTGACAGAGGTGCACAACCATTCTCTATCGGAGCAGTGAGATGCATGCACAAAAGCAAGAGAAGAAATGAGTGAACAGAACAAAAGAGAGACAGAGGTGGAGTGGATGAGGGATATAGACAGACAGAGAGAGAAAGAGACACACACACAACTGCAATGGAAAAATATAGGGATACACCGATCTCAATTTTTCATGGCCAATTCTGATTGGTGATTTTTAGAAGCAAATCGACTAGTTATAATATAATATATGTTTTATTTAAATTTACATTTTTCTCATTAAAAATATATAAAATTAGATTGTAACATTTCAAAATATAAAAGTAAAAACATTTTTTGAAATAACGCTACATAACTGTATGAGAAAAAAAAAAAAAAAAAAACAGAGGACAGGCTGAATGAAAATGCTGATTTATTCACTGCCTGCAGGTGGTGCTTATCCAACAGCAGGAATAACAGCACTTGCTTAGTGCTATAAACAAAGCAGCTGCACTGGTGTTTGACATGCTTTATGAAGATAAATCTAAATATATATATAATCTGAACTTTTATTTCATTAAAGGATTCCCCTTATAGTAGTGTCACGTCAAGCACCGCCCACAGACCTTTGACTAAACATCTAATGAATATGGCACACTTTTCTGGAAAGACTTTTGCAGGCCCTCATTCATCCTCTGATTGGTTTAAATATACAGGATTTCCAGGATTCGAGTGTGCAGCAATCTTAATCAGAACGCCTGGAAACAAGTCTGAGCGGATAAAAAAGCTGCAATGTTTATATTGATGACAATGCTCATTACTAAACATATAACTTTCTCAGACATTTATGAATCAGTGATTTACTGCCTGCACACTTGTATGTTATTGTGAGGGCCACTTTGTGATGAGCATTTATCAATATGACTTAAATCCTGGATTATTAAAAGTATGCAATACTCATTGCATAAAAGCTTCAACATGTGATATCGACAAATGCAGGTACGCTTTCTTTTTTCTAATGGCAGTGAAAATATTCAAATAATCTACCATTTTGGTCTTATAGATGAGAGAAAGACATCGTTCAAAACAGTAACATCACAAATACAACAAAACCTTGCTTTTTATAGAACAAATAAAACTTTCACTCAGTCATCTGTCATCTCAGTCTGCATGATCTTTATGCAGAAATGCATCACTAAAATAATGAATGAATCTCAGAGTAAAGTCTACATACATGTCCTGCTTATTTCCTATGTTTTGCTGACAGATCATTTAGAATATTCATGCGTCGTTGCTGTAAAGTTTTTAATGTGAGTTTGCCTGACGGGCTGTTATTCTGAGGACATTTCCACACCCACAAAACATGATTGGTTGGTTAACCTGTCAGTCAAATAACATAGTGGCCGGTGCTTGAGCATTCGAAGCAGCCAAAGTTCCCAGACCTTCAGTCGACGCGAGACTACTCTTATAGATACTTCAATAAAATCTCAGAATCACGGAAGTATGAAATGAATGAAGGTCAATATTTGTTACATTATTTATATTAATAATAATATCACATTTAATTGTTATGCGCATTTCTCAAACTCAAAGCACTATTAAAATTAATTGTGCATTTCGTAGCGCTATGTCTGTTGGTAAATCTGTGCTACGTCTCAAGCCTCTGTTAATGCACTTTATACCGTAAATTTCCAGTTTGTACGCATGGATGGAAGAGAAATGGTC
The DNA here is from genome assembly GCA_903798195.1 of Danio kyathit. Classification (NCBI taxonomy): domain Eukaryota; kingdom Metazoa; phylum Chordata; class Actinopteri; order Cypriniformes; family Danionidae; genus Danio; species Danio kyathit. Next base: position 21,396,557 of record LR812542.1, read on the forward strand.
TAAATTAAAAAAAAGAGTTGCGAATAAATGTTTGGAGCAAAAAAAAAAAGCTAAACATTTTGATTTCTGGTCAGTGGATCAGTGCACCTCATTAAAAACATAAGTTGATCAATGCTGAATTAAGAACAGAATGAGAGGGAATCAAGCAGCCGCAGAGGACATGGAAACCGCAGTGGCTGATGGGAAAATGGGATGAGGCTGCTGGTTTAAAAGGGGATTGTTTACCTCTCTCTTGGCTAGCAGGACATTGGGTACGATGTGTGGCAAGCAGCGGCCCAGCATGAGCATAACACTCTGCTCACTGTCAGCGATTCGAGACACCTGAGAATCAGATGAATATAGAGGCAAAAAAATGTCAGGCATTTCATATAATCACACGTTCCTTTAAATGACTGCGTAGCTGCAATCCGAGAAGCTGTTTTGCTGTTGTACTCTGGACACTGAAGAAATAGTGAACTATGTGACCTCTTGAATGTGCCTATTAGAGCATTCCTGGTTATTTTGAAAGCGAAATGAACCACTGCACTTTTATTCTTACTGTCACTAAAGTTTAAATGAGGATTTCCATCAAAAATGTCATCATTTATTTAGTCCTCATGCTAGTATGTGACTTTAATAATATAAAAAGGACTATGAAAGTGATTCATATGACTTATTCCTGAGTCTGAAGTCATATGATAGCTTGATGTCAATCGCAGAACATTTTAAAGCACTGTTTATTTACAACCTTCCTATAAAATGTGTGTTCTTTTGCTTAGGTCTGTCTGTTTTAGCATTTTAGCTTTACCTTATTTGAATTTAAATACCACCGTTTCTAATTTTTATGCTTTTTTTTTTGTTTTTGTTTTTTCACATTTGTTGGTTTCTCATCCTATACTTTATTTTAGCTTTATTTCAATTACTATAAATATTTTATACTATAGAACCAAACACCATCAAAATGGAACCAAACAAATCCTTCAGACTAGGTTTTATGAGCTGGATTGATTTATTACTGTACTGTACATTGAAAATATTTGATTTCTAAATCTGTTTGAGCCACAAACAAATATTTCAGACTTAGAGATGGATTAATAATAGTAAAAAAATAAAATAAAAATATGAACATCTCACTTTGAATCAGTTTGATTTATAAACAAATCATTCATTCATTTTCTTTTCGGCTTAGTCCCTTTATTAATCTGGGGTCGCCATAGCGGAATGAACCGCCAATTTATCCAGCATATGTTTTACGCAGCGGATGCCCTTCCTGCCGCAACCCATCACTGGTAAAACAAATCATTCAGATCTAGTTTTTTAATCATTATCATGCAAAATTTAAAATAATTTACTTGTGATTCACATGTCATTCATTCAGTCATGTCAGATGGAAACTAAAAAGGTTTCATTTTTGAAAGATGGCAAAAATCAAATCAAATAGGAATAACTCTGGTTCATAAAATAAAAATGTCACAAACTTCACTCTCAGAAACAACAGGTACAAAAAAGTGTGTATTTGTGAAATTTGTAGTGAGAAGGTCCATATTGATACCTTGAATTTCAGTAAAATGCATGTAGTTAAAACATTTATTATTAGTCTTTTCACTAGATATACATTTCATGCTTGGGTCTGTCCGTTTTAGCATATCAACTTTCCCTTATTTGAACTGAAATATCATTTCTAATTTTTACGTTTTTTTAACATTTGTTGGTTCCCATCTTATATTTTATTTTAGCTTTATTTCAATTACTATAAATATTTTATATTATAAAACCAAAACACCATCAAAATGGAACCAAACAAATCATTAAGACTAGGTTTTTCGAGCTAGATTGATTTATTACTGTATATTGAAAAGATTTTGATTTCTTCAGTTTGAGCCATGAACAAACAATTCAGACTTGATTTTGAGACAGAACGATTAAAAAAAGCATTTCACTTTGAATCGATTTGATTTATATACAAATCATTCAGACTTAGTTTTGTAATTGTGATCAAGCTAAATTGAATTTTTTTACTTTTGATTCACAAATTATTCAGACATCATTTATTCAGTCATGTCAGATGGAAACTAAAAACATTTCACTTTTGAAAGATGGCAAAATCAAAACAAATAGAATAACTCTTGTTCATGAAATACAAATGTCACAAACTTCACACTCTCAGAAACAACAGTGTGTATTTGAGAAATTTGTAGTGAGAGGGTCCACATTGGTACCTTAAAGGTACATGCTATTATCTAAAGTTTGCATATTAGTACTAAAAAAGCACAATTGTGACAGCTTTTGTACATTTTATTTCTGAGAGTGCATAGCTTCAGAAGATTCAGTACATGAGTCATATAGACTTTAATGATACATTAATGGTGCCTTTTCCATCCTTAAAAACTCATCTCAAAAGCTTCAGGCCCTACTAAAAAGTGGAACCAATTGAAAATTCTTTTGATTTTGATTCAAAGTCACAATGGACTGAGATTAAGTAAATAAAGACAGACTTATCTCTTTTTAACTATCCCTTCTTGCTTGTCATTAGGTAGACCCTTATATGTGCTTGTGCATTTGTACCTGTCTGCAATCTGATTCCACTCACCTCTGAGCCCAGCCTGCTGTCAGCAGACATTCGACAGAAGGACAAAAGTGCTTGGTGGAAGGCCGGAGACAGCTTTCTGCACAAGCAAACAAAACATGAATTAACAAGCCACCTCCACCTCCGGTTACCAATAACTTTACAGATCAGGCCAGCTTTTCACAGCACAGGGAAAAACGCTGATATAGGAACAGTCAAAACAAGGAGAGGGTAATTTGTCTGAATCAGCCTCAGGGGGCAAAAGTCCATCCGGAGCAGATGTGCAAAACGATGAGGAATGGAATATATGGTGCCAGTCAGCACTGCAGTGAGACTGTAATTGGTGATAGGTGCTGTGCTGCCATCTAAAGGCTAAAACAGATATTGCTCAGACTTTTTTAAATGTACAATTCACGCTATTAACAACAAACCATTAATTAAGAATTTTAGCTCAAACTACTAATAAGCTGTTTATTTATAGTTAGTAAGGTTTAGTTTGGATATTGGGTAGGATTAGGGATGTAAAATAAGATCATACTTTATAAGTGCTAATAAACAGTTAATATCTGAATAACAGGCATGTAATAAGCCAGTAGCAAATACATAGTATGAATGTTTACTTAAACACTTAAACAAAGTGTTACCTAGTTATTTTACAGCCAGGTAAGATGCATCATTATCTACCTTTAAAGGGATTGTTTCAGTTAAATAAAGTAATTGGGTTGATGTGTTGATACGCGACAAGTGTTTACCTACTTGTTTAGGATGTGCAGTTTAGCCTTTTTCTCCGTATTGTTTTAAAATGCCGATATAATTTAGTAATTTTGGATTCTGATTAGGTGATAACAAACACGTGAAACCTGTGCCATGCAGTTAACATCTATCAAACAGTAGAAATGTCCTATTTTACATGCCCAAAACAAGACATCTGTGGATAAGAGTCAGAATTAGGGACTGGCTGAACAATAGTGGAAGAGGAATTGTCAATATCCTAATGTCAAATTGACAATTTTTTAATATCTCAAAACATTTACTCCCAGAGACAGAGAAAGCTATTTTCCTAACAACTGAATAGTTCACATATCCTTTCAAATGGATAGGAAAAAGTTTAAATCAGGGTGCCCAAACTCGCTCCTGAAAGGCCGGTGCCCTGCATAATTTAGTTCCAATCGCAATTAAACACACCTGAACCAGCTAATCAAGCTCAGGTATACTAGAAACTTTCAGGCAGGTGTGTTGAAGGAAGTTGGAGCTAAACTATGCATGACACCGACCCTCCAGGACCAAGGTTGGACACCCCTGGTTTAAATCATGTATTGTAACTTAAATTCAGTTTAAATCCTTTTTAAATTTATTTTCTTGAACTCATAGTTGAATTATTAGTGTCCATATCTAGTTTGACAAAAGCTTTCCATGTCTAGACTGACAAAAAACTAAATCTCAGCTTTTAAACTAAACAAGGTACTGATTATAGCCAATTTTCGAATGTGAAGAACATTAAAAACAAAAACTAGAGCTAAATATTCCTGTAGCTGACACAACTGAACTTAAGGTTTAAATCTAGCAGCAAAACCTTTAGATGAACTTTAGATACACTTAGTGAGAAGTTTTTGGGTATCAAGAAAATGAAGGTTTTTAAATGTCTAGTTTTCAAAAGTAACATTTATTTGTTAAATTATGTTACTATTTTATCTAAAATATATATATATTAAATTAAATCATGAATTTATATTGGAATATTGGAATCATATTTTCCAAATGAAGTTTAAGCAAGGACATTTTCACAGTATGTCTGATAATATTATCTTCTTGAGAAAGTCTTATTCGTTTTATTTTGGATAAAATAAAAGCAGTTTTTAATTTTTTTAAAAACATTTTAAGGTAAATATTATTAGCCCCTTTAAGCTGTATATTTTTTTCGATAGTCTACAAACCATCGTTATACAATAACTTGCCTAATTACCCTAACCTGCCTAGTTAACCTAATTAACATAGTTAAGCCTTTAAATGGCACTTTAAGCTGAATACTAGTGTCTTGAAAACATCTAGTAAAATATTATGTACTGTCATCATGGCAAAAATAAAATAAATTAGTTAAATGAGTTATTAAAACTATTATGTTTTGTCGGCGCAATAGCCTAGTGGATAGCGCGCCGACATTTGGTGCAATAGCACGTCAGGGCGTCCCGAGTTCGAATCCCGGCTCGAGGACATTTCTCTACCCTACCCCCCTCTCTCTCTCCAACTTCGCTTCCTGTCTAAATACTGTCCTATCCAATAAAAAAAGACAAAAAGGCCAAAAATAAAATCTTTAAAAAAAAAAAAAAAAAAACTATTATGTTTAGAAATGTGTTGAAAAAAAAATCTTTCCGATAAACAGAAATTGGAGGGAATCAACAGGGGGGCTAAAAATTCAACTGTACATACAGTATATATATAATATAATCGTTCTGATGTCAAAGCACACAGTAAAAAAGAAACCTTAAATTGTAAGGCAACAGTCAACTTTGAGTTGACTAAACTTTTAACCCAAGTACCATAATTGACTCAATTTCAGTTGAGTTAACTCAAAAATGCTGTGCAGCAAGTTACCTTTCAATTTTAGGAAAAGTTCATTTTTTTAGTTAAATATGTTATATGATATCTATGATAATCTTATATTAAGTTTTAATCTCTTAACACTATTTTACAGTGTCCTATTACACATCACATGTACTTACCATAGTAAAAACTGTACTTTTTACACAATTACACACAACTCTAAACTAAAGCTACTAACCTAAAATCTCCAGAATGTCTATATTGCTAGTTTACACTTGATTCTTAAATCTATACTTGTGTCAAAAGGAGGACAAAATAAAGCACAGCCAAACTTTTTTAAAATAAATAAATAATATTGACAGAAATCTTTGACCGGTTGTATCCATTAAGATATAGTATAATAGAAATACATTCAGTGTGCTTCGCCTGTATTTATCACTGTATGGCTGAAATCATAATGGTGTCCACCAGAAAGAAAAAAAGCAGGTCTCACCTGTTGGGCTGGTCAAACTGGACAGAGCTTTTACTCTGCTGACCATTAGCCTTCAGTTTGCTGTGAGGTTGTGTAGCAGTAGTGGTGTTTTCAGTGCAGTCAGTAGCAATAGTGGTAGAGGTTGAGGTTTTAGTAGTGTCTGAAGAGCTGTCCGTTTCTGTGACCCCTCGTATGTCCAAATACTGTCCATTGTCAAGTGGGGGTTTATCACATTTAGGGCTTTCTTTAGACGGAGTCGACTTTGCTACAGCTGTGGGTTCTGATGAAACATTCCTCTGAAGTGCCTGAATATCACTGCGCAAACACACACATTGGGGACATTTTTATTTAGCAATCCACTAAATGCTGTAACATGAAAAATATAGGAAGGAAATATACAGGAAAGAACAGTGTGAGATGAGGAGGATAAAATATGACAGAGGCAAACTAGTTAAAGAGATATGTAGAGCTCATCTCTTGCTAGGAAGCGTAAATGCCAAGCTGAAAAATGTCAGAGAGCAGAAGGTCATAATGATGAGAGTCTGCTGAGCCGAAGGGGTGGGGACTCTAATTCTCAGAGTGCTTGAAAGCAAAGCACTGGAAAACTGGAGTAATTAAAGGCACTGGGTGCATATACATATTTTTTTTTTATATTACAGTATTTTTTAAAGTGAAAGATATAAAAACAATCATAAAAATCCCACAAAAATATTCTTTTACGTATTACAACTGTTCAATTTATAATAAGAAAATTTTCTTGAGCAGCAGCAAATCAACATAAGAGAATGATTTATGAATGTCGACGCTGAAAGCAGTGCACCGGCATATACCACATCCTCGCCACGAATTTCCCTGAGTTCGAATTCTGGCTCATGGACCTTTCCTGATCCCATCCCCCACTTTCTCCTACTAAATTTCCTGTCATTCTACTCCCTATCAAATTTGCTTGTTAAGTCATGACTAGGCCCACACGGAATATGAGCGTGAAGAAATCCGCAGATTTCCGCAGATTTTTAGCCCATCATTGATTCTGTTTATTTACTTGTGTGATTTATTTAAAGTTTTTTAATTAATTTCAGTAATATTATTGACTAACATGAAAATATTCATACGACTTATTTACAGTACAGTTTGTAAAGTAATATTTTCTGTCTTTTAGTAGATATGTTATATGAGAGATTTGCTTTGTTTACCAAATTAAGTGAAGCTAATTGGATTTGAATAGTAAACATTAAATAAAAGTTAAAAAGTTATTACTTTTTATTTTATATATCAAGATTTTCGTTATGATACTCCTAAAATCATTCTGCATAAATCCGCAGACTTTTAACAAAATTCTGTGCAGAAATAGCAAAAAATGTCCACAGATTCTGTCTGGCTCTAATTGAGAAAATATTTGTTTATGACCACTTTTTAGTCATATCACACATTTAATGTCATGTGTCTCTAGACATACTGCATCACAGACATCAATATTTATCAATTTACAAAAAATTTATCACTTTCAGGCCATCGTATATTAGGCATGGATATTGCGATCATGATTTTAAGTATTACATTGCTTTATAAACGTTTATTATTACCATTTCTCCCCAAACAATTTGATGTAGCGATTGGACCCGGAAGCTGATTCACATGACGTCACACTTCACAAATGGATAAAAGGCAAAAATGCCAAAAATATCTTTAAAAAAAAAGGATGATTTATGAAGTATTGTGACACTAAAGACTAAAATAATGATGCAAAAAAAATCTGCTTCATCATTCCAAAAAACAAAAAACTTATTTAATTACTCACTGTTGATAAATGAGTACATAAATGCAGTGTTGGTATTGTAACCATTACAGACTAATAAATGAATAGATAAATAAATAGATAAATAAATAAACAGCGGTAAACAAAATCCAAAACTTTATAACATACATTAGATTATTACCATTATTAATATTAATTACTAATAAAGTTTTTTTAATAATAAGAAACATCATCATCTAAGACTAAGGCAAAGCATACAAAATATAAAAAATATACAATACATACATTATGTACATAATTATACATTCTAATATACATAAAATTTTAAACAGAAATTAACCTCCAAGTTATTTTTCAAGTAATAATAGGTTAAAATATTTACATAACCATACAATGCATTTATATAACAATTAATTTAAGTTTAAAATAACTCAACAAGTGAATGTTTCTAACAGTACATATAATCATATAGCAAAAATTGGACATTAGCTCAGAACAGGCAAACTGACAAGTTTAAAAACCCCAGAAAATGCATGACAGTGATTTTTTTTTCCCATAAAGAAATCTGATTTATAAAAGCAGCAGCTGACGAGATAAGACCCTGCACTGAGAGCAATTATCAATTACGACTGCAATCATAGGTTGCTGCTCTGAGCTCTGATTATACAGGCTACCGCAGCTGCTTTACTGCTTCTGATTGAATTGGGCCCTCAGGCAGGAGGCGATGACTCTTACCTCTGAAGCTTCTTAATCTGTTCAGCCAGACTCTGTTTCTCACTGTTCAGCAGGCTGATCTGATATTCCAGCTCCTGGACCACTTTCTGCTGCTGTTGTTGCTGTGAATGACAACAAAATGACTTAAAAGGTGGCAAATTGTAAACAAGAGCAACCCAAACCTCAATCTAAATCCCCTTTCAGATCATAGAGCAGCATATTTAACCAAAATGTTGGATACATTGGATTATTTTGATTATGCACAGTGAGTGTACTCATGTAAATGTATTAACTTGACTTCCTGAATCAGATTAAGACAATCTAGTTTCAAGGAATCCAAGATAACTAGTGGCAATTGTCATCAATCACTTTAATTTTATTTCAAGTGAAAGAATTAACCATAATTTGGAATTTAAAATGCCCCAATTAAGCGTTTTTTTTTTGTCTAGTCATAAAACACTTTCATTAACATATATTTTATAGCATTACCTCTTTTCTTACAGTGTCTGAAATGTTTCATTTAAGAATACGATCTCTCTAACCCCGCCTTTCAGACAGTCTACTCTCATTGGTTAAATGCAGGGCTGCAACAACAAATCGATTAAAATCGATTACTAAAAGCGGTGGCAACAAATTTCATAATCGATTCGTCGTGTCGCACGACGCAGAGATGTTTTGATTATGAAAATAATTTTAGTTGAGCGCGGAGTGAACACACTCTGCCTCTCTCGCGCATTGATGCCAGCAGAGTTTGGTGCCTCTTAGACAGGACAGAGCAAAAAAAAACGAGCGGAGGTAACGTTAGAGGAAAGATACATGGCGTAGAAGAGAGCAACAGCAGGGTAAATCACTACAGAATCCTACTTTTTTCCGTTTTAAAGTGAGGAACGTAATATCCCTGGTGCTGGTGTTTACTTGTTATCCAGCTTGACAAGCATGACATGAAAAATTCAAATTGAGCTTTGGTGTTGGCTGGCGCTGAGCCAAAGAAAGACTTGTCATGTTATCACAATTATGCAGTTTTTTAACCACCCAACGCTTATTTTATGTTTTAGACATAATACACACAAGTACAAGTAAAACAATACATTTAGAGTTTGTGAAACGCACAAGAAAGTCTATGGAAGTCAAACAATCCATTCAAATATAATTTGCCGATGTGTATTATTCATATCAGACACACGTAGTGAAAGTAACTATAAAGTTCGATCTATTCTTCTCCCAGCTGGCCAGCCAATTGCTTGCATGCATTTTGGAAGTAACTGATGAATTTACGTGCTGAATCCTGCGTGTTTTGCTTTTATGAATAATAATAATCTCATGTTATAGATACTGATCAAGATCATTTATACATCTTTTAAACAACAAAAAACACTCACACGTTATTGTGAATTGGAATATCAGGTAGTTGATGACATGAGCAAGCGTGTGAATAATTTGTATTAAAACGAAAAAGCATAATAAAAGGGATGCATCTGTCATACAGCACTATTGTGGCTGCGGTGTGTCACGTGACAAACATGACACGTCGCCATGGAAACATTAAGGGTGAACGTTCTAAAATAATGATTGCCTAACAAAACTCCCTCCCGGGGCCTCCCTTTAAACCAGGGATGTCAAACTCAATTCCCTGAGGGTCGCAGCCCTGCACAGTTTAGTTCCAACCCTGCTTCAACACACTTACTGGTAGGTTTCAAACAAGCCTGAAGGACTCAATTAGTTTGATCAGGTGTGTTTAATTAGGGTTGGAACTAAACTGTGCAGGGCTGCGGCCCTCCAGGAATTGAGTTTGACATCCCTGCTTTAAACCCACCAGTGAAAGAGTTCATAACAGTAGTAAAGCAGCAGTGGTATAGTTACTTTGCACTTTGCATTGAAAGACTAAAGACACGTTTTTATTTACTCGCCTTTTTTGGATCATTAATTTTTCAATCTATTGTCATGTATAGCTACACTGTAAAAAAAGCTTTTCTTATTTAGTCATTTCGTCTCTTTTCCAGTTCAAACATCTAAAAAAAATCTTAAATCAAGATTACTAGACAAGAAAAATGGCATGCGAAAATAAAGTGATGCTTAAAACTTTGTGTGAAGCGACGGCAGCCATATTCCGCCAGACCGCACACCACACACCAGCTGATTGGTGGAGAGGACAGAGTGATGAAGCCAATTTTTTTGAAGCCAATTCTTTTCGAAGGACATCCTGGAATTTAACGACCACAGAGAGTCGGGACCTCAGTTTAACGTCTCCTCTGAAGACGCTACGGCACCTTCAGTATAGAGTTCCCTTTACTATACTGGAGCAGTAGCACCAAGACAGACCGCAGGCTGAGTGCCCCCTGCTGGTCTCACAAACACCACTTCCGACAGCAACCTAGCTTTCCCATGTGGTCTCCTATCCAGGTACTGACCGGGCACAGCTCTGCTTAGCTTCAGTGGGCGAACATGTGAGAGTTGCAGAGAGCTAGCTGTCAGCATGTATAGTATTCTTTTGCATCTCAAAAAAAAGCATCTTCTCATTATGTCAAACAAACTCTTTCAGACCTGAGGTACAACAACAGAGATTTACGGTCAAAGAAATTATTTGAGGGCCACACACTGACATTATGAAAATTTCATTCAATCTGTGTAGGTTTGTGCAGAAAATAAGACTGGAAGACTCTTTTCAGGCATTTCAGAATCACTTCTTTGTGTTTAAAGAATTAACTAATTAATTAACTCTGAGAACTACCTGTATGACCTCAGTTTGCTGCACAGGCTCCTGGGTGAAATAGTCTCCTGGCAAGTCACTGGGGTCAACACTGACCGCCACATCTGCGGTGTCACGGTGCAATGGCAGACTGTTCCCACAGTTTCTGTAGAGCTGCAGCAGATCTGGAGGTTTGGGAATGTTTAGACCAACATCGTCCCACAACTCGAAATCCTGCAGGAATAAAAATGATAAATAACATCCAATAAAAACACTACAGTGTATAAACAATCAAATAAATGCAAAATATAATAGCATAGCATTTTACCTGATCATCGTTTTCATCGGAGAATGTGATGGACGTTAACTTGTATTCGTTTTTCAATAAATATTCATTAACTAAAAAATTTAAGGCTCTCTTTTCAAGAGGGCGAATAGGCTCCTGGGGGGGAAGAAAATATAATGAAATAAAAAATGAAGTGAATCCACTGTTATTCGAACTAGTTGTTCACGATCAATTTGTTTAGTTTTATAATACAATTGTAACAATGAAGGTAACCTGAGTTTCAGGACTGGATTTGTAATTTTTTCTCTCTTGAGACGCAATCTCGCATTCTACAGAGAAAGAAGAAACAGAGAGAAAGAGAAACGACTGAGCTGAAATTTGATTTATGGTCATCATTACAAAACTGCCTTCAGGAATGAGAGCAGCTCCTATAGCAGAAAGGACTGAAGTGTGTAAAAGTTGAAAGTACGCCACCTGCAGCCTGAGTCAAGTTGGCACGAAGAGCCTGAATGGTCTCCTTGGCTTTCCGCAGTTCAAACTCCAGAACTGGACCAGGGGGAAGTGGGTCACACACAAACAGGCATCCAACCAAGAGAAGGGAACAAAGAAACAAAACAAAAAGGGGGGAAAAGAACAAAGGATGGCCATGAAAAACAAAAACAAAATAAATAAAATAAAAAAGTAAGAAAAGAAAAAACAACAACTTTTGTAAGAAGCTGAGGCAGAACCAAAACAGGGACATGCACACTATGGATCTAATGAACACATGCAGCAGAGGTTGCTGAAGGAGCTGCCAGATAATGGGAATACTTATACACTGGCATTCCTTTGGGTTTTATTTTTTTTTTTGCAAAATCAACTAGCTGCTGTCTGACCAGGGATTTAGAGCAATTTGTTCGTTTTAGATGACAAGTAAAAACAAAAAGCTGCATTTCTTCATAATCTTTTGGCTTATAAAACTGAAGTGTGTAATTTCCATGTCACTAACATCATCAAACATAATTGGAAAAAACAACAATTGTGATAAAATTTAATTTTAATCGTGCATTTTGCATTGTTTGCATGTGTCCATATTTCACAACCATAGGATGTCAAAATAAATTGATAGCACCACAAGCACACAGCGTTGACACTTTTCAGGTGATTGAGCCTTTAAATGCCATACTTAAGCCACCTTTTAAACATACAGTGTATGCTAGTACTGTACTTGTAAATATCAATGTTGCCAAACTATTGATGTTGCTGTAGTTTTTACTTATTCTTCAGTCTGCCAGGCTCAAGTCACATCTCATAGGTCATGGATGCTAGAAAACTGCCATGAAATTGTTAGAGCATCTTCTGTGTGAATGCAAACATGCATTCAATCCCTGGATGGGGACTTTTGGGTTTAGTACCCACTTGGGGTTCATTCTTCATACCTCGCTTAAATGATCTAAGATGATTTTGGCAGATCCTGGATCTTTTAATCTTGATAACTGATCTCTGGCTAATTTGGTTCTTCAAATAAGTTCGAGAATCAGATTAAAATGTCTGGTCTGAGATCACTTCGTGTGTTGTGAAGGACAGACCCCGTGACAGTTTTTGTACTTTTTTTTTTCGGCGTGCAGATTGCATATATTTTTTTATTTTTTTATTTTTTTTTTTATTTTTTTTTTAATTTATTTATTTATTTATTTATTTATATGTATATATATATATATATATATATATATATATATATATATATATATATATACACACACACACATACATACATACATACATATATATATTTTTTTAACTTAAAACTTAAACTGTAATTATATATATATTATAGGTGGGCATAGATAAATTTTTTTAATCTAGATTAAAATGGCTCATTTGAATTCTGCCGAAGGCATTCAGAATGTGTGTGCTACCCGAATAATAAGTCTTTGAGAACGGGTTTCTCAAGCCAGGTGGCGCATTACACCAGGGGCTCATCTGCGGTTTGCAAAACGCATCACAAACTGCTTGAGAAACTGTTCTACTATGATAATTGGTGATGAAAATAAATTATGTTCAATAAGATAAACTTGTGTTTACTAACTGTTTATTCAGTTAAACATGAATTTTAAACTGTAGGCCTATATAAGCTCGAAACAGCGATTTGTGATTACCTTAATCTAACTAAAGTCATAACTGAACTAAACAGAAATGGAATTAAGATATGTGGAGTATGCATATATAGTGGCATTATTGAAGTAAACTCCGCGGTCTTTAGGACCTTTCGCCATATTTTCTGACAAGATCCACACGCGGCTGTCAGTAAAGGACCACACACACACACCACACACACACCACACACACACACACCACACACACACACACACACACACACACACACACCACACACACCACACACACCACACACACACACACACACACACACCACACACACCACACACACACCACACACACACACACACCACACACACACACAGAAATCTTTCCATTTTCTTTCAATTTGGCATGCGTTATTAAATTCCATAACACTCACCAGTCCTTACTCCTTATTTGCATCTAATACCCCAGTTTGTCACGAGAGCATGACTGAAATGTTCGTGAGTTAAATTGAAACTGTCGAACTGCAGTTAGAGTCAGGCATCCTCCTGATTTGATTCAGAAGGGCACTCTTTTGTCAGACAGCTCACCGGTCAGGTATACATCCGTGCTAACATATCAAGGTGAAAGTCATCATAGCTTGCATGGAATAGTCCCAGCTCCCAACCAAATTTTGAGAATAGATTAACGGCGATATTTTTTTTTAATCGCACGATAAGAGTCTTGCGTTAACGCAGCACGTTAACGCCGATAACGGCCCACCACTAATATATATATATATTTTTTTTTACTATTTTCCCAAGTGTATATAACTACTACTGTAAGAAAATTTCAGCATTCAGTACATACTTTCAGTATTACCTTTGCTTGAAAAGTCAATCTAATCCTGTTCATATGAAATAAGCCTGCTCCCGAGCAAATTTGAGCTACCAGAACTGCTGCTACAGTATAACAACAACTCTCGGATAAGTTTTGACAGACGAAACGTTCCTGGATTGTGTCAAATCGTCAATAACCATAACCAGCTAATTGAGTAATCCACGTACGAAGAACGGACCCTTGGAATGCCAATCAACAACAACAACAACAAAATCTGTAAACTGTAATGAAGCAGAGCTCAGGGAACTCCTCCTATCAATTTTTGGTAGGCTAGCATTTTTGATGTCTACATTACATGTATAATCTTGATGTCACGTACAGTATCTTTTCTAAATTTGTCTGAATGCATGAACAGATTCCAAAACTTCTGAGTGAAAGTCACTTTAAATGGCACCCTAAACTCAAGCAGTTTTCCTCTTTCATTAAGTAATGCCCTTTTGACTGTTTGGAAGATGTTTGCTGTGGAGCTCCCCTTAACAAGGGCTCTGCAAATATTCTGAAAGACCACAGGAGAAGGCATGAAGCACTCACGAGGACCCCTCTGGAAGTTAGAATGTTAAATGCCATTTTGGAATTGGGTTTCTTATCCACCAAAAGCTACACACTTCAGTTTAAAACAGAACTAATTGGTCTCTAAGATGTTTTATGTTTAAAAAAAAACAAAAAACTAACACCCTACTAGATTTGGTTTGTTAACATGCCACAGTAAACAGTCATGATGACTGTTTACTGTGGCATGTTAACAAACCAAATCTATACAGACATAAACCATAAATACACAAAAATCTAAAATCACCCTGCTGTTTGCATTTGGTCTTTGTTGTAAAACAGACTACTTCAATAAGGAAGGGATTTTTGCAAAACCCTGCAGCAATCCTGCTCTTGTGGACCTGATAGGTGAGTTCTAACAGTGACTGTGTCTCATTCCGTTCCCTAGTACTCTAGATTTAGCTAGAAATTGCTATATTACAATTTTGGGATTAAAAATGTTTCTGATACACTGGGGGGTCATGAAACCAATGGTTTATTTCTTGGATAAACCTTGCTATAAACAAAGCAAAAAACTTTCTTCTGGAATCACTTCCTAAATCAGTTGATTCTTGCTGATGCATTCTGGGAATTTCGAAAGAGCGAACACTAGTTTCCTGGAATGATTGCTTTCATGGTCAGCCATAGAAATCTTTGGGCGCTGTTGAACTAAGGAATGGACTGAGACACACCCAGACACACTGGAAACAGAAGCACAGGACGATTTGCATGACTGTGTGCTGAAGATCAGTAGGTGGGACTCCCGCAAGCTCTGCTTCCTAATGTTTTCTTGAACGCTGACACGTTTACCTGAACATGGCCAAAAAATAGGGAAAGTAAAAAATATCAATGAAAAGAAATGCTAAGAGAAAGCAGAGCTCAAACGGGACACTTATGCTTCTGATCAACAGAGCACAGGATGCAAGTTTAACAAATGGAAAAATGGAAAAGCAAACAAACAAAGAAATAAAAGTGGCAAAGGTGTGCTGGCCTGGATGGTTTGTGGTCCAGTATTGGAAAGAGAAATACTGGAATAGAGACCCATCAGACAGCCAATAAACCCCAGGTCAGACAGCCAGGACTGGGGTCTACATTTTGAAGGAGACGCCCAATTTTGGGGTACAAGTGTGACATTTCTTAGCAATCTTATTCTGCTGCACGGTTCCTTAGGCTGTATACTTACCTGGAATTTGCTTTCATTTAAATGACACTCATAACAAGCATACAACCTTTAATGTTGACTTTGCGTCACAATTTATTTACTAATAAATGTCATAATAATTTGCCTGTTCACACCAATGATGCAACAAAAGCATGTTTTTTTTATTTATTTATATCTACAGTGGTCCGTTGCTATAACGTGGTTCACCTTTCGCGGCTTCGCAGTTTCGAAGATTTTTTTTTAGTGCAATTTGATTTTTGAACTGAGCCGAAAAAGAAAATGAATGAATGAATTTTTACAATTGATTTATGAATTTTTAAAGCACATTGTGTTCTGTGTCCTGATTGGCTGTAGACCATTGTCAATCAATCTCCTCCGTGTCTGCTGTACAGTACAGAATGCGTTAAGCTTGCCAAATTAACATAAATCTTCGATCACTAGCAGTGTGAGGATCCCACAAGGATGCTAACAAGGTTGTAACCGTCTGCAGCGAGACCATCATAAGGGGGTGGGGGGGGGGGGGGGGGTGTCGCACACCAGATGCGCAGTGCCACGCAGCAACATGCATTTCAGAATTGTAAACATAGGTTTATATCAGCGTACGCACACCTGCGAAGCAAGTCGGCGGCTGTCTGCGGTGCTCATATTTCTGCCGCGCCACAGAGCACTATCTGAATAATTTCATTTTAAATAACATGCGAATTAGAGGTCTGCATTACCGCGGCTGTACCGCAAGACCAGACAAGATTTTTTGCGGCCCGGGAACAAATTTGGGAATGAAATGCAGTAGTGGTCGGTAACTCTGGTGTAATTTAAACGGGAGCGGGCGGTCTAATAATATAGCGCTCCTGAGGGAGAGAGAGAGCAAGAGAGAGAAAGAGAGATCGCATCTGCTCTCTCTCTCTGCTCTGTGTATGTGTGTGAATGAGAGAGTGTGCGCATCTGCCGTGGTGCTGTGTGTCGCTGGTTACAGGCTGTCTGGACTCTGTAGCATCCAGCTGGGTGTTTTTTGGGAGGCATATTTAAATCGCTATACATTTTACATTTTTCCTTGGCCCAATATGTACCTGTCATGTGTATAGAAAGAATGCTGTTATGATATATGAATCACAATTGGTAGTTGGCAAATATATTGAGTGGGTTTGTAAATCGGAATTTGAAAGAGTCAGTTCCTCCCCAGCCACAAGCCTCATCGCATGTCACCGTTTAAGGTGGCGACAAAGGGGCAAACAAAACTGACATCTCTCTCTTTTGGTAGTACCCAGAGAGTTTGGAAAACAGATTTAAATTTAGCGGGAACAGTCAGGTCGGGTAAAAAACGGGGCGGGTTGGGCAGTGGGTGAACAAAGGCTAAATATATAGCAGGAGCGGTCAGGTGTGGAATAAAACCTGCCGGGAACGGGACTAAAAATTCAGTCCCACGCAGATCTCTAATGTGAATGATCGCGTCCGGTGTGTGTTACTTCCAAGTGTCATGTGTGCGGCGCATCCGGTGTATGACCCCCTTAAGGATGGAGTCGACTTTAGTTTTGTGGATCGGTGACTGTAAGAAAAAGAACATTACGCTGGATGCCAACATCATCAACACAAAAGCTAAAGAGCTTTATGATCCTTTTGCTGACAGCAATGAATGTTTGCGCCTGAAAACAGGTTTTGATTTTTGGTTTCATTCTATAATACTGGACTTATTTTTCTACTAAAGTTTGAACTTTGAGAGTGTTTAAATAAGAGAGAAGTGTGACAATGTTAATGCCTGTCTAAGAAAAGTGTATAACGTGTGTAGTGAGGGGTTTTACAGCCTTAAGTAAAACATCTATAATAATTGTAAAAAATAAAGCGGACTACTTCGCGGGTTTTCTCCTATTGTGGGTTATTTTTTAGAAACTTAACTCCCACGAATAACGAGGGACCACTGTACTGTTAAACATTCACTTTAAAAACTATTTTCTAAAAGTGAAATTGAATTGAATTTAAAACAAAAAAACAAAATAAGAAGATAGAATAAAACAACAGGTTGAAATAAAAAGGGGAAATTAAATATTTAAAAATACAAAATCTGAAAGAAAAAGAAAAACTTTTAACAAAACTTTTACATATTTTTTCATGCTAAAATGCAGCCTTGGTGTGAAAATACCAATACCATTCAAAATAAATAAATTAAAAGGTAAAATAAAAAATATATCTGAATAAGAGTATCATTTCATGAGCTTCAACGTTTATTGAGTAACAACAAATATTTGCTAATTGGGAGAGGGTAGGGGTTGTGAATTTTCGGAGGAATTATTAGTAACAGAACACATTCTGAGCGGATTTAATTGATATCTGCAAGGATAAAATGTAGGAATTTGAAGCTTGGGAAGGATTCAAGCTAATGCAGGAAAACACTAAAAGGAAGATTAATGGCAACCTAGCCAAGCAAGTTTTAAAACAGGGAAATGACAAGAGAGGAAACTTCAGAATCAGAAAACCTTTTGCTTGGAAAGAAATCGGAAAACAAGATAGTCGTTGTCAGAACAGCTCATTTAGAAAGAAACGTTTAGCATTCATGGCTATTAGTTAATCCTCCTCCTCATCTATGAGACCACTGATGAAAGTGGTCAGTGAACCATACTGCTTGACCAATGTGAATTGGCATCAATCACGAATCCCAAAACACTTCGCTCATATACGGTAACACTGACCAAATCACCTCTCGTAAAACAGTTTTACACAAACCACTAATAGTTTCCAGAAAAACAGACGGTGAAGCCAATTCCTTCTCATTTTGACGTAAAAAAAAAATGCCACAGACTGTAACTGCTCAATTGTGTTCTTAGAAAAGCAAACTGCATTGGCAAATAGAAAATCTGGCTACTGCCAATTGGGTAATGTTTAAAATTAAATGGACTGAACACTTCTAGTGTAAGTATTAAAAGTATTGTTACATAAAACTGAAAGTCAAGAACACTTGCATGCTAAAAATCAACCACATGACTAGTCACTGTGGCTCAGGAGTGTGCGATATTGGAAAAAGAGAAAAGGTCAACCTTTACTCATGAATGTCCATGAAATGTTAAGGCTTATATAATTTAGTTATTAGCTCTCAATACACACCTCACATGGAGAAAAAAAATGTAATATTTATTATTGCTGTACTGTGTTGGATGTAATTAGTTACAAAAGTAACTTTTATTTTAATTAAATTACTTTTCTACTGAAAAAGAAAGTGATTACTTTAAATTTTTAGATAATTTCATTTGCACATGTTTTTAAGTGCTAGGAGCATTCAGACACAATATTTAATAGAAAATAATTTTATTGAACTGTTTAAACAGTAAAGTCTTTGCAGTGTTATTTTAAGTTTTTTTTTTTTTTCAATTTTTGTACTTGAATACGATTTGACTATACCCTAAAAACCATAAAACACTGTTTATTTCACTCTTATATTTGCATATTACATTACATTACATGCATGATTCGTTCCCATACAAAATCGACTGAAAATTAATACATAGTTTTCCAATAGGGCTATTCAATTCATCTGGTGAAATTGTATTTATATCGTAATATTTATCACAGAAATATAAAATATCGCAATGTCCGATTTTTCTAATATCGTGCAGCCCTAATTTTTAAAGGTGCAGTATGTAAGTTTGACACCCAGTGGTTGAACTAGGTATTGCACTGCTGGATCAAAACAAACGAAAGAGTAGGTTGCCAAATTGAGGAAAGGAGCAAGTGATTTAAACCGAGTTCTAAATAAAAGCAACGGCAGCTGATAGAAGGAATATTCTCCATATTAAAAGGAGTTTTGTTTTAACCAACACCTCCAATTTATATATTAGAAACGGCTTCTATTTCTCACAGCTGAACAACAGAAAACTATGACAATGATCACCTCAGGTACACCTCATGTGCTTTATTTAGTGTTAAATGCTAACAATGTGAGTTTGAATGCCATTTTACATGACTTATTACTCATTTTACGATTTATTGCCATACTACTGAAAGCAGCAACAGATAGTTCAGCTCAGATCTTGAAATTGAACTTTAGAACTAAACACGTCATTCAGCATCTACATTTAATAATGTTAAAGAGGGTTAATATGTATTAAACAGATTATAAACCTTACCATTTCATGAGTGAGTGCATATTCTGTGCTTCCGAATGGCTGTATTTAAATTTCTGTCATGTTTCGTCTGGTGCAAACAGCCAAATTGCTTATCACTGCGTATCTCATCATGAAGCACGTTGTTAGGACACGCGGTTACAGTGTAACCTGCTTACCTAATGTTTACGTCTGTGATATTTATATTATTAGCTAATTAATAACCTCATGTGGAACTGAATCTGTCTCATTTCGGAGTTCATATGATACTGTCCACCGGAGGTCACATTTCGGTCACGGACGCATGCTTTAGAGCCCTTCTGAATGAATGAATGAAATACGTGGTTTTCCAACCCGGGGTGCTGAAATATAATTGGCTAAACTGGCAATAGACAAGTTAAAAGAACATTAACAAAGACAGCGTTCCGGCCTGGAAAACACATTTTCAAAGCAGAATATCTGACTTCAGCATTGTTTTTCAGATCAACAAGTATGTTCACTTGGCATGTTTCTTGAATATCTGCAAACATATTATGGTATTTTTATGCTTTAGAAGAGTCAAAAACTTACATGCAGCACCTTTAAGCATAGTTACTTTTAATGTATTTGCCTTAAATACTGTCCATAAATTCAACAGTTCTAAATCCATTCAGAGAAGCATGTTAACAAACAGTAGACTGCAGATTAGGGCTGTGCAATATGTTCACAGATTGTAGGCCTTCAAGTAGGCCGTTCACATCTTTGGTGAACAGGTCCATTATTTCCAATGGAGGTTTGTGGATTTTAACTTTCAGAATGTCGCACCGCGAGACACGTAACAAGAACTCAGCGATCAGCATCATACTTTGGCCCAATCCCAACTCTACCCCTTAGCCCTTCCCGCTTGTTTTCCGCGTTCACGTGAAGGGGTAGGGGTGTCCCAATTCTCTTTAGCTTGAAAGCGTAGGGCTAAGGGGAAGGGCTAGATAGCCCTCGAAACAATGATTTTTCAGGACCACACTGGAAACCAAGGGGTACGAAAATTTCCAAGAATACACCAGCTACAACGACAGCATGGCTGCACACGGAACTAAAGAGGTGCAAAAATTAGTATTTTTTGTCATTATTGTGAATTTTTACAACAAACAAGCACATGCTTTAATATATTCATAACGGTGTTCGTGTTTTACTGTCATGAAAAAAAAAAATAAATAAATAAATAAAAAATCGTTACATTTCGCTATCTTTAATCCCTAATAATAACTCATGTACAGCAGTCCCACAACATTCTGACACTCGAGTACCCTGTCAGAAAAGTTTAGTGGCAGGGAATGACCTTTTTACAGTGTCTGATATAATGTTAACATTATATCGTTATGATAACATGATATCGATGCCTTCAGTGATTTCCTGAAGATAAATAGCAAAAAATAACACAACTGGAATAACTACAGCAGTCCTGATCGTCGATCTCATATGAAGAAAGAGATTGCGATGACATATGATGACGTGTGCAGGTGTTGTAGTGGTGCCCCATTTCTTAGGGGTAAAATTTAAAGTCCTTGGCCCTTGAAACAGAGTAGGGGTACAAAAATAGAATTGGGATCGGGCCTTTGTATGGAATATTTACATTTCAGTTACCTCGGACAAAAACAAGACACCCGAACGCCAAGTAATTTTTAATTCTCTCCATACATAAAACTTGTCTCATAAATGCAGCAATGTTTTGTTAGGTTGTCATCCTCTGAGAAAACGATTGATGTGCTGAACCCATCATCACTGTATATGCAGGATAGTCAGTCTTCTGTTCTCATGCTCTGTTTAGGGGCGTTGCATTATGTATGATTGGTTCAACCATACTGCGGGAAAATCTTGCTGTAAGGAGATTTAGAAATCGCACATGTCCAAATCACGATTTCGATTCGATTTCATTTAATCGCACAGCCCTACTTCAAATAATAACTCTATTTTTTATCATTTATTAATACAGAACATTTCTGAATAAAAAAAATTGAGAAAATAGCTAATGATAATTTAAGGTAGGATTTCAGAGAAGTAGAATAACTATAAATTTTAAAAATGTTTTCAACTAAAGAAGGTTTTATTTGTTTGACAACTGCACTTAAATGCTTAAGAAACAATTAAATGTTTTTGAAGTTTATGCCAATATATGACATGTATGAAATATGATGTCATTCATTTGAAATGTTTTGTTTCTATACATACATTGTTTAAAATATAAGTGTTACTTTTTTAAAACAAATTTAAAGGGCTCTGTTTGATTCAATTGTAAAGAATTTTATTTATATTATTTTATTTAAAGAGTTTTATTTCTATCATAAAAGCTTTGAGATTCATGTGGATTTTTACTATTTAGTAAAGTAATTAAATTAAATTTAAAAAGCAATTTAAATACAATTGCAGTGATTTAATAAGTAATAACTTGTTATTTACTTTTTGGAAGCAACTTACCCGACATTGCTACTAGTAAATTGACACAAAACTAACCATTACGATTGTATAAGATTGACAATGAAAATTTGGAAAAGTGATTCGGCCGGCATTTCATAATTAAAAATAATAATTTGTAGACAATGAATAAATCGCACACTCCCAGTGTGACTGAAAAATAAAATGTAGTAACGAACTGAAAAAACCACAAACAACTCTGATAGGTCCTGTCAATTTCTGTGAATCAGTATGTTCATTTTTTCACCTTTGTCAGACACTTTAGAGTTCAAGAGAATTAAACACACAACCTGTACGCTTGACCAGCAAGACAGAAATAAATTATATACACGTACTGTATAAAGCAAGCTTGTATTTTACCTGCAACTCTTTCATCCGACTCCCTGTTGCCATCATCTGAATAGCGTGCAAAATCCAAGGAGTCCAACGTGCTGATGCTGCCGGCTCGATCTGTAAACAAACAAACCAAAACAAAGGGTGTAAAATTCAATGCTTCTCGTCCAACCTTAAGGTTTTATTTTATAGACATTTCTAGAAATTAGACAGAAAACTAAACTATCGTTTACTGTAGGTAGTATTTAGATTTGCAAACTAAAGCTGTCAGAATCTATAAACGATAGGCTGTAAATTAGCCAAAAACCTTCCAGACACAGATGTCTCTGTCTGTGAGAAAGATATGCAAGTAT
The DNA here is from genome assembly GCA_903798195.1 of Danio kyathit. Lineage (NCBI taxonomy): Eukaryota > Metazoa > Chordata > Actinopteri > Cypriniformes > Danionidae > Danio > Danio kyathit. The sequence goes on from LR812542.1 coordinate 21,419,430, forward strand.
TGCCAACATCAAGCTCCCCCTCATGGACAACCAGATATGTTCATGCCAACGATTGTATTATGTTGTGTACACTGGCAAGCTAGCATATATTTTGAGACAAACCACATTTATTCAGCCATTTTTGTAATTTTAGATGGGAGCATATAATAATGGTGTTAAGGAATCCCGCTATTTGTCTATTCCACATTATTTGCAGATTTTGAAATGAGCCATGTCATAAGAAATCAATCAATCTGGGAAAACATTCTGTGTAACCCAAAACTAAAGGACAACTTGTGGTAATGATTAACTCGCTAAGACATAATTAGGGCTTCTTAACTTTCCCAATGCAGAAAACAGACAGATATAGTGGAATCCAGTCATAATAATGGAATTAGCTGCATAGTACAGAAAGTTGCAGAATCTGGCACATTTTCAGACGAATAAAAAAGAATGTATACTTAAAGATCCCATGAAATTAAAATAAAGTTTTTTAGATGTTAGTATCAGTATTATTTGTTTATATAGGATGTGTATTAGCTAGTGTGCTCCAAAACAGTGACAAAATTCGCATTTAGAGGATATAAAATTGATATAAGCATGTAAAGCTTGCAGTTTGTCACTTCCGCCTAAATGGATCAATGGCTTTATTTACGTTACCTCATCACATCATAGCCAATTGAATGCTATCTAGAATCTGACATGTCCCACCTCCTTCAAGACGCTTCTCATTTGATGCACTTGAGCTCAATCACTCTTACTGGCAGAGCTGTGATAAAACAAAACACTAATGGCCGGTTTTTTTTTTTTTTTTTTAAAGGGGTGAAGCTACACTATGTCCCACCCTCTCTCAGTGTTTCGGTTGAGATTATGTCAAACATCAAAAAAAAAATGCACATTTCAAAGCACTTTTGCGGGACCTTTCAATCATGATAGTGGATTAGAACCTATGAGTATTGCAAATGTATTTAATTATTTATACAATGAAGTCTATACTGCTTTACTGTACATTTGTTTATTTTATTTCTGTATCGTCTGTATATTTGCTGTATCTCTGTTTGTAATTTGTCGCCGTATTTAAATAACGCAATGTACATTTTTTCCAATATCATGCAGCCCTGATATATACAGTTGAAGTCAGAATTATTAGCCTCCTTTAATTTTTTTCTTTTTTTAATATTTCCCAAATGATGTTTAACAGAGCAAGGAAATTTTCACAGTATGTCTGATAATATTTTTTCTTCTGGAGAAAGTCTTATTTTGGCTAGAATAAAAGCATTTTTTTTATTTAAAAAAAAAAAAACATTTTAAGGTCAAAATTATTAGCCCCTTTAAGTTATATATTTTTTCAATAGTCTACAGAACAAACCATCATTATACAATAACTTGCCCAATTACTCTAACCTGCCTAATTAACCTAATTAACCTAGATAAGCCTTTAAATGTCACTTTAAGCTGTATAGAAGTGTCTTGAAAAACACTGTTCAACCACACGCAAGCATAAAGGGAGAACAAATAAATTGAGAGAAAACAAAATAAGTATTCTCATTTAAAGTTTCAAGTTATACCTTCAGTCTTAGCAACCATCTTTTCTTTTAGAAATTGGTCAAGAAAAAAATATTCAATAATAATAATATTAATAATAATAATAACAACAACAACATAACCTTTTAAGGCATCTTCAAACTTCTGTGCTCTCCTTTAAATATACACAGCTTTACAATTACAGTCTGTATTATATTATCTTTCACTTAAGTTAGCCAAGTATCACATTGAGCTGAACATGTCACATGAAAGCAATAAAGCCTCGGCCTCATGTACTCAGTCCTGTGACTGCACAGCCACTTTATGTAGAAGAGGAAAAACATATCCACTAATAAAAAATACTTTTACCAGGTGCTTTTTTGTATGTTTGCAATAAATCACCAGCTTGCACTCAGTAGAAATGTGGTTAGGCGAAATGTCAGATATTGCAGGTAGTTAAATTAGTGAATCTTCCTATAGAAGCCATGGACAGAGAAGTATTGATGAAGGCACTGACTCGTCTCAGTTTCTCTCTCTAGGCGTGACTTGAATGACAATGCCGATATCTGACTTGCCATGAAGCAGTGCTGAATAAACGTCTTGTCAAACTGGTTGACAGGGAGGGGTTGGTGGTTTTGTGAGCTTAACCTACAGTTGAAGGCAAAATTATTAGCCCTCCTTTGACATTTTAATTCTTTAAGTGCTGTTTAACAAAGAATATTTCTTTTGTTTTTGCCATAATATTTACTAGTTATTTTGCAAGATAGTATTCAGCTTAAAGTGCAATTTAAAGGCTCACCTATATGTTAATTAGGTTAACTAATCAAGTTCGATTAATTAGGCAAGTCACTGCACAACAGTTTGTACTGAAAGAAATCTGAAAGAAAAAAAATCTTAAAGGGGCTAATAATATTATTGACTGATTTGTATGTAAAAACTGTTTTTTTATTTCAGCCAAACTAAAATGAATAAGACTTTCTCTATAAGAAAAAAATCTAGTAGGAAATGCTGTGAAATGTTTCCTTGCTCTGTTAAAGGTCCCGTAAAGTGCTTTGAAATTAGGGCTGTACAATTAATTAAAATCGAATTACGATTTAAAACATTGCGATTAGCTAAATCGCAAGAGGCTGCGATATGAAATATATATGTATTATTTAATTTCCTCCACCAAGAGCAAATGCGTGACTGCCGTCTGTGTGTGAGAGTCTTAGCCAATTGAGTAAGCACACTTTCGTTCTGCCCAATCAGAATTGCGTAACCGAACTATGTGGAAAGACCACAATAAAACAAACAAACAAAAACAAACAAACAAACAAACAAACAGGAAAGCAACAACGAGTGGGATGATGGCATCTGCCTCTTCAGAAGCATTAATAGATGAATTTATATCAAAGAAAAACAGCATGTCGGTATATGGGAATATTTTGGTTTCAAAGTCACAGATAACGAACAAAAACAGGTCATTTGTAAGAGCTCTCGCAGAATTGTTGCCACAGCATGAGGAAATACAACAACCAGCACCTAAAAAAGCACCACAGGCAGCTATATGAGGAGTGTCTTGCTAAAAAAAGTCAATTAAAAGTATTGCTAGTGACACTCAACCTAGTAGTAAGCAACAGCAAAGTACAATTTTAGAGTTGTTTGCGGCTGTTACACTATATGAAAAACATCATGAAGGCACCAGGAGATAACTAACGCCATAACTCACTACTGGTTGCTCTAGAGAAAAATGAGTGTTTCATTTCTGAATATTTATAAACAAATTTGAAAAAAGTTGAAGTTAGTTAATATCTTTTTTTTTAGCTCCTTTTTTTAACTAACCCTCACTGTGTTTTAGCAGTAAGAAGCTACGAAACAATATTTTAATCTGAAGCTTGACTACAAAATTAAATTGCAAATCGGAATCGCAATATCTGTCAAAAAATATATAATAATAATAATAATATTTAATAATAGCAATAAGATATTTTCCCCAAATTGCACAGCCCTATTCAAAATGTGCATTTTTATTTGATATTTAAGGTAATTTCAACGCAAACTCAAAGAGAGGGTGGAACATAGTGTAGCTCCTCCCCCTTAAAAAACAGCCAATAGCATTTTGTTTTATCACTGCTCTGCCAGTAAGAGTGATTGAGCTCAAGTGCATCAAATGAAAAGGCAAATGAGAAGTGTCTTGAAGGGGGCGGGGCATGTCAGATACAGGAGAGTTGGTTATGATTATATGAGAAACTATTAGTATGAGGTGATGTGAATAAAATCATTGATCCAATTTGGCGGAAGTGACAAGCTGCATGCTTTACATGCTAATATCAGTTTTATATCTCCTAAACACGAATTATGTCACTGTTTGAGCACACTAGCAAATATAGATATCTTAAAAACTAACAACACTGATACTAACATCTAAAAAAACTTTATTTTGATTTCATGGGACCTTTAAAAAAATTCAAAAGAGGGCTTGTAATTGTGCCTTCAACTGTCTGTGATGATTCCTGCAAGGTATTATATTGAAGAGCTCTTGTTCAATATGTCAGATGAGTCACAACTATACTAGCATCTGCGTGTATACGAAATGGGAATTTGTTTGTTTGATGTCAAAACCTTTGCCCATTTCCACAACTGTTCTATATGTAGAAACAAGAAGCAAAGCATTCAAAGGCTAATTTCTATGGAAGCCTGTTTCTGGTCATGAATAAGGATATTGTAACATTTATACTCAGAATACTTTCTCAGAATTGGAAGGTGTGCACTCAAAAATGTGAGTTGTAAAGTCAGAATTGTGAGATATAAACTCCCGATTGCTAGAAATTAGTCAGAATTCTGAGATAAAAAGCGACAATTGTGAGTTATAAACTCCGAATTCTGACAATTCTCACAACTCTGAGAAATTAATAACCTTTCTTATCGTTTTTAATACAGTGGTGGAAACAGGCTTCCATAGATTTCAATTAAAAGTGAAACCCATTAAAACACTTCTCTAAAGCATGTGCTGTTAATAATATGGATGACACAGACAAATCTGCATTTATTTTGATGTTCTGGCTGATAAACATTCAAGGATATGTTAATTAAAGTTTTATACTGTACATCATGCTACAAGTAAATTAGGAATCATAACATTATAATGTGTGTGTTGTAAGAGCCATAATTTGATTTAATACAATTTATTAATAGTGCTCTGATTCATGTACAGTTTACACATGTTTATATGTTTAGCTGTGTACACTTGTTGATTTCACCCCTACTCTTTTGTTTGTAATGGTTTGCTTCGCCCTTATTGGACTGTTTAAGTTATATTACGATATAGAAAAGTGAAAGAAAGAAAGATGGCAACACAGTCTTTTGACCAGAGTTTATTGTTATGCTGTTTGAAAATTCAGTAAACATCTTTAAATGCAATGAGTCAATTTATTGCCTGACTGATTTTGAAATTCTTTTGAAAATTGATTTTGAAATTGTGTGTAAGATTAAAGGGATTGATCAAAAATCTGTCCTTAAAACTTCATATGAGATCCAGACACTAAAAAAAGGACAACTTTAGTTTTTCACATTACCTAAACACGCCTGAAGCATGTTAGCTTATGCCTAGCCTACGGCTCCAAAAACAACTACCAATTTATTTAGCACACCCACATCCAAAGAAATATCTTTCTGTATGTTATTTAGATAAACATTTGACAAGCAACAAAGATTGCTCCCAGTGAAGTGTGTGTACTATCAGTGAACACACAATACTTCACATCTCCTATCAGAATTTGTCTAGTCAGTGTTCTGAATTAGCAATAACAGCTACTGTAACACTAGCAGCTCTGGAATCTGAGGGAGTTTTAAACACTAAAGCTATACCAGAAAACATGGCTTGAAGAGAAAGAAGGCTTTTGTTCTCAGGGGTATAAAAAAAAAAAAAAAAAAAAAAATCAATAAATTAAGCATTAACTACAAAGCAAACTGCCATAATAATTAAAATGCAGAGGCTTGTGTCCACACCCGTAGAAAAAAAAAAAACTCATTTGAATTGGAAAGAAGTATGACATTAAACCTGATCAATCCAATGTTCAGGGTTTTGTTGGCTCCATTTCTAACTTATCCCGTGTTTTTTTTCATAGGATTGCATGTGTGCTCCATCATTTTCACGTCTCTTTCTGAAAATGAGAATTCTACCCTACCCTGTTTTCCAAACAGCTCTGGGCATTATATTTTTCTGCTTTCTAATGCCTCAGCTACTACATTAGAACACAAATCCAACAACCTATGTTTATTTATTTATTTTCTTAAATAGGGGACTCATAATAGTAAAAAGGAGAATCATAATAATATTAAAAGCACAGGTACAAAAAAAATAAATACACTATATATTAAAAGACAACTAAATAAACACATTAGGTCTACAACATTCATTCCTTTTTCTTTTTAGCGTAGTACCTTTATTAATCAGGGGTCGCCACAGCGGAATGAACCGCCAACTTATCCAGCATATGTTTTACGCAGCGGATGCCCTTCCAGCTGCACTATGGACAATTTAGCTTACCCAATTCACCTATACCGCATGTGTTTGGACTGTGGGGGGGAAAGCGGAGCACCCGGAGGAAACCCACACGAACGCAGGGAGAACATGCAAACTCCACACTGAAATGCCAACTGACCCAGCCAGGGCCCAAACCAGCGACCTTCTTGCAGTGAGGCGATCGTGCAACCCACTCCGCCACTGTGACACCTCATTAGGTCAACAATGTAATTTAGGTCATTCAATGTAAAAGTCACTTATGCACAGTATTTCATATGCTGAATTGGTGCTCAACCTTACTCAACCATCACCGATTAAAATAGTGAAAACATCAACATAGTAAAAATTAGGGTTGGCCAATAGCCATCATGATGCTGAGCTGATGTTGCGATCCTCCGCCCCGCCCCAGTTGCAGCGGCAACCCGCTCACGAAAAATACACACGGCCCTGTTTAGACTAATATGTTTAGATTTAAAATGGCATTTTAGAATAAAAACGATCCACGTCCTCACTGGCATTTCATCTAGCATTTCTGAAAAGCCCTCCTTCCACACTATACCGCTGAAAACGCACATCACAACACACACTTTGTCATGCTGCAGCCAGTCTGAGCTCTAGCAGTCAGCGGGTGCTTTGAGCACAAAACCCCAGAGAGCAGTGCACATCGGACAGTTTATCAAGGATGTACCGCTAGATCACGTCTCACTATAGTTGTTAAACATGATATTAAATTCATCTTGTCTCTATCTAACGACTCTTCGGTCTTTAACGGTCAGGTAACGTGTCACAGCATCAGTACACTGCTTCAATCTTTCACTTTCACGCTTGTACTTAGTAAATTTAGAGAAAACCTCAGATACGGTTGGTTGGTTTCTGTTGGTTGTGCACCTTTTTTACCAACCAAGTTTGTCGACACCATTATGACGACACAGATCACTCTGCCTATTCATGCCAGAGTCCTGCGGAAAAAGTGATTGACAGGTGGTAATTTGTGTGTAACTTATCTTTATTTATTTATGATTTGGTTATGGGTAAAACTAAGACCATGCGGGTCAGGTAGTTGAAACGGTAGGCTACAAACAATTAATAGTGTGAGTGCGCCCTTAGTTCACTTAAGTCAGGAGTGTCCAAACTCAGTCCTGGAGGGCCGGTGTCCTGCTGAGTTTTATTTCCAACTTGCTTAAACGCACCTGCCAGGAAGTTTCTAGTATATCTAGTAATAGCTTGATTAGCTAGGTCAGCTGTGTTTGATTAGGGTTGGAACTAAACTCTCCAGGACACTGGCCCTCCAGGACCGAGTTTTGGCACCCCTGACCTAAGTTAGTTCACTTGCTTTGGTCCAGACCAAACACAATGTTATTATTATTTTTTTTTTGGTGCAGTTAACCAAGAACATGTAAACAAACACACATGTGTGCTAAAGTCAGCTGTTTATTGGACAGAAATTTTGTGCTTCCATGCCATGCTGTCTGTCCAATAACTATCAGCTGGCTCTCAGAAGGACTGCCACTGACACATTCTTACAGCAGATGCTTTTGTCCAAAGTCAGCGGTTCAACAAGAATAGGCGATACACACCAGAAGTGCTAATTATACAAAGGAACTGTTAGTGCTTAGAGAATTAAGTCATAGAGGGGATGTTGTCTTTTTTTTATAGAGAGAAGAGTGTTTCTTATATACAGTGTTATATAGTGTTTCAACAGGTGGTTTGTCAAACCTGGTTTGTCACTCACCTGTGTGAAGCACACTTAAATGCAACGTTTTTATTGTTTGTTTTAAAGATATGGAGTGATTGTAATACAGTGTCTAATGCAAATTTGTAAAACTATATATAAAATATCAGAGAGATGAAAGAGTGTGTTGTCTACAAGTGGTTTGTCAAGCCCACTCACTAGAGTGAGGCACACTCAAAATGCATCATGTTTTGAGGTTGTTGTGTGGTGTAGTGGGAGGAGAAAAGAGGGCTGTAAGCTTGCTGTAGCTCCGACTGTTCTCATATCATGAATTTTGCTCACACAAGTTTTTATTTGAAATGTAGACGGTTGCAAAAAGAGCAACGCTCTAGTTGCCTCAACAATAAAGCAGAACAGCCAAACGCATTCTTTCTTTTATTCATGAGCAATACTGTTTTTCAGAGCTAAAGCTGGGTATAGACTGGGGTTTATTAGTGTTGGTTAATTAAAGAGCATGGCTGATGATTGCTTAGCAATGACAGACACCAAGGGTGCACAATTCAAACTACAGGATCCCAATGACTCAAAAGATGTTGGGCTTTCTGCAAATGTATCAGATGAGGTCTAATCATAATCACATTTAACGAACCATACAAAGTTAATTTGAAAACGGTGGCCTATTCAGCTGGGTCTCAGTCCATTTGTTTGGTGCGATTGCTGTATTCACATCTGCCCAAAATATCAGCACCAATGGAAACAAACTTGAGTTTGTGAATACATGTTTAGTTTAAGTCTAGTGCATATTGGGGAGCAAGTCAATACAGGTCTAATAAGAACAAGCTAATTTTTTTGTGTATGTTATTGTGACCTTTGAAAAAAATTGAGATTTATGCATTATATGCAAGTTGAATAAATACATTTCCATAGATGTACGGTTTATTAGGATAGGAGTATGATAATAATAATAATAATAATAATAATAATAATAATAATAATAATAATAATAATAATATTTGGAGGGTTCCAAAAATAAAAAACACTTGAGAAAATTCCTTTAAAAGCCGTCCTAATTAAACCAGTGCTTAATCCTGCTGGATACTGTTCCGAAAAATGTCAGATATTCAGGTTTTGCGTTCCGGTATTTATTTTAATGGATCCAGCATTCAAAAGTCACGTTTAACTATTGGCTATCAACAATATTTCCAGCAAATCAGATTTCTTATGTTTACAATCACTCTCGTTGGTTGGTGATCGTTTTGTGCGCAGTGAGCAGTGAAAATAAATAATGGCATAGTGGCCAACCTAAATAATATTTGTATTTTCAAAATGCCAAAGAAGCAGTAAAGCATATTTAAATTTTTCAAAACCAAGAGTAAATCTGATAATGAGCCTGATCAAAAGAGATCTCGAGAAGATGAAACTGCGCAAATGGATCAGGATAGGGAGAGACAGAAACAAAGCGATTTCAAGTCAGCCAGAAATCATGACAAAAGAGGTCATTGTGGGCTCTTCTTGAAGATTAGACCGAGTCATTTAATTATTTTTTTTAACTAAATAGTGATTGTTCATACGACTATTGTCCATGACTGACCTATAACGTTATATGGCACAAAATAATTAAAGACCATTCAGAAATGTGACGCTCTTTTTTTCATGTTCCGGAAAAACTGAAATTGTTTGGTGGAAGTCGGTCACGGTAACTTTTATTTCCTAGTTTTGTTCCGAGAATTATTCATTTACAAAACAAGCAATGAATTAAATTATTAGCAATGCATATTACTGAAAAAATTAAGTGTTAATTATGATTTATTGGACAAGATATTTTATACTCTATTGATTTTTGGCATAAAAGAAAAACCAATAAGTATGACCCCTACAATGTATTTTTAGTCATTTAAATAAACTGTAAGTCTGATTTTGTGGTCCAATTATGAGGCTGTATGAGGCCTAATGGTGTATTCAGATCTGTTTGGTGTGTGTCACATGGAGGCAAATGAATAGTGTGGGGGAAGGTGGGGAAACAGTCAATTGTGTAGCGGCACTAGACTTTGAAGAATATCTGACAGCTGTGCCACAAAAACTGATCCAATTAAGTCAACATCATACCATTTACAATATTCATTCAAATCCTCTCGCATCCTAAACACACCGAAGCCTTTTCATCTCTGAGGCAGCTGTTATGAAGGCTAAAATATCGTGAGGTGTTGATAACGTGTCTTCCTGCATTGACGTGACAGAAGCACTGTTGAGGGCCATCTGCTCCCTCTCAGCTGGTTGCCAGATCCTCCTTTAGGGAAGAGGGTTGCTCCATGAAGCTAATAAAACCCTGTGGTTCCTGAAACCTCTAGCCAGGTCAATACACAGTTGTCAGCGGCAATTAGGCATGTATTTAAGAGCCATTTAAGTGCAGTTAGCTTGTGGTTCAGTCTCCAATGCAGACTACAAAATCCTGATGAAAAAAAAAAAAGATTGTCAAGAAATAAGGGATAGGCTGATCCCAACAGGCAGTCCAGAACTGGTGCTTTAATTTCTATAGCATCTTCTCCCTAGAGAGCTGTGTCAGTTAAGACACTGCACAATGCTGGAGTTATGAGGTCACATCCTGTCTTTGAGTCCTAGAGGCCATTATAAAGGCCTTAGAATGAGCATAGTTTCTATATTGAATTGATGAATTTCATGTAAAATAGAAGAATTTATAACAGCAAAGAATCAAATAAATATCAGATTAAATTAATTAAATTCAATAACTGCATTAAACAGGGGCAGCACAGTGGTGCAGTGGGTAGCACAATCGCCTCACAGCAAGAAGGTCGCTGGTTCGAGCATCGGCTGGGTCAGTTGGCATTTCTGTGTGGAGTTTGCATGTTCTCCCCGTGTTCGTGTAGGTTTCCTCCGGGTGCTCCGGTTTCCCCCACAAGTCCAAAGACGTGTGGTATTGCTCTTATTCTTCAATGCAGATGTGCACTTGTTTTTTGCGATTGTTTTAGAACTTCCGATTCAGTTGACTATGGGAGAAATTAGTAGGAATAATAAACGCCAGAAAACGGTCAAACCTCTTTCTCTACAAACAGGTGTTTGCATGACTGTACAGACAAAATAGAATAATATAATAAGAAAATATAAGTTTGCAACATCAAGCAGCAAAACAAGCTGTTTTTAACGTCTAAAAATTAATGGAAGTGAATAAGACTGGAAGTCTCGAGCCAAAATGATTCAAATTCTCTGCTCGTACGCAGAGAATAAGGTGAATAGGTCAATTGGGTAAGCTAAAATTGTCCGTAGTGCATGTGTGTGAATGAGTGTGTATGAATGTTTCCCAGTGATGGGTTGCGGCTGGAAGAGCATCCGCTGCGTAAAACATATGCTGGATAAGTTGGCAGTTCATTCCGCTGTGGCAACCCCAGATTAATAAAGAGACTAAGCCGAAAACAAAATAAATGAATGAATGAACTGCAGCGACGCGGTGGCAGAGCGGGTAGCACGTTCACCTCAAAGCAAGAAGGTCGCTGGTTCGAGCCTCGGCTGGGTCAGTTGGCATTTCTGAGTGGAGTTTGCATGTTCTCCCCGTGTTGCCGTGGGTTTCCCCCGGGTGCTCTGGTTTCCCCCACAGTCCAAAGACATGCAGTATTGGTGAATTGGGTATGCTAAAAAATTGACCGTAGTGTATTCGTGTGTGTGAATGCGTGTATGGATGTTTTGATGGATGGGTTGCGGCTGGAAGGGCATCCGCTGCGTAAAAAATATGCTGGATAAGTTGGCGTTTATTCCGTTGTGGTGACCCCAGATAAATAAAGGGACTAAGCCGAAAAGAAAATGAATGAATGAACTGCATCAAATAATCATTGGGAAACTTCTTGTTTCAGTCTTAACTTTAGTATTTGTGACAGAATCTCTGCTTCTCGGTCTCTTTCTGTCATTTTGCTGTGTTTTTTGACAAAGAATAGGTGGGAAAAAAAACTACTTTGACTTGGATTTAAAAGCACAGGTTTTTAATTCCTTATAAATAAATGATAAATTTATCCATAAATTATCTGATAGGTATTTTACCTAAAACTTTACAGACACATTCCAGAAGCACAGAAGTCTTATTTTACATCTTGCAAAAAGTTCCTTTAAAGGGCAACTATGATGGAAAATCATTTTTTTTGGGAGCTGTTTGGACAGGACTGTGTGTAGTAATAGTTTGTCTACAGTCATACTGGGGTGATATAAAGACAATAAGTCTCTTTTTTTTTAATTTCCTGACAATGAAATAAGATCTAAATCCCTCCCATTTTGAGGCCTACTGCATTGTGACACAGGAGTGTGGTTTCCCCGCTGACTGAATTGATAGACAGCCCCCTATTAACATGTCTCCATAGTAACACGTATAAACATGTGCGCAAAGCAACTGGGATTAAAAGATCTGTTCAGCTAGCTGTGATCATCATCAAATGTTATCAAGAATGAGTTTTACAAGTTTAAAACATTTTTAAAACAGGACGTTTGTAAAGAATTACAGCTATTTTACCGTCTTAATCACCACAGCTGCATGTCAGTACAATTATAAAAGAAGATGCTTTAAACACGATTTGTGGACATTTAATTAGGTTTATTTTGTACATTAACAAAACGGATATCCATCAGTGGATATTAACGTGTATCCCATCACATCTGCAGTGCAAAAACAGTGCAAAGTTAAACGTGCACGCTGTGTGTGTACACTGTGTGCATGTCTGTGCATGCATGAACTTTGTAAAGACATTGTGTGACTCATCGTTGCAACTGCACAACAATACATCAAATAATCATTGGGAAAGTTCTTACTATAGCATTTCTCACAAACAGTACGCAAGATCTGCTTTATGTCTGTCACTGCGCTGTTTATCTGACGCAGCCGAGGAAGAGATTGAGGAACACTCTGACAGGCACGTCGGTACGGTGGGCTTGGGAAACTAACATTAAAGGCACAGGCAATGAAAAACAAACAAAAATTCCAATATTCCGGATAGGAAAGGATAATAAATAATCTGATGGGTGTTTTGAGCTGAAACTTCACAGAGACATTCTGGAGACACAAAAGACTTATCTTAAATCTTGAAAAGGGGATTAAATATCTGCCCTTTAAAAAGAATACTTTAAATAGAAGTCCATGTGTATGAGTTTCACTTTTTGAATTGAATAACTGAAATGAATCAACTTTTGTTGGCATTCTAATTATTAAGATGCACCCCTGTACACATGCACATCCACAGAAGCAGTCACATACATATCCTAAAATTAATAGAAATATCAGATCTAAGCCTCTTTGGTGAGAAAAAGATGGTTGTCATAAATATTCAGATTTAACACTCTTTGCAATAAGAAGCTGATTAGATTGGATTAATGATTGTTTTGAAGCATGAATAAGCCTGCATGAAAGCGGTTTTAACCTGCCCACCCACATGTACAGTCAGCAGAAGGCAGCTGATGTGCACTTATGCCAGGCAATCACACAAATGCCCCACATAGGCATAATTGCTGAGCAATACAATCAGTAATACGTCCAGCAATAAGTGATGATCATTAAAGAATCACATAATACACTGGATTAGTATTTAGGTAACCCAAAAAAAGAGAGAGTGTGGGATGATCTTTTGCTAAGGCTTGACCCACCTTAGTAACTGTTGCTAATTTGCTAATAAAAAAAACTTTGTTTATTAATAAATAAGCTATATAATTCCTTTCTGTTCTTTTTTTCTTTTTTCTTTTTTTTTGATAATTCAACTATGGCATTTCTGGTGAACTGTCAGCTGTCAAGATCTAAACATACAGCCTTCAAATTCTGCCTCAGGTCACTCTAATATCAAACTCAGACACCTGAAGCATTTCACTGTCTTATATACACTGTCCTTGTGACACAGCCTGCATCATCAGAAGTGTCTATTGAGGTAAACTCCAGACAAACAGTGTTGTGCCTCAAAGCAAATGAGAAAGAAATATATACATGGATATACAGTCCACATGGTGCAAACAAGCAGCAATGTTTTGTTCTGCTTTTAAGTATGAACATTGAATTATATTATATGTTTACTGAAAAAGTGCTATTGCTTTATTTTATCAGCCAGCTCTAAACTCAAAAAATGATTCATTAGATTTACTTTTTTTTTTTTTTTTAAGTAAGTGGTTGCAAACAATTTATATGTGCTGAATTTAAACAAACAAATTCAGCTGAACATTACTACATTTTACTTGTTTGTTTAAATTCAGCCCCTATAAATTGTTTGCAACCACTTACATTAAAAATAGTAAATCCAATTAGGCATGCAATGATTAACTGATTTCACTATTAACCACGCTTTAATTTGTCACTGTTTATTAATCATAAAGGTTTAACACGTTTCTGCATGGAACAAAACTGCTGCAACTAAACAAAGTTATGCCAACTGTGCGCTAGTTTAAAGTTCTGAGTTTGTACAAAATACGCACGCGCACTGGATTAAAGGCTGATTTAAAATATGGATGAGGCTATTAACTAAGGGCTGTTCACATATCCTGTCTTTTGTGCACGCAAGTTTGTTATTTCCAATGAAGATGCACGGCTTGCACGTGCATATTGCCAGCGACACGCGCAGAGCGGCACGCGAACGCTTTACAGACACACCTAGTTGAAAGAATGTCCTTTCAGACAGAGGTTAAGCAGAGAGGTACTACATTTGTTCTTTTTAAAAGGATAATAATTAACAAATTTGTTGCAAAGATTTACATTAGACAAATAGTTTTTAAATTTATACTTATTTTTATTTATTTGTTGTTCTGTCATTTATTTTCAGTGTAAAATTATTCCTTGTGTTTAAAAGCCAAAACTAATTTACTTATTCACCTATTTTTAGGTCCAAAGAGAAATGGACTATTGTTTGTTTATAATATTATTTTGTGCTGTATTATTTGGTTACTGAGCAGCAATAAATAACATTTTAAAATATAAGGAGTTTTTATGTGATTTACTAAACTAGTAGTGTTTTGAACGTAATGAATGCACAATAATCGTGTTATCAGTGAAAACGTGATTATTCCTCAGACTATAATTGTACAACCAAAATCTGTAATCGTTGCATCCCTAAATCGAATTAATTTTTTTTTTTTTTCAGAGTACTATGCTGGCATTACTCATTATTATTGCTAAACTACTTGCTTTCGTTTTGCATTGTAAGAAACTGACTGACTCACACTGATTAAGTTTAAACATGTTTTATACCTCATTTTGCATTTGAACAACTAAAAAGGTTTAACTACATTCTAATTATAACTGTCTTCTAATTATAACTGTCTTCTAATTATAAACTAAGCACCACTGATGCATTAAAACTCCAAGAATTTTAAGACACCACCACACAAATAAGAGGCAGTTTACCAGAAAATCTCCAGCTGATTTGCATAATTCCAGATGTCCTTAAGAACAATCCATAACATTTAAGCAGACATTAACTTAATATTATTTGTATATTATATTTCCTTTTGATTATTCTTCATGCATGTACTTTTAAAGGTTTAAAACTGTAGGAAATAATTATCTTTGGATTAACTGCATCACAAAGCACCACTTTTTTTCATAATTTGTGCAATATTCTGTTTAGAACTGTCAAGCAAAGAACAAAAGCATGCTTAATCATGTTGCATGACAACAGTTGCTAAGGTAGGATTGATCAATAACATCAAGGAAGGACAAGAAGAGATCACCAACAAAAAAAAATGGTCAGCATTTACTCATTGTTCTGTTGTTGCATAACTATATGACATACTTTCTTCTGTAGAACATTGAAGACATTTTGGCAACATTTGAGATACAATGGAAGCTCATGGTAACAAAAATGCTACATATATCCTTCAAAACATCTTCTTTTGTGTTTAACAGAAATAATGAAAGTCAGGTTTGGCATGACAACTGAGTAAATGATGACAATTTTCACACCTTCACATTGATTTCTGTAGCCAGTTTCAAAGAAGAAAAGGTTCCTTTTAACAAATGGTCAATTGTCTTGCAAAATAATCTTGGATCAATATGAGGAAAAAAAATTAATTGATCTAAACTGCATTAAATTTTTCCATTGTCACTCCAAACTCCAACTGCATGCAACGAAGAAAAACAAATCCAAACATCATGCTTTGAAAGGCAAATTGTAAGAGGCAGACGAGGCCATGTTATCAGATTAGAAACCTCATTCAGGAGCAAAGGTATAAGAAAGACAGACCACAGAAAGAATTCCTGATTATGCCAAATAAAGGGCATCAATCCCATCTGTCACTGCACACAGTCAGGTTTTACATACCCCTCAAATGTGCATCTTTTTTTCTCCTCTTTACATCCTGCACCTGCGCAGCTGGGGTCAGTGGGAAGACTTCACATCAATTCACATAACAAAGATACAATTCAGCCCTAAAACAAACACTTCCCATCAAGACAGTGTGCAGCTTCTTCAATGCACGAGGCTGAAGTATAATAAAACGCAACATAAAATTAATAGGTAGTCTTTGTATCTAGTTTAAACAGCTGATGTTTTATTGCTGTTTAAAGAGCAAAAGAAAACGTGTGGCTACGTTCCAAAACCTATAGTAAGCTGCCTACCTAGATAGCATTTTAGACCATTTATTTGATCCTGTAATTTATTCTGCTTCTAAAAAAATTTAAACCAGCCTAAAATGGTCTTCCAGTCTGGTCTAGCCATAACATTTTTATTCAATCTGTTACATTGTATTTTAAATTTGGTGGCATGACCTTGTTTACATACACAAACGTATACGGACATACATAACACACAAACAAACAAACACACACACACATACATACTTACATACATAAACTTCAGTCCTACAGCCTAATATATATATATATATATATATATATATATATATATATATATATATATATATATATATATATATATAAATATTCCCCTGAGGCTTCCTGACCTGAACCCGGTTTAAAGACATTTGGTCTAGTCAGGTGGTTAATCTCGCTGACTAGCAGACAGGTGTCCAAACACCACAAACCAGCCAACTGACAGACTGGGAAACCGACTGGTTTAAGATGTTTAGATGGAGCAGAATAGTTGGTTTTGAAGCACATCCATTACCTCATACAAAAAGACTACACTTCACTTGAATATTGCAATTGGAGATTCATAATGAACATATTATTACGGACTTACTAAGCGGACCTCCAGGACCGACACCTTGCTCTTTGCACGCGGGTGGAGTTCCGCTCTGCCTTTCGAAGTTGCCTGGATTGGAGAAATAATCCCGCAGGCGCGGCAGCTCGCGTCCGGCTTCAAGTAGCTCGGTGTGCATCTCCAGGGCCGTGAGGATGTACTGATCCCGGAGAAGCTGCGCGGCGATCGCATCTAGCGACACCCGCGTCTCCGCGCCGATCCCGGACACAGCAGCCGCCGAGGCGGGGATCCCGTCCACACTCGGGCTGGTGCGGTTGCTGGACAGCAGAGCGGCTGGCTCTGAGTACGCCGGCGGAGAGAAGGGACCGAGGCTGTGGCCTTGCGCTTCATCACTCGGGCTGCGCTCGGTGTCCGCGCCATCCTGCCTCTGCTCCGCTTCCTCCTCCGAGTCACTCACGTTAAACGGGTTGACATTACCCGCCGCCATTTTGCCGTAAGGTGTTCCGCCAGCGACCTGGCTAATGTGTGCCTCCGTCTTCCTGGACGGATGTCAAGAGCGCTTTATTGCTCCTAATCAACGGGACTTCGGGAAATATGCTTTGGTTGGTGGGGCCGAATGTCATTTCAGCACCCCGCCTCCTTACTGCCGAGAGCAGAGCGGAAATGACGTCATGCGCTCCGTGTAGCTGGGATCCGCCAAACAGACAGACGTGTGAATATCCAATAACAAAGCATATGTCAAAACTCTGCTTATCAAATGCAAATAAGTGAAACTAGCTGGCGTACTAATCTCTGTCAGGACAGCGATATTTGATTTATTCTGCAAGCTCCATAATAATAAGTTAAATATTTTTCTGTATATATAGGTAAAATAATTAGACACAATAAAAACAGCTGTCTGTCCTGTCTATCTAGTTAAAGACAAATATGTGCACATTAACAATGAAAACGACAGAATTAATCATCGCCTAACCGAGGCGGCCTTACTGTCTGATAAATTTGCACTGCATATGCTTGACATCAATGGATGTTCACGTGGCTGTTTGCAAGCTTATTAGTTGTACACAATCAGGCATTTGTTTATGCCATCTGCTGGACTGAACCAAGCATAACATGTTTTCAGTTCTGGCTACCTGACCACATACAGTATGCTGCATTCATTACTGCACAGTGATGCATGCGATTATAGTACATTATTTTTGAAGTTACTTTGGTACATATATATCTCTGATTAAAATGGGAATTCTCACAACTGCTTTTTAATTAGTCTTTTCATTCATTCATTCATTCATTCATTCATTCATTCATTCATTCATTCATTCATTCATTCATTCATTCATTCATTCATTCATTCATTCATTCATTTTCTTTTTGGCTTAGTCCCTTGGTAGCTAATCTGAGATATGTACCAAAGTACCTGAAAAATCAAGGAGGATGTAAAATATAAAAATGTGTTTTTTATTCTTCACATAAACCACATGAAATGTCACATAACCATAAGTGTCATAAGTGTCAATTTTAGATTTTTATGACATATGCTCTGTGTGTCCATTGAGCACCAATAAGAACCTTGTCATATTAAACTGCTTCTTTTCTGTTCAGAGTTTTTCTTTGCTGCTTATTCCATTTTGGGAGAACATGAATGTCAACATCAGCAGAGTCAGCACGCACAGTGATATATATGATTATAGTATGTGTATTTTTTTGCAGGGACTTACATATCTTAGATTACAATGGACATTCTCAAAACTGCTTCCA
The DNA here is from genome assembly GCA_903798195.1 of Danio kyathit. NCBI lineage: Eukaryota > Metazoa > Chordata > Actinopteri > Cypriniformes > Danionidae > Danio > Danio kyathit. Next base: position 21,437,995 of record LR812542.1, read on the forward strand.
TCATTTAGTCCCTTGTCTTTGTGCTTGTAACAAACAAAATATAATTAACAGGAAAAGTCAAGGAGGCTATGAAATCTAAAAATGTGTTATCACATAAACCACACAAAATTATGTCACAAACCCATCATGTGTCAATCCTTAAATATTTACATTTTTTAAATTTTTGTGATACGCATGAAAGGTGAAAAAATATGCATATACACAGTGTTGAGGAAAGTAATGCATTACAATATTGAATTACTTCCCAAAAAAGTAACTAGTTGCGTTCCTAGTTACTTTTTTGGGAAGTAATGCATTACGTTACTTTTGAGTTACTTTTGCGTTACTTTTTCTGACCAGGCGGAGGCTTGATCTCTTTCAGAACTTGCAGGGTATTTTTCTCTTTTTTAAATAGAGGAGCTCTGAATTTAACGACTCACTGAATAACCTACACCTACATTTACCTTAAATACATAAATAAATAAATGAATAAATAAATAAATAAACGAAGAAAAAAAAAAGATTAGAACAATGTTACCTTTGGAGAACTTCCTGATGCTATACATGCTGTATATATATATATATATATATATATATATATATATATATATATATATATATATATATATATATATATATATATATATATATATATATATATATATATATATATATATATATATATATATATATATGCTTTTATTCTAGCTGAAATAAAACAAATAAGACTTTTCTTTCAAATAAGAATTCTGACTTTACCTGTATATATATATTTTATATATTTAATTTTACTACATTATTTCCCAATACTGGGTTGCAGCTGGAAGGGCATCCGCTGCGTAAAACACATGCTGGAATAGTTGGCGGTTCATTCCACTGTGGCAAACTCTGAAATAGAGATTAAGCCGAAGGAATGAATAAATGAATGAATGAATGAATGAATGAATGAATGAATGTACATTATTAATCAAAATAGTTTTGAGTTTTGATATATTTAGAGCAGAACATTTACAAAATATGGAACATGATTAAACCATAATATATTGTCCACATTCACTAAGAAATGCATAAAAATCATACTGATAAAAGTGAGTGTTGCGGAAGCTATGGTTACCATGGTAATTTTGTAAGAGCAGTCAATAAAAGTGGGGCTTTTATTTTGAAACGCACATCATGGTCAGCTGTGAGAACAACTTTTGAATGATAGATGACAGCGATCTCGTATCACTTACTTTTTGCTCACTTTTAAGACGGCCACATAAAACATCCACATGCTCAAAGTCGGATCGAACCATGGACAAGCTAAATTTATAACAAACACAGACAAATGGTTAATAAATCGGTTTGTTGTTATTGCTTGCTGTTCTTGATTCAAAGGAAGCGCTCGGGAACGCGGTCTTGGAAGGGCTGATCATCACAAGTGTTTTTTGAGACACAGCCATTGTGGGAGGTTGAGGAGGCGCGTGTTGTGTTGAATTGTTGCCTGACAACCTGCAGAGTCTTCTGCACTCTCATTTCCATCTCCATCTCCACTCCTCCTCTTCTAAACAGTCGTTTTTTTCATTTATATGTCCAGAGATCACCGATAAGAGCCTCATCTGGAAACTAACTGCCTCTTTTCTGTCCAGAGCTTTTTATTAACTGCTTATTTCGTTTTGGGAGAATATGAATGTCAACATCAGCAACTTTATGGCGAACACGGAAGAAATACCTTACATGGAAATGAAGGTGAGCAAAATGTACTAATAACTGTAGTTATAAAAAATGTTACTTGAGGTTAACGTTTTGTTTATATAATATATATTTTAAGTTTATGTTTTTGTTCTTTTTTCCGTAGACAAGTTTTGGTAACAAGGAGAACATCAAACCTGCAAGTAAAACACAACTTGCACGATCCAAACAGACCAAAGGCAGGCTATATTTCAATAAATGTACTTTTCAACGTTAAATATTAGATTTTAGAATAAGTATATTTGATTTTCTTAATGCCATTGGAGGTGTTTCATGTTGTTTTCTTATTTCCAGAAGAGAGTTTTGGCCTCAGTTTACCTCTTGGAGACGAATATGAACGAAAAAAGCAGAAATTAAAGCAAGAGCTACGTTTAGATTACCGACGATTTATGTCTGAGGTGTGCTCTCTTAATATTATAGCCAAGCTAAAAATAAAGTTAAAAAGTAAAGCAAATGGGGGAAAAATGAAAAAAGTGGTTTAATGTACAGAGAAATCACATTAATTAGAAGTGTCTCCTTAATTAAAAAAAAATGCATACTTATTCTAAATTGTTCTTATTAAAACATATAAAAGAATAAGTTCCAAAAATGTAAATGATCAAAGTGGTCGTAAAAACCCAGGGATAGTGACAAATATGAATATTTAAAATGAGAATTAATTAGTATTATGCAGCTACAACAAATCCTTTAATAGAATCTTTTAATGTCATTAAATTATTTTTGTTTAAAATATTATTCAATATAATTTTATTGTTTGGATGCACGAAAACTCCTTTTCATCTTTGACCCCTATACTTATACCTATTTCTTTAATTTTTTCCATTGCATATTAGTATCAGTGTTATTAATCTTATTTACATAGTATACTGATAATATAATTATTATTAAAATTATCTGTTAATTTAATATATATAATATAATATATATATATATATATATATATATATATATATATATATATATATATATAATTTTTTCCCTTTGATGTCTTTCATAGAAAAAAAATCTAATAATTGCTGATCCAGTTTCACAACAGTCCCACATGCTGTCTCTCCCCATAAAAGAACGGAGATCAGCAAAGGTAAATGTTTATTGTCCATCTGTATTTGCAGGGATAAGCATATTCTGCGTTTTTTATGCCATTTTGTGTTCGGTCTGTAGCACAAAGACCCACCCTTTCTATTTGGCAAGCCCTCAGTGTCATGAAAAATGATTTGCTTACTCTGAATGGAGGAGGTATCTACTGGCAATCCAGTATTGCAGGACTACAGATCTGTTTTGTGTACACATCTGAAATTCAAAGCACAAAAGAGGACTTTTTGTTTATTATAACCATAGAAATGTCTTTTGTTTTGGTTCATTAATGTAAAAGTTTGCTAATTCTACATAGGAAAAGCTGCAAGATGAGAGAAACAAGGAATATAATCTGTTTCTTCAAAGGCAAGATGGAGCACAGAAAACGGTGAAAGCTTCAGTTACTTCTCAGGTTTGCATTTTTTGCAGGTTTTGTATTTTCTTCAAACCACTAAAATTTTTAAATAAATAAAACATTTAAAAATTAACATAATTATTTTGTGCTGGGATAACATGGATAATTTATGTTGGCATAACTATCTGGGTAGTACATGTGTAGTTCTCCAAGCTTACTTTGCATGGGATTGCAATTAGGGGATAAATGTTAATGAATACAGGGTGTCCGCGAGGTCTTAAAATGTCTTAAATTTTCAAAATAACATTTAGGCCTTAAAAAGTCACCAAATTCACTGTGTTGAGTTCACTGAAACATTTTATTGTAGGTCCTAAATAATTTTAAACAGGTCTTAAATTTCCTCTGTCCAAGTAAAGCTGCGAGATCCATGCAATCATCAACAATACATTTCAACATTTTTAAAAAAAGTTTTTTATTGCAAAGAGATACAGCAAATTCTAAAAACAGTTACACAAATAAACATGATAATAATAGAGCAACATATTCCTTTACATGATCTTCCATTTATATAAAAACTATTTACAGACTTAAGGCGGAGTGGACATAATGTTTGTAAATAGACATCAAATTGAAACGCATTAGGTTGAATCCATTTGGACCAAAAACCAACAAATACTGTATATATTTTTGATTAATCGTGTAATTTTCTTTGTAATTTACTTTTAACAATGTTAAACTTGTCATTAAAAAAAACAAAATATTTATGTTGAAAAAAGTGTATACAACTCGAGTTTTCTTGTTTTGATACATTAAATTATGTGGATAAGAAATAACTACATTTAATTGTTGTGGCAAACAAAACAAAAAATTTGATTTGCCCAATTGGGCTATTATCAAAATTCCTTATTGTTTAACCATGTACAAGTCTACAAATTTAATCTATAATATTAAAAAGTCTTAAATTTGACTTGATGAAACCTTGCAGAAACCCTGGAATATACTTAAAGAGTAGGCGTAAAAGGGTTGACAACAAAAGTAATCTTATGTACTTCAAGTAATAACAATAAATTATAAATTTTATATAAATCTAAATTTTATATACTCTTTTGCACAGTATATATATACTGTGCAAAAGAGTAGCATTAGGGCTGGCATCTTTATTAACAATAATAACGATTCTTTCTTTCCTCAAAAAGCAATATTTGTGCTAATGCCAGTTTTTAGATCAGCCACTTTTTTGCTAGTCCTTATGTTACATATAAAAACAATACATGTTATTAAAATTAGCTGTTGTAAAGTTTTAACTGAAATAGTTAACAGAACATTATGGCTGTTCAAATGAACCGAATAATTGGTTCATCAAGAGTCAACTGTGTACATTTTGCAAATCATTCAAATGTCTGAAAATGCATGTCATAATTATATTAAGTTACACCAGTGATACAAGTTTGTTTTAAGTGTTGCCTTGAATCCTGTGATTCTCAGCATATGTTGATGATATTTCTGTCAGGCGCTTGAGAGAAATGGCTTTGGCTCTGTTACTCCAAAGCACCCAGAAGTTTCTCCAGAGGAGCAAGCTCAAAGAGCCAGTCAGAGCCCGCAGAACATTGTGTTCTCAAGAAGAGATGTTGCCACTCTTACTGAACCCAGTTCAGGAGTGCCTAAGGTATCAAGGCCCCGGAGACACTGGGAAGAGACGCCGGTTCGCTGGGGAGGCCCTCACCGAGATCACAGCAGCTCTGATGAGGAAATGGAGCTCCTGGTGAAGGAGAGACTCCGAAATGAGCAGGACAACTCTGAGGCAAACAGGAGAGGAGGAAAACACGACAACAGCTCACACAGGTGCTTTTAAAGCTCTATATTTATAGGAAGTAGGAGCCGTCATAAGAATAATATGCTCTTTAGGGACTTTCGTGTCAAGTTGAATGTATATTGGATATACTGTAATTAGGCCCGTATGGAACTGGATTCTAATTGCATTTTTAAATTTTTTCTTTTTCTTTTTTTAAAGATGTTGCTTGGATAAAAAGTAAAGCTTAATGAAGCAAAATAAAAAAAATAGCATTTTGGGTTTATTCTTATAATATTTTCAGCTGCTTAAAATATGTTTCACATACATTGCTGCATACATTTTACACACATTGTGAACAATTTACTATATTTAACTGCATGCTGTACACTTGCAGGTCTGGTTGTTATTTTTTGCATTATAATGATCAATTTACATTTTATAGAAAACATTAGTATAAATTAGAATTCTTTTTTTGAAATTTGCATTTATAGGATATTGTCAGACCTTTATATGCAATAAAGCAAACATTAACATTTTCAAACCCATACATAATAAATCCAGTAAATCCACTGAAAGAAAGCTTACTAAGGCCCTGTTTACACTAATACGTTTTGGAGAGATACATAAATGGAGAGAAGATCATTTCAAATAGGCTTCAATTTGTTTTTGCAATAATATTAAAAACTGTCATTTGCACATGGTGTTTTTCACAACTCTTTGCAGAGGAAATAAAATTAACCTCCAAGAAACCAACTATGTCTGCGAAAAATAAATATCATCACCATAGCAACATTCATACAAAAATAACCGTAACAGTTGAAGAGCCAAATATAAACAAATGCAGAAAGTAGAAGGGTTGCACAGTTCTAATCTCTATTAAACGTGACGTTTTTCGTACTAGACACAGTTAATGCAGACAGATGTCACCAGGAGACCTTGACAGCTCCTCAACTCAAGTACTGATCTGCAATTAGAGTAATTGGGGCTTACAGCCAATCTTTGAGTGAAAATAAAATGGCAGTGAATCAAATAGCTGAAGTGGCAATTACTCTGGAAGAAGTCTTTATTTAAAATAAAAAACAATCAATTTGCTGCCTTTTGAGTCTGCCTTTTGGTGAAAAAAAAAATCGAAAGATGTGATAATTTTCAACCTTTGGGGCATTATATATGAATTTTGTTGCAGAGGTTAAATACCTTCTTGAGTGGTTTTTTACAAGGAAATGCTGTGTTTGCTGTGTAAAGTGGGATCTGGTTAATTTATTGTCTAGTCTATCAGAAGGATTGCATTGATCGGGGTTGATGGGAGGTTCAAAGCATCTGATGGCTCTGCAGTCGAGCTCTTTAATCCACTAGAAATGTAATGTTTCTCTCTCTGTGTGTGTGTGTGTGCGCGTGTTTGATGTAATGGTTTAGAGCTGTAGAAATCAGGGTGTGTTTGGTGTAAGAAACCAAGTTTTATAGTTTTTTCTTTTTCTTTTTTTTTGCTCCATGTGATTTTGATGTAGTCTGCAAGCCCTGACTCCAGTGCAAAGCAGGTCTGCCAATGATCAGAACATGAACATGTTCGCTACAGGACTCATGATTGGTAAGACAGTGTGTGTTGGGTTGAACTGAATTTTATTTACAGTATCTATATCAAAATGTGTGTTTTTCCAACCTGTGATTGTGTTGTGTAGGTGCTGTTGAAGGAGATGAGGCCTCTCAGAAGAGGAAAGAGCGCTACAGACTGGAGCTGCTGCAGCAGATCGCAGAACAACAGCAGAACAAAAGGAAGTGAGAAATAACAACCATTTGACATGCTGATTGTTGGTGTTTGAAATGAATATCATCAAGCTCATCAATATTGACTTGAATATCTGTATTTTATTAAACAGGGAGAAGGAGCTGGAACTGAGAGTGGCTGCAACAGGCGCTGTTGATCCAGAAAAAAAGGTAAATGTTTTGAAATAACTATATTAACTTATTTACTATTTTCTATTAGCTTTTATCATATTTATTACTTATTTTCAGTTCAAATTATTAAAAATTATATTTAAAATGTGATGACATACATTTTTTTGTACCATTTAATATTTTTGCATGACATTATAGCATGAATGTAAAAAAAAGTTATTTTGCATAAATATTCTACAAAAAGGAAAGGTCTGATTTATGTGTTTATATTTTACCACTATACTAACACTTATATAAGTACTATTAAAAATAATATAATTTTTTTGTATTATTCATATATAATTTCTATTTTTAGAACCAATGGAATTTTTTGATGCTATTTGTATATTGTAATATACAGTATAGTATATGCAGTAGGTGTGCATATAATTAGGACAGGGTACTATATATATATATATATATATATATATATATATATATATATATATATACACACAGTATATATACATGAGCAATATCACACTAGTAGAAGTGCGATATTGCTGTATATCGGCACTGGTGGGAGGCGTGCATCGGCACGAGGCCGCAGTCCAAGTGATGATATACAGCCATGTCGCACTGCTACTCGTGTGATATTGCATTTATACAACAGTTCGACGACATAATTGTGTGGATAAAAAAGAAAATCAAACACAGAGAGTCTAAAAATCCTTTTGTATGAGGAACTACTTTCTTCCGCCATTCATTCACATCTGCCGCTTGCGTCAGAACAGCTGAAACCATTGCCACTTCACAAACGTCACTTTAGAGCTAGTATTTGAAAGAGTCTCTAGCATAATTTCTAAAGTGATGACAAAACAGGTGATTTTGCTGACTTTTTAAGATGAAATGCCATCAGTCTAGAGACATTTCCCAGTATTTCTCTGTTGCAATCGCGATATCACAATAATTAGTCCCAAAAAAGCAAATGTAACGCAAGCACTACCAGATTGCAGTTGTGTTTGCGATAAGAAAAAACGCTAAACACATGCGGGCATTTTGTCATTCTTTCGTTTTACTGAACTAGTCTGCAGTAGCGAAAACAGTAGACTCATAAGAAACAAACAAATGGTTGGCGCCAGTGGTGTAGTGGTTAGTGCGTCGACACATGCACTCCGGTGCTCGCGGTGACCCGAGTTCGATTCCCGCCTCGTGGTCCTGTGCCGATCCTTCCCCTCTCTCTTCTCCCCACACTTTCCTGTCAATACTCTCTCTACTGTCCTATCAATTAAAGGTGAAAACCACGAAAAAATTATTATAAAAAAAAAAGAAACAAACAGATGGCCAACCAAAAAGTCAGGGTTATACAAAGAGTGGCCAGCACAAAATATATACATTCCTGATATGTGAGTCCCATCTCACACTTAATACACTACAATTACTATGGTAGAAATACAGCACTGCAACATAAAGAGAGAGATTGACTTAGAATGTTACTTACCAGTTTAATAATGATTTGATCATCCGTAATTAGAAATTACGCTGAGTTTTTCTCCTCTAAGGGCTTATTATGCTGTCTCTGTCGCCATCTTGTGGATGGACAACATCAACCGTCTTTGCATTGCTCAGTATGACAGGCTGATAGCTGCCAACGCGCTGTATCTCCGAAATTATAATATTTCAAATAGGCACTATCCTTATAAATAAACTACATAGTTGCAATCTAAACGACTACATCCTCGCTTGAAAAAGCCTCAAAAGTACATTATGTTGTCCAACAGCTGCAATATTTGTCAAACTGTAGTCCTCTGCTTGCCACTCATGTGGGTGGAGTAATACACAAGGGTGAAGAGGCTGTACGAGTGCTGATATTACTTTTTTTTTTTTTCTTAAGTTTATTTTTATTTTTATAATTTAAAACATTTTACAGAACTAAACAGTCAATGACAGCAGCAGTTATTAAAAGATAAAAAAAAAAATAATAATAATAACAAGTAACACTACCAGTAAATAAAAACTAATTACAAAAAGACACATTCATTCATTCATTTTCTTTTTGGCTTAGTCCCTTTATTAATCAGGGGTCGCCACAGCGGAATGAACCGCCAACTTATCTAGCACATGTTTTACGCAGCGGATGCCCTTCCAGCTGCAACCCATCTCTGGAAAACATCCATACACACTCATTCACACTCATACACTACGGACAATTTAGCCTACCCAATTCACCTGTATCGCATGTCTTTGGACTGTGGGGGAAACCGGAGCACCCGGAGGAAACCCACGCGAACGCAGGGACACGCATGCAAACTCCACACATAAATGTTAACTGACCCAGCCAAGGCTCGAACCAGCGACCTTCTTGCTGTGAGGTGACAGCACTACCTACTGCGCCACTGCGTCGCAAATACACATACATCATTTTCAAATTTCAAAGGATACAGCTACGAATACTATGTCCTGTTGCCATGTTCAGATATTAACAGGTGCTCATCTTTGTTTAAAAATATCCAATTTCAATTGAAGTTGAGCAGTCATATATTTAGTTCTTTATATTGATTCAAGTCTGATATTACTTTAATATCTCACGGCAATCAGCCAATCAGATTTGAGAACCAGACAGAACTGTTGTATAAATATACACATATATTGTATATTAGTATATATATAAAATGTATTTGTTTTAAATATAAACTAGAAATAAGCAGAATTGCTTAAATGCTTTGTTTATGGACCCACCCACTCACATATAAAAGAAAAAGAGCAAAGCGTTTCTTATACTGTATATTATTTCCCATATTTCTTGATATGATTTTTTTTTTACATCATGAACACCTTCTGTGCTCTTATTTACTCTTGTCTAACCCTGTTTCCCACAGCCAGACCGAATTAAACAACTTGGTGCCATGACCCGGGAACATGAAGGCAGAAGAAGAGATGTACCTTACCGTCCAGGACTAGGTGTAGAAGAGGTCAGGGCTGACTCTGCCAGGCGACTCCATGAAGAGAGACCTCTACAAGCACCAAATGACATCGCACCTCCAGATAGACCACGTGTAGCTTTCCAGTCCCCGTCTCTGGAACATAGCACTGTTCTAAGCCGACTAGCTAATACATCAGGTGCTGGTCTGGAGGCTGGAATGGGGTTTGGGGCTACACCTATTACTGATGACAATCACAGAAGCCTCTCAAGAACCCTGGGGGAGATGGTTGCCCCAAGGTTTGTATTTGATTCTTATTTGCTATGAAATAACATTTATTGTACTGACAATTGCACAACTGTTGGGTTCTTGAAGTAAAATTCCATCCATTTTCCCCATAGGGAACTTTATTTCTAAATTTAAACCTTTAAACCTGATACACCTTTAAAGTCGGATCTGTTGTGAGGTTTAAAGTTGTTACATGTGTTTGTGTTGAACTTATTTTTAAATCAATAGTTTAATGTGTAGAAAACTACATTACCCATTATGCTGTTTAGAAAATTTCACCAATTAGAGGGTATCATCTTTAGCTCAACCCATTTCCATGAAGCACTGCATATTATGTGCTTGGTTCTCTTCCTATTCTCTCAAAATATAAAAAAAAATAAATAAAACCACCAACTAGGAATGAGCTATTTTATATTTTCTGTCATTTTTAATTGAATTTTTTTGCAAAAAAAAAGTGTCTTTTCCACTGCTTCATGGGATTATTTTTTCCCCCTTACTAAAAATGTTGAGTACACAGTCTTGTACCTTTTGCCTTTTTTGTTGGATTTTTATACACTTATTTTTCTTCAAATATAAGTTTAAAATGCTCTGCCTTTATTAATAATAATGGAAGAAATACATTAAACCCCAAGACCCATCACTGCTTAGAAATTTGGTGGATTTTGTTATTCCAAAAAAGCTAAAACATTTGCTATTTAATAATATGCTCTTATTACTATTATCATGATTTTTGTTTGTTCATTGCTCCGTTTAATGACATACTTCTGTTTTTGACATTAGAATTACAGGTGTACGTCCTCCGTTGGGTCCCACTCTCAATGACTCCTATCAAACGCCTTATGATAATGCATATTACTATTATGGAGCCAGAAATCCTCTAGATCCCAATCTGGCCTACTGTAAGTGTCCTGTCCTAGCATTGCCTCATCAGTTATACCACATTTAAGGGCTTTTTTATACACAAATTTAATTCTGGGTTATCATAATTCTAAACAGGCCTTTTAACTCTGGGTAAAGGAATGTTTTGTGCCTTTTTTTGGAGTGATGAAATGGCACATTTTTGCAGTGCAGTGTTATCACTGCAATGTACAGTGCATCCGGAAAGTATTCATAGCACTTCACTTTTTCCACATTTTTTTATGTTACAGCCTTTTTCCAAAATGGATTAAATTCATTTATTTTCTCAAAATTCTACACACAATACCCCATAATGACAATGGGAAAAAAGATTTTTTGAAATTGTTGCAAATTTATTACAAATAAAGAACCTGAAAAATCACATGTGCATAAAGTATTCACAGCCTTTGCTCAACACTTTGTTGATGCACCTTTGGCAGCAATTACAGCCTCAAGTCTTTTAGAATATGATGCCACAAGCTTGGCACACCTGTCTTTAGGAATTTTTGCCCATTCCTCTTTGCAGTATCTCTCAAGCTCTATCAGTTTGGATGGGAAGCGACGGTGTACAGCCATTTTCAAATCTCTCCAGAGATGTTCAATAGGATTTAGGTCTGGGCTCTGGCTGGGCCACTCAAGAACATTCACAGAGTTGTTGTGAAACCGTTCCATTGATATTTTGGCGGTGTGCTTTGGGTCACTGTCCTGCTGGAAGATGAATCGTCACCCAAATCTGAGGTCAAAAACACTCGAAGCAGGTTTTCATTCAGGATGTCTCTGTACGTTGCTGCATTCATCTTTCCCTCTATCCTGACTAGTCTTCCAGTCTCTGCTGCTTAAAAACATCGTTCCTGCTGCCACCACCATGCTTCACTGTAGGGATGGTATTAGCCTAGTGATGAGCAGTGCCTCGTTATCTTCAAACATAATGCCTGGCATTCACTCCAAAGAGTTCTACTTTAGTCTCATCAGACCAGAGAATTTTGCTGCTTATGGTCTGAGAGTCTTTCAGATACCTTTTGGCAAATTCCAGGCAGGGAGTAGCTTCTGTCTCTCTACCACTCTACCATACAGATACTGATTGGTGGTTTGGTCCTTCTGTAAGGCTCTTCTCTCTCCACAGAAGAATGCTGGAGCTCAGACAGAGTGACCATCGGGTCATTGATCACCTCCCTGACCAAGGCCCTTCTCCCCAAATCACTCAGCTTAGATGGCCGGCCTGGTGGTTTCAAACACCTTCCACTTATGGATGATGGAGGCCACTGTGCTCATTGGAAGTTTCAGAGCAGCAGATTTTTTTTCTGTAACCTCTCCCAGCCTTGTGCCTCGAGACAATCCTGTCTCGGAGATCTACAGACAATTCCTTTGTCTTCAAGCTTGGTTTGTGCTTTGACATGCACTGTCAACCCTGGGACCTTATATAGACAGGTGTATGCCTTTTCAAATCATGTCCAACTGAATTTACCACATGGTGAACTCCATTTAAGCTGCTGAAACATCTCAAGAATGAGCAGTGGAAACAGAATGTACCTGAGCTCAATTTAGAGCTTCACGGCAAAGGCTGTGAATACTTATGTACATGTGATTTTTTTTTTTTTTTTTTTTTTTTTTTTAATACATTTGCAACAATTAAAAAAAATATATTTTTTTACATTGTCATTATGGGGTATTGTGTGTAGAATTTTGAGGAAATAAATGAATTTAATCCATTTTGGAATAAGGCTGTAACATAAAAAAATGTGGAAAAAGTGAAGCGCTATGAATAATTTCCTGATGCACTGTAGTGTCAAACAGTATGTGTGCAGTGTAAAACAATGCATTGTTACAATGTTAGGTTTAGATGCTTGGCAGCCAGCAGGCTACTATGTATATGCTTTACAAAGTTACAGAAATACTGCACATTGTATTTAAACTTATTATTACTATTATTATTATTATTATTATTATTATTATTTTATATTATTTAACATACCATTTTAGCATTTGAGAGAAAAAAATTGCATACTGCAAAAAATATTTTCTTTCTTAATGTTTTCGTCTTGTTTGTAGTACAAATATCTCAAAATGAAGCATTTTCTAGACATTCAAAAAATATTGTCTTGTTTCCAGAAAAAAATACTTTTTTTTTCTGCTTAAAACAAGCAAAATAATCTGCCAACAAATGTATTCATATTTTTTGTGGCATAGTGTTAATGTAGCTGGCGAATGCATGTTTGACAATTGAACTACCAGCATTCTAGAGGTACCATACTAGAATTCATACATTCATACTAACTAGACCATAATGAATGTCATTTAAGGTCACGTTTATGTATTTACAAAGCATGTGTTGAAGTTTTAAGTAAAGCAAATATATTTTTTCTCATGGCTGTTCTAAGTTCACTGTAAACCACAGCTTCATGAGGCGTATTGCCTTTATAAAACAGTTATTCAATATATACGTAGCAAAGTTTTACAAAATAAAAGGAAGCAAGTTATACTGTTTCTTTGGCTCAATACTGATAGTGGAATGGTTATATGCTAGTACAGCTTCCAACATGGCTCAACCAATCAGATTTAAGAACCGGGACTATCCACTTTATAATGTAGATTTAGATGTTTAATTAAGAGCTTCAAAATACAGAAGTCTTTAGTGTTTTGTAATTTTAATAACATAATGTTAGAATACATAGAAATATAATTCACACATTTAAAAGTCCAATGAAGTGCTTTAAAAGGTGCATTTTTATCTAATGTTTGAGATGACATGTAAATAAGAAGTTGATCCATTTAGGTGGAAGTGATCAACTGCAACCTTTGGATGTTAATATCTTCTAAATGTGAATTTCGTCACTGATTTGCGGCACACTAGCTTATAGATATCCTTTATTTTTATTTTTTTATGGTGACTTTAAGAAAAGTCAGGATACTAAAGTTATATGGGTTTAATAACAAAATTATTTTTATTTATTAATTATAATTACACTTTTTCAAATGGTTAAACTGTCTTGGTAGTTCTAGTGTTAACGTTATTGGTTGGTTTTGTTTGTGTTAGATGGACCAGTAGTGGGTCAGCAGTCTCACATCCCTCCAGAAGCACATTGGCCTGTTCTGCAGCCTCCCTCTGGGGGCCTCACACAGTAAGTGCATGTTTTCATAAAGTACATTAATCATTTACCTTCAGAATGCAGTCAGTCACATTTTTTACACTGTTCACAATCCAATCAGAAATGTCAATTTAATAACAATATTATTTAGTCCCACCTCATTTAAAATGATATAAAAATACTTTGTCAATAAGATTTTCTGATTATGTTGAGCAAGTTATGTTGAGGTACCAGTAGGGGGCAGATTTATTCAGAAGAAACAACATGATGCTCATCTCTCCTATATGTCTCTCCATAGACCCATCAGCCATGCTGGAGTTGTCTCATCAGGACCAGTGACCAGCGAGAGGTCTCAACAGCCCAAGGAAAATGCTGCTAGCTATCAAGAAGCCCTTAGGCAGCAGGTACTTTCACAGTGTTTTATTAATATGAGATATACGTGTCCAAATTATGTTAATCCCTTATTTGCTTATGTATTTATACCAGCACTGTATTAATATACATACATTTTCAGTATCAAAAATAGATGAAATTCATGATGTTAGATGATTTTATTTTTCTATACAGTTAAAAAATCTCTGATATGGGACAAGTTAAAATCCTCAAAATCTTTGATATGGGACTAGTTTCTGATTTGGGACAAAATCTCCGATATGGGACAAGTTATTTTATTAATTTAATGAAGGAAGATGCTGATACATTTATTAAAACCAACTTTTCAAGTTAAGATGGTAATTTAAATGATTTAAATGATAATGTTATAAACATTAATTGAATGAGTAGTACTGATCAAATGTTTGGGGTTGGTAAGGTTTTTATTTGAATCTCTTTTGCTTAACAAGACTTAGTTACTTGATCACAAATATGATAAATTACTTAATAATAATAATAATAATTATTATTATTATTATAAATATAGCTGCTAGCAGCAATTAAGGGGGCAAGCAGTTCAGAGGCAGAAAGGCCAAAGCAGGCCGGAGACAGAATGAGCACATTTGAGCACATTTGTTTGTGCCGTAAACAAAAACCATTTTGCCTATTTACACAAATTTCATACCACTTTGTCAACATGGTCTGACGATGATCTGAGTCAAATTTAATGTTATTTCGGCTAACGGTCGAGGAGGAGTTTGCAAATTAATTTTTTAAACAAAATCAATATGGCGGACAGAAAGTTTAGCCAAATATGGCATATTTAGTATCAGTGTTCTCGGCATGACCCAAGGAATAAGTTGAGATCAATTTTAGCACAATAAACATATGCAGTCTAAAATTATTAGCACATTTTTTGTTCATTATTGACGGTTAGTGAATGGTTTACAACTCGTGACCACTATGTTACCAAATTTATGTGTTGTGGTCATAGTGAGTTGCCAATGACACACCTAAAGTTCAGTCTCAATATGTTTCAGCATTGCAGTTACAGCCTCAGCCTGATTTGTTGCTCAAGAAAAAATATATATTATCAATGTTGAAAACGATTTTGGATTATTTCAAAATGTTTTATCAATAAAAATTCTGATATTTGAAATGGTGATCATTTATAATTTTACAATTTATTTCATCTGAATGCTGAATAAAAGTATATTTTTTTCATCTTAATGATCTCAGACTTTTTAAACTCAACTGAATAATAGCTTTCAACACAAACAAAATAAATTAACACAAATTAATGGATTGAAACGAACTTTAAAACATTGAAATACCTTCACAATGGAAAATAGTGATTTATTGTTGCAGTTAATAAATGATTTGGGCGCAGGTTTAGGTTTAGCTCAGTGAAATGTGAGATAATATGAAATGATCCCAGACCTTTGAACTGTACGGCGTCTAGGCATGGGCCGATATAAGTTTCTGACGGTATGATAACCTTGGATAAAAAGATCACGGTTTCATGGTATCACGGTATTGTGTTTACTGCTGTAAAATAATTTCTTTTTAAATGTCTTAGCAAAAATAAACACCGTTTTTCCTCATTTAACACAATATATTACATTTTAGCAAACATTTATAATATTTTGGAACAGTAAATATGTCAGGCTACATAATTACAATAAACCATTGACTTCGACTATCTTCATTAGCTTCAAAAAACTTAAATTTCTTTACAACACATAAATAAAGACTTTTCCAAATGGCGGTAAACCTTGAAACCAGTTATCGTCCCATGCCTAACTGCCTCTAGTAGCTTTCAACACAAAACAAAATAAATTTGCTCAAGTTAATGCACTGAAATTAACCTTAAAACATTGAAATACCTTTACAATGGAAAATGGTGATATATTGTTATGGTGGTTTGAGAAAGCCTTCGTCGTCTTCTTCTTCTTCTGAGACTAATTTCTATATGCATCTCCTCCTAGACCGTTCATACTACAACCACCAAACTAACTCCAAACCTCCAAACTGGTCTGACTCTGGTTGCTATATCTTTTCCAACTGATCCGACTTTCGGTTTTCCGAAAACTGACCTGGAAATTTTGGAAAAGTTCCATTGACTTAACATTGGACCAGACTTTGTGACCTCATAACTTTGTGCCAGACTGTCATACAGGCTGTTTCTCAATTCCAAGAACACAGAGAACAGACTTGCATTCTTGTTAAGACCGGTCTTGCCAGGTCACCTCGGAAGAACAATCTCGGGAGATCGTGAGAACAGAGAACGCGTCCTCTGAAAAATGAGATGCTACGTTCTTCCTGATGGTCTTCACTGACCTTTTTCCATTGACCTTTTCAATGGAAAATTATTTAAACATTACAGCATTCATACAATTCTTTGTTTTTTCCCTTTTCAAAATATATACTATGCATTAAAACCTTACAAATATACATTGCAGAATACAAATAAAACAGATTTTAATGTGAACTTCAGCAAATAAACACCCTTAATGTGTTTATTCCTTTAATAAGATTATCATGGTAATGTTTACTTTCACCGCCTCATTTAGGGAAACTTTTGAGACCAATAAGTTATATTTCGGAACTTTAATAATAAATCTATATAAAATGCTACGCTTCCCACCTCCAATCGCAATGACTTCTGGGACTTCTAGAGTGAGATCAGTGCTCAAGTCTGCATCAATGCGTCCTCGATATGAAAAACACATCCGGGAAATTTCACGCATCCTCTGTTCTTGCAGTCTTGAGTATTGAAACTGAACTTTGGCAGTTGATGATGACACTACACGAGGACACAAGATCCCTGAAAAACGCATACTGAGAAACAGCCACAGACTTAATGTTACGCTCATTTAACTCAGACTACCAATCTGCCAATCACTGATGTCCTTTCAACTAACTAGCCACACCATAGCAACCATTTACAGCACCCTAGCAACTGTCCCATAGACTTCCATTGTTAAAAAAAAACTGCCATTGACTTTACATTGGACATACTAACAACATACCAATTCATACTAACAATATAATAATCCACACTAGAAACATACTAACAACATGCCAATCCATACTGACAACATGCTAATTATACCAGAAACAAACTGACAATATACCGATTCATAGTAAAAGCATACTAATTCACACTATTAACATACTAGCAACCTGATAATTCATACTAAATTCATTCTAACAACATGCTAAATTATGTTGGAAACATGCTAGCATAATAGTAATTCATACTAGAACCATACTAATTTATGTTAGCAACCACTCAGAACACCTTAGCAACAGCCTAGCAATGACTCAGAACACCCTAACAACTGCCTTGCAACACCTTAGCAATGGACTAGCAACCACTCAGAACACCCTAGCAACCATCTAGCAACACCTTAGCAATAACCTAGCAACCACTCAGAGCACCCTATCACCTATCAACACCCTAGCAACCAGTCAGAACAGCCTAGCAACCGACTAGCAACACCTTAGCAACCACTCAGAAAACCTTAGCAATCACTTAGAACACCCTAGTAACCACCTAGCAACATCTTGCAACCACTCAGAAAACCTAAGCAACACCTTAGCAACCACTTAGAGCACCTTAGCAATCGCTTAGCAACCACTTAGAACACCATAGCAACTGCCTAGCAACACCTTAGCAACAGACTAGCAACCACTCAGAACTCCCTAGCAACCACATAGCAACACCTTTGCAAGCACCTAGTAACCACTCAGAACACCCTATCAACCTCCTAGCAACCAGTCAGAACACCCTAGCAACCGCCTAGCAACACCTTAGCAACCACTTAGAACACCCTAGCAACACCTTAGAACACCATAGCAAATGCCTAGCAACACCTTAGCAACCATTGAGAACACCTTAGCAACCTACTTCTCTGCCTACTTATCTATCTATGTGAACTGTTTAAATTATGTCTATTATTTAAACTTTTAAACTACTTCAAATTTTCAGATGAGGCTTTTTTCAAGCCACCATAAGGTTTGTCTATGAACTTTACTTTTCTAGCAATTAATGTAATGAAGTGACAAGTCTGATTTGGTGACAGGTTTAGGGTTAGCTCAGTGAGGTGTGAGATGATATGAAGATCTCATAATGGCTGTGGACACAGATGAAGGACTTGCAGAGGACAAATCGTATTATCTTCCCTGTATTTCCCTAGGGGGAGCTTTGATACTGCAAGATATATAGCTGGAAAGATGTTTGTTTAACCGTCTGGTTGCAAGATCATTGCGTCTGAAATAGTGCAGGGAAGGGTTTGAAGACGAATGGCTTTGAATGCTAATATGTCTTGAGTTTAGTATGAACGTCAACAGTATGACAGAGAGGGAGATCAGAGTAGAGCTTGCTATTTCCCAAGGTAAAGAGAATCAAGAGGCAGAGCAGGGTTAAAGTGGTTATCTGGAAGTTAGCTGAAACTTTTTTTTTTCCTCTAAGGGTACTTCAAAGTCTGATTACAACAAGTTGAGTAATATTACTTTAATGTTGATCTTAAATATCTGACATTGAGGCTTTATTTAGGTAGGCAGGAAGGTTTTTCCATTTAATTTGCCATTTAATCAAAAAGACAACACATGAATAATTAATTCTGATTTGTGGAAATGCAGCAGATAGGATTTGTCATTTGGGATTTGAAAAACAAATCGGATGATGTGCACTGTGAACAAAGTCTAATTAAACCAAATTGCGGAGCACAGATTCAGGAACGTCAGCAGAGACGGCATCGTGAGAAGGTGGAGAAGGAGCTGTTCGATGCTAAGATAGAAGCTGAGATGAAGGCCTACGAGCCCTGGGGAAGAGCAGGAGGAGGAGCCCCTCTCAGGGACCATCATGGAAACCTCATCAGTACGCATGCAGAGTTCACACTTCACTCAACTCTCTGTTCACAGTCAGTTGCAATCACTGCACTTTCAGAAGGCTTTAATTAGCGCACTTCTCTAGCGGTGCTCGGTCAGTGGGAGTGTTAAATAAATAAAAAAATAGAAGTCAATGTTTATATAAACTGCATGATCTTAGAAATACTGTGGTAATTTATTATAAAATATTAATATTTAAAAAAGCATCCACTGTGTTAAATCATGCTAGAAACATTCTGTGAGTCTGTGTAGGCAAGGCTAGTTTATTTATATAGGACACTTCACATACAATGGTAATTCAAAGTGCTTTACATAAACAAGAATAAAAAAACAATAACCATAAAAAAAATAATAATAACAAAGGATAAAAACAGGTGGCGCAGCGGGTAGCGCTGTCGCCTCACATCAAGAAGGTCGCTGGTTCGAGCCTCGGCTGGGTCAATTGGCATTTCTGTGTGGAGTTTGCATGTTCTCCCAGTGTTCTCTCATGGGTTTCCTCTGGGTGCTCCGGTTTCCCCCACAAGTCCAAACACATGCACTATAGGTGAATTGTCCTTAGTGTATGAGTGTGAATGTGTATGTATGGGGTGTTTCCCAGTGATGGGTTGCAGCTGGAAGGGCATCCGCTGCATAAAACATATGGTGGATAAGTTGGCGGTTCATTCCGCTGTGGTGACCCCTGATTAATAAAGAGACTAAGCCGAAAAGAAAATGAATGAATAAATGACTGAATAAAAATGATGATTAAAAACAGAATAAAAATGTGTTAAACAAGCTTTAAATGAAAAAAGGAAAGACAATAGTGTGATTTGTCGGATGTAGCACAGTGCTCATTCAGTAAATCTATACTGATGTAGCATGCTACGTATAACATGCTAGATATGTCAAACTGTTAGCAATATGCTAGAAACATGTTGAAATGTTTTAGCAGGCTATTAAGTCATGCTAGAAACTTGTTTATTCAGGCTAGCAGTGTTTGGAATATGCTAGCAAAATGTTAAAACATGCTAATGGTACTGGAAACATTAGCAAGATTATGAAACATGTTAGCACTGTGCTAAAGCATGTTCGAATCATGCTACCTATATGTGATAATGAAGTTAAATAATTTAAGCAATGTGTGTTAGCTAGCAAAATCATACTAGACACATGGCAACAATTGTTGTAACAATTTTATAACAACTACAAATTTGTAGCATAATAAACAACTCTAGTCTTCAGTGTGATGTGATACTTCAGAAATCATTCTTTTATTTTGATTTTGAGGTCATTAAAACAATGCTTGCTGGTTAAAGGAAATGTTTAAGTATGACCACAAACTTAGTTTTTTTATTCAATATAAATCACAGGGTGCATCTCAATTAGCTCTCTAGCTTCCAAGATTGTCAGTTAGTATATGCATTAGCACGGTAAAGACCTTGACTCACTGCACACTGGGACACTGATGGTGACATGTGAATGGAATTGATGAATGGCATCAGAACTGATATCTTACACACATACGTTTTTATAGTGTTGCTTAAAGTACATTACATATAAATACTTTCATATACCTGCCACATTTTAGCCATTAATTAGTTCTGTACCTGACAAGCTGCACTTGTTTATCCTTACATATGAAATGAAATTATCTCTTGTGTATTTCTATGTTTGTGAAGAACTTCTGTTAAGGGAACAAAGTGAGCATCAATGGTGGGAATTTTCATTAAGTGAATATTTCAGTGCACTAGAGTAATAGTTATAGTTGCTCAATTTTCGATTTGTTTTAGAACTGACAGCCTTTTCTGTAAACCACTTATGTAATGTATATCTATATAAGATATCAGCCCATGTCATGTTTTTTATTGTCATTCTAATTCTAAAATGTGTTATGTTTCTGTTTCCAGGTGATTTGAAACAAATGCATAAAACAAACGTGGAAGCTTATGATTCCGGAGGCAGACCAGCCCGGATACCATTGTCTTCAAAGACAGGTGACAGAAACTACTTCATGCATATTGTAACTATGGCCACAGAATTACAGTTGGACTCACCATCACAAAAGCATATATATATATATATATATATATATATATATATAAAATATGTACTCCATAGTTGCAGTTTAAACAAGTATATTCTCACCTAAAAAAGCCTGAAAAGTACATTATGTTGTCCAACAGCTGCAATATTTGTCAAACTGTAGTGAGTGTATTGATCTGCTTTCACTCTATGTGGGCGGAGTAATACAGAAGTATGAAGAGGCTGTATGAGTGCTGTTATCATAGGAATATCGCACAGCTATCAGCCAATCAGATTGGAGAACCAAACAGAACTGTTGTGTGTGTGTGTGTGTGTGTGTATATATATATATATATATATATATATATATATATATATATATATATATATATATATATATATATATATATATATATATATATATATATATATATATATATATATATATGAAGAGTTCAGATGCAAAAGCCGCTAAATGCCACTTCTGCCAAAAATGAGATAATGACATTGAGTGAATACTTTAGGCATGTAGTACACCATCAACAAATAGATTTGCTTCCAATCATCAAAATCGCAGCGTCAGTGCATTTAGAAATAACAGTTTGTTGGCAAAAACCGCTAAACGCCACTTGCCTTTGACAGCAAAAGCCGATATATCCCGAGAACCAATCAGAAGGCACGAATCAAATCATATGTTTTCAATGTAGCAGCGCGGTGATACGGTGGCTTTATGAGAGCTTTTCATTCCGCTTTCCGTTACGATTTTAAAAGATGGAGTTTGATGAACTGGGTGAGCCTGTCCGACTGTCAGTGAATGGCAAATGAAAATGTCCCTTACCTCAAAACTCTGTGCATTATAAGAAAAAGAAAACACTATGTACAGTCAGAAGTGTAGCATGCATTCATAACGTTTTTTGCGCAGCGACACTACTTAGAATGAGTCCGATTTTCTATACATTAAACGGCAACTGCGTTTCACAAAAGACAGAGTTAAGATGCCGTTCTTTTATCCCACATGGATGCTATGAGGATAAACAAGAGACCAAGACCTTGAGTATGGTGAGAATGAATGAATGACAGCTTCTAAAATTGTCTGAGAGGCATCCCTTTTTGCCCAGTAGACCTTGTGTTTTATTTGCTAATATAAGCAATTTTTTAAAAGATAAATATAATGTATAAAACTATACATTATGTGAATTACTTCATAATACCCATGTATGATAAGCTTTTTATATTAATGGACAATGCACATATATTGATGTTCCACAGTGTTTTTACACTACATTATTTGAATCTACCAAGCTTCGTTTACAATGTTTGCAATGTTTACATTGTTCTACTTGCATTAAATCTAAATCCCAAATATCAGAAATGACAACAGATAGTTAAGATTTAATTAATATTCATTTAAATGTTATTGATTAATGCATGGGGCGATGCAGTGGCGCACAGGTGAATTGGGTAGGCTAAATTGTCCGTAGTGTATAAGTGTGAATGAGTGTGTGTGTGTGGATGTTTCCCAGAGATGGGTTGCGACCGGAAGGGCATCCGCTGCGTAAAAACGTGCTGGATAAGTTGGCGGATTATTCTGCTGTGGCTACCCCGGATTAATAAGGGGACTAAGCCGAAAAGAAAATGAATGAATGAATGAAGGAATGAATGATTAATGCACTTACTTGACAGATTTTAATCATTCATTTTCCTTCTGCTTTGTCCCTGGCTTATCAGGGGTTACCACAGTGGAATGAACCACCACTTACTTGACAGATTTATATATTTTTAATTTTAGGTGTTTAATGTTTGGTAAAATAATTTATAATTGTATCTTTAGTGATTTTCAACTAGTTACACGGTCTTGTCTCAATAGGTGGATTTAGAGGTTTTTGCAAAAAAAGCAGAAGTGGATTTAGCTGGTTTTGACGCAAAAGAAAATCTACCTTGTTAAAAACCAAAGAAATGTCTAAAGTGACATTTTTGGGAAAAAAAGGTATTTTATTTACTAGCTAATAACCCTATCATTGCCTATAAAATAAAACTTCTGAACCTAATCAGAGGAGCCTGATAGAAAATGCTTATTTATAAGAAAAGAGGTCTGATGATTTTTGAGGGTTTTGCGTCTGAACTCTTTATATACACATATACATATAAAAAAAATACAAACTATATTTCTGCATACAATCAACCACCATCTTACAAGCTAAAAATAAAAGACCTTTGCGTGCAATCCATCCAGCTGCTTTCTTCCCCTGTAGAGCCTGCAGGTCTATACGTTTCTCAGCCGACTGTTTATACCCGAGGTAACCTTTTCAGTGACCTGCCCACTCCACAGCAGCTCCATGATCAGGAAAAGTACAAAGATTGCTTGAAACAACAGGTACGGACATACTTGCTTTATTTAATCAGCTTTAGATTCTGTTGTCTGTGATTCTGGCCTGACATCTCACTTCATCATTCGTCATCATTGGGATGAACAGATTGAGGAAAAGAGGATAAAGGAGGCAGAAGAAAGGGAGAGGCACAGGCTTGAGGAAGAGAAAGAAGAAAGACGACTAGCCGAACAGCGAGCTCGCATCCAAAGAGAGTACGATGAGGAGCAGGAGAGGAAGCGCCAGAAAGAGAAAGAGGTTCTTGATTCATAGTTATATCACGCAAATCCCAAAAATGGCCATGCGAGAGGAAGATGCATTCACTTTGAAGTACTGGTCTTGACCCAGATTGAACATATGAGTGTGTTAGGCTTGAAATAGTATATCCTCTAATTATAATGAATGATGATTCCTTATCACGTAATAAGCAGCTACTTTTTATTGACCATCAGTGGAAAATAATGCTTATGCTTTTGTATCTGGACCGCTAACATTGACCCCACCCCACAAAAAATAAAATAAAATAAAATAAATAAATGGGAGTCTGTATGAC
Source organism: Danio kyathit (assembly GCA_903798195.1). Classification (NCBI taxonomy): domain Eukaryota; kingdom Metazoa; phylum Chordata; class Actinopteri; order Cypriniformes; family Danionidae; genus Danio; species Danio kyathit. The sequence goes on from LR812542.1 coordinate 21,462,178, forward strand.
TGACTTGAAAAGTGAGTGAACAAAACTCAAACGAAACACCCAATCACATAGATTCCTATTGGAATGACTGGCATCTGCTTGCAAAATGTCAACATTAAATGTCAGCCATACCAGGCAAGAAAAAAACCTCATTGGGTGGTTCTTATGGAAGCTGATATAAGCTTCTGTGAGCGTATCTGTATACTGTAAACATTGTTCGCTGATCAGTGTTTATATATGAATAAAAACTTAAATTCTGTGCATTATTTAACATCATACAAAATTTACATTCTGTCACCTTTTATATAGCAAATGGCCAAAAATGAGGAGTTAATCAGACAAGCAGAAGAGCGTCGTAAAGAAGCAGAGAAAGTGAGGAAAGAAGCAGAGGAGAAAGAGAACGAAGCCCTGAGGAAGAGACTTGAGAGAGAGAAGCAGACGCATGTGGAGGAGGTAAAGGGTGCACATTATCATGCCTGTTACATTTGTTCATAGGCATACACAAAGCCCTCAAACCAAACATCTGTTCCTCAATTCTTAAATGCTGAAAGGTCCAAAGGGCACCATCGCCACCTCTGCCAGCCTTGCAGAAGAAACTACGCCAGCAGACGCCTAGACCTCCATCAGTAGAGAGCCATCGCTCTTCTGCAACTCTGTCTGTGAGTGACGCACATGCTCACATCATGCTAGACAACAGTTCTTGGGTGTTTCTTCAAAAATCAGTGTTTCCCAACCCTGTTCCTGAAGGCACACAAAGAGTACACATTTTCAACCTCTTCCTAATCAAACACACCTGAATCAAGGGGGGGGGGGGGGGGGGGGGGGGGGGCACTGGGTTGGTTCAGCCCAAAATCGTTTTTCCAGTTTTCTGAGACCTTTGTTTGTCTTCAGAACATAAATTAAGATATTTTAGATGAAATCGGAGAGATCCCTCATCCTCCATAGCTGTTAAGTAGGGGTGTAACAGATCACGGTTGATCTGTGATTCGTACGGATCCCACGGTTTGGTACAAATGTGACCCGCAGATTAATAAAAAATGTTTTACTTGTAGATTAATTCTAAATTGCCGGTTCATTCCGCTGTGGCAACCACGGATTAATAAAGGGACTAAGCCGAAAAGAAAATGAATGAATGAATGATTAATTCTAAATTTGTAACGATCACAGAGAAATCGCCTCTCGCATCATTCAAATCACATGTATGAAAGCATTTAGACTTTCCTGTTAAATATAATGATGACAGAAGAAGTTGTGGTAGGTTATTCAGGATGTGGTGGGTTTCTTAGGTTATTAAAGGTGTATTCTGTCACTACTTGTTTAGCCTGCATTAATGCATTCTGTGTAAGATGCGCGATTTAATCATTAAAAGATCGGGATCTCAACACCCACGCAACATAAATTATAAATGATGGTGATTTGCATATGTTTATTAATCCTTCCAACCGCTGTATTCAAATCTGTGTTTAAAAAGCACAAAAATCAAAAAAAAGTTCAGTAATTAGTCTTTTAAGTTATGAAGTTACAAACAGTCAAATAACACAGAAGTACTAGGATAACAGTTTACACTTTAGCTAAAACCACCGATGTTTATGGTAAAAATTAAAATCACAGTCATGTGCTTAAAAATGAAAGTTGTAGGCAGTCATTTCATTATATTATAACCAATAGGTGGCAACAACCAGCCATCTAAAATATGCCACTGAATAATTCTTCAAAAATGATACATCAAGCAATGAAACATTAAGTTTTATGAGTGAATAACTGAATCATTTATTGAAAATTTGACTAATAATAAATATGGGTTGTACAAATTATAATGTTAGATTTCTACATTTGGTGTTATCAGCAACAGTAGTAGTAACAGTGAATTTTTCACAGTACTGAATATTTTACTATTTATTTTTATTCAGCTGATTATTTCTTCATTTTATTTTTAATAAAAGCACAGGTTCTTAGTTCTGTTTGTTGAAACCAAAAGTTTCTTGCAGTACTGTTTTTGTAATAAATAAAAAGCAAATTACATTTGTCTTCTCTTCTTTTTGGCTGATCTAAAAAATGGTCCGATCCATGACTGAAAAAAACATTACTTGATCTGAAGCGTTAGATTTTTGAACCGTTACAACACTCCTGTCAAGGTTCCAGACTTGACAACCCCAAAACAGACCATATGAATATTCAGAATATTTCCAGTAGGACTGTGCAATGCTACAATATATATTGTATTGACAAAATAAAAAGTCTATTGTTTCACAATGCAGGCGTAAATCTGAATAACATCATGGTGAAAAGTTGCAAGTTTGAAAGTGCAGTGTTTACATTTAGCATTTTATTTGTCTATGTTTTGTTGTTGTTTTTATATTTCATTATTCAATAATACATTCATTATCAAACATTTTCCTAGAAGTTCTACATAAAGTGAGTAAAAAAATCATATATGAATGAGTACATATTTGGCCATATACATTAAAATGTCAAAAAGAAATAGTTCTTTCCATGTGGTCAATGTTAACTAATTGAATATACCATGTTATCATATTATCAAGCTATTAGATTACTTTATTGTGGACATAAAACATAATAATAAAAACTTATAACAGTTTCTTCTCCTCAGTGTGTGTATATTGCACGCGTTCACCGGCACTGTGCAGTGATGTACACTTCCTTGGATGCCTGTTCGTAACTTACTCAAAGCACAGGTTCATCCGATGTAATATAACAGAGGAGAGATTAAGCCTGCCCCCTATACTGACACTGCAGAGAAGAAGCTGTTGATTAAAGTCATTACATTTGTCTGCTCAATATTGAGTGGAGGTGGGGTTTTACTTTTTGTGCTTCTCTCATGGCATCTCAAACAGTTAGGTTTTGACTAAATAAAACCAAAACAATAGATTAGCTTGCAGAGAGTAATTGTTCACCTTAGGCCTAACAATGCGCACTGACAAAATAAACAATGTAAATTTTGATAACTGAGATTATTGAATGCTTTAGAAATGTTTTCCATATTTATATTAACTAATATAGTTAACAACTTGAACCTTATTTTAAAGCATTATCATAATAATAAAATTATATAATACAAAACAGCCATTTTTTATTTTCATATAACAAAAAAGTCAGTCCCTGTCACAAATAAAGTCCTTAGAGTGTATTTTGTCCAAGAACTGCCCACATAGATAGGAACTTAAGAAAAAATCAGTGCTATTTTTCTGTTTTTCCTCAAACAGATGCGCTCTATGTCAGCACCGCATTCTCCACCAGTGCCTGCCCGCAGGAATGAGATCAGGGCTACAGGTAAATCACATCACAGCCTGTACTGCAGTCATCACAGCTGCAAAATACACAATCCCTGAACTACGCACTTTCATTGTGTTTTAGAGGAAAAGCGCACTGTGATCAGAGAGTTATCGGCCTTGCGTAGGCAGCTGCGAAGCGAACAGAGACGTCTGGAGGGACAGTTAATACAGTCCAACAGAAATGATCATCCCCCTCCCGTTCATATCAGGTAAATTGATAAATATCCTGCAGATGTATTCAGAACATTAATTCAAGACTGCAATGCTTTGTGTTGGGCTCATGATCATTGTATCATTGTCTGTTTTGTGTAATAACCCTTTGGCCAAGTTCACACCTAGTATTAAGATCCATTTGTGTAGATGCATCCCAAATGGATGACTCTAAATGAAGGTGTAAACAAGGTCTTAAACATTTTGAACTTTTCCTTTTTTTGATTATTTCCAGATGTGTTTGACAACATTTTCAACTGTAAATGCTCATGTGGTCGAACCTCGTGGAAATTAAATTACCTGTGGTAATTCTCCAGTTTTATATGCTCATTTATTACAACAGAAATGACCCTTTTAATGAAAAGATTGGTTGGTTTTGACCGCATTAAAGCTTATCTTTTCACTCTAGAAAAATCACAGCAAGAGCTGAGTGATATGACACGATGCATTTAATACATATTTTAGTGGTTTACATGTGTCTGTTGCCTCATTACAAACATATGCATGTATCAGTGTTAATTTTGACAGCAAATTTTGATTTAGTTTTAGTCTTTTGTATGAATTCCATTTTAGTTTTATTCATATTTTAGTCTTCTGAATCATTTTAGTTTGTCAACAAATTATATAAGATTTTAGTCGACTAAATCTACTCTAGATTTAGTTGACTAAAATATATTTGGTTTAATTTAAGTGTAATTTAAGGCGACGCAGTGGCGCAGTAGGTAGTGCTGTCGCCTCACAGCAAGAAGGTCGCTGGTTCGAGCCTCGGCTGGGTCAGTTGGCGTTTCTGTGTGCAGTTTGCATGTTCTCCCTGCGTTTGCGTGGGTTTCCTCCGGGTGCTCCGATTTCCCCCACAGTCTACCACAGTCCAAAGACATGCGGGTTGCGGCTTGAAGGGCATCCGCTGCGTAAAAAACATGCTTTATACGTTGGCAGTTCATTCCGCTGTGGCGACCCCAGATTAATAAAGGGACTAAGCCGAAAAGAAAATGAATAAGTGAATAAGTGTAGTTTAATTAAAATGTTGTATACATTTATTTATACAAAATATTCTAACTTAAAATTAAATAAAACCGTCTCCTTAAAATATGAAATATAGCTTTTCAATTGAAGACCAAAAATTAGATATGCATTGTTTATTTATATCATAGGTAATATGTAAAACTATGTGTCTGCAAGAACAGTAGACTACTGAAAATGCAGGATTTTTCAGTTAATTAGCAAACCTTTTATGTAATATGGTAAACTACTAGGCTTTTTAACCAGTCTGTTGAACAGTTTCATGCAATTAAGTCTTTGAAAGGGCTTAAAATAGTTTGTCTACTTTGCAATGTCAGTCTATAGCAAGCTTTACTGTTGTAGTTGGTGTTACAGTACATGCAGGTGCTCAGTTACAGCATTGAGTAAATAAGTATAGTAATGACATATGACTGGCAAATGATAATGTGTTATCTTGTAAAATGTCCACTCAGTCCCATGGCTCGGTTAACTCGCATAGAGGAACTATAAAGCAAAAATGTACTTAAAAATAAAATTGCGTTTAGTTTCATTAGAATGCCACTCCCTGATAAGCGGAGATTACAGCACTACAGTATCATTACATCCTTACAGTAAGAAATAATCACATCGCTGAATGACATCCTGAATTAAGGCATTTTTGTTTTGTGGTAGAGATACACTGTAAATGACTATTGTCATGACGATCACGGCAGACGCAGACAGTGCATGTGAACCTAGCGCGAGTTAGATCAGGGTTAAAGTTAGCTAAACTGTAGCAGCGGCTAAAATGAAACGCATGAGGAAACAACTCTTCACGAAAATGAATGCCATGATCGAATGTTACCGATGTAATCATTTTAATGTACAATCTAACAGAGTCAATTATCTAAAGGACAGCAAGAGGCTATACTGTTTCAGTTAAACAAAAGGACACCCTCAGGTAAATAAAGAAGATCGAGTTTATCGTGGATTTTGGCATGATTCCCTGATGTTGCTTTAGATTTGTTGTTTTTATCAGCTTTTTCCTCCCCATACGGTTTACGGTCTTTTTGTCTCCTAGCTGTTGCCATCTCGTTATACATAGTTTAATCAGACTGACGCCCCTATGGATGATGATGCTGACGATGATGTAATCGCATCCCTCGTCTACTGTGGATCAGTTACTTTTCAAATGTGTATGTGTGTGTGTGTGCATCATGCATCACATACCAAGATTATTTCTGATTGGATATTTACCAAAATACATCCCCCAATCACATTCTCATCTCGTTTTTATTAGTCAACGAAAATTTCAGTATGTTTTTATTATAGTAGTCGTCATCATCCCTTAATTTTTATTTAGTTTTTGTTTAACACTGGCATGTATCTGTTGCCTCATTACAAATGTGGCAAATTTCACAATATACACGTTAAACTTATTAAGGATACATTTAAATAGACCTTATGTCTCTTTGGGTGCTGCTGAATAAATTTAGAATCCATATATTTAACTTCTTGCATCCCAAATACTTAGTATGTTTTATATGTGTTTAAAACTGGAAAAACAATGGAAAAATCGATTGTTGTAATCTCACTAGAAAACATTGTGGCCAATGAAATGCAGCCTGGGGTGTGCATATCTCGTTTGGCTCGTCAGAGTTGGTGTTTTGTTTCATTGGCCTGTTCTTCACCAGAATTTACCCCAGAACAATGAAACAATTGTGCTTGAGGCCAACGGTATGTAATTTGAACACTTATATACTGTATATACACTTGTATATCCAGATTTTCGTTCTATGTCACTGTCAGAACATAAACAAGGCAGCTGCTCTATATAACTTTTAATTTTCCCCATTTAAGATCATATTGTGCAAGCTTATTTTCACAGTTAGATTAAAATATCAGAAAAGGGTCATTCATGTACCCCGCCCTATAGACCCACAATTCAAGAAAGTGGTCAAAAGTGGAGAAGACAAGTTAAAATGGCAGATTTAAACAGGAATGTGCTCGTATATCAAACAGGCCAAGAGAGCAGCTCCAGGAGGATATTTTTGATGTGGCAAAACTACGCAAACAAGCCCCCATCAGGAGACCAGCTTCCCACACCACTGCTGCGGCAAACATGCAGAACCTACAGGAGTTTAACCGTCTCAAGTACAGAGGTAAGTCTGACACCAAACTCTTCAGTCGGCCTGTAATTTCCCTCTCAAAAATACTCATTACAGCTGTGATGTTTTTTAAAATCCCATTCACCAGCTGCTATTACCTTCACATATCTACCAGCAGCCACACTCATTTCTTCTTGCTCATGCCTTGATCCATTGTTCGCTTCAGTGAAATATAATAAACTTCCATCTGCCCTCCAAAAATCTATATAATGAAGTCTAAGAGGTTTCTGTGTCTTTTCATTGAAGGTTTGTTCACCCAAACTCTTGCTGCTGAATGTTCATAAAGAGATATAAATCCATAAGTTGGTTTAATTCTAATGTTCTGAAGATGTATGACTGCTTTATATGGTGGATGTACAGTATTTACAGTTTTGTTTTAGTCTGTTATACACATAAGAACAAGCTTCATTTGTTCTTGAAGCTCAAAAATGCAGCATGACACACAAGAATGAACCTCATTAGTTCTCTCAAAAGGCAACAGTAACTCAAATAACCACTCGTTACAACCAAGGTATGCAAAAGAGCACCTCTGTACGCACAACACGTTGAACCTTGAGGCAGATGGGCTACAGCAGCAGAAGGCCTCAACGAGTTCCACTCCTGTCAGCTAAAAAACTGGAAACTGAGGCCACGATTCACACAGGCTCACCAAAATTGTACAATAGAAGATTGGAAAAACAATGCCTGGTCTGATGAGTCTCGATTTCTGCTGTGATATTTGGACGGTAGGGTCAGAATTTGGCATCAACAACATGAAAGCATGGATCCATCCTGCCTTGTATTAACGGTTCAGGTTGGTGGTGGTGGTTTAATGGTGTGAGGGATATTTTCTTGGCACACATTGGCCCCATTAATACCAATTGAGCATTGTGTTAATACACAGCCTACCTGAGTGTTGTTGCTGACCATGTCCATCCCTTTATGACCACAGCATACCCATCTTCTGATGGCTACTTCCAGCAGGATAACGCACCATGTCATAAAGCGCAAATCATCTCAGACTGGTTTGTTAAAGATGACAATGAGTTCACTGTACTTAAATGGCCTCCACAGTCACCAGTCTCAATCCAATTGAGCACCTTTGGGATGGGGTAGAATGGGAGATTCGAACCATGGATGTCCAGCCGACAAATCTGC